>CM057345.1:202000388-202625388 GCA_030015575.1 Agapanthus africanus | reverse complement strand
TTTTCAAAACTAAAGTTTTAAATGCGGAGCTTGAACCACTCCTTTTAAAAGCTATCTCGTTCCATCGATTATATCAAGTTCACTACGTTCATGGTTTCGCCAAAACCATCCGTAGCCCTCCATCATTTCAGTTAAATATTCGGTAGTATTCAAGCTATGTATTTTGACCTCACGCCAAGGCATAGTGTTTGGTAGCTGCCGGATATTTATCTGTTGCATAGATAGAATGCGTTGGTTTGAGACAGTCGTACTGCCATTTTGGCCTACGTCAAGGGTAGGTACGGGTGGGTTCAAATTAACCAGGATAATGATGGGAAGAACTTGACATGTGACTTATGACATTTTGACCTCATGTCAAGGTCATAAGAGCATGGGGTAAAAATCCACATCGGGAGTTTCATAAGTACTGAAACTTGCTAGCGCTGCATACCATTTGGAGTGTGATAATTCTGGTAGGATTCCTTCGGTTTTATCACGCGATGATATTTGGATCCCGGTCCTACTGTGAGTATATGCTACTCCTCGGGAAAACTCTCACTTAACGATCAATGCTATAAACTTAGTAGGTGTCTAGAAAGGTGTTAGCGGGGCTACGCCCACAGGGAAAAGAGGTTACTTAATTAAGGAACTTCGCGAAAGCGTTGGAAAACCTCCCTCGAAGTACCGACACTGGCCTGGCTGAACGGTTAAGAAAGTATTGTACGGTGCGATTGATCCTGACTAATCCTTTCTTTACGGTTTAAGAAGGGATTCGAGAGACAGTGGGAGCCATCCAGTTTAGACAAACTAAAAACCACTCTAAACTTGCAAGAGCATCATGCTAAAGTGTTTCTTTTCTCTCTCCTAATTGCAGCGACCATTCAACATGACCGGACTTAAGTTATTACTAGATAAAAATATATTGACAGGGCCAAACTACAAAGATTGGCTCAGGAATGTCAAGATGGCAATCACTTACGACATGTTGGGGTATATCCTTACCACCAAAGCTCCCCCTGTCCCAGATCCCACCTCCAGCGTCGCGGATAAGGAAATCCGTAAGACATGGGAGATAGATTGCGCGAAGACCAAATGCCTCGTACTTGCCTCGATGGACAACGAACATCAGAGGAGGCACGAGAATATGGACCTTGAGTCCATATTTCTTCATACAAAAGAACTATATAGAGAGCAGTCTCGTATCGCAAGATACGAAGTATCGAAGAAGTTGTTTTCGGCAAGGTTGGCCGTCGGATCATCGATAGCGGAACACGTGCTTAAGATGATTGGCTACATAGAGGAGCTCGCGGACCTTGGGACCACGTTGGAGAATGAACTCTATACTGATTTGATTCTCCAGTCCCTTCCTTCCACTTACGCCCAGTTTATTCTTAACTTCAACATGCAAGGAAAGGAGGTTGAACTTTCCGAGCTTCTGAACATGTTGAGGAGTGCTGAGGGCACCCTACAGAAGGGTAGGGAGACATCCACTTTGTT
The DNA here is from genome assembly GCA_030015575.1 of Agapanthus africanus. NCBI lineage: Eukaryota > Viridiplantae > Streptophyta > Magnoliopsida > Asparagales > Amaryllidaceae > Agapanthus > Agapanthus africanus. The sequence continues at coordinate 202,623,912 of CM057345.1, read as the reverse complement.
TGTAGGAGGATCTTCCTCTTCTAAGTCCAGGGCGAAAGCCAAGGGCAAGAAGAAGAAAGCCCCCGCCAAACCAAGAGGCGGTGTCAGTAAAGTGGATACGAAGGGAAAAGGAAAAGCAACAAAGATAGCGGGAAAGCTGGTGGGGAAGGAAGAATGCTTCTATTGTCACAAAAGTGGTCACTGGAAACAGGATTGCAAGGCTTGGAAGGCCAGAACACAGGATTTGAAGCGAGTTGCAGCTTCAGCTTCAGGTGTGTATGTTATTGAAAACTGTCTATCAATAAACTCTACATCCTGGGTATTGGATACCGGATCAGGATCTCATATCTGTAATTCTTTGCAGGCGTTGAGAAAGCGTAGAGTTTTGAAGGCAGGTGACATGACCCTCAGAGTTGCAAACGGTGCTAGCATGGATGCTGAGGCCGTGGGGGACTATCACCTGGGATTGTCGGATGGACACTTTTTAGTTTTGCGTAGTTGTTATTATGTACCAAATGCAACCTGTAATATCATTTCTGTATCTTTATTATCTAAAAAAGGTTATGAATTTGCATTTGTAAGTAATGTAGTGAACATTCACCTTAATCAAGTTTTGATTGGGTCAGGTACATTGAACAACGGTATATACGTATTAAACCAACCACAGATTTTCAATGTCCAGAATACACACAAAAGAAAGTCTCCAGAAATCAATAAAACTTTCTTATGGCATTGTAGACTGGGTCACATCAATGAGAGAAGGTTGACTAAGTTACATGCAGAAGGATATTTGGATTCGTTCGAATATCAATCGTATGCAACTTGTCAATCCTGTCTCAAAGGAAAGATGACAAAGACTCCGTTCACTTGACACGGAGTAAGAGCGAGCGAGCTCTTGGGACTCGTACACAGCGACGTGTGCGGTCCAATGTCTACACATGCGCGAAACGGTTATTCTTACTTCATTACTTTTACGGATGATTTCTCAAGGTTCGGACATGTCTTCTTAATGAAGCATAAATCCGAAGCTTTTGATAAGTTCCAGGAATATAAGAATGAAGTAGAAAAACAAACAGGCAAAAGTATCAAGGCACTGAGATCTGATCGAGGTGGTGAATACTTGAGTACCGAGTTCCTGGGTTACTTAAAAGAGAATGGAATTCTCTCTCAGCTTACTCCTCCATACACTCCGCAACATAACGGTGTATCGGAGAGACGGAACCGAACCCTATTGGATATGGTACGGTCCATGATGAGTAACGCTGAGTTACCGCGATCGTTCTGGAGATATGCGCTAGAATCAGCTGCATACCTTTTGAACCGAGTTCCAACTAAGACTGTGCCTACCACACCATATGAGTTATGGAGTGGGAAGAAACCCTATCTTCAATACCTGAAGATTTGGGGATGTCCAGCTTATGTCAAAAAGCAGCATACGGATAAGCTCGAGGCACGCTCAGTACTATGCAAGTTTGTGGGATACCCAAAGAACTCCAGGGGGTATCTTTTCTATTACGCAGAGGAACAAAAAGTACTTGTTTCTCGTAATGCCCATTTTCTGGAACATCGGTTCTTAGAAAAAGAATTAAATGGGAGCGCAATAGAACTGGAAGAAATTCCAGAACCACGAGCTATTACTGAAAGCTTAGTAGAACCAGAGGATTCGAAAGATCAGGATATTCCCACGCCACTCCGCAGGAGTAGTAGGCAGTCTCATCCGCCCGAGAGATACTACGGTTTTCTCATTGACGGGGATAGAGAGGATTGCATCATAGACTGTGATGAGCCTACTAGCTTCCAGCAAGCCATTCAGAGCGTCGACTCGGTAAAATGGCTGGATGCAATGCGGACCGAAATGGAGTCCATGTACACCAACAAAGTATGGACGTTGGACATTGCTCCAGATGGGGTAAAACCCGTAGGATGCAAGTGGATCTTCAAAAGGAAGATTGGTGTAGATGGACAGGTTGAGACCTATAAAGCTAGACTGGTAGCAAAGGGTTTTTGTCAGCGACCTGGTTTGGACTATGACGAAACCTTTTCTCCAGTAGCTATGCTGAAATCCATTCAGATCCTTCTTGCCATTGCTGCCTTCCACGATTATGAGATTTGGCAGATGGACGTAAAGACAGCTTTTCTAAATGGACATTTAGAGGAGTGTGTCTATATGGATCAGCCAGAGGGTTTCATTCAGAGTGGGAGCAGCGGAAAGGTGTGCAAGTTGCTTAAGTCCATTTATGGACTAAAGCAGGCATCGCGGAGTTGGAACATCTGTTTTGATGAGACGGTCAAGGAATTTGGCTTTATCAAAAATCCAGATGAACCATGCATTTATTGTAGATTTGTAGCGAGAACTGTAGTATTCCTCATTTTATACGTGGATGACATTCTCTTAATAGGAAATGACATTCCTATGCTACAATCTGTCAAGGGGTTCTTGACACACAGGTTCTCAATGAAAGACCTGGGTGATGCCTCATACATTCTGGGTATCCGGATCTACCGTGACAGATCCAAGAGGATATTAGGACTTTCACAGTCCAGGTACATCGACACCATACTGAAGAGATTCAGTATGGAAGATTCCAAGCGCGGTAATCTACCGGCTTGTCACGGGATCACCCTCTCCAAAGAGATGTCTCCCAAGACTGATTTGGAGAGGGATCGCATGTCTATTATACCCTACGCTTCTGCGGTAGGCTCTATAATGTATGCGATGTATAGGGTTCCTAGGCACACTAATGAAGTCCCACAAGTGATCAAACATGGCCAATTGAAATTTTACAAGTGCCGAGAAACCCTAATACGGATCGTTAACTAGATGTATAGGCGATGCAATGCAAATAAACGAATTTATCTAAAAGGAAAGAAGCTACAACCTTTGTAGATCCGGTCCTCTACCTCCTAGGCTCGGTGATGACGTCCCTCCGCTGTCCAAATCGAATCTTGGACTCTTGCATCGGCTTCATCGAAGAAAAGGGCGGGCTAGGTCGTCGACTTCGATGCCGAAGATGATCTACGTCGAGGCATCACAAGATCAAGCTCCAACTTCACCAAGCCATGAAAACTTGTGAAGGAAACACCCTATACTACTTGGCAAGAGGTAGAGGATGAAGAAATAGGAGGTGGGTTCACTTTAGAATTGGATTTCTCACTCATTTGCTCAAGTTGCCATTGATGGTGGCATAGTTTCTTCATGTTGAAGAAGGAAGAAGAAGAAGAAGATAATATGATATATTTTCTAAAATAGAAAATCATATGAATACTTATCATATAGCAACCATAGTTAGGTGTAGAGAATAAACTAAGGTTAGTTGAATGGTTAGGGTTAAGCATGAGACAAGAATGGTGGACTTGTTCAAAGCTTCAAGAAGTTGCAACAAACAAACAAAATAAGCCACCATTCTTTACTTTATCATTTCAAAAAGAATAATAAATAAATAAATGAATAAGTAAATAAACAAAACCCTAACCACTCATATAACCATGGTTTAATTCTTTACACTAACCCAAGTGAGCATGTATCATCAAACATGATACAATCTAGTGCACTAAAATATATCACATATACAATGTGCATTTCAAGTGAGAAAATCCATTTAAAGTGAACTAATATTAGTTAATGCAAAGTAATATATCAAATATATAATTATGCATTAAATCATTAAATCAATACTTGATTTAATGATCCGGTCATATTGCATATAACCGACTAATATCCAATGTATCGACTTATCGAATCAATCCTTGATTCGATAACTAGGTTATATCACATAGAACCATTCGATACATTCATCGCGAGAATAGAATACGGTATCACATACACGCATTATTCTCGGTCCCGCACATATCTCATATGCGCTCCTATTTCGTTTTGCTTGAGCCAGGAAACCTCTGTGTAGGACTCTAAAGACTCGTCAATACGCCGGCAACAGATGATGATCATATCAAACACCCACAAGCCGCAAGCGGTCTGCTAAACGTAACGGCCACCCAGGTATTGAGCGATCAGAAGATCGACGAGCAAGCCCGCTCACACTCCTGTGAATCCAACCAGTAACACTTACCGTACAGTCCGGTCTGTTCGTCTGATATGTCGCATATCTCGCCTAGGGGTGGTAAACGTCGGACCCCAATAGCTCAATAAGTCATGCCGACGTGAGGTCCATAACATGTGTGAAACTACTGATAACACTTACCAGTAGATCACTGCAACCCTGGCCAGGGATTTCCTGTTATGGCCAGTCGTGCACAGCGCGACATCAACCCCCAATACCGGGAGAGACGAATCCCCTCCTATCGCTCATTGCCTCCATGTGAATCGGGACTGTACCCAAAAACCACCTGTTTGCATGACTCAGTAGAGCCGTGGTAGGGTGGAAATCAAAGCACAGTGGGAGACACACAAGACTCTATGACGATCTCGGGTCAACAGACTAAGCTGTACCAGTGTCACCAGAGAACTGCCATCTGACGTGAGGTATAATACCATCTGGGAGTTCTCGGCGAGTCCGTTCAGTATACCCAGTCTCCACTGAGCACCCGTATACCATCTCTGATGTCAAACACCAATGGATATGGGATCATCCATCACCCATCGCATGGGTCGAGAAGATATACGCTAGTCTACTCTGGAATATCGATGCCCCGTCTCGATATTCCCTCGACTAGGAACATTGAAGGATGTACTCATGGACTACCCAGGCCCCACTAATATGATCTGCATCATAGTCTTGGAAGTCGAGTACACATCCTAAGGGCTTTATCAACATGTAATCAGAGAGACAGAGAGTATACATGTTAAGATAAAGAGCAACCAGATAACGTACTATCATGTCGAGCAAGAAAGTCCTACCTATATATGTCCCAGCATCCACTACAATATACATCCAATGTACAGTAATGGCCTCTAGGGCATACATATAACTAACAATCTCCCACTTGCACTAGGGCCATCTGTAGCAGTAGTTGTAGTATCTAATACTCAACCATCCCCTAAAAGTCTCTCTTTGGGAAAAGGCCTTTGTGAGTGGATCCGCCGTGTTGTCCTCTGAGTCTACTCTCCTAACCTCGATCATCCTGGAGATCATCTATCTCCATGATCAGGTGATGCTGCCTCAGAATATGTCTGGGTCACTGATGGGACCAGGGTTCCTTGGCCAAAGCCACACTTCCATTGTCATACAATGGTAGGAACCTAGTTCATCTTATGAACCAATATACACCCAAACTGCCTCTTTGGTAGTATCTTAAGTAGTGATGTATCTTGCCTTTAATCGTCTAGTATATCACGGTATCTAGCTTGGAACTCTTCCAACATACCGTCCTTCCATAGAGGGTAAAGACAATGCCTGTGACTGACATTCAGTCGTCCTTATCACCCTGGAACACTACCAGTGATTCTCCCCAGGATCGATTGATACCATCTCACTACAATATACATCTAGTGAGAATTCTAGCATCCAATTAGATCTATCTCATAGATGAAAACTCAGGATTTAGCAGGTATCACTTTGATCATATTGGAGAATCCTTGTGATAAGCGGAGATTGACCGAGCGTAGTATAGGAAATCCCATTCCTATCAAGAGTATGTTGTCCACGTACAATACGAGGATGACCACCTTACTCTCTACTACCGTTTTGTATATACAAGGTTCATCTACCATTTTGATGATGTCAAACACTTTGACTATCACATCAAAACAGATGTTCCAACTCCGCGATGCCTGCTTCATCACATAAAACATCTTGCACACGTTTCCGCTGCTCCCACTGTTTACGTAGCCCTCTGGCTGTGTTCTTATAGATGTTCTCTTCTAAATCATTATTTAGAAAAGTAGTCATGGCACCCAACCACCAGATATCGCAGTTATGGTATGTAGCAGTGGCAAGTAGGATCTGGATGGACTTAAGCATAGCCCCTGGAAAAGGTTTCATCATTATTCGTGCCTGGTCGATGACGAAAACCTTTAACAAGTCTAGCTTTGAAAGTCTCAACTTTTCCATCTATGCCAAGTAATCTTCTCAAGATATACTTGCTCCTGATGGGGATTTAACCCTTCAGATATAGCACCCAAAGTCCATACTTTGTTGGTGTACATGGATTCCATCTCAGATCGCTAAGCATCCAGCCATTCTTACAGAGTCCCTACTCTCGATGACCTGCTCGAATCTAGTTGGGTCATTATCTCATGATGCATTCCTCACTCCCACTGTCATCGAGAAACCGAGGTATCTCTCAGGCAGGTGAGGAACCATACTAGATCGGCGGAGAGGCTGAGGTTCATTAGAAACTATTGAATCCTTTGGTTCTGTCAAATCATCAGTTGCAGTTTTGTATAGCTGGAACCTTTCCAGTTCTACAGAACTGACCTTGCCTCGATCTTGTCCGGATTTTGCTTTTGACATAGGCCGGACAATCCCAAATCTTAACTTACTTAAGAGATAGGCTCTTCCCATACCATATCTTATATGGAGTGGTAGGCACTGATTTGAATCGAACCCAATTCAATAGGTATGCAGCTTCATAAGTGCATAACACCCAAAAGGAAATAGGTAACTCAGTAGTACTCATCATAAAGCACACCATATCATATAGGGTGTTATTGCTCCGCCCCGATATACCATCATGCTATGGTGTATACGGAGGAGTAATGCTGAGAGAGAATCTCATTCTCTTTTAGAATAGTTCAGGAATTCTATGCACAAGTATTCTCCTCCTTGATCTCATCAAAGGACATAATACTTATACCCGTATTGGTTCTCTACTTCTAACTTATATTCTGTGAATATCTCAAAAGGTTCGGACTTGTGTTTCAGCAGGAACATATGACTGAATCTTGAGAGATCATCAGAGAATGTAATGAAGTACAAAGAACCGGTCCTGGCATGTGTAGACAGGGGACCTTTATACATCAACATGTATCATCCCAAGAGTTCACCAACTCTTTCTCTGTTTCCAATAAACAGAGCTGGTGTCATTATATCTTTGTGACATGACTGGTAAGTTTCACAAGATGTAAATTCAAACTGATTTAAATATGCATCTACATGTAACTTCAGCTAGTCGGGTCGCATTGATATGACCTAGTCTACAATGCCTTAAGAAGGATTCGTTCATTGCTGAACTCTTCCTCTTGTGTGTGTTCTGTATACAAAAAACTGTAGTTTGATTTAGAACATTAATGCTTTTAGATAACGTGCCTGAACCAATCAACTTTTGATATAGGAAATGTTCAAAACATTATCCAACAATACAAAATTTTATCATTTCTTTACTAATAAAGAGACAGATATGATTTTGTATATCAGGTACGGTATCTAATAGCATTTGTTCAGAATCAATGTATTGGTAATACAGGGTGACAGTGACCAACAGACTTGGCTGCAACACTTGTCCCGTTTTCTGTCTCATAAAACTTATCACCCGTTCTCAGTTCTCTGCCTTTCTGTTGCCCTATGTAACAAATTACATATCTGGGATCCTGATCTGGTATCATATACCCAGGATGCAAAGGAAACTGAGAAACAGTTCTTTGTAATGAACATACCCGAAGGAGATGCATCATATGCACTTTCTTCGTTTGGGCGGCATAGGAATTCTGGTATTCCCCTATCTCCTGCTCTGTCTTATAACAATTATAAGATGGAGCGGGACCAACGTTCCCCAGCTCAGTATAACAAGCGGGTTCGGTCAATAATCCGTATTATTATCTTGATTAAGGCATAATATGGTCGCTACCTGGAGAGAGAGAGAAGAAAACACTCTGCGTGCGCTCTTACAAGATCAGATTGGTTATTTATTTTATCTAATCAGGATGGCTCCCACTGTTTTTATCAAATCTTCCTTCAAACCTTAAAAGGAAAGACCAGCTGGGATTAATTACACTCTACAAGTTCGCCAAACTTTCAGCCAGGCCAGTGTCGGTACTTTGAAGGAGGTTCCCCGTGCTTTCGCACGGACCTAATTACAGTAAACCTCGTTTTCCCAGAGGCGTAACCCCGTTGACACCTTTCTAGACACCTACTTGATCGGCTAATTGCAAAGTGCAAAACTCTCCCAGGAGTAACAATTACTCGCAGTGGGTATCGGGATCCAACTATCATATAGAAGGTATGCAATCTCATTGCAAGTTTCAACACTTGAAACTCCCGATAATGGTTTTTACCCCTAGCACCTATGACCTTGGCTAAGGTCAACAAATCATAGGTACTAGTCAAGTTCTACCCGTCATTTCATGATTAATTAGACCCACCCACATGACCCTTGGCTAAGGTCAACAAAGCCACACGACTATCCTAACTAATCGCATCATATGCTGTGTAGGAAGACATCACTTAGCTACCGCACACTACGTCTCGGCTATGGTCGACAAACGTAGCACGAATACTAAGTACTCTACTTCCTAAAATGACGGAGGGTTGCGAATGGTTTTTAAGAAAACCTTTAACGCTTTGAACTTGATCTCGTTGCGGAATCAAATGGTTTTTAAATGGAATGTTTTTGAAGCTTTTCTAGTTTGGCTAAAGGGGTCACTCCCGGTGAAGGGATCGTCGGCCCTTTACTCATCGAATGAGGTGCGGGATATATCATATATATCACCGTGCAAAGCAAAAACTATAGAAGCAATCAAAAGACAAACCGAGTGTGTAGCATCTGCCAGTTATTGCTAAAGGAGTCACTCCCGGTGAAGGGATCTCGGTCCTTTCCTCATCGAATAAGGTGCAGGATGTTCTACAAGGAACACCGCGATGCAAAGCAAGAACTGTAGCTACCTGTTTTATTTTGAAATTCGATTCCACAACATCTTTTAGGTTTATTTTCTTTCATTAATCTCATTAATGAATATCCCATCTTTTAAGTCCACCTAATCATCACAGATAAATATAACGTACGCTTATGCCATCCGCATTCGCCTCGATGTCCCGTCTGCACCGTTAGGTTAGGTAACTAACGGCAGAGCGAGGCAGGGCTAGCGCGGGTGTAAAACATAAGCAACGTCTATATAATATATCATATATACTATATACTATATCTATCACAGAACATCACATGATCACATCACAGATAACGCAGCAGAAAATATCATATGAAATATTGGATATACTAGGACGTCCGTGTTTTCAATACGAGCCAGTATAAAACACGGGTTCCATGGTCGTGATGAATAGCCAATCCCACACCCCTAGACCCCTACGAGAGCGGCAAGCAACCCTACCAATTCTAGGGTTAGGAGACCCGGACTCGACTCCTCGAGATGGTCTCCCACTGGACCCTAGAACCCGGCTACTTGTGTCCCCTCCTTGGGTCTATCCTAATGCGGAAAATAAATAATATACAAAAGGTGACATCTCCCGCAACCTGGAAGTGCCCCAATAAAAGAATATTACATACAAGTTTTTACATGAATGAAAAGGAAAAACACTCATCTCACATAAAACCCCCGTCTATTCAAACACGACGATCCAATATAACATATCCAGCAACACATAACATCACATGTCATCAACGTAAGTAAATATGCGCATCCCAACTGTCGTTAACATATACCAACGAAACCGGCGATATCACATATTACACTTACGGTCACAGAAAAGAAAGTGTAAAACTACAACAGTTGGAATCCGCAACCTCTTTAGACATCACATGCCTAATCAAATGAATTCCTTAGACATCGCATGCCTAACAATTATAAACCCCGCATTTTAGTCTCATTATCGAAAACTCTTTTCAATATCGAGTCGGGCAATTCAACAAGATTCCCGACATCCTGATCGAATGCTCGTCGCAAACTTCAGTAGACGGCCGCACCCCCGATACCGTCGACGAAGTGCACCAAGGCGGAATACCGCTACCGCAAGCACCCGAACGGATGCTTTCGGCAACGGAGTTCTCCTACAGTCACTTGGTCGGGGTTAAGGGATGTAGCCGTCTAATAAGTTTACCCGGCGAGTATCCGCGTACGCTACGTGATTGCGACGGACTTTTGATCACATCAAAATTCCGTGGCAACCGATCAAGTGAGACTAAAGTGCTTGATTTATAACATTCATTCAGTTATCTCATAACTACTTGTGAATTCCAATTATTGTATCACATTCCAGATAAATAGAAAATGTTAAACTTTCCGATCGAACATTCAAACACCCAAGTTTTCCGAAACAGATCAACACATGAAATAAGTTTAAAAACATTCACTTCGTGCCTCAGTACCAACGGTCCAGCCGTAGAAGGGTCAAGCCAACGCCTCACATGTGGCACGCCGTACTGCCCCAAACCCTAAGGTTCAAAGGGCAGTTCAAGACGGTCACATAATCGAGTTAAGGTTTGTTGTCTTCTAGAGGGACCATCGCTTTACTTGCACTACTTAGAACGTCTTTAAACCATAGAAAAAATCCAACACTTGGAAATTTCCCGGCAGGGGAAAAAGTGGGTATTTATATCCGATCGAACTTTTTAACAGTTTCTAAAATATCCAAAAAAACATAAACGAAGTTAAATTATCCAATCAAATTAACGAATCCCCAATAAAACCCTAGAAAACTCAACACTTGAGTGTAATTAAAAAATTCACATAAAAAATTGCTAAGAAAGGACCTAAGAATAAATATATGAAATTTGAGGGACTAAGTCCCAATTTGGGCCGCGGAAGAGCCGCCAAACCCCTGGTTTGGCCGCGGTTCCGCGGTCGAATTATGGAATTAGGGGCCCAAACTTCACTGTAATTCTTAGTTTTTCCTACTTAATTTTCTGCATATTTTTAATTCACAAAATTCAACAGTTTTGAAAAATGTACAGAGAGCGATTTTGCAATGGGGTTTCGGTTCGATCGGATTTCTAACTCCGTCTACGCATCACCTAAGGCTCTAGCTAGGCTCTGATACCACTGTAGGGTTCCTAGACACAGTAATGAAGTCCCACAAGTGATCAAACATGGCCAATTGAAATTTTACAAGTGCCGAGAAACCCTAATACGGATCGTTAACTAGATGTATAGGCGATGCAATGCAAATAAACGAATTTATCTAAAAGGAAAGAAGCTACAACCTTTGTAGATCCGGTCCTCTACCTCCTAGGCTCGGTGATGACGTCCCTCCGCTGTCCAAATCGAATCTTGGACTCTTGCATCGGCTTCATCGAAGGAAAGGGCGGGCTAGGTCGTCGACTTCGATGCCGAAGATGATCTACGTCGAGGCATCACAAGATCAAGCTCCAACTTCACCAAGCCATGAAAACTTGTGAAGGAAACACCCTATACTACTTGGCAAGAGGTAGAGGATGAAGAAATAGGAGGTGGGTTCACTTTAGAATTGGATTTCTCACTCATTTGCTCAAGTTGCCATTGATGGTGGCATAGTTTCTTCATGTTGAAGAAGGAAGAAGAAGAAGAAGATAATATGATATATTTTCTAAAATAGAAAATCATATGAATACTTATCATATAGCAACCATAGTTAGGTGTAGAGAATAAACTAAGGTTAGTTGAATGGTTAGGGTTAAGCATGAGACAAGAATGGTGGACTTGTTCAAAGCTTCAAGAAGTTGCAACAAACAAACAAAATAAGCCACCATTCTTTACTTTATCATTTCAAAAAGAATAATAAATAAATAAATGAATAAGTAAAAAAACAAAACCCTAACCACTCATATAACCATGGTTTAATTCTTTACACTAACCCAAGTGAGCATGTATCATCAAACATGATACAATCTAGTGCACTAAAATATATCACATATACAATGTGCATTTCAAGTGAGAAAATCCATTTAAAGTGAACTAATATTAGTTAATGCAAAGTAATATATCAAATATATAATTATGCATTAAATCATTAAATCAATACTTGATTTAACGATCCGGTCATATCGCATATAACCGACTAATATCCAATGTATCGACTTATCGAATCAATCCTTGATTCGATAACTAGGTTATATCACATACAACCATTCGATACATTCATCGCGAGAATAGAATACGGTATCACATACATGCATTATTCTCGGTCCCGCACATATCTCATATGCGCTCCTATTTCGTTTCGCTTGAGCTAGGAAACCTCTGTGTAGGACTCTAAAGACTCGTCAATACGCCGGCAGCAGATGATGATCATATCAAACACCCACAAGCCGCAAGCGGTCTGCTAAACGTAACGGCCACCCGGGTATTGAGCGATCAGAAGATCGACGAGCAAGCCCGCTCACACTCCTGTGAATCCAACCAGTAATACTTACCGTACAGTCCGGTCTGTTCGTCTGATATGTCGCATATCTCGCCTAGGGGTGGTAAACGTCAGACCCCAATAGCTCAATAAGTCATGCCGACGTGAGGTCCATAACATGTGTGAAACTACTGATAACACTTACCAGTAGATCACTGCAACCCTGGCCAGGGATTTCCTGTTATGGCCAGTCGTGCACAGCGCGACATCAACCCCCAAACCGGGAGAGACGAATCCCCTCCTATCGCTCATTGCCTCCATGTGAATCGGGACTGTACCCAAAAACCACCTGTTTGCACGCCTCAGTAGAGCCGTGGTAGGGTGGAAATCAAAGCACAGTGGGAGACACACAAGACTCTATGACGATCTCGGGTCAACAGACTAAGCTGTACCAGTGTCACCAGAGAACTGCCATCTGACGTGAGGTATAATACCATCTGGGAGTTCTCGGCGAGTCCGTTCAGTGTACCCAGTCTCCACTGAGCACCCGTATACCATCTCTGATGTCAAACACCAATGGATATGGGATCATCCATCGCCCATCGCATGGGTCGAGAAGATATACGCTAGTCTACTCTGGAATATCGATGCCCCGTCTCGATATTCCCTCGACTAGGAACATTGAAGGATGTACTCATGGACTACCCAGGCCCCACTAATATGATATGCATCATAGTCTTGGAAGTCGAGTACACATCCTAAGGGCTTTATCAACATGTAATCAGAGAGACAGAGAGTATACATGTTAAGATAAAGAGCAACCAGATAGCGTACTATTATGTCGAGCAAGAAAGTCCTACCAATATATGTCCCAGCATCCACTACAATATACATCCAATGTACAGTAATGGCCTCTAGGGCATACATATAACTAACATGATGTTGTGTACAAGACCGGATGTGGCTTATGCACTGAGTGTGGTAAGCAGGTATCAGTCAAACCCTGGGGAGAAACATTGGATAGCAGTAAAGAACATTCTCAAGTACCTGAGAAGGACTAAGGAGATGTTCTTGGTGTATGGCGGAAAAGACCTCCAGATTGAGGCCTTTGCTGACTCCAGCTTCCAGAGTGACAAGGATGATTCCAAGTCCATATCGGGTTTTGTCTTTACCCCCAATGGAGGGGCGGTGTGTTGGAAGAGCTCCAAACAGGAAACCGTTGCTGACTCGACAATGGAAGCGGAATACATCGCTGCTTCTGATGCCGCAAAAGAAGCTGTCTGGATGAGGAAGTTCTTGAGAGAACTTCAGGTGGTTCCGTCCATTGTTGACCCAATACCTCTGTATTGCGACAACAACGGGGCTATAGCTTTAGCGAAGGAACCCAGGTCCCATCAGAAATCCAGACACATCTTAAGGCGGTATCACCTGATCAGAGAGATCGTGGATCGCCAGGAGATCGAGGTTCGGAGGGTTGCTTCAGAAGATAACACAGCATATCCATTCACCAAGTCCTTGCCCCAGACTCAGTTCGAGCGGCTGATCGAGATGATAGGTCTTCGATACGCCAGTACATGGCCTTAGTGCAAGTGGGAGATTGTTAGTGTATATACCCTAGAGGCCATTACTGTATCATACTAGTTTGTATATTACTTGATGGAAGCTTAGGATATTCACAGTTGTATATACAATCTTGCTCGAAATGGTATTATGCTACTTGGTTTGTCTCTACTTTAATATGTGCATGTGTTTCTTTTAGCATATCGCTGATATACATATTAGTAGAGCCCTTAGGATCTTTGCTTGATTACCAGCATTGTGATGGCGCTCACACTCGTGGGAGCTAGGTGATCTATAAGCACATCCTTATACAGGTCCCTAGTCGTTGGACTATCGAGACAGGGCATCGATACTCCGAAGTAGACTAGCGTATGCGCTTCTCATCCCAGTGTGGGAGACGGTCTGTCGCACAGCCGTCAGTACGTCGTACTTGAGATAGTATGCGGGTGCTGGTTAGGTTACGAGTACACTGGACAGGACTCGTCGGTAACTGTTGGTTGGTATTATACCTATCGTCAGTTATCAGTTCCCAGGTGACATGAGTACAGCTTAGTCCGCTGACTTGACACTGTCACTTCGCCTCGAGTGTGTTCCCACTGCACTTTGATTACTACCCTACCACGGCTCAAAGGAGTCGTGCAAACAGGTAGTTTTTGGGTGCAGTCCCGAAGCACTTGGAGGCAGTGACGGTTAGACAGGATTCGTCTCACCCGGTATTGGAGGTTGACATCGCGCTGTGTCCAGGAGAGCCATTACACGAGTAGTCCCTGGCCAGGGCAAGCGAGATATACTGGTAGGTTTCCAGTGTTATCTCAGGGTGTTCTGGGCTACACTCCGACACAACTTGTACCTCTATTAGGGGACTGACGTTCACCGCCCCCTAGGCCCGCCATGCGATGTATCAGACGAACAGACCGGACTGTACGGAGATTGTCACATACAGGCTCAGTAGGAGTTCAGATGGGGTTCACCTCGTCAGTCTTCTTATCGACATCTACCTGGGGACCGTTACGTACAGCTAGTGCCGCTTGCGGTCTGTGGTTAAACCCACTGCCAGCGTAGTGTCGAGTCTTTAGAGTCCCACACAGAGAGCTATTCGCCTTTAGGCAAAATGAGTAGAGGTCGCATGGTTTTGCGACAGGGTTCGTTCACATCCGCGCACTTGTGCACGTTTGCTGTCCGGACAGCTTATACTAGCGGGCTTTGGTTTAAGCCAGATCCTAGTATATGATTTGGGATTGGTTTTTCTCATTGTATTCGTGTTCCTCGGATCACGAATACGGGTGCGTATGCACAGTTGTTTGAGACAGAGGGAGAGGACTTTGATTAGGGTTAATGACTATTGTCATTTTATTAACCCTAATGCTTTTGTGTGTATTATTGTTAATTGATATTAGTTTAATAATTAGGCATGGTTATGGTTGTTGACCATTTGACCTCCTTGACTTGTTGACCATTTGACCTCCTTGACTTGTTGACCTAGGTTGACACTTTGACCATCATCATTTCATTTGGAAGATGCTCTTTGATCCTTGCAAATTGCATTAAAAATGAAATGATAATGGTCATGTCTTGATTAATCATGACAATTATCTAGCTAATTATCTAATTACAATAATTCACACATATATGTGAGAATGGTTCATTTTATTCTCATTCTATCATTCACTTTCTCTCTCTTGTTCTTCCTCTCCCTCAAGCTCTCCCCTCTCATGTGTTGAGAAACACTTGAGCTTGAGAAAAACCCTCTCTTGATAATCTCTACTCTCATCTAGGGTACAAGGATTAGCACTTCTTGCACCCTAGTTACTTCTATCTTGGAGTTGAAGCCAAAGGTCGAGGCATACGGGTGGATCTTTCTTCGACGTGAGAAGACGACTAAGGTGACCTCCTTCCACCACTCCAAGGAGCAAGGAGAGAAGGACATAAAGCCCAAGGTATAACCTTTCTAGCACTTAGCTAGTTTCTAGTTAGCTTTAGCTTGTTTTTGTTTAGCAAAGATCCTTCATAGTCTAGTCCATGTTGCCCAAGCTCATAAAAATTCGATTTTTATTCCGTTTTCCGCCTCCCCGTAAGTACCGGGATGGGCAACGTGGACTTACACCTAGTCGAGGGTATATCGAGACAGGGCATCAATACACCAGAGTAGACTAGCGTATACACATCTTGACCCATATGATGGGCGATGGATGATCCCATATCCATCGGTGTTTGACATCAGAGATGGTGTACGGGTGCTCAGTGGAGACTGGGTACACTGGACGGACTCACCGAGAACTCCCAGATGGTGATATACCACACGTCAGATGGCAGTTCTCCGGTGACACCGGTACAGGGTAGTCTGTAGACCCGAGATCGTCATACAGTCTTGTGTGATTCCCACTGTGCTTTGATTTCCACCTTACCACGTCCAAGAGGGCGTGCAAAACGGTAGCTTTTGGGTACTGTCCCGAATCACATGGAGGCAATGAGCGCTAGGAGGGGATTCGTCTCTCCCGGTATAGGGAGTTGATGTTGTACTGTGTTCGATTGGCTATAACTGGAAGTCCCTGGCCAGGGCTGATATAGAGATATACTGGTAAGTGTTACTAGTAGTTTCTCGACCTGTTATGAGCCTCACATCGACACGACTTATCGGTTACTGGGGTCTGACGTATACCACCCCTAGACTTGATATGCGACATATCAGACGAACAGACCGGACTGTACGGGAGTGTTACTGATTGGATTCATAGGAGAACGGACAGGCTAGCTTGTTGATCTTCTGATCGCTCAATACCTGGGTGGCTGTTACGTTTAGCTGACCGCTTGGAGCTTGTGGGTGTTTGATATGATCATCACCTGCTACCGGCGTATTGACGATTCTTTAGAGTCCTACACAGAGGTTTCTTGGCTCAGGCAAAACGGAGTAGAGGCACATATGTGATATGTGCAGGACCGAGGATAATGCGATATGAGATACCGTATTATATTCTCGCGATATTTAGATATGAACCGGGATATCGGATCAAGTGTTGATTCGATGAATCGGTACATGATATATTAGTCGGTTATATTCGATATAGCCGGATCGTCGGATCAAGTGTTGATTCGATGATTTAATGTATAATGATATATATGATATATTGTATTACATTATCTAATATTGGCTCGCTTTATTATTTCATTTTCTCACCGGATTAATATATTGATATATATGCGATATATGTTAATTGTATTATTTTCTTTTGTTGCAAATATATAATATATATGTGATATATATTATTGTGACATGATATGATTTATTATGAAACATGTATAGGGATGATAAAAGGACATTAGGGTTTGATTAGGGTTAGCTCCTTCTTGTTCATTCTAGAAGGATTTTATTTTGTCTTGGTTAAGATATTATGGTTGATACTTATCCATGACTCATTCTTAACCTAACCAAACCCTAGCTCTAGTTTATTCTCTACATAGGTTAAGCCTCTCATCCTTGACCATGGTTCCATAATAAATCATATATTCTTATCTACTATTCATCACAAAAGGAATTATCTCATTATTCTTCATCTTCTTCTCTCTTGAGTTTTGGAGAGAGCTCACTTGTGTTTTCTTTTGTGATGATTTCTTGTGAGAAAATGATATAAAAGGAAAGCATAAATACTACTCCATCATCCTCATCTAATCTAGCCCATTAGATTAGGGTGTTCACCTCATTAGAGTGAGAGAGCTTGAGCTATTGCAATTTCGACGTAGATCATCGGAGAAAAGGAATACGACAAGCTATCATGGATCGTTCGAGTCGTGGAGCCTCTCTTGAGTCCGAGAGAACGTGGTTCGCGGCGAAGGGACTTCTACTCAGAGCTTGTGAAGCGAAGGAGCGGACTACAAAGGTTGTAATCCCTCACACTTAGTAGTAAAGATGTTTACTTGCATGTTTAACCCTAATAATCTAGCAAAGATCCCGGCTTTGGGTTGTTCGGCACGTCTAAAATTTTATTCGGGCATGTTTGATGCCTTATGAACCTTCACAAGAGTGCCTAGGAACCCTACAGTGGTATCAGAGCCTAACTAGAGCATTAAGCGACGTGTTTACGAAGTTAAAACTCCGATCGAACCCGAACCGACAAAATAAAACCCCTCTCTGGACTTTTTCTAAAAACTGGGATTTTTCTGAATTAAAAATACCTAAAAAAATCAGCAGGTAAATTCAAGAATATGTGTGAAAAACGATGACGTCATCCCTACAGAGCGCCGCAGAACCGCGGCCGTACCTTGCTTGGGCCGCGGATCCGCGTCACTACTGTTTGAAAAGACGCTTCTGTTTTCACAGTAATTCTTTTTGCTGTTTGGATATTTTTAGGGTATTTTTTATTCTGACTGAAGTTTTGAATATTCTGGGGTTTATTTTAAAATCGTAGATTCGATCGGAATATTTAAATTCGTTATTATCTCCGGATATTTAGAAACTGTTAAAATGTTCGAACGGATATCATTAACTCAATTTTTCCCGGCACGAAAAACATTCAAGTGTTGAATTTTTCTCGGGTTTAAACCTTTCGGAAAAACGTGCATGTGACGCAATGGACCCTCTAGAAGACAACAAACCTTAACTCGATTATGTGACCGTCTTGAACTGCCTTTTGAACCTTCGGGTTTGGGGCAGTACGGCGTGCCACATGTGAGGCGTTGGCTTGACCCTTCTACGGCTGGACTGTTAGTTATATATATGCCCTAGAGGTCATTACTATACATAGGATGTATATTGTAGTGGATGCTTGGACATATATAGGGATGACTTTCTTTCTCGATATGATAGTATGCTATCTGGTTACTCTTTACCTTAACGTGTACACTGATTGTCTCTCTGTTACATGTTGGTAAAGCCCTTAGGATGTGTACTTGACTACCTGGACTTTGATGCGGATCATACTAGTGGGGACATGGTAGTCCATAAGTACATCCTTCAAAGTCCCTAGTCGTGGTTGTATCGAGACAGGGCATCGATATACAAGAGTAGACTAGCGTGTAGCTTCTCGACCCATACAGATGGGCGATGGATGATCCCATATCCATTGGTGTTTGACATCAGAGATGATATACGGGTGCTTAGTGGAGACTGGGTACACTGGACGGACTCGCCGAGAACTCCCAGATGGTATTATACCTTACGTCAGATGGCAGTTCTCTGGTGACACTGGTGCAGGTTAGTCTGTAGACCCGAGATCGTCATAAAGTCTTGTGTGATTCCCACTGTGCTTTGATTTCCATCATACCACGTCCAAGAGGGCGTGCAAAAAGGTGGCTTTTGGGTACAGTCCCGAATCACATGGAGGCAATGAGCGATAGGAGGGGTTTCGTCTCTCCCTGTATAGGGAGTGGATGTTGCGCAGTGCTCGATTGGCTATAACAGGAAGTCCTTGGCCAAGGCTGCTTTAGGGATTTACTGGTAAGTGTTACCAGTAGTTTCTCGACCCGTTATGAGCCTCATATCGACATGACTTATCGAGTTATTGGGGTCTGACGTTTACCACCCTAGACGAGATATGCGACATATCAGACGAACAAACCGGACTGTACGGTAGTGTTACTCGTTGGATTCACTGGAGTGTGAGCGGGCTTTCTCGTTGATCTTCTGATCGCTCAATACCCGGGTGGCCGTTACGTTTAGCAGACCGCTTGTGGTTTGTGGGTGTTTGATATGATCATCACCTGCTGCCGGCGTATTGACGAGTCTTTAGAGTCCTATACAGGGGTTTCCTGGCTCAAGCGAAACGAAATAAGAGCGCATATGAGATATGTGTGGGACCGAGGATAATACCAGTATGTGATACTGTATTCTATTCTCGCGATTTGTGACATTGATCGGTTGTATGCGATATAGCCGGGTTATCGGATCAAGTGTTGATTCGATAAGTTGTTACTATTGATATAAGTCGGTTATATGCGATATGACCGGATCGTTAAATCAAGTGTTCATTTAATGTATAATTATATATTTGATATATTACTTTACATTAACTAGTATTGGTTCACTTAAGATTGATTTTCTCTCTTGAAAGTGTACATTGTTTATATGTGATATATGCAAGTGTACATATTTGTATCATGCTTGATGATACAAACAAGTTGTGTGTATGAGACTTGAACCAACTCAAGGTTAAATTAGGGTTTACTATTTTCCTAGCAAATAACAAAAGAATTGAGACTTTGGTCAAAGTTATCAAGCTTCATGAAGCTTGATAAGCATTGACAAAGTTAACCCTTTTGTCATTTGTGTAGGATATTAGTTAACCCAACCCTTAACCTAATGGTTTGGTTAATTCTCTACATGAGTTAAGCATGAGGGCTTAACTCAACCATGGTGCCATTATTTGTTTGATAAGTTTTCATTTGGATATAATTCCTTTTTCTTCTTCTTCATCTTCATCAAGCTTGAAAAAGCTTGCTAGCTCCAATGGCATCATGAGAAAAAGAGTGAGAAATCCAATTCTAAAGTGAACCCACTTCCTATTTCTTCATCCTCTACCACTTGCCATGTAGTATAGGGTGTTCTCTTCACAAAGTTTTCGACCGAGTGAAGGAATAGCTTGAGTTTGAGTCTCCCCGACGTAGATCATCTTCGGCCTCGAAGTCAATGACCTAGCCCGATCATTTCTCCGACGAAACCATTTCTAGAGTCCGGGATCCGATGATCGCAGCGGAGGGACGTCAACACGGAGCTAAAGAAGTGGTGGACCAGATCTACAAAGGTTGTAATCCCTTTCACTTAGTAGCAAAGTCGTTTGCTTGCTTTTCGCCTTAATTTCTAGTTAACGATCTAGTTTAGGGTTTCTCGGCACCGGAAAATTTTTGTTTGCATGGTTGATGCCTTGTGGAACCATCTTAGTGTGCCTAGGAACCCTACAGTGGTATCAGAGCCTAGCTAGAGCATTAGGCGATGTATTTACGATGTTAAAACTCCGATCGAACCCCGACGTGTCAAAGTTAACCCCTTCTCTGTAAATTTTTCCAAAATCGGGATTTTTCTAAATTAAAAATAGCCAAAAAATTCAGCAGGGTTTTCTAAGAATTTTAGTGAAAAACGAGACGGTGAACAGTACAAACCACCGCGGAACCACGGCCGTACGGCGCTTGGGCCGCAGAACCGCGGCAGTAAAGTGGATTCATGCACTTTGTTTTGCACAGTAATTCTCATATCTGCTTATATATTTTCTGGGTATTTTTTATTCTGACTCAAGAGTTGAGTATTTTAGGGTTTATTTTGTAGTCGTTGTTTCGATCGGAATATTTAATTTCGTAATGTTTTTCCGGATATTTTTGAATATGTTAAAAAGTTCGAGCGGATATAAATACCCATTTTTTCCCCTGTCGGGAAATTTCCAAGTGTTGGATTTTTCCGTAGTTTGAAAACGTTCTAAGTAGTGCAAGTAACGCGGACCCTCTAGAAGACAACAAACCTTAACTCGATTATGTGACCGTCTCGAACTGCCCTTTGAACCTTCGGGTTTGGGGCAGTACGGCATGCCACATGTGAGGCGTTGGCTTGACCCTTCTACGGCTGGACCGTTGGTACTGAGGCATGAACTGGATGTTTTTGAACTTATTTCAAGAGTTGAGCTATTTCGGGAAAACTTGGATGTTTGATAATTCGATTGGAAAGTTTAACATTTTCTATTTATCTGGAATGTGATACAATATTTGGAATCCACAAGTAGTTATGAGATAACTGATTTGGATGTTATAAACATAGCACTTTAGTCTCACTTGATCGGTTGCCACGGAATTTTGATGTGATCAAAAGTCCGTCGCAATCACGTAGCGTACGCGGATACTCGCCAGTAAACTTAATAGTCAGCCATGCCCCATAGCCCCGACCAAGTGACTGTAGGAGAACCCCGTCGCCGAAAGCATCCGTTCGGGTGCTCGCGGTAGCGGTGTTCCGCCTTAGTGCACTTTGTCGACGGCATCTGGGGGTGCGGCCGTCTACTAAAGTTTGCGACGAGCATTCGATCAAAATGCCGGGAATCTTGTTGAATTGCCCGACTTGATATTGAAAAGTGTTTTCGATATAGAGACTAAAATGAGGGGTTTATAATTGTTAGGCATGTGATATCTAAGGAATTCATTTGGTCAGACATGCGATGTCTGAGGAGATTGCGGATTCCAACTGTTGTAGTTTTACACTTTCTTTTCTGCGACCGCAAGTGTAATATGTGATATCGCCGGTTTCGTTGCTATATGTCAACGACAATTGGGATGCGCACATTTACATACGTTGATGATATGTGATGTTATGTGTTGCTGGATATGTTATATTGGATCATCGCGTTTTGAATAGCCGGGGGTTTTATGTGAGATAAGAGTTTTTATTTTCATTCATGTAAAATTTATTGTATATAATATTCTTTTATTGGGGCACTTCCAGGTAGCGGAAGATGTCACCCATTGTATATTATTTACTTTTCCGCACTAGGATAGACCCAAGGAGGAGGGCACAAGTAACCGGGTTCTGGAGTCCAGTGGGAGACCAACTCGAGGAGTCGAGTCCAGGTCTCCTAACTCTAGAATTGGTAGGGTTGCTTGCCGCTCTCGTAGGGGTCTAGAGGTATGGGTTTGGCTATTCATCGCGACCGTGGAATCCGTGTTTTATACTGGCTCTATTGAAAACGCGGACGTCCTAGTATATCCAATATTTCATATGTTTCTTCTGCTGCGATATCTGTGATGTGATCATTTGATGTTCTGTGATAAATGCTGTATATAGTATATATGATATATTATATAGACGTTACTTATGTTTTGCACTCGCGCTAGCCCTGCCCCGCTCTGTTGTTAGTTACCTAACCTAACGGTGCACGAGGGGACATCGAGGCGAATGCGGATGGCATAAGTGTACATCGTATTTATCTGTGATGTTTAGGTACTTAAATGATGGGACTTCATTAATATGATTAATGAAAGAAAATAAACCTAAGATGTTGTGGAATCGAATTTTCAAAAACAGGTAGCTACAGTTCTTGCTTTGCATCGCGGTGTTCCTTGTAGAACATCCTGCACCTTATTCGATAAGGAAAGGACCGAGATCCCTTCACCGGGAGTGACTCCTTTAGCAATAACTGGCAGATGCTACAACCCTCGGTTTGTCTTTTGATTGCTTCTATAGTTTTTGCTTTGCACAGTGATGTATATGATATATCCAGCACCTCATTCGACGAGGAAAGGGCCGACGATCCCTTTACCGGGTGTGACCCCTTTAGCAAAACTAGAAAAGCCTCAAAAACACTCCATTTTAAAATCATTTGATTCTACAACGATATCGAGTTCATTACGCAATAGGTTTTCAGAAAAACCTGTCGTAGCCCTCCGTCATTTCAGATATATACTGGTTAGTATTCGTGCTGCGTTTGTTGACCTCTGTCAAGACGTAGTGTGCGGTAGCTGATTAGTGCTTATCTGTATAAGCATATGATGTGATTGATTTAGGGTAGTCGTGCGACCTTGTTGACTTCTGTCAAGGGTCGTGCGGGTGGGTTTACTTCAATCAGGAAATGACGGGTTGAACTTGACTAGCTGCCTATGGTTTGTTGACCTCTGTCAAGGTCATAGGACGCTAGGGGCAAAATATTATCGGGAATTTCAAGTGTTGAAATTTGCAATGAGATTGCATACCTTCTATAAGATAGTTGGATCCCGATACCCACTGCGAGTAATTGTTACTCCTGCGAGAGTTTTACACATTACAATTAGCCGATCAAGTAGGTGTCTAGAAAGGTGTTAACGGGGTTACGCCTCTGGGAAAACGAGGTTTACATTAATTAGGTTCGTGCGAAAGCACGGGGCACCTCCCTCAAAGTACCGACACTGGCCTGGCTGAAAGATTGGCGAACTTGTATCGTGTAATTAATCCCGGCTAGTCTTTCCTTTTAGGGTTTGAAGGAAGATTTGATAAAAACAGTGGGAGCCATCCTGATTAGATAAAATAATAACCAATCTGATCTTGCAAGAGCGCACGCAGAGTGTTTTCTTCTCTCTCTCTCTCCAGGTAGCGACCATATCACGTCTTAATCAAGATAATAAAACGGATATATTAACTGAACCAACTTGTTATACTGAGCTGGGGAACGTTGGTCCCGCTCCAACTTATAATTGTTATAAGACAGAGCAGGAAATTGGGGAATACCAGATTTCCCGTGCCGCCCAAACGAAGAAAGTGCATGTTGATGCATCATCTTCGGGTGTGTTCATTGCAGAGAACTGTTTCTCAGTATCCTTTACGTCCTGGGTATATGATACCGGATCAGGATCCCGCATATGTAATCTGTTATATGGGCTACAGATAGGTAGAGAACTGAGAACGGGTGATAAGTTTCATAAGACAGAAAACGGTGCAAGTGTTGCAGCCAGGTCTGTTGGTCACTGTCACCCTGTATTACCAGAATACATTGATTCTGAACAAATGTTATTAGATACCGAACCTGATATACAAAATCATATCAGTCTCTTTATTTAGATAAAGAAGGATATAATTTTGTATTGTTGGATAATGTTTTGAACATTTCCTATATCAAGAGTTGATCGGTTCAGGCACGTTATCTAAAAGTATTGACGTTCTAAATCAAACCACAGTTCTTAGTATACAGAACACACACAATAGGAAGAGTTCAGAAATGAACGAATCCTTCTTGAGGTATTGTAGACTAGGTCATATCAATGCAACCCGACTGGCTGAAGTTACATTTAGATGCATATTTAAATCAGTTTGAATTTACATCTTATGAAACGTGCCAGTCATGTCACAGAGATAAGATGACCATAGCTCTGTTTATTGGAAACTGAGAAAGAGTTAGTGAACTATTGGGATTGATACATGCTGATGTATGAAGGTCCCCTGTCTACACATGCCAAGACCGGTTCTTTGTACTTCATTACATTCTCTGAGAATCTCTCAAGATTCAGACATATGTTCCTGTTGAAACACAAGTCCGAAATTTTTGAGATATTCATAGAATATAAGTTAGAAGTAGAGAACCAAAATACGGGTAAAAGTATTTTGTCCTTTGATGTGATCAAGGAGGAGAATACTTGAGCACAGGATTCCTGGACTATTCTAAAGGAGAATGAGATTCTCTCTCAGCATTACTCCTCCGTATACACCATAGCACGATGGTATATCGGGGTGGAGCAATAACACCCTATGTGATATGGTGTACTCTATGATGAGTACTACTGAGTTTCCTATTTCCTTTTGGGAGTTATGCACTTGAGAAGTTGCATACCTATTGAATAGGGTTCCGATCAAATCAGATGCATACCATTTCATATGAGATATGGAAAGGGAAGAGCCTCTCTTAAGTCAGTTAAGATTTGGGGTTTTCCGGACTATGTCTAAAAGCAAAATCCGGACAAGCTCGAGGAAAGCTCTGTTATGTAGATCTGGAAAGGTTCCAGCTATACAAACTGAAGCAGATGATTTGGTAGAACCAAAGGATTCAATAGCAACCAACAAACCTCAGCCTCTCCACCGATCTAGTAGGGTTCCTCACCCACCTGAGAGATACTTCGGTTTCTCTATGACAGTGGGAGCGAGGATTGCATCATGAGATGATGACCCAACTAGTTTCGGGCTGGCCATCAGGAGTAGGACTCTGTAAGAATGGCTGGATGCTTAGCGATCTGGGATGGAATCCTTATACACCAACAAAGTATGGACTTTGGTTGCTTTATCTGAAGGGTTAAATCCCCATCAGGAGCAAGTATATCTTGAGAAGATTACTTGGTGTACATGGAAAAGTTGAGACTTTCAAAGCTAGACTCGTTAAAGGTTTGCATCATAGACTAGTTGTAGCTAATGATGAAACCTTTTCTGGGGCATATGCTTAAGTCCATCCAGATCCTACTTGCCACGGCTACATACCACGACTACAATATCTGGCGGTTGGGTGTCATGACTGCTTTTCTAAATAATGATTTAGAAGACAGAGTCTATAAGTACACAGTCAGAGGGCTTCGTAGACAGTGGGAGCAGCAGAAACGTGTGCAAGATGTTTTATGTGATAAAGAAGGCAACGCGGAGTTGGAACATCTGTTTTGATGGGGTAGTCAAAGATTTTGACATCATCAAAATGGTAGATGAACCTTGTATATACAAAAAAAGGTAGTAGGGAGTATGGTGGTGATCCTCGTAGAGTACGTGGATGACATACTCTTGATAGGGAAGGAGTTTCATATGCTACGCTCGGTCAATCTCCGCTTATCACAAGGATTCTCCATATAGGATCATAATGATACCTCCTGAATCCTGGAATTTGGATCTATAAGATAGATCTAATTGGATGTTAAGATACTCACTAGTTGTAGTGAGAAGATATCAATGGATCCTGGGAAGAATCACTGGAAAGGTTCCAGGGTGATAAGGATGACTGAATGTCAGTCGCAGGCATTGTCTTTACCCTCAGTAAAGGGATGGTATGTTGGAAGAGTTCCAAGCTAGATACTGTGGCATACTAGACGATAAAGGCAGGATATATCGCTACTTAAGATGCTACCAAAGAGGCAGTCTGGGTGTATATTAGTTCATGAGATGAACTTCGTTCTTCCCATTGTATGACAATGGAGTTGTGGCTTATGCCTAGGAATGCCCGTCCCATCAGTGATCCAGACATATTCTTAGGCAATATCACCTGATCGTGGAGATGGTTGATCTCCAGGGGATCGAGGTTAGGAGAGTAGACTCAAAGGACAACACGGCGGATCCACTCACAAAGGCCTTTTCCCAGAGAGAGACTTTTATGGGATGGTTGAGTATGAGATACTTCAACCACTGCTATTAGATGGCCCTAGTGCAAGTGGGAGATTGTTAGTTATATGTATGCCCTAGAGGCCATTACTATATATAGGATGTATATTGTAGTGGATGCTTGGACATATATAAGGATGACTTTCTTGCTCGATATGATAGTATGCTATCTGGTTACTCTTTACCTTAACGTGTACACTGATTGTCTCTCTGTTACATGTTAGTAAAGCCCTTAGGATGTGTACTTGACTACCTGGACTATGATGCGGATCATACTAGTGGGGACATGGTAGTCCATAAGTACATCCTTCAAAGTCCCTAGTCGTGGGTGTATCGAGACAGGGCATCGATATACCAGAGTAGACTAGCGTGTAGCTTCTCGACCCATACAGATGGGCGATGGATGATCCCATATCCATTGGTGTTTGACATCAGAGATGATATACGAGTGCTCAGTGGAGACTGGGTACACTGGACGGACTCGCCGAGAACTCCCAGATGGTGTTATACCTTACGTCAGATGGCAGTTCTCTGGTGACACTGGTACAGGTTAGTCTGTAGACCCGAGATCGTCATAGAGTCTTGTGTGATTCCCACTGTGCTTTGATTTCCATCATACCACGTCCAAGAGGGCGTGCAAAAAGGTGGCTTTTGGGTACAGTCCCGAATCACATGGAGGCAATGAGCGATAAGAGGGGTTTCGTCTCTCCCGGTATAGGGAGTGAATGTTGCGCAGTGCTCGATTGGCTATAACAGGAAGTCCTTGGCCAAGGCTGCTTTAGGGATTTACTGGTAAGTGTTACCAGTAGTTTCTTGACCCGTTATGAGCCTCATATCGACATGACTTATCGAGTTATTAGGGTCTGACGTTTACCACCCCTAGACGAGATATGCGACATATCAGACGAACAGACCGGACTATACGGTAGTGTTACTCGTTGGATTCACTGGAGTGTGAGCGGGCTTGCTCGTTGATCTTCTGATCGCTCAATACCTGGGTGGCCGTTACGTTTAGCAGACCGCTTGCGGCTTGTGGGTGTTTGATATGATCATCACCTGCTGCCGACATATTGACGAGTCTTTAGAGTCCTATACAGGGGTTTCCTGGCTCAAGCGAAACGAAATAGGAGCGCATATAAGATATGTGCGGGACCGAGGATAATACCAGTATGTGATACTGTATTCTATTCTCGCGATTTGTGACATTGATCGGTTGTATGCGATATAGCCGGGTTATCGGATCAAGTGTTGATTCGATAAGTTGTTACTATTGATATAAGTCGGTTATATGCGATATGACCGGATCGTTAAATCAAGTGTTCATTTAATGTATAATTATATATTTGATATATTACTTTACATTAACTAGTATTGGTTCACTTAAGATTGATTTTCTCACTTGAAAGTGTACATTGTTTATATGTGATATATGCAAGTGTACATGTTTGTATCATGCTTGATGATACAAACAAGTTGTGTGTATGAGACTTGAACCAACTCAAGGTTAAATTAGGGTTTACTATTTTCTTAGCAAATAACAAAAGAATTGAGACTTTGGTCAAAGTTATCAAGCTTCATGAAGCTTGATAAGCATTGACAAAGTCAACCCTTTTGTCATTTGTGTAGGATATTAGTTAACCCAACCCTTAACCTAATGGTTTGGTTAATTCTCTACATGAGTTAAGCATGAGGGCTTAACTCAACCATGGTGCCATTATTTGTTTGATAAGTTTTCATTTGGATATAATTCCTTTTTCCTCTTCTTCATCTTCATCAAGCTTGAAAAAGCTTGCTAGCTCCAATAGCATCATGAGAAAAAGAGTGAGAAATCCAATTCTAAAGTGAACCCACTTCCTATTTCTTCATCCTCTACCACTTGCCATGTAGTATAGGGTGTTCTCTTCACAAAGTTTTCGACCGAGTGAAGGAATAGCTTGAGTTTGAGTCTCCGCGACGTAGATCATCTTCGGCCTCGAAGTCAATGACCTAGCCCGATCATTTCTCCGACGAAACCATTTCTAGAGTCCGGGATCCGATGATCGCAGCGGAGGGACGTCAACACGGAGCTAAAGAAGTGGTAGACCAGATCTACAAAGGTTGTAATCCCTTTCACTTAGTAGCAAAGTCGTTTGCTTGCTTGCTTTTCGTCTTAACTTCTAGTTAACGATCTAGTTTAGGGTTTCTCAGCACCGGAAAAATTTTGTTTGGTATGGTTGATGCCTTGTGGAACCTCCTTAGTGTGCCTAGGAACCCTATATGGACCGTTGCTACTGTGACGTATTCTGGAACTTTTGAACTCCGCTCAAGTGTTGAGCTATTTAGGAAATCTTGGATATTTGATTATTCGATCGGAAATTTTAATATTGTCTATTTATCTGGAATGTGATACAATATGTGAAATTCATAGAGTTAGACATGAAATGCGAAGTATGTGATATTTCGGATTTACGATGTCTAAAGTGATTGTGGATTCCAAATATTGTAGTTTTACAATTTCTTTTCTGTGACCGTAAGTGTAGTATGTAGTTGTATTGCCGGTTTTTGTTGCTATACGACATCGACGATCGGTGTATGCATACTTACTTACGTTGATGATATGTGATATTATGTGTTGCTGTGATATGTTATATTGGATCGTCGTGTTTTGAATAGCCGGGGGTTTTATGTGAGATGAGGGTTTTTATTTTCATTCATATAAAATTCATTTGTATGTAATATTCTTTTATTGGGGCACTTCTGGGATGAGGTTGATGTCACCATTATATATTATTTACTTTTCCGCAAAAGGTAGACCCAAGGAGGGGAGCACAAGTAACCGGGTTCTAGGGTCCAGTGGGAGGCCATCTCGAGGAGTCGAGACCGGGTCTCCTAACCCTAGAATTGGCAGTGTTACTTGCCGCTCTCGTAAGGGTCTAGGAATGTGGGTTTGGCTATTCATCGCGACCGTGGAATCCGTGTTTTATACAGGCTCGTATTAAAAACACGAACGTCCTAGTATATCCAATATTTCATATATGTTCTTCTGCTGCAATGTTCTGTGATGAGATCATATTACTGCCTGAGACGAATGCTTATACTATATATATATATATATATATATATATATATATATGCTGATATATAAATATTACTGATTTCGTTTCTTCTGTGATGCTTAGGAAGCATAAGCTGATGGGATTTTTTATTAATGAGATTAATAAAAAGCAAAGAAACCTAAAAGATGTTGTAGAATCAAAACTTTATAAAAAGGGTAGCTACAGTTTTGCTTTGCATAGCGGTATATATGATATACGCTGCACCTTATTCGATGAGGAAAGAGCCGAGATCCCTTCACCGGGAGTGACCTCTTTAGCAAAACTGGCAGATGCTACAAAACTCGGTTTGTTTTTTGATTGCTTTTAGAGTTTTACTTTGCACAGTGATATATATAATATGTCCTGCACCTTATTCGATGAGGAAAGAGCCGAGATCCCTTCACCGGGAGTGACCTCTTTAGCAAAACTAATGAAAGCCTCAAAAACACTCCATTTCAAAATTTCACATGATTCTACGACGATATCAAGTTCATTACGCTCATGGTTTTCTGAAAAACCTGCGTAGACCTCCGTCATTTCAGATAAAGACTAGTTAGTATTCGTGCTACGTTTGTTGACTATGTTAAGGCGTAGTGTGCGGTAGCCAATTAGTACTTATCTGCTAAAACATGAGATGTGATTGGATTAGGGTAATTGTACGACTTTGTTGACTATGTTAAGGGTCGTGCAAGTGGGTTTAATTCAATCGGGAAATGACGGGTTGAACTTGGCTAGCAATTATGATTTGTTGACTATGTTAAGGTCATAAATTGCTAGGGGCAAAATATTATCGGGAATTTCAAGTGTTGAAATTTGCAATGAGATTGCATACCTCCTATGAGATAGTTGGATCGCGAAACCCACTGCGAGTAAGAGTTACTCCTGCGAGAGTTTTACATAGGACAATTAGCCGATCAAGTAGGTGTCTAGAAAAGTGTTAACGGGGTTACGCCTCTGGGAAAACGAGGTTTACTTTAATTAGGTCCGTGCGAAAGCACGGGGAACCTCCCTCAAGTACCGACACTAATCTGGCTGAAAGATTGACGAAATTGTAGGGTGTAATTAATCCTGGCTAATCTTACCTTTTAGGGTTTGAAGGAAGATTTGATAAAATCAGTGGGAGACATCCTGATTAGATAAGATAATAACCAATCTAATCTTGCAAGAGCATACGCTAAAGTGTTTTCTTCTCTCTCTCTCTCCAGGTAGCGACCATGTCAGGCCATAATCAAGATAATAATATGGATGTATTAACTGAACCCGTTTATTATACTGAGCAGGGGAATGTTGGACCCGTTCTTTCTTATAAGAGTTATAAGACTGAACAGGAAACAGGAGAATATCTGGATTCTCAAGCCGCCCAAAAGAACATGCATGTTGATGCATCTTCTTCAGGTGTGTTAGTTATTGAGAACTGTTTCTCAGTTCACCATACGTCCTGGGTATTAGATACCGGATCAGGATCCCACATATGTAAATTGTTACATGGGCTACGTAAAGGTAGAGAACTGGGAAAAGGTGATCATTCCGTTCAAGCAGGGAACGATGCAAGTATTGCAGCCAAAACAGTTGGCGAATATCACCTAGTATTGCCAAATCGTAATACACTGATTCTAAATGAGTGCTATTATATACCGAACATAATGTGCAACATTATATCAATTTCTTTATTAAGTAAAGAAGGATATAATTTTGTAGTAAAGGATAATATTATGAACATATTCCTAGATCAAAAGTTGATTGCATCAGGCTCGTTACATAATCGCATATTCATTCTAAATCAGAATACAGTCCTCAATATACAAAACACACACAAGAGAAAGAGTTCAGAAATGAACGAATCCTTCTTGTGGCATTGTAAAATTGGTCATATCAATGCGACACGACTGGCTAAGTTGCATAAGGATGGATATTTGAATCCATTCGAATTATCATCTTATGATACTTGCCATTCATGTCTCAAAGGAAAAATGACCACAGCTCCGTTTAGTGGACACAGAGAAAGTGTTGGAGATAGTGCCCTCAGAGTCAATTATTGGGTCACAGGTACGTGATTGAAATGATTGATGGAGGACCTATCCCGGTAGGACAGTCTTACTCGAGATGATAGTATGCTATCTGGTTTATCTTTATCATCGTGTACTGCTTCAGGTGACCTGACAAGTCGCTATTACACGTTGATAAAGCCCCTAGGATTCTTGCTTGACCACCAGCAGTATGAGGGCGATCATATAAGTGGGAGCTGGGGGTCTATAGGCATATCCTTAAATGGTCCCTAGTCGTGTGAGTTTCGAGACAGGGCATCGATACTCCAGAGTAGACTAGTGTATACAGTCGAGACCCCGACGAGGGGCGGTGGCCGGTCTCACAAGCCACTGGTGTCAGTTGGATCACCTAAGATGTATACAGGTGCTCATTGGGTTATGAGTACACCGGACAGGACTCGCCGGGAACATGCCAGTTGGTCATATACCAGACGTCAGATGGCAGTTCCCTGGTGACATGTGTGCAGGTTAGTTCATCGACCTGGGGATCATCATTTGTCTCGTGTGAGTTCCCACTGTACTTTGATTACTACCCTACCACGGCTCAAAGGAGTCGTGCAAACAGGTTTTAATTGGGTACAGTCCCGAGCCACATGGAGGCAGTGAGCGTATCTTCAGGGGTTCGTCTCTCCCGGTATTGGGGGTGAGGTCGTGCTGTGTCTAGGAGAGCCATTACACGAAGCCCTCGGCCGAGGCAAGGAGATTTACTGGTAGGTATTCCAGTAGTATCTCAGGGTGTTCTGGGCTACACTCCGACACGACTTGTACCGCTTTTGGGGGTCCGACTTTTACCAACCCCCTAGGCCCGCCATACGATGCTCATAGACGAACGGACCGGACTGTACGGATATTGTCACTGACAGGCTCTGTAGGGAGTCAGGCTGAGTTCGCTCACAGACGTCCCTTTTGGTCAATACCTGGTAGCCCGTTACGTATTGGCTTATACCTCTGACGTGCTAGTGGTTAAATCCACAACCAAGGTGTTGACGAGTCTTTAGAGTCCCCCACATTCAGTTACTCAGCTTTCGGGCGAAAGGTTGTAGAGGCCGTATGGAGATATGGCAAGGTCCGATCAGATACGTGCGGTATTGCACGGATCAGGATCAGACAGTTTGTACTAGAGGCCGTATGGATATATGGCAGGGTTCGATCAGATACGTGCGGTATTGCACGGATCAGGATCGAACAGATATTACTAGCCGGCTTTGGTTTAAGCCGGATCCTAGTATAGTACAGTGTAGACTTTGTCTCATTGCATTTGTATTTCGGTCGAAATACAGATGCGGGTGTGTATGCACAGTATCGGGGTTTTCCTGTAATTTATTACGGGACCAGTTTTCTGGAGTTGCCAGTTTGCTTTCCGTTTCGGCCGATTTCCATTGTTTCGTTCATTGGCCGAAAATTGGTGGAGGAGGGTTTATTTGCATTGTTGCAAATAAGCAATTGTGGAGGGGGTCTTTGCTTTTATCATGTCATGATTATAGCACCATCCTTTGACTTGTTTTCTTCATGATGGCATGACTTTTTGAGTCATCATGGTTCATGATGGTTGGACTTTGTGAGGTGATGATGGTGGTGTTGAGTGTTGAGTTTACCTTATGATCATTCCCTTTTGCATGATAGACTTTCCTCTCTCTCTCTCTCTTGTTTTTGGATATGAGAATGACTCTCTCATTTTTGGCAACCATCTCATTCTTCCCCTCCCATTCTTGATGTCATGGCCGGTCTCCCCTTTAGTGGGCTGTCCAAAATTTTGAGGGTGGGATTTTGCTTCATTTCATGTTGCAAAATTCCCACAAGTTCAATCCAAAAAGCCCCAAGTTCAATTCCTCCACCAAATGGCAATTCCACAACCCCAAAAATGAGACTTCTTCACTACACATTCTACAGCGAATCTTGGGCACGTCGACTAGCCAGCTTCATGCCCGAGTTGCCTCGGCATTGAGGTGGGAGCCCGTAAAAGAAGTAGGTGGTGTGGTGCACTTCCGGCGACGAGGAGGAGACGGCACATTCCGTAGGAGATCGGGACGACGACGAGAAGACCGGAGGACTCGGATCTGACGGTATATCTCTCTTCCCTTTCTTGTAGATAGCTAGGACTAGTTAGTGGTTCGATCCGGGTATTAGTGCGCGGCGGTTTGCCAGTTCAAGTAAAATTTAAGTTTATCACCGCTTCCGCATTTGGCCGTCGGATTGACGGCCGGGGCACCGCCGTGCACTTACATTGGTATCAGAGCCTCACCATTAACTTAGTCTTGCTTTGTGTAATGTGTTTGCATTTCCGATCGATCAAAAAGTTCCAAAACCCGTATTTTGATCACATCAGTTTTCTGTTGGAAATTTTTAGTCTCGAAAAATTTTTCAGGTTGTAAAATAGTGATGCACTGGATGTTATAAGAATACTGTAGAAATTCGACACATTCAGTCGACCAACAAAGCGTGGAACCGCGGCCTAACCCCCACTTGGGCCGCGGTTCCGCCGCTGAACAGTGTCCTTGCTATGTGAAATTTCTACAGTAGCTTTCTGGGGTGAAAATTGGGGTTTTGGAATATTAATATTGGGCCCAGAATTTCCTGATCTGCTACAGTAATGCTTGGGGGCCCACTTGTTATAATTTGATTGATCGGATATTCTAAACACATTATTTCACAGTATTTACATTTTATCTGCGACCGTGAATGTCACTTGATCGGTAAATCCGGTCTAACTGCTATATCCCGGTTAGACGGATTTGCGAACGTGACTTTCACGTTGATGTTCTATGTATTTGCTGTGATGTTGCGGATCGGTCGTGGGGATAGCCTGGGTACAATGCTAGTACAGTGTTTTTTGTTGTATTATGTACATTTGATTTTGCGGGGCGAGCGTCCGACATGTGGACTGCCGTCACTGCCTGATTGTATTATTCTTTTAGGGCACGACCTGGTTGCGGTCGATGTACCCGTTGTATGTATATTTTACTTTCTGTACTAGGATTGCCCCGCGGAGGGGTGCACGGATAGCCGGATTCTGGAGGGCAACAAGCCCGCATCTCATGGCATTGAGACGGAAGGGGCTTCACTCTAGGATTGGCGGGCTATTCGCCGCACTCGTAGGGGGTACAGGTTGACCCAGGAGGGGTGCCCAAGTTGCCGGATTCCGTGAAGTGCTGGGTGGTCCATTCACGGCACTGAAGGGGGCTGCCTCGCTTCAGGTTTTGGCGGGTGACTTGCCGCGCCCGTAGGGGTCTAGGATTTCATTGCGCAGGCTATCCACACGACCAGGGGAACGTCGAGTTTCAGTAGTGGCTCTGTGAAACCCGGGGATCCCAGATATCTGTATTGTTTCTGTGATGCTGTACATTTTCTGTGATGTTGCATTTTTTATCACGCCTTGAGCGAAATATAATATATTGGTATATATATTAGTAGATGTTGTATATGTTTTGCATCCGCGCTAGTCCAGTCCCCGCTCTGTCGTTAGTTAGCTAACCTAACGGGTAATGACGGGACCCAGTGGCGAATGCGGATGGCATATACGTACGTCATATTATTTTCGTTCTTTTTGGTGTGATCAATTGATGGGACTGCGTTGATTCTGATCAATGCAAGTTAAAAACAAACCTAATCTGATGTTGTTGGAACACTTTTTAAAAAGCTGTTATTGCAAGGACGTTCACTTTTGTTTTGCATCGTGGTATTCAGTTGGAATATCCTGCTCCTCAGTCGACGAGGCAAGGGCCGAGATCCCTTCGCCGGGAGTGACCCCTTGGACAAAAAGTTTGCGTCAGGGCAATGACTTCACTATAGCCGATTACTTTTGCTTTGCACCGTGGTATTCAGTTGGAATATCCTGCACCTCATTCTACGGGGAAAGAGCCGAGATCCCTTCACCGGGAGTGACCTCTTTAGCAAAGGTTTTCGTCACTATATTTTCAAAAAGCTATCCGTTCCTTCAACGATATCAAGTTCTTTACGTTAAAGGTTTTCGCCAGAAACCATTCGTAGCCCTCCGTCGTTTCAGACGGGTAGCACGTAGTATTCATGCTATGTTTATTGACCTTCGTCAAGGCATAGTGTATGGTAGCTGCTTGTTACCTTTCTGCTGCATAGATAGATGCGTTGGTTTGGGACAGTCGTATAGCCTTGTTGACCTTCGTCAAGGGCTTGTACGGGTGGATTCAAATCAACCTGGAGAATGACGGGTAGAACTTGACATGTGACTTATGATTTGTTGGCCTTCGTCAAGGTCATAAGAGCATGGGGCAGAAATCACATCGGGAGTTTCAAAAGAACTGAAACTTGCCAGATATGCGCATACCTTCTGGAGTGTGATACCGTGAGCGGATTCCGTCACGTTATCATGCGATGATAGTTGGATCCTGATTCCCACTGATGAGTTGGTTTACTCCTCGGGTGTTCCCGACTAATTCTTCTTTCAGGTTTGGAGAAGAATTTGACGGTACAGTGGGAGGTTTCCAGATTAGATAAATTGGTAACCATTCTGATCTAGGTTAGAGTGCACGCTGAGTGTTTCTTTTCTCTCTCTCTTTGGCAGCGACCATTGACCCGACCCTAAGACTATGACTCAGTGACCAAGTTGACCGAACCTTCTTAAACACTGGCTTTTGGATTGTCAGAGTTGCAAACCTCATTGCCACTCCTACTTTTACCCTTTTCTCCAGGACACCCCGTATTACTACGAACGTCCACCTCCATTGGACAAAACCATCGTATGGTTAGATACGAACTCGAAGGAATTTATTCGAGGATGGTTCAGGTTCTGGAGAAAACGGATAGGATTATTCAGTTGTCTTTTCCATTTACCTTCTCTCAGGTTGCGAGTACTCCTTGGTTTAGGAGTAGTACACCTATTACGCAAATTGGATAGTCTTCTTCCAAACCTTAGGCTGGTGCCGACCGGTAGGGAATGAAGAAAACCAATTAGCCTAACGATGGTGTACATAAGGTATTGAGTTAAGAAAAAGCAAGGGATTAGTAAGAGGGCAAAGTAAATTGCGACTGCTATTCACGACCAAACCAAGTATTCCTTCGCCAATCCTAAATCACCTTTGTATTTCTCCAGGACACTCCGTATCACTACGAAGATCCACAGTTTATTGGATACTCCATCGTATGGTTATATACGAACTCGAAAGGAACTTGTTCCAGTTCGGGGATGGATTCTGGTCCAGGAGAAATAGGAATAAGGTTTATTCGGTTGTCTTTTATCTTCACCTTCTCTCATTGCGAGTGTTCCTAGGATTGGGACAGTACACCCATTATGCTTATTGGATAGTCTTCTTCCAAACCATAGGCTGGTGCCGAACGGTAGGGAAGGAAGAAAACCATTTGGCCTGAGGGGTGTGCAGAAGGTAAAGACTAAAGACATATGAAGGGATTTGGAGAGGTGGCAAAGAACTATACGGTTACAGTCGTGAATCTGGAAAAGGCATTACTAGGAATACCAGGATACCCCATCGAGACATTTCAATGTTTAGGTTTCACTGTGTAATGTTAAAAGAAAACTGATTTCCCGATAAGATACTTAGTCCAGGGTATGTATTTACCAGGTACGATTCTCACATCTGTATGGTTTTACAGATGATGAGTGGGAGTAAGTTATTGGGAATTGGATGATCATCCTCATTATATCGGGATTCGTTGTAATCGGTGATATTTGAGGAAATCACCTGGGCTGTTTGCCGGTCGGCAAATATTTGGTTTTGAATATCCTCTGTTATGCACCAATTTCAAATTGATATATCTGTACGTCTATTTTCATAGAGTGAGATATACCTTTCTGAAATTATGTCTACGACATTTACCTATATCAGTGGATGGTTAGGTAAGGAGCATTAAACAGCGGTGTAATTCTTCTTAACCATAAGTACAGTTTTCAACCTACGACACACAGTGAATAAGTTATCAGACTCAAGGGACTTATACAGAGTATTGTATGTTGTCCAGGGTCCATCAGGACAGAGGGGTTGGTCCTCATACTATATTCGGTTTACTTATGACTTCTCTAGTTTTTAGACAAGTGTTTCGTGGAAACACAGGGTCCGAATTTTTGAGAAGTTATAGGTATTTGAATAGAGTAAAGAACCAGGTGTAGCAAGTATCGGGATTCTTCAAAGTGATCGAAGATGTAGACACTTGTGCATGGTATTCAGTTGACAGTAATGATTAAGAGATCTTGCTTCTCTTTCAGGTTACTCATAATTGGAAGCATTCCTAAGTTGAGTAACGCTGATCCGCCTCCTTCCATTTAGTTGACATGCACTGGGGAAAGCTGCATGATTTGAATCTGGTTCGATTAAATCAGTGCCTCTATTTCTATATGGGATATAGAACAGTTCATATCTTAACGATGTTAAGGTACGGGGAGTTGTCCGGTTTATGCTTAAAACCAGACACTGGACAACTCAAGGCACGTTTCTGTAATGGCTGTTTGTGGGTTGACCCAGGCTATGACGCGGGCTGACTTTCTACCATCTGGATGAACAATAGCAATATTGTTCTAGACTCGCCACAGTTTTATTAAAAATGGATTTTTTCAGAAAACAGTAGTGGGAGTATGGTAGAACTGGAAGTGATTCCAGAACCACAAACGATTACTGAAGATTTGATAAGGAACCTAAAGATTCAATCTGGATTGACATTCCATTGGCCACTCCGCAGATACGGTGGGTAACCTCAGGCACCAGAGGGGTACTCCGGTAGCCTCTAGGACGGTGACAGGGAGGTTCTTGTTTACCCACACTTGCCATTGCTGTTGTACCAGACTGTGAGACCCGGCAGGAGGATGAGTATAGCGTCGTTCTGAACTGGTTTCAGAAGTGTACGTATATATGACTCTGCCAGAGGGTTGTCGTGGTCAGTGGGAGCAGCGGAAGCATTGGTGGACAGGTGGCTTATGTCTATTTATAGACTAAAGCACCAGTAGCGGAGATAGATCATCTATTTCTGATGTGACAGTCATGGGTTTGACTTCATCAGAATAGGGGATGGACCTGTTGAGAAGGTAGTAGGGTGTGATGTCCTGGTATTTGGATGACATACACAGAGTAGGAAAAGAAACTCCTATACTACGATCGGTTATACTTTGGTCGTCACACAGTGGTTTCTCCACATGGGATATGGACATTATATCAGACATACTGGTTACTAGATCTATGGTTTTAGATCTAGATTTGGGTGGTTTCCCAATCAGGGTACTTGACAGCATTCTAAGAGTATTTAGGATGGACGACTCCTGGCACGGTAGTGTACCTGCAGGTAATGGAATCACCCTCTCTAAAGGGGTCTTATAGACTAAAGGGGAGAGGGACGTGCATGATTGGCAGATCACTTGCTCAGGCAATTGAGTCAATCATGAGATGTCAAGTACCACACCAGACGTTGTTCTTGCACTAGATGCAATAAGCTAACATTAATCCAATCCTGGAGAAACGGTTGGAAGCAGTTTTAGAACATAAGTGGATGTTCTAGGGATATGATAACGACAGCCTCATTCGGGAGACAGTTATCATTCCAGGCTTCCAAGGTGACATGGACGACAAGGAGGTTGTCAGAGTTATAGTTTTTCCTTCGGATGAGGGGCAGTATTTTGGACAGGTGGTCCAAGGCAATACTGAGGGAGGCATGGCGCAGGATATTGATTAAGTTCAGTTGACGATACAGTTTAAGAAGTTTGGATTTGGAGTTCATTTATGAGCTATGTCCCATCAGACATCCAGACACATTCTCAGACAGGTATTGCTCATTTCGGGAGATGGCTTTCTCCGCGAACTTGAGATTTAGAGAGACATAGAAAGAAACAACTAAGCGGATCCACTCACTGAGGCTATTCCTCGAACGCAATAGTTTCGCAAACGAGCTTTGTGAGACTGACTAGTAGAGGAGTTGGGTGTTCGGTATCACACGGGCTGTGAGTATGCGACATCGCAATAATTAGCCTTGAGTGCAAGTGGGAGATTGTTGGAGATAGTGCCCTCAGAGTCAATTATTAGGTCACAGGTACGTGATTGAAATGATTGATGGAGGACCTATCCCGGTAGGACAGTCTTACTCGAGATGATAGTATGCTATCTGGTTTATCTTTATCATCGTGTACTGCTTCAGGTGACCTGACAAGTCGCTATTACACGTTGATAGAGCCCCTAGGATTCTTGCTTGACCACCAGCAGTATGAGGGCGATCATATAAGTGGGAGCTGGGGGTCTATAAGCATATCCTTAAATGGTCCCTAGTCGTGTGAGTTTCGAGATAGGGCATCGATACTCCAGAGTAGACTAGTGTATACAGTCGAGACCCCGACGAGGGGCGGTGGCCGGTCTCACAAGCCACTGGTGTCAGTTGGATCACCTAAGATGTATACAGGTGCTCATTGGGTTATGAGTACACCGGACAGGACTCGCCGGGAACATGCCAGTTGGTCATATACCAGACGTCAGATGGCAGTTCCCTGGTGACATGTGTGCAGGTTAGTTCATCGACCTGGGGATCGTCATTTGTCTCGTGTGAGTTCCCACTGTACTTTGATTACTACCCTACCACGGCTCAAAGGAGTCGTGCAAACAGGTTTTAATTGGGTACAGTCCCGAGCCACATGGAGGCAGTGAGCGTATCTTCAGGGGTTCGTCTTTCCCGGTATTAGGGGTGAGGTCGTGCTGTGTCTAGGAGAGCCATTACATGAAGCCCTCGGCCGAGGCAAGGAGATTTACTGGTAGGTATTCCAGTAGTATCTCAGGGTGTTCTGGGCTACACTCCGACACGACTTGTACCGCTTTTGGGGGTCTGACTTTTACCAACCCCCTAGGCCCGCCATGCGATGCTCATAGACGAACGGACCGGACTGTACGGATATTGTCACTGACAGGCTCTGTAGGGAGTCAGGCTGAGTTCGCTCACAGACGTTCCTTTTGGTCAATACCTGGTAGCCCGTTACATATTGGCTTATACCTCTGACGTGCTAGTGGTTAAATCCACAACCAAGGTGTTGACGAGTCTTTAGAGTCCCCCACATTCAGTTACTCAGCTTTCGGGCGAAAGGTTGTAGAGGCCGTATGGAGATATGGCAAGGTCCGATCAGATACGTGCGGTATTGCACGGATCAGGATCAGACAGTTTGTACTAGAGGCCGTATGGATATATGGCAGGGTTCGATCAGATACGTGCGGTATTGCACGGATCAGGATCGAACAGATATTACTAGCCGGCTTTGGTTTAAGCCGGATCCTAGTATAGTACAGTGTAGACTTTGTCTCATTGCATTTGTATTTCGGTCGAAATACAGATGCGGGTGTGTATGCACAGTATCGGGGTTTTCCTGTAATTTATTACGGGACCAGTTTTCTGGAGTTGCCAGTTTGCTTTCCGTTTCGGCCGATTTCCATTGTTTCGTTCATTGGCCGAAGATTGGTGGAGGAGGGTTTATTTGCATTGTTGCAAATAAGCAATTGTGGAGGGGGTCTTTGCTTTTATCATGTCATGATTATAGCACCATCCTTTGACTTGTTTTCTTCATGATGGCATGACTTTTGAGTCATCATGGTTCATGATGGTTGGACTTTGTGAGGTGATGATGGTGGTGTTGAGTGTTGAGTTTACCTTGTGATCATTCCCTTTTGCATGATAGACTTTCCTCTCTCTCTCTCTTGTTTTTGGATATGAGAATGACTCTCTCATTTTTGGCAACCATCTCATTCTTCCCCTCCCATTCTTGATGTCATGGCCGGTCTCCCCTTTAGTGGGCTGTCCAAAATTTTGAGGGTGGGATTTTGCTTCATTTCATGTTGCAAAATTCCCACAAGTTCAATCCAAAAAGCCCCAAGTTCAATTCCTCCACCAAATGGCAATTCCACAACCCCAAAAATGAGACTTCTTCACTACACATTCTACAGTGAATCTTGGGCACGTCGACTAGCCAGCTTCGTGCCCGAGTTGCCTCGGCATTGAGGTGGGAGCCCGTAAAAGAAGTAGGCGGTGTGGTGCACTTCCGGCGACGAGGAGGAGACGGCACATTCCGCAGGAGATCGGGACGACGACGAGAAGACCGGAGGACTCGGATCTGACGGTATATCTCTCTTCCCTTTCTTGTAGATAGCTAGGACTAGTTAGTGGTTCGATCCGGGTATTAGTGCGCGGCGGTTTGCCAGTTCAAGTAAAATTTAAGTTTATCACCGCTTCCGCATTTGGCCGTCGGATTGACGGCCGGGGCACCGCCGTGCACTTACAGAAAGAGTTACGGAACTCTTAGGACTGGTACATAGTGATGTATGCGGTCCCATGTCTACGCATGCCAGGAACGGTTCTTCTTACTTCATTACATTCACTGACGATCTCTCTAGATTCGGACATGTGTTCCTGATGAAACATAAGTCTGAAGCTTTTGAGAAATTCCGAGAATATAAGCACGAAGTGGAGAATCAAACGGGCAAAAGTATTAAGATTCTTCGATCTGATCGAGGAGGTGAATACTTAAGCAATGAGTTCCTAGATTATCTAAAAGAGAATGGGATTCTCTCTCAGCTTACTCCTCCTTATACACCACAGCACAACGGTGTCGGAACGGAGGAATCGCACCCTATTAGATATAGTGCGCTCTATGATGAGCGAGGCTGAGTTGCCTATTTTCTTCTGGGGTTATGCGCTTGAGACAGCAGCATACCTATTGAATCAAGTTCCGTCTAAATCTGTACCTACCACACCATATGAGATATAGAGTGGGAAGAGACCATATTTTAAACAAGTTAAGATATGGGGTTGTCCGGCCTATGTCAAAAGGCAAAATCCAGACAAACTCGAGGCACGGTCAGTTCTTTGCAAGTTTGTGGGATATCCTAAGAATTCCCAAGGATATTTTTTCTACCACGCTGAAGAACAAAAAGTGTTTGTTTATCAATATGCCACCTTTTTGGAAAATGAATTTCTTGCAAAAGAAATTAGTGGTAAAGAGGTAAAGCTGGAAGAGGTTCCAGAAACACAAACTGCAACTGAAGATTTAGTAGAACCAGAGGATTCAGTAGTACCCGACGAACCCCAGCCTCTCCGCCGATCTAGTAGGGTTTCTCGTCCACCTGAAAGATACTACGGTTTTCTCATTGATGGAGGAAGCGAGGATTGCATCATGGAAGATGATGACCCAACTAGTTTCAAGCAGGCCATCACGAGTGGTGACTCTGTGAAATGGCTAAATGCAATGCGATCTGAGATGGAATCCATGTACACCAATAAAGTATGGACTTTGGAAAATGCTCCTGAAGGGGTAAAACCCATTGGGAGCAAGTGGATTTTTAAAAAGAAATTTGGTGTAGATGGAAAAGTTGAGACTTTCAAAGCTGGACTTGTAGCAAAG
The DNA here is from genome assembly GCA_030015575.1 of Agapanthus africanus. NCBI lineage: Eukaryota > Viridiplantae > Streptophyta > Magnoliopsida > Asparagales > Amaryllidaceae > Agapanthus > Agapanthus africanus. The sequence goes on along the minus strand of CM057345.1, from coordinate 202,580,968 downwards.
GGTTTTCGTCAACGACCAGGTGTGGATTATGACGAAACCTTTTCTCCAATGGCTATGCTTAAGTCCATCCGGATCTTACTTGCCATTGCTGCATACCATGACTACAAAATCTGGCAAATGGATGTTAAGACCGCCTTTCTAAATGGTGATTTAGAAGAGTGCGTGTACATGACTCAACCAGAGGGCTTCGTAGATAGTGGGAGCAGCGGAAAGGTGTGCAAACTGCTGATTAGTTCAAAAATTATATGTTAACCGTAATCAGAAACGACGTCGCTTTGCAGCTAGCCGGTGAGTACGGGTCGATCCACAGAGATGTGTAATTTTCTTAATGTGTTTTTACGAGTTGATTCCAAATGTTGTTTGGATTGATTTATTATTTCTAAAAAACCTAGATCTATCAATAAACCAAATTAATATAAATTAAAGTCTTGTTAAGGTTAGATTTAGGGGAAGTTGGGAGATTAAAGGTTTCCTCACCGCTTTCAATGCCTTATTTTAGATCTATTAGATGTTGTGGTAATTATCAATAAAGTGGATTAGAATCTTTTGGGAAGATATTTCTTCCTCTAGATTCTTATCCTTTCTTTATCGATCCTTACCCTAACCTCCATGGAAAACACGCGCAAACGGTCCTTTACACTACGATGTCACCGTTACCTCGAGGGATAAGGTGCCGTAGGGAGCTGGATGTGCGTGCATGCATGGAGTTCTAATTCTTAGGTATGAAATGGCATGAAAGGGGTGAGAGATCTCATCTCTCAAACCTTTCCCTAATGCTAACCCTAACAAGCGAGGAGATTACTCGCTCGTTAGGGGATTAAAAGACATTCTAATTAAAAGAGAATTAAAAGCGAAGAAATAAAATTAACTTACTAATTTGATGGCTCCCTCCAAGCAATAATACAGAACAGATCTGAATTTGTTTATTGAAAAGAGGCATAGGGTTTTACAATTTTCGATTACAATTTATAAGTAAACAGAAGAATTTAGGGTTACGGGATTTGCACATGTGCAATTACAGATTTGCCCACGAAAAATCCAAACCCCCGCACCGACGCACCGACACCAAAAAAAACACCGCCACGGGCTTTAAATGGCCGCGGAACCGCGGCATTAGTGGGCTTGGGCCGCGGTTCCGCGGCCCTTTGGGGAGATCTCTTGGTGAAATTTCCTGGGTTGCTTCTTGTTGGCTTGGGCTTCTTATTTATATATATCGTTTTCCATTTGGGCTTCTAGGTTGGTTCCAGATCTTCAGTGAACAATTTGCAATGGATTTTTAACCGTTCGCTTTGAGTCGATGTCTTGAATCTTGCCTTGTGAATTGTTCCATATGTAGGCTTGATCAAGATTCTCTGTTTGTTGGTTAAAGTCCACATTTTCATCGTCTTTACATCGTTTGCACTGTTTTCTGTCCAAGAACCTGTAACCTGTAACATGTAGCAGACATGCGTCAAAAGCACCTGTTTATTTATAAAACGAATAAGAATTGGAGAATATAAACTGCAATATTATGATATGAACAAATACCCCCAAACTTATCTTTTGTTCGTCCTCGAGCAAACTTATTTTTTATTCACTAAAATCCTAACCTAACCGTACTTTCGCAGGGAAACGTGATTGCACTGAGCACGTGCAACAAGCCGTTAAACCTCTAGGTGTCCCTAGTAGGAGGAGTGTTGTCTCCTTAGGGTTTTCAGCGGATTACATCCACAAAATCCTATCAACTCAGCCCATTGACTTTTGTTCTCCAATTAGGTTTTCTAAGAAGGAATTCTATTAGCTTTTGACTCGCGAATCATCCACCCACATTCTTCACACTTCCTAATCATCTAACTTAAGATTATATATGTTATGTAGACCTACTTAGCTTTCGGCATCTCTTAAGTCTTCCTTCTAGGGTTTCATCTCCACTTAGGAATTTCTATCAACTCTATTAAAGATATAAGTTCTATTCTTCATCCCTTTCTCTTATCTAAACTCTAATCACATATCCCCACGTGTGTGTATATATCACCCCTACACTTGGAAATTCAAATCAAGCAATCGTACTCTCGTCCATTGTCCAAAGCACTTATTAATTCGTGAATTTTGAATTTCGCTTGTACATCCTTCATGCGACTGTTAATACTTCTTGAGGTACCAACAACCGATTACAAGATGCGTTAGCACTTTAAAGCGTACTTCCTAGTTTTGCAATACCCAAGGCTTTTAGCAGTGACTCCCAAACCAGTTGGTCTAAGGCACTAGGTGATGAAGCACCCTCGCTAAAGATTTTTCTATTTTTACAGCCTTAAGTAATCACAAAAACCAGTGTCCATTTTTTTTCCTTTATTCACTTTTTTTTTCATTGTACTAAAGACTTTTAGACAAGAGCATTTCAAGGTCTCTTCTACTATTCCAAGTTTCAAGGTGCGTGATTGTGCAAACTGTAGGGTATACATTTTCAGAATCTAGACTTAAGCTAGGAACTATTTTTCAAACTTATACTCTAATAAGAACATCAATACCCTTCCCTTGTTTTGACTTAGTCCAAGAAGTGAACCCAGAATTTTCTTATTTCTAAATAAACTACAAGGCATATACTTTCTACCGTTAAGCTTTAAGGAATGTTATTTTTAGGGTTTTTAATTCACTAAGTTTAAGATCTAGTTGCTCCTAGCTAGTTAACCTATATGTCAAACTCTAGTCAAATAAGGCCAAAATTGAATACAATTATTTTTATAATTTTTCAAAATTTTTCAATTTTTATGGGTTTTCAAATAAGTATGCAAATGCAAAAATATGTACAAATGAATGCGAAGGAAGAAAACGTACCGAGCATACCCCCAAACTTGAACTTAACAGTGTCCTCACTGTCATGCTAAACCAAGAGGGTCAAAATACCGGCACTTCCCTGTTTATTTATTTATAATTTTTTTTTTATTGTTAAGAAAAAAATATATATACAGAAAGGCCCTCCCCCAAACTTCATTTAAACTATGTTAGACATTACTGCCAAACCTTGCATAGACCAAACGTTAACACCAACCAGTTGAAAAATTTATCAGTAAAGAGTATTAGTTGGTGGAAGAATATGTCGTAGCGATCCATAAAGAATTGGGGAAGATAGAAGTGGTGGTATGGAAGGTATGGAGGTGAATAGACAGGAGGTAGTGATGAATCAAAACGAGAATGCGAATGATCAGCAATCAGTGGAATGTTGGCATTCTCGTAGCTTCTTAAAAGAAATGAGGTTGGTTCAACTTCTAAAGGAGGAGGTTGACTAACCACAATACCCCCAAAATGTTTCTGTGGGTCCTCTATTGACTTGGCATCATCCATCAATTGCATATGATATTCAATTATAATGGAACTGATCTCCTCGATGTCCGCCATAGTCCAACTGAAAACTTGCCGCCTATCTTGTAAGACTTTTAAAATAGCGTTCTCTTGCTCGAAGGCTAGAGAGGCAGATATTATAATGGGAAAAGTCTCATTCTCACCTATGTAAGCATATTTAAGGTGAGGCGGTAAGGACATGAGTTCGAGTTTCGGAGGCAAAAGAATCATTGCGGAATCTACTTCGAACTCAAAGGACTCCAACACAGGTTCGAAATCACTGCAAACAACCGATTCGGATGGTTCAACTAACTCATCCAAAAATTCAAAAGACTCATATTCGGGCTGTGAGTCGTCATCATCCGAAAAAGTGAAACATTCATAATCCATATCGGTTGTGTCAACGGTGGTAGGCTCAAGGAGAGACGCACTAGTGGCGTCAAAACTGTTTTCATCAAACAAGAATCTTTCAAGCTTGCAATCCTCCTGCGTGATTTCGTGAATAGATCAAATTTCTCATGTACTAGTTTTAGGCACGGGGGGCAGACTTCCCATCTTATAAATATTGAACTCACTAGACATCTTCCCAAAGGATAGAGTCATGGAGCCATTGCGACAGTTTATTACAGCATTGGAAGTGGCCAAAAATGGTCGACCGAGGATCACCGGAATTTTGTTCCGTGGGTTAGCAACAGGTTGTGTATCCATAACAATAAAATCAACGGGGAATATGAACTCCCCAACTTTGATCAACACATCCTCTAGCTCACCCCTTGGATGGGTGATTGATCGATCAGCCTTTTGGAGAGTACAACGAGTGGGTTTCAACTCTCCAACCCCTAATTGTTCGTACACGGAGTAGGGAAGCAGGTTAACACTAGACCCAAGATCTAAAAGTGCTCGATTAATTTTCTTATCCCCAATTGTGATTGAAATCGTAGGACAGCCGGGGTCCTTTCGTTTTTGGGGTAAGGTTTGAGGGTGGTTAATAGCATTGCTCACTGCACTAGCCACTAGCACTTTCTTGGGTACTTGAGATGCCTTTCTCTTCAAGGTGCATAAGCCCTTTAAGATTTTCGCGTATGAAGGGACTTGTTGGATTGCATCCAAGAGAGGTATATTTATGCTAACCTACTTAAATAACTCCACAATCTTCTCCATTTGTGCAGTTGGTTTATTGAGACTCAACCTGTTTAGAAATGGAGTATTTTGAAAATTTGTTGAGTCAAATGTTTGTGGAGTAGAATGTGGAGTAGGAACGGATCCCAGTATGGGTCCATTCGGACAAGAAGAAGAAGAGCCTTTTGAAGAATGGAGAATAGGCTCTAGCAGAGGAAATGAGGGTGAAAAAGAAGGGGGAGGAGAAGGAGAAGATGACGATGGAGCAGAAGAGGAAGAAGAAGAAGAAGAACCACCGGTGGGGATGTCATCACTAGTACCCACATTATTCTGCAACACTCTTCCGGATCTCAACGTGGTCACCGCATTTACATTGTGATTGTGATATGCGTTTTGTGTGTGACCGGGATTTGGTAATGGTTGAGATGGAAGCTTTCCCTTTTCTTTCTCGATCAACGCAGCAGTTAATTGTGCAATTTGTGCCTCAATAGATTTGATACTTTGATCGTGTGAAGCATTGTTATGCATAAAAGATTGAACATAATTTTCAAATTTTGCTGCAGATTCTGTAGATTGCTTGAGAAAGGCATCTAGACTTTTTTCTAGCGAGATAACCTTATCATCCTTTGGTTGAACCAAATTGTTCGTTTGATTTGTATAAGGTTGTTGTTAGAAAGGTTGCTGGTTTTGAGTTTGTGAAGGTGCTTGTTGTTGTTGTGGAGGAGGAGGTCTTTGAAAATTGTTATTTCTTTAGAATTGTTGATTTTGGTTCCAAGGGAAATTTGGGTGACTACTCCACCCCGGATTGTATGTCGAAGAGTACGGATCGTTTCTTTGTCGTTGCTGAAATGCAGCATTGACTTAATCATGTTCTTGAGTAGATGCATTATAAGGACACTCTTCGGTTAGATACGATGGATCCGTACAACAAGCACAAACAGTTCGTGGAGGCATAACAGGGGTAGGAGAAGGCGATGAGATTTTGGTCTCAATGGATTCTAGCTTTTTCATAAGTGCGGCCATCTCGGCCTTCATAGCAATCGACATATCTACTTGATGTATGCCTGCCCTAGATTGACCAATAGAAGAAGATGATGTGGTCTTGGTACTCTCCCACTGAATTGTTTGCTCACTAAGTTCCTCAAGAAACTGCCACGCTTCGTCGCTAGACTTGGAGAGAAAATGACATTGACATATGGTTTCTAGCAACTGCTTCGTTGCCGAGTTCAATCCCTCGTATAATGTTTGGCAAAGTTGCCAACTTTCGATCCCATGATGAGGGCATTGAACGAGTAGGTCTTTAAATCTCTCGAAGCACTTCCAAAATGGTTCGGAAGGAAGCTGTGAAAAATGTATAATCTCGTTACGGATTCTAGCAGTTTTGTGATGAGGATAGAACTTTTTCAGAAAAGCTCTGTTGACACCATAATATTGCATTATTATATTCCCCATTCTTATTCTTTTTATAAATAAACGGGTGCTTTTGACGCATGTCTGCTACATGTTACAGGTTACAGGTTCTTGGACAGAAAACAGTGCAAACGATGTAAAGACGATGAAAATGTGGACTTTAACCAACAAACAGAGAATCTTGATCAAGCCTACATAAGGAACAATTCACAAAGCAAGATTCAAGACATCGACTCAAAGCGAACGGTTAAAAATCCATTGCAAATTGTTCACTGAAGATCTGGAACCAACCTAGAAGCCCAAATGGAAAAAGATATATAGAAATAAGAAGCCCAAGCCAACATAAATCAGCCCAGAAATAATGGTGATTCAATCTTGTTAAAGGGCCGCGGAACCGCGGCCCAAGCCCACCATTGCCGCGGTTCCGCAGCCTTCTGGTGCCCTCGCTTCGTGAAATTTTTACATAATTTGGGTGCGGCTCTGAAAATATTTCCTAAGGGCTATTTTTGTAATTTAAGACATGCGAAACAAATGTAACCCTAGGGTTTCTTATTCTTTATAAATAGGAACTCTAATCATTGTAATTTCTTTATGCCTCCCTATGCTTCTTTTCAATAAAAAATTTCAGATCTGTTCTGTATTCTCGCTTGGAGGGAGCCATCAAATTAGTAAGTAATTTTATTTTTTGTGCTTTTAATTCTCTTTTAATTAGTATGTTTTATCATCCCCTAATGAGCGAGTAATCTCCTCACTTGTTAGGGTTAGCCTTAGGGAAAGGTTTGAGAGATGAGATCTCTCACCCCTTTCATGCCATCCACACCTAAGAGTTAGAACTCCATGCATGCACGCACAACCGCTCCCTATGGCATCCTACCCCTCGAGGTAACGATGAACCGTAGTATAAAGGGCCGGTTGCGCGCGTTTTCCATGGAGGTTAGGGTAATTATCGATAAAGGAAGGATACGAATCTAGAGGAAGAAACATCTTCCCAAAAGATTCTTATCCACTTTATGGATAATTACTGTAACATCTAATAGATCAATAATAAGGTATTGAAAGCGGTAAGGAAACCTTTAATCTCCAAACTTCCCCTAAACCTAACCCTAGCGAGACTTTAAATTAGATTAACTTAGTTTATTAATAGATCTAGGTTTTAGATTTAATCATTCCAAACAACATTTGGAATCAACTCGTAAAAACACAAATAAGAAAATTACCCATCTCTGTGGATCGACCCGTACTCACCGGCTAGCTGCAAAGCGACGCCGTTTCTGATTACGGTACATAAATATTTTTGGACTAATCAAATGGCGCCGTTGCCGCGGATGGCGTGTTATTTCCTTTTTGCAATTTCGGGTTAATCTTAATAAAAAAAAACCATAAAAATCTTTAAAATACAAAAAATATAAAAATATATCATCTGTTATTTTTGGAAAGGGTACTTTGTTGTTTGAATTTTGCAGGATCTACAATCGAAAGACGGATCTGGAAATCTACAGAAAGCGAAACAGAAAATAACAGATCAGAACAGAGGGAGATTTGAAGAACAGGAGAGCAAAAAAATAAAAAAGCCGCGCGACCCCCATTACGGCCGCGGAACCGCCGCGCCCTGGTGACATCACCAGAAGAAAAAAAAAAAGAAGGCTGAAACGCGGTGTAAAAAAAAATCTGTAAGTATTCTGATCTCTCCTCTGAATCTTTCGATATATCTTTTGTTAAATCTCATGCAGGATTCTTTATGCTTAAAAAAATCTTCCCCTTTCTCAATAACAAATCTTGTGCAGGATTCTTTGCGCCGCGCATAAAATAAAAATATTTGATTGCAAGTGATTTACTGTTTTGCATATCTTTAATTGGACTTTAAGGGGCTTTTTGACCAATTCAGATTGGGTGGGGATTTCATCACCCTTCCCAGGACCCCAGAAATCACATAAGGCATATGCATTGACCATATATTAATTAAAAAATACTGGACTCAGCCCGAAGGACTTCGAGCTCAATAGGACAGAGGACTAGTTATAGGCATCAGCCGTTTATCCTAACCTGACTTTGCGGTGTCTAGGCAAGTGTGTCAAGGCAAGTGGTTACTTAATTAGGACCGCTACTTGTAGCGGGGAGCCTCCCACTCACCTGGCACTTACCTGGCCGCAATTGGCGGTGAAGAGGCAGTTTGAGGTCCTATATCTATCCCTTTGGAACAGTTAGGAGCTGTCTAGCTGACCTAGGTGACCCTAGATCTAGGCCTGATTGTGCATTTTTGGTTGATCGAAAGTGTGTCTTAGCCCTTTATCGAAAATATTTTTTTGCAAAAAGTTCCAAACAAATAAAAAAAAAGAGGAAAAAGGAAAAATCTTTTATAAAAACTTGCAAAATTTTGCCGCTAAGAAATCATTGCACAACCTACCCACTTTCTCTTCTCTTTCTTCTATCATGGGTACCCCAAATCATAAATCACTTTCCGAACTTTGGTATCCCGAACCTAACTTTGCCTCGTACGTCAATTGTTTCGGTCGATTTAAGGAAGATCCCTCCGTGCCTAAAATATCTTTGAAAGATCAAATAGAAGCATCTAGGAGAAACAGTTTGACTTTTCAACCCACTTTGTGTCAACCAAGTAAACCTTCACCACCTTCGTATGTTGATGCCACTTTTTCGAGTCCAGCTGTAACTCCTAAACCGATGTCAATTGCTGAGCATATTGCTCAATCTTGTAGCCGATCTTTCACCCCTCTCCCCTCATCTAGTTCTAGGAATCAACAAGTCCATCCACCTTTTTACCCACATGTTGACCCTACCCCTGTCCAACCACCCACTTCCTACCAGTCCTACCCGACTTCCGCACTATCATTAGACACTGTTTCTACACAGCCTTTTGGGAGTTTCACATATCCAAACAATTTCGAATCTTTTACCGAAACCCCCTCACCACCCAAGTCTAGTTTGGAACAATCGTTGGAAGCTTATATTGCAGCAACAAACAAAATGGTCAGAAATGTGGAAGTGTCCATGGCCGCCCTTATGCAACCTACTGAACCGGTAGCTAGTTTCCAACTAGCTCCAAATTTTTCAATGTATAAGGAGGCGGTTGGACAGAGTGAGAATGTGAGAGGATTTCCAAATCAAACCTACCCTTACCTAATTGAATCCAATAACTCCAATTTTAAAACATGTGTCCAAAATGATGAGTTGTGCGACTTTATAGTGCTTGATTTGCCAAATTGTGAAGAACCCCTTTCGAGTGAAACCACACTTAATCCTTTCGATCTTTACACCTCCAATCTAAAAACTGAATTAACCTAGGGCAATTATCTAGATCTACTCTTGCTAGGGCTAGGTTTAGGGATGGTTTGGAAATGTAATTAAATCTCACCGCTTTCAATACCCGAATGAAGATCTATGAGGAGTTATGGTAATTATCAATAAAGTGGATTAGATCCGTTCGGGAAGGTGTTCCTTCCTCTAGGTTCTTGTCCTTCCTTTAGAGATCCTTACCCTAACCTCCATGGAAAACATCACACCCGGGCCTTTATACTACGGTATCACCGCTATCTCGAGGGATAGAGTGCCGTAGGGAGCGATATGTGCATGTATGCATGGAGTCCTATTGTAAATATTTGGTGGGTAAGAAAAGGATGAGAGATCTCATCTCTCAAAATCCTTCCTCAAAGCTAAACCCTAAACAAGTTCCTACTTCTAGCCCACTACTGTGGTTCCTTCCCACTTACCTGGCCGTACTTGTCGGTGAAGAGGCGGTTTGAGGTCCTATTTCTAGCCCTAGTTAGGGGCTGTCTAGCAAACCTAGGCGACCCTAGATCTAGGCCTGAATGTGTAGGGTTCCTAGGCACTCTAAGGTAGTCTCACAAGCCATCAACCATGGCAAATTAAAATTTTAACGGTGCCGAGAGACCCGACTACGGATCGTTTGCTAGAAAACTAGGCGAAAAAAGAACAAGTTAACAATTAACTACAAGATACGGAAATACAACCTTTGTAGATCCGGTGCTCCACCTCCATAGCTCCGCAACGAGGTCCTCTCCGCTGTCCAAATCAAATCCGGGCTCAAGCGTCGGCTTCGTCGGAGAATGGGCAAGCTAGGTCGTCGATGTCCGTGCCGAAGATGATCTACGTCGAGGCATCGCTAAATCAAGCTCCAACTTCACCAAGTCCAAAAACTTGTGAAGGAAACACACTCTACTACTTGGCAAGAGATAGAGGATGAAGAAATAGGAAGTGGGTAGTCTTTAGATTTGGATTTCTCACTCATATCATCAATCCACCATTGATGTAGTCTAGGTTTTTCTTCTTTAGTTGAAGGAAGAAGAAAAAGAATATATTATGATACGAATAATAATAATGGGAAAAGAAATTCATTCTTATCATAATTGAACCATAGTTAGGTGTAGAGAATCAATCATGGTTAAAGGAATGGTTAGGGTCAAACTAGAGACAAAATGGTCACTTAGTCAAAAGATCAAGAAGCTTCAACTAGAATCCAAAATTAGGATCCATTTCATTTCATTTTCTTTTATTCATTTATCATAAATAAATGGATAATTAAATAAGATAAATGAATAACAAATAATAAACCCTAACCTATTCATTAACCAAGGTTTAACACTTTACACTTAACCAAAAAGCATGTATCATCAAACATGATACAAGCCAGTGCACAAAATCATATCACATATATAATGCGCACATCCGAGTGAGAAAATCCATCTTAAAGTAAACCAATACTAGTTAATGCAAAGTAATATATCAAATATATATAATTATACATTAAATCATTAAATCAACACTTGATTTAACGATCCGGTCATATCGCATATAACCGACTAGTATCCTATGTATCGGCTTATCGAATCAACCTTTGATTCGATAACTAGGGTATATCGCATATAACCTAATCGATACATTCATCGCGAGAATGGAATACGGTATCACATCCACGCATTATTCTCGGTCCCGCACATATCTCATATGCGCTCCTATTTCGTTTCGCTTGAGCCAGGAAACCTCTGTGTAGGACTCTAAAGACTCGTCAATACGCCGGCAGCAGATGATGATCATATCAAACACCCACAAGCCGCAAGCGGTCTGCTAAACGTAACGGCCACCCGGGTATTGAGCGATCTGAAGATCGACGAGCAAGCCCGCTAACACTCCAGTGAATCCAACCAGTAACACTACCGTACAGTCCGGTCTGATCGTCTGATATATCGCATATCTCGCCTAGGGGTGGTAAACGTCAGACCCCAATAGCTCGATAAGTCGTGTCGATATGAGGTTTATAACTGTTCGAGAAACTACTGGTAACACTCACCAGTAAATCTCAGCAACCCTGGCCAGGGATTTCCTGTTATAGCCAATCGAACACAGCGCAACATCAACTCCCTATACCGGGAGAGACGAATCCCCTCCTATCGCTCATTGCCTCCATGTGACTCGGGACTGTACCCAAAAACCACCGTTTTGCACGCCCTCTTGGACGTGGTAAGATGGAAATCAAAGCACAGTGGGAACCACACAAGACTCTATGACGATCTCGGGTCAACAGACTACTCTGTACCAGCGTCACCAGAGAACTGCCATCTGACGTGAGGTATAATACCATCTGGGAGTTCTCGCCGAGTCCGTCCAGTGTACCCAGTCTCTACTGAGCACCCGTATATCATCTCTGATGTCAAACACCAATGGATATGGGATCATCCATCGCCCATCTGTATGGGTCGAGAAGGTATACGCTAGTCTACTCTGGTATATCGATGCCCCGTCTCGATACACCCACGACTAGGGACTTTGAAGGATGTACTTATGGACTACCATGTCCCCACTAGTATGATCCGCATCATAGTCCAGGTAGTCAAGTATAGATCCTAAGGGCTTTACCAACATGTAACAGAGAGACAATCAGCATACACGTTAAGGTAAAGAGCAACCGATAGCATACTATCATGTCGAGCAAGAAAGTCCTCCCTATATATGTCCCAACATCCACTACAATATACATCCAATGTACAGTAATGGCCTCTAGGGCATACATATAACTAACAATCTCCCACTTGCACTAGGGCCATTTGTAGCAGTGGTTTGAAGTATCTCATACTCAACCATCCCATAAAAGTCTCTCTCTGGGAACAGGCCTTTGTGAGTGGATCCGCTGTGTTGTCCTCTGAATCTACTCTCCTTACCTCGATCACCCTGGAGATCAACTATCTCCATGATCAGGTGATACTGCCTTAGAATATGTCTGGATCACTGATGGGACCGGCGTTCCTTGGCATAAGCCACAACTCCATTGTTTCACAATGGTTGGAACGTAGTTCATCTCATGAACCAATATACACCCAAACATCCTCTTTGGTAGCATCTTAAGTAGCGATGTATCCTGCCTTTATCGTCTAGTATGTCACGGTATCTATCTTGGAACTCTTCCAACATACCGTCCCTTTACTAAGGGTAAAGACAATGCCTGCGACTGACATTCAGTCGTCCTTATCACCCTGGAACTCTTCCAGTGATTCTCCCCAGGATCATGTGATACCATCTCACTTCGACAAGTGAGAATCCTAACATCCATTTAGATCTATCTCATAGATCCAAAATCCAGGAGTTAGTAGGTATCATTATGATCCTATATGGAGAATCATTGTGATAAACGGAGATTGACCGAGCGTAGCATAGGAAACTCCTTCCCTATCAAGAGTATGTCATCCACGTACTCTACGAGGATCACCACCATACTCCCTACTACCTTTTTGTTTATACAAGGTTCATCTACCATTTTGATGATGTCAAACTCTTTGACTAATTCATCAAAACAGATGTTCCAACTCCGCGATGCCTGCTTTATCCTATAAAGCATCTTGCACACGTTTCCGCTGCTCCCACTGTCTACGAAGCCCTCTGGCTGTGTACCTATAGACACACTCTTCTAAATCATCATTTAGAAAAGCAGTCAAGACACCCAACCGCCAGATATCGTAGTTATGGTATGTAGCCGTGGCAAGTAGGATCTGGATGGACTTAAGCATAGCTACTTGAAAAGGTTTCATCATTATTCATTTTGATCAATGATGCACACTTTTAACAAGTCTAGCTTTGAAAGTCTCAACTTTTCGATGTACACCAAGTAATCTTCTCAAGATATACTTGCTCCTGATGGGGATTTAACCCTTTAGATATAGCAACCAAAGTCCATACTTTGTTGGTGTACATGGATTCCATCTCAGATCACTAAGCATCCAGCCATTCTTACAGAGTCTTACTCCTGATGGCCTGCTCGAAACTAGTTGGGTCATCATCTCATGATGCAATCCTCGCTCCCACTGTCATAGAGAAACCGAAGTATCTCTCAGGTGGGTGAGGAACCCTACTAGATCGGCGGAGAGGCTGAGGTTCGTTGGAATCTACTGAATCCTTTGGTTCTATTAAATCATCAGCTGTATTTTGTATAGCTGGAACCTTTCCAGTTCTACATTACAGACCTTGCCTCGAGCTTGTCCGGATTATGCTTTTAGACATAGGCCGGACAACCCCAAATCTTAACCAACTTAAGATATGGGCTCTTCCCTTTTCATATCACATATGAAGTGGTAGGCACTGATTTTATTCGAACCCTATTCAATAGATATGCAGTTTCTCAAGTGCATAACTCCCAAAAGGAAATAGGTATCTCAGTAGTACTCATCATAGAGCACACCTTATCATATAGGGTGTGATTGCTCCACCCCGATATACCATCGTGCTATGGTGTATTTGGAGGAGTAATGCTGAGAGAGAATCTCATTCTCCTTTAGAAAAGTCCAAGAATTCCGTGCTCAAGTATTCTCCTCCCTGATCTCATCATAGGACATAATACTCATACCCGTATTTTGGTTCTCTACTTCTAACTTATATTCTGTGAATATCTCAAAAGGTTCGGACTTGTGTTTCAACAGGAACATAGGTCTGAAACTCGAAAGATCATCAGAGAACGTAATGAAGTATAAAGAACCAGTCCTGGCATGTGTAGACAGGGGACCTTAAATACATCAACATGTATCATCCCAAGAGTTTACTAACTCTTTCTCTGTTTCCAATAAACAGGGCTATGGTCATCTTATCTTTGTGACATGACTGGCGAGTTTCACAAGATGTAAATTCAAACTGATTTAAATATGCATCTATATGTAACTCTAGCTAGTCGGGTCACATTGATCTGACCTAGTCTACAATGCCTCAAGTAGGATTCGTTCATTTCTGAACTATTCCTCTTGTATGTGTTCCGTATACTAAGAACTGTAGTTTGATTTAGAACAGCAATGCTTTTAGATAACGTGCCTGAACCGATCAACTTTTGATATAGGAAATGTTCAAAACATTATCCAACAATACAAAATTTTTATCATTTCTTTACTAATAAAGAGAGTGATATGATTTTGTATATCAGGTTCGGTATCTAACAACATTCGTTCAGAATCAATGTATTGGTAATACAGGGTGACAGTGACCAACAGACTTGGCTGCAACACTTGCCCCATTTTCTGCCTCATGAAACTTATCACCCGTTCTCAGTTCTCTACCTATCTGTAGCCCTATGTAACAGATTACATATCTGGGATCCTGATCTGGTATCACATACCTAGGACGTAAAGAATACTGAGAAACAGTTCTGTATAATGAACACACCCGAAGATGATGCATCAGCATGCACTCTCTTCGTTTGGGCGGCACGGGAATTCTGGTAATCCCCAATTTCCTGCTCTGTCTTATAACAATTATAAGTTGGAGCGGGACCAACGTTCCCCAGCTCAGTATAACAAGCGGGTTCGGTCAATAATCCGTATTATTATCTTGATTAAGGCGTGATATGGTCGCTACCTGGAGAGAGAGATAAGAAAACACTCAACGTGCGCTCTTGCAAGAATAGATTGGTTATTATTTTATCTAATCAGGATGGCTCCTACTGCTTTTTATCAAATCTTCCTTCAAACCCTAAAAGGAAAAACTAGCCGGGATTAATTACACACTACAAGTTCGCCAATCTTTCAGCCAGTCCAGTGTCGGTACTTTGAGAGAGGTCCCCCGTGCTTTCGCACGAACCTAATTAATGTAAACCTCGTTTTCCCAGAGGCGTAACCCCGTTGACACCTTTCTAGACACCTACTTGATCGGCTAATTGTAATGTATAAAACTCTCCCAGGAGTAACACTTACTCGCAGCGGGTATCGGGATCCAACTATCTCATAGAAGGTATGCAATCTCATTGCAAATTTCAACACTTGAAATTCCCGATAATATTTTGCCCCTAACCTCCTATGACCTTGACAAAGGCCAACAAACCATAGGATGATAGTCAAGTTCAACCCGTCATTTCCTGATTGAATTAAACCCACCCGCACGGCCCTTGACAAAGGCCAACAAGGTCGCACGACTACCCTAACTCAATCTGCATCATATGCATAAGCAGATAAGCACCAGTTAGCTACCGCACACTGCGCCTTGACAAAGGCCAACAAACGCAGCACGAATACTAACTACTACTTATCTGAAATGACGGAGGGCTACGACAGGTTTTTCTGAAAACCTATTGCGTAATGAACTTGATATCGTTGTAGGATCGAATGAATTTTGAAATGGAGTGTTTTTGAGGCTTTTCTGGTTTTGCTAAAGGAGTCACTCCCGGTGAAGGGATCGTCGGTCCTTTCCTCGTCGAATGAGGTGCGGGATATATCATATATATCACTGTGCAAAGCAAAAACTCTTAAAAGCAATCAAAATACAAACCGAGTGTGTAGCATCTACCAGTTATTTCTAAAGGAGTCACTCCCGGTGAAGGGATCTCGGTCCTTTCCTCATCGAATAAGGTGCAGGATATATCACATATACCGCTGTGCAAAGCAAGAACTGTAGCTACCTGTTTTATTTTGAAATTCAATTCTACAACATCTTAGGTTTCTTTTATTTCATTAATCACATTAATGAAGTCCCATCATTTAATTACCTAAATATCACAGATAGATATGACGTACACTTATGCCATCCGCATTCGCCTCGATGTCCCCTCGTGCACCGTTAGGTTAAGTAACTAACGACAGAGCAGGGCAGGGCTAGCGCGGGTGTAAAACATAAGCAACGTCTATATAATATATCATATATACTATATGCTGTATCTATCACAGAACATCACATGATCACATCACAGATATCGCAGCAGAAGAAACATATGAAATATTGGATATACTAGGACGTCCGTGTTTTCAGTACGAGCCAGTATAAAACACGGATTCCACGGTCGTGATGAATAGCGAAACCCACACCCCTAGACCCCTACGAGAGCGGCAAGCAACCCTACCAATTCTGGAGTTAGGAGACCCGGACCCGACTCCTCGAGTTCGTCTCCCACTGGACTCCAGAACCCGGTTACTTGTGCTCCCCTCCTTGGGTCTATCCTAGTGCAGAAAAGTAAATAATATACAAACGGTGACAACTTCCGCAACCTGGAAGCGCCCCAATAAAAAGAATATTACATACAAGTTTTTACATGAATGAAAATGAAAAACACTCATCTCACATAAAAAACCCCGGCTATTCAAACACGACGATCCAATATAACATATCCAGCAACACGTAACATCACATGTCATCAACGTAAGTAAATATGCGCATCCCAATTGTCGTTGACATATAGCAACGAAACCGGCGATATCACATATTACACTTACGGTCACAGAAAAGAAAGTGTAAAACTACAACAGTTGGAATCCGCAACCACCTCAGACATCGCATGCCTGATCAAATGAATTACTTAGACATCGCATGCCTAACATTTATAAACCCCGCATTTTAGTCTCATTATCGAAAACACTTTTCAATACCAAGTCGGGCAATTCAACAAGATTCCC
This sequence comes from Agapanthus africanus, assembly GCA_030015575.1. Classification (NCBI taxonomy): domain Eukaryota; kingdom Viridiplantae; phylum Streptophyta; class Magnoliopsida; order Asparagales; family Amaryllidaceae; genus Agapanthus; species Agapanthus africanus. Next base: position 202,564,235 of record CM057345.1, on the reverse strand, counting down.
GACATCCTGATCGAATACTCGTCGCAAACTTTAGTGGACGGCTGCACCCCCGATACCGTCGACGAAGTTCACCAAGGCGGAACACCGCTACCGCGAGCACCCGGACTGATGCTTTTGGCGACGGGGTTCTCCTACAGTCACTTGGTCGGGGCTATGGGATGTAGCTGTCTATTAAGTTTACCCGGCGAGTATCCGCGTACGCTACGTGATTGCGACGGACTTTTGATCACATCAAAATTCCGTGGCAACCGATCAAGTGAGACTAAACTGCTACGTTTATAATATTCATTCCGTTATCTCATAACTACTTGTGAATTCCAATTATTGTATCCCATTCCAGATAAACAGAAAATGTTAAACTTTCCGATCGAACAATCGAACACCCAAGTTTTCCCGATACAGATCAACACATGAAATAAGTCTAACAACATTCAGTTCGTGCCTCAGTACCAACGGTCCAGCCGTAGAAGGGTCAAGCCAACGCCTCACATGTGGCACGCCGTACTGCCCCAAACCCGAAGGTTCAAAGGGCAGTTCAAGACGGTCACATAAATGAGTTAAGGTTTGTTGTCTTCTAGAGAGACCATCGCGTTACTTGCACTACTTAGAACATCGTTAAACTACGGAAAAATCCAACACTTGGAAATTTCCCGACAGGGGAAAAAGTGGGTATTTATATCCGGTCGAACTTTTTAACATATTCTAAAAATTTATCCGGAAAGCCACACAGACAAAATTTGATACCCCGATCGAAACACCGAATCCCCAAAACAATTCCAGAAAATTCAACTCTGGAAAAAATTTTAAAAATTCCCAGAAAACTCAGAATCAGACAAAATGAATTACTGTACAAAAAGTGGATGATGACGTCATCAAGTTGCGGCGGAACCGCCGCAGAAGGCAGCCTTCTGCCGCGCTTCCGCCGCGGTATTTACTGTTCATCCAAAAAACTTTGCATGGTAATTCATATTTTTCCCTGCTGAATTTTTTAGCAATTTTTAATTTGAAAAAATCCACGTTTTCTGAAAACGTCCAGAGAGCATTTTCCGGTTGGGGTTTCGGGTCGTTCGGACTTCAAAATCCGTCTAGACTTCGCCTAAGGATCTAGCTAGGCTCTGATACCACTGTAGGGTTCCTAGGCACTCTAAGGTAGTCTCACAAGCCATCAACCATGGCAAATTAAAATTTTAACGGTACCGAGAGACCCGACTACGGATCGTTTGCTAGAAAACTAGGCGAAAAAAGAACAAGTTAACAATTAACTACAAGATACGGAAATACAACCTTTGTAGATCCGGTGCTCCACCTCCATAGCTCCGCAACGAGGTCCTCTCCGCTGTCCAAATCAAATCCGGGCTCAAGCGTCGGCTTCGTCGGAGAATGGGCAAGCTAGGTCGTCGATGTCCGTGCCGAAGATGATCTACGTCGAGGCATCGCTAAATCAAGCTCCAACTTCACCAAGTCCAAAAAATTGTGAAGGAAACACACTCTGCTACTTGGCAAGAGGTAGAGGATGAAGAAATAGGAAGTGGGTAGTCTTTAGATTTGGATTTCTCACTCATATCATCAATCCACCATTGATGTAGTCTAGGTTTTTCTTCTTTAGTTGAAGGAAGAAGAAGAAGAATATATTATGATAAGAATAATAATAATGGGAAAAGAAATTCATTCTTATCATAATTGAACCATAGTTAGGTGTAGGGAATCAATCATGGTTAAAGGAATGGTTAGGGTCAAACTAGAGACAAAATGGTCACTTAGTCAAAAGATCAAGAAGCTTCAACCAGAATCCAAAATTAGCAACCATTTCATTTCATTTTCTTTTATTCATTTATCATAAATAAATGGATAATTAAATAAGATAAATGAATAACAAATAATAAACCCTAACCTATTCATTAACCAAGGTTTAACACTTTACACTTAACCAAAAAGCATGTATCATCAAACATGATACAAGCTAGTGCACAAAATCATATCACATATATAATGCGCACATCCGAGTGAGAAAATCCATCTTAAAGTAAACCAATACTAGTTAATGCAAAGTAATATATCAAATATATATAATTATACATTAAATCATTAAATCAACACTTGATTTAACGATCCGGTCATATCGCATATAACCGACTAGTATCCTATGTATCGGCTTATCGAATCAACCTTTGATTCGATAACTAGGGTATATCGCATATAACCTAATCGATACATTCATCGCGAGAATGGAATACGGTATCACATACACGCATTATTCTCGGTCCCGCACATATCTCATATGCGCTCCTATTTCGTTTCGCTTGAGCCAGGAAACCTCTGTGTAGGACTCTAAAGACTCGTCGATACGCCGGCAGCAGATGATGATCATATCAAACACCCACAAGCCGCAAGCGGTCTGCTAAACGTAACGGCCACCCGGGTATTGAGCGATCTGAAGATCGACGAGCAAGCCCGCTCACACTCCAGTGAATCCAACCAGTAACACTACCGTACAGTCCGGTCTGATCGTCTGATATGTCGCATATCTCGCCTAGGGGTGGTAAACGTCAGACCCCAATAGCTCGATAAGTTGTGTCGATATGAGGTTTATAACTGTTCGAGAAACTACTGGTAACACTCACCAGTAAATCTCAGCAACCCTGGCCAGGGATTTCCTGTTATAGCCAATCGAACACAGCGCAACATCAACTCCCTATACCGGGAGAGACGAATCCCCTCCTATCGCTCATTGCCTCCATGTGACTCGGGACTGTACCCAAAAACCACCGTTTTGCACGCCCTCTTGGACGTGGTAAGATGGAAAACAAAGCACAGTGGGAACCACACAAGACTCTATGACGATCTCGGGTCAACAGACTACTCTGTACCAGCGTCACCAGAGAACTGCCATCTGACGTGAGGTATAATACCATCTGGGAGTTCTCGGCGAGTCCGTCCAGTGTACCCAGTCTCTACTGAGCACCCGTATATCATCTCTGATGTCAAACACCAATGGATATGGGATCATCCATCGCCCATCTGTATGGGTCGAGAAGGTATACGCTAGTCTACTCTGGTATATCGATGCCCCGTCTCGATACACCCACGACTAGGGACTTTGAAGGATGTACTTATGGACTACCATGTCCCCACTAGTATGATCCGCATCATAGTCTAGGTAGTCAAGTATAGATCCTAAGGGCTTTACCAACATGTAACAGAGAGACAATCAGCATACACGTTAAGATAAAGAGCAACCAGATAGCATACTATCATGTCGAGCAAGAAAGTCCTCCCTATATATGTCCCAGCATCCACTACAATATACATCCAATGTACAGTAATGGCCTCTAGGGCATACATATAACTAACAGAATGTGCATGTGTGGTTAATACATTTGTCTCGTAAGTCTCTTTTCAAAAACCTCTTTGCAAAACTCTCACATAAAAAAAAAGGAAAAATCTTTTCAAACTTGCAACTTGTCGCTAAAGGAAACTTGCAACTCACTTCCACCACTTCCCTCCATTGACGTTATCTTACCTCCACATTCTGTTTTTTCTTTTTTTCTGACTACACTACCCCTTTAGTGTATGTCACTTTGGACTAGGGATACTAACGCCCGATTAGTCCGTGTTTCGTTGGTACCGACCGACGAACCCTTCGTCGACATTCCGTCCATTTCTTTACCTCCACCTTCAAGTTCTTCTTTCGAAGGTATGTCGGGATTCAACCCCAACGATACCTTACCGACGGGAATGATTCCACCTCCGTTAGGTGCGAATAACCCGAATCTTCCGCCTGTTGTAGCGCCCGCACGAGTTGCGCTCCAGGATCTCTTTTACCCCGTCCGCACTTCTTTACCTACATGTCTTTCACCCCCACCGGCAAATGGGGACAACTTTGAAATAAAACCACATTTCATCAATATGCTGCCAAAATTTCATGGTTTGGAATCCGAAGATGCATATATCTTTATCAATAAATTCCAAAACGTTTGCGCTATGATGAAAACAACCTAATTAAGTGATGACGCTATAAGGCTAAGGGTCATTCCTTTTACCTTATGTGACCTAGCCGAGAAGTGGCTATATAGCACCGCATCACATTCCATTAGAAATTGGGACGAGTTTGTGAGAGCTTTTCTGAAAAATTTCTATCCTCATCACAAAACTGCTAGAATCCGTAACGAGATTATACAATTTTCACAGCTTCCTTCCGAACCATTTTGGAAGTGCTTCGAGAGATTTAAAGACCTACTCGTTCAATGCCCTCATCATAGGATCGAAAGTTGGCAACTTTGCCAAACATTATACGAGGGATTGAACTCGGCAACGAAGCAGTTGTTGGAAACTATATGTCAAGGTCATTTTCTTTCCAAGTCTAGCGACGAAGCGTGGCAGTTTCTTGAGGATCTTAGTGAGCAAACAATTCAGTGGGAGAGTACCAAGACCACATCATCTTCTTCTGTTGGTCAATCTAGGGCAGGCATACATCAAGTAGATATGTCGATTGCTATGAAGGCCGAGATGGCCGCACTTATGAAAAAGCTAGAAGCCATTGAGACCAAAATCTCATCGTCTTCTCCTGCCCATGCTTTACCCACACGAACTGTTTGTGCTTGTTGTTCGAATCCATCACATCTAACCGAAAAGTGTCCTTGTAATGCACCTATTCAAGGACAAGATCAAGTCAATGCTGCATTTCAGCAACGACAAAGAAACGATCCGTACTCTTCGACATACAATCAGGGGTGGAGGAGTCACCCAAATTTCGCTTGGAACCAAAATCAACAAGTCCAAGGAAATAACAATTTTCAAAGACCACCTCCTCCACAACAACAACAAGCACCTTCGCAAACTCAAAACCAGCAACCTTTCCAACAACAACCTTATACAAATCAAACGAACAATTTGGTTCAACCAAATGATGATAAGGTTATCTCGCTAGAAAAAAGTCTAGATGCATTTCTCAAGCAATCTACAGAATCCACAGCAAGATTTGAAAATTATGTTCAATCTTTGATGCATAACAATGCCTCACAGGATCAAAGTATCAAATCTATTGAGGCACAAATTGCACAATTAACTGCTGCGTTGAGCGAGAGAGAAAAGGGAAAGCTTCCATCTCAACCATTGCCAAATCTCGGTCACAAACAAAACGCATATCACGATCACAATGTAAATGCGGTGACCACGTTGAGATCCAGAAGAGTGTTGCAAAATAATGTGGGTACTAGTGATGACATCCCCGCCGGTGGTTCTTCTTCTTCTTCTTCTTCTTCTTCTTTTTCTCCATCGTCATCTTCCCCTTCTTCATTTTCTTCACTCTCTTCTTCACCTTTTTCTTTAGAGCCTATTCTCCACCCTTCACATGGCTCTACTTCTTCTAACTCGAACGGACCCATTTCTCACAACACGAACACATCCACACTGGGATCCGTTCCAACTCCACATTCTACTCCACAGACATTTGACTCAACAAATTTTCAAAATGCTCCATTTCCAAACAGGTTGAGTCCTAATAAACCAACTGCACAAGTGGAGAAGATTGTGGAGATATTTAAGCAGGTTAGTATCAATATACCTCTCTTGGATGCAATCCAACAAGTCCCTTCATACGCGAAAATCTTAAAGGGCTTATGCATCTCGAAGAGAAAGGCATCTCAAGTACCCAAGAAAGTGCTATTGGCTAATGCAGTGAGCAATGCTATTAACCACCATCAAACCTTACCCCAAAAACGAAAGGACCCCGGCTGTCCTACGATTTCAATCACAATTGGGGATGAGAAAATTAATCGAGCACTTTTAGATCTTGGGTCTAGTGTTAACCTGATTCCCTACTCCGTGTATGAATAATTAGGGGTTTGAGAGTTGAAACTCACTCGTTGTACTCTCCAAATGGCTGATTGATCAATCACCCATCCAAGGGGTCAGCTATACGATGTGTTGATCAAAGTTGGGGAGTTCATATTCCCCGTTGATTTTATTGTTATGGATACACAACCTGTTGCTAACCCAAGAAACCAAATTCCGGTGATCCTCGGTCGACCATTTTTTGCCACTTCCAATGCTGTAATAAACTGTCGCAATGGCTCCATGACTCTATCCTTTAGGAAGATGTCTAGTGAGTTCAATATTTATAAGATGGGAAGTCTGCCCCCCGTGCCTAAAACTAGTACACGAGAAGTTTGCTCTATTCACGAAATCACGCAGGAGGACTGCGAGCTTGAAAGATTTCTATTTGATGAAAACAGTTTTGACGCCACTAGTGCGTCCCTCCTTGAGCCTACCATCGTTGACACAACCGATATTGATTATGAATGTTTCACTTTTTCGGATGATAACGACTCACAGCCCGAATATGAGTCTTTTGAATTTGTGGATGAGTTAGTTGAGCCATCCGAATCGGTTGTTTGCAGTGATTTCGAACCTGTGTTAGAGTCCTTTGAGTTCGAGTTAGATTCCGCAATGATTCTTTCGCCTCCGAAACTCGAACTCATGTCTTTACCGCCTCACCTTAAATATGCTTACATAGGTGAGAATGAGACTTTTCCCATTATAATGTCAGCCTCTCTAGCCTTCGAGCAAGAGAACGCTATTTTAAAAATCTTACAAGATAGGCGGCAAGTTTTCGGTTGGACTATAGCGGACATCGAGTAGATCAGTTCCCTTATAATTGAATATCATATAAAATTGATGGATGATGCCAAGTCAATAGAGGACCCACAGGAACATTTTGGGGGTATTGTGGTTAGTCAACCTCCTCCTTTCGAAGTTGAACCACCCCCATTTCTTTTAATAAGCTACGAGAATGCCAACATTCCACTGATTGCTGATCATTCGTATTCTCGTTTTGATTCATCACCACCTCCTGTATATTCACCTCCACACCTTCCATACCACCACTTCTATCTTCCCCAATTCTTTTTGAATCGCTACAACTTATTCTTCCATCAACCAATACTCTTTACTGATAAATTTTTCAACTGATTGGTGTTGACATTTGGTCTATGCAAGGTTTGGCAGTAATGTCTGACTTAGTTTAAATAAAGTTTGGGGGAGGGTTTTTCTGTATATATTTTTGTTTTTCTTAACAATAAAAAAAATTATAAATAAATAAACAGGGAAGTGCCAGTATTTGGACCCTCTTGGTTTAGCATGACAGTGAGGACACTGTCAATTTCAAGTTTGGGGGTACGCTCGGTACGTCTTCTTCCTTCGCATTCATTTGTACATATTTTTGCATCTGCATACTTATTTGAAAACCCTTAAAAATTGAAAAATTTTGAAAAAATTATAAAAATAATTGTATTCAATTTTGGCCTTATTTGACTAGAGTTTGACATATAGGTTAACTAGCTAGGAACAACTAGATCTTAGACTTAGTGAATTAAAAACCCTAAAAATAACATTCCTTAAAGTTTAACGGTAGAAAGTATATGCCTTGTAGTTTATTTAGAAATAGGCAAATTTTGGGTTCATTTCTTGGACTAAGTCGAAACAAGGGAAGAGTATTGATGTTCTTATTAGAGTATAAGTTTGAAAAATAGTTCCTAATTTAAGTCTAGATTCTGAAAACGTATATCCTACAATTTGCACAATCACGAACCTTGAAACTTGGAATAATAGAAGAGACCTTGAAATGCTCTTGTCTAAAGTCCTTAGTACAATGAAAATGAAAGAAAAAAAGTGAATAAAGAAAAAAATGGACACTGGTTCTTGTGATTACTTAAGGCTGTAAAAATAGAAAAATATTTAGCGAGGGTGCTTCATCACCTAGTACCTTAGACCAACTGGTTTGGGAGTCACTGCTAAAAGCCTTGGGTGTTGCAAGACTAGGAATTACGCTTAAATGTGCAAACACATTTTGTAATCGGTCGTTGGTACCTCAAGAAGTATTAACGGTCGCATGAAGGATGTGTAAGCGAAATTCAATTAAAAATTCACTAATAAGTGCTTTGGACAATGGACGAGAGTACGATTGCTTGATTTGAATTTCCAAGTGTAGGGGTGATCTATACACACACGTAGGGGTATGTGATTGGAATTTAGATAAGCGAGAGGAATGAAAGATAGAACTGGTATCTTTAATAAAGTTGATAGAAATTCCTAAGTGGAGATGAAACCCTAGAAGAAAAACTTAAGAAATGCCGAAAGCTAAGTAAATCTATAAAACATATATAATCTTAAGTTAGATGATGAGGAAGTGTGAAGAATATGGGTGGATAATTTACGAGTCGACGATAATAGAATTCCTTGTTAGAAAACCTAATTGGAGAACTAAAGTCGAAAAGCCAAATTGATAGGATTTTGTGGGTAGTATCCGCTGAAAACCCTCAGGAGACAACACTCCTCCTACTAGGGACACCTAGAGGTTTAACGGCTTGTTGCACGTGCTCAGTGCAATCGCGTTTCCCTGCGAAAGTGTGGTTAGGATTTTAGTGAATAAAAATAAGTTTGCTCGAGAACGAGCAAAAGATAAGTTTGGGGGTATTTGTTCACACCATAATACTGCATTATTATATTCCCCATTCTTATTCTTTTTATAAATAAACGGGTGCTTTTGACGCATGTCTGCTACATGTTACAGGTTACAGGTTCTTGGACAGAAAACAGTGCAAACGATGTAAAGACGATGAAAATGTGGATTTTAACCAACAAACAGAGAATCTTGATCAAGCCTACATAAGGAACAATTCACAAAGCAAGATTCAAGACATCGACTCAAAGAGAACGGTTAAAAATCCATTGCAAATTGTTCACTGAAGATCTGGAACCAACCTAGAAGCCCAAATGGAAAAAGATATATAGAAATAAGAAGCCCAAGCCAACATAAATCAGCCCAGAAAAAATAGTGATTCAATCTTGTTAAAGGGCCGCGGAACCGCGGCCCAAGCCCACCATTGCCGCGGTTCCGCGGCCTTCTGGTGCCCTCGCTTCGTGAAATTTTTACATAATTTGGGTGCGGCTCTGAAAATATTTCCTAAGGGCTATTTTTGTAATTTAAGACATGCGAAACAAATGTAACCCTAGGGTTTCCTATTCTTTATAAATAGGAACTCTAATCATTGTAATATCTTTATGCCTCCCTATGCCTCTTTTCAATAAAAAATTTCAGATCTGTTCTGTATTCTCGCTTGGAGAGAGCCATCAAATTAGTAAGTAATTTTATTTTTTGTGCTTTTAATTCTCTTTTAATTAGTATGTTTTATCATCCCCTAATGAGCGAGTAATCTCCTCGCTTGTTAGGGTTAGCCTTAGGGAAAGGTTTGAGAGATGAGATCTCTCACCCCTTTCATGCCATCCACACCTAAGAGTTAGAACTCCATGCATGCACGCACAACCGCTCCCTACGGTATCCTACCCCTCGAGGTAACGATGAACCGTAGTATAAAGGGCCGGTTGCGCGCGTTTTCCATGGAGGTTAGGGTAATTATCGATAAAGGAAGGATACGAATCTAGAGGAAGAAACATCTTCCCAAAAGATTCTTATCCACTTTATGGATAATTACTGTAACATCTAATAGATCAATAATAAGGCATTAAAAGCGGTAAGGAAACTTTTAATCTCCAAACTTCCCCTAAACCTAACCCTAGCGAGACTTTAAATTAGATTAACTTAGTTTATTAATAGATCTAGGTTTTAGATTTAATCATTCCAAACAACATTTGGAATCAACTCGTAAAAACACAAATAAGAAAATTACCCATCTCTGTGGATCGACCCGTACTCACCGGCTAGCTGCAAAGCGACGCCGTTTCTGATTACGGTACATAAATATTTTTGGACTAATCAAGCTCTCACAAACTCGTCCCAATTTCTAATGGTATGTGATGCGGTGCTGTATAGCCACTTCTCGGCTAAGTCACATAAGGTAAAAGGAATGACCCTTAGCCTTATAGCGTCATCACTTAATTGGGTCGTTTTCATCACAGCGCACACATTTTGGAATTTATTGATAAAGATATATGCATCTTCAGATTCCAAACCATGAAATTTTGGCAGCATATTGATGAAATGTGGTTTTATTTCAAAATTGTCCCCATTTGCCGGTGGGGGTGAAAGACAAGTAGGTAAAGAAGTGCGGACGGGGTAGAAGAGATCCTGGAGCGCAACTCGTGCGGGCGCTACAACAGGCGGGTGATTCGGGTTATTCGCACCTAACGGAGGTGGAATCATTCCCGTCGGTAAGGTATCGTCGGGGTCGTGTCCCGACATACCTTCGAAAGAAGAATTTGAAGGTGAAGGTAAGGAAATGGAGGGAATTTCGACTTCGGTGTCGAAAGGTTCGTCGGTCGGTACCAACGAAACACGGACTAATCGGGCGTTAGTATCCCTAGTCCAAAGTGACATACACTAAAGGGGTAGTGTAGTCAGAAAAAAGAAAGACAGAATGTGGAGATAAGATAACGTCAATGAGAAGAAATGGTGGAAGTGAGGTGCAAGTTTCCTTTAGCGATAAGTTGCAAGTTTGAAAAGATTTTTCTTTTCTTTTTTTTTATGTGAGAGTTTTGCAAGGAGGTTTTTTTGAAAAGAGACTTATGACACAAATGTATCAACCACACATGCGCAATCAGGCCTAGATCTAGGGTCACCTAGGTCTGCTAGACAGCTCCTAACTAGGGCTAGAAATAAGACCTCAAACCGCCTCTTCACCGACACTTGCGGCCAGGTAAGTGGGAAGGAACCACAATAGTGGGCCTAATTAATAACCACTAGCCTAGACATACTTGCCTAGACACCGCAAAGTCAGTTAGGATAAACGGTCGATGCCTATACTAGTCCTTTTCCTATTGAGCTCGAAGTCCTTAGGGCTGAGTCTAGTATTTTTTAATTAATTGTGGTCAATGCAAATGCTTTAAGTGTTTTCTGGGGTCCTAAGAAGGGTGATGAAATCCCCACCCAATCTGAGTTTGGTCAATTAGCCCCTTAAAGTCCAATTAAATCATGCAAAATATAAAATTCACTTGCAATCAAACTTTTTAGCGCGGCGCAAAGAAACTGCAGAAAATCTGTTATTTAGAAGGGGAGAGAAGATTTTTTAGCGCAAAGAATTCCTGCAGAAAGTTTTTACAGAAAGATATATGGAGGTTGACAGAGGGGAGAAGGAGAAATCAAACCATACAAAATTTAGGTGCTGACGTGGCTATAGCGCGGCGGAAACGGGTCTGGGGCCCACTTTCGCCGCGGAAGCGCGGTGGAATGGAGCGATCAGAGCTCCAAAAAATTTCTACCTCTCAGTTGTTATATTTCTCCTCTGTTCTGATATGATTTTTCCTGGTTTGCCCTCTATAAAATTCCAGATCCGAGACTCTTCGCTATTCCTGCAAAATTCAAAAGATACACCCTTCAAACAGATAAAAATTGAAGAAAAAAAAATTTTCTATTTTCAGATTTTTATAATTTTGAAAATTTATATCAACCCGAAATTACACAGAAAGAAATTTTACGCCATCCCCGGCAACGGAGCCATTTGATTAGTTCAAAAATTATATGTTAACCGTAATCAGAAACGGCGTCGCTTTGCAGCTAGCCGGTGAGTACGGATCGATCCACAGAGATGTGTAATTTTCTTAATGTGTTTTTACGAGTTGATTCCAAATGTTGTTTGGATTGATTTATTATTTCTAAAAAACCTAGATCTATCAATAAACTAAATTAATCTAAATTAAAGTCTTGCTAGGGTTAGGTTTAGGGGAAGTTGGGAGATTAAAGGTTTCCTCACCGCTTTCAATGCCTTATTTTAGATCTATTAGATGTTGTGGGAATTATCAATAAAGTGGATTAGAATCTTTTGGGAAGATGTTTCTTACTCTAGATTCTTATCCTTCCTTTATCGATCCTTACCCTAACCTCCATGGAAAACACGCGCAAACGGTCCTTTACACTACGGTGTCACCGTTACCTCGAGGGATAAGGTGCCGTAGGGAGCTGGGTGTGCGTGCATGCATGGAGTTCTAATTCTTAGGTATGAAATGGCATGAAAGGGGTGAGAGATCTCATCTCTCAAACCTTTCCCTAAGGCTAACCCTAACAAGCGAGGAGATTACTCGCTCGTTAGGGGATTAAAAGACATTCTAATTAAAAGAGAATTAAAAGCGAAGAAATAAAATTAACTTACTAATTTGATGGCTCCCTCCAAGCAATAATACAGAACAGATCTGAATTTGTTTATTGAAAAGAGGCATAGGGTTTTACAATTTTTGATTACAATTTATAAGTAAACAGGAGAATTTAGGGTTACGGGATTTGCACATGTGCAATTACAGATTTGCCCACGAAAAATCCAAACCCCCGCACCGACGCACCGACACCAAAAAAATACACCGACACGGGCTTTAAATGGCCGTGGAACCGCGGCATTAGTAGGCTTGGGCCGCGATTCCGCGGCCCTTTGGGGAGATCTCTTGGTGAAATTTCCTGGGTTGCTTCTTGTTGGCTTGGGCTTCTTATTTATATATATCTTTTTCCATTTGGGCTTCTAGGTTGGTTCCAGATCTTCAGTGAACAATTTGCAATGGATTTTTAACCGTTCGCTTTGAGTCGATGTCTTGAATCTTGCTTTGTGAATTGTTCCTTATGTAGGCTTGATCAAGATTCTCTGTTTGTTGGTTAAAGTCCACATTTACATCGTCTTTACATCGTTTGCACTGTTTTCTGTCCAAGAACCTGTAACCTGTAACCTGTAGCAGACATGCGTCAAAAGCACCTGTTTATTTATAAAACGAATAAGAATTGGGGAATATAAACTGCAATATTATGATATGAACAACTGCTTAAATCCATTTATGGGTTAAAGCAAGCATCGCGGAGTTGGAACATCTGTTTTGATGTTATAGTCAAAGAGTTTGACTTCATCAAAAATATAGATGAACCTTGTATCTATAAGAAGGTGGCAGAGAGTAAGGTTGTATTCCTCGTATTATACGTGGATGACATACTCTTGATAGGAAATGATATTCCTATGCTGCAATCAGTCAAGCTCTTCTTATCACAAAGATTCTCAATGAAAGATCTAGATGATGCCTCCTGCATATTGGGGATTAGGATCTATAGAGATAGATCCAAACGGATACTGGGATTGTCCCAATCCAGGTACATTGACACCATACTAAAGAGGTTTAGGATGGAAGAATCCAAGCGTGGGAACCAACCCACGATCTCTGGACTCACTCTCTCCAAAGAGATGTCTCCCAAGACTAATTTGGAGAGAGCTCGCATGCAAGGGATACCCTATGCTTCGGCAGTAGGCTCTATCATGTATGCGATGCTGTGTACCAGACCCGATGTTGCATACTCACTAAGTGTAGTGAGTCGGTATCAAGCAGATCCTGGAGAGAGTCACTGGACAGCTGTGAAGAACATTCTCAAGTACTTGCGAAGGACTAGAGACATGTTCTTGGTGTATGGTAACGGAGAACTCAGGGTGGAGTCCTTTACTGATTCCAGGTTCCAAAGTGATAAGGACGACTCTAAGTCGCACTCGGGATTTGTCTTTACCCTCAATGGAGGGGCGGTATGTTGGAAGAGTTCCAAACAGGATACCGTTGCAGACTCGACGATGGAGGCTGAATACATCGCTGCCAACGATGCTGCCAAAGAGGTTGTTTGGATGAAGAAGTTCATCACTGAACTTGGTGTGGTTCCATCCATTGAACATCCAATACCTCTGTATTGCGATAACAATGGAGCAGTGGCTTTAGCCAAGGAACCCAGATCCCATCAGAAGTCCAGACATATTCTGAGGCGGTATCACCTGATCAGGGAGATAGTTGATCGCCGGGAGATCGAGGTCAGGAGAGTAGATACGAAGGACAACACTGTGGATCCACTCACGAAGGCCATTCCCCAAATACGTTTTGAGAGATTATTCGGGATGCTAGGTATGAGATACTACTGTCCTTAGTGCAAGTGGGAGATTGTTAGTTATGTATATGCCCTAGAGGCCATTGTTGTACATATGATGTATATTCTGATGGATGCTTGGATATATGTAGAGAGGACTTTCTTGCTCGTCATAATAGTATGCTATTTGGTTTCACTTTATCTTAACATGTTGACTTGTATGGGTTTACTGTCTTTTTCTCACATGTTGATAAAGCCCTTAGGATCTGTACTCGACTACTGGGATTATGATGAGATCATACTAGTGGGGCCACGGTAGTCGATGAGTACATCCTATAAATGTTCCTAGTCGAGGGTATATCGAGACAGGGCATCGATACACCAGAGTAGACTAGCGTATATGCATCTTGACCCATATGATGGGCGATGGATGATCCCATATCCATCGGTGTTTGACATCAGAGATGGTGTACGGGTGCTCAGTGGAGACTGGGCACACTGGACGGACTCACCGAGAACTCCCAGATGGTGATATACCATACGTCAGATGGCAGTTCTCCGGTGACACCGGTACAGGGTAGTTTGTAGACCCGAGATCGTCATAGAGTCTTGTGTAATTCCCACTGTGCTTTGATTTCCACCTTACCACGTCCAAGAGGGCGTGCAAAACGGTAGCTTTTGGGTACAGTCCCGAATCATATGGAGGCAATGAGCGATAGGAGAGGATTCGTCTCTCCCGGTATAGGGAGTTGATGTTGTACTGTGTTCGATTGGCTATAACTGGAAGTCCCTGGCCAGGGCTGATATAGAGATATACTGGTAAGTGTTACTAGTAGTTTCTTGACCTGTTATGAGCCTCACATCGACACGACTTATCGGTTACTGGGGTCTGACGTATACCACCCCTAGACTTGATATGCGACATATCAGACGAACTGACCGGACTGTACGGGAGTGTTACTGATTGGATTCATAGAAGAACGGACAGGCTAGCTTGTTGATCTTCTGATCGCTCAATACCTGGGTGGCTGTTACGTTTAGCTGACCGCTTGCAGCTTGTGGGTGTTTGATATGATCATCACCTGCTACCGGCGTATTGACGATTCTTTAGAGTCCTACACAGAGGTTTCTTGGCTCAAGCAAAACGGAGTAGAGACACATATGTGATATGTGCAGGACTAAGGATAATGCGATATGAGATACCGTATTATATTCTCGCGATATTTAGATATGAACCGGGACATTGGATCAAGTGTTGATTCGATGAATCGGTACATGATCTATTAGTCGGTTATATTCGATATAGCCGGATCGTCGGATCAAGTGTTGATTCGATGATTTAATGTATAATGATATATATGATATATTGTATTACATTATCTAATATTGGCTCGCTTTATTATTTCATTTTCTCACCGGATTAATACATTGATATACATGCGATATATATTAATTGTATTATTTTCTTTTGTTGCAAATATATAATATATGTGTGATATATATTATTGTGACATGATATGATTTATTATGAAACATGTTTAGGGATGATAAAAGGAGATTAGGGTTTGATTAGGGTTAGCTCCTTCTTGTTCATTCTAAAAGGATTTTATTTTGTCTTGGTTAAGATATTATGGTTGATACTTATCCATGACTCATTCTTAACCTAACCAAACCCTAGCTCTAGTTTATTCTCTACATAGGTTAAGTCTCTCATCCTTGACCATGGTTCCATAATAAATCATATATTCTTATCTACTATTCATCACAAAAGGAATTATCTCATTATTCTTCATCTTCTTCTCTCTTGAGTTTTGGAGAGAGTTCACTTGTGATTTCTTTTATGATGATTTCTTGTGAGAAAATGATATAAAAGGAAAGCATAAATACTACTCCAGCATCCTCATCTAATCTAGCCCATTAGATTAGGGTGTTCACCTCATTAGAGTGAGAGAGCTTGAGCTATTGCAACTTCGACGTAGATCATCGGAGAAAAGGAATACGACAAGCTATCATGGATCGTTCGAGTCGTGGAGCCTCTCTTGAGTCCGGGAGAACATGGATCGCGGTGAAGCGACTTCTACTCGGAGCTTGTGAAGTGAAGGAGCGGACTACAAAGGTTGTAATCCCTCACACTTAGTAGTAAAGATGTTTACTTGTATGTTTAACCCTAATAATCTAGCAAAGATCCCGGCTTTGGGTTGTTCGGCACGTCTAAAATTTTATTCGGGCATGTTTAATGCCTTATGAACCCACACAAGAGTGCCTAGGAACCCTACACACGTAAATCTTCATATATATATATATATATATATATATATATATATATATAGGGCTCCGTCAGTCTGGATCGGCCCGTATCATCTCTCAACTCCGGTCGGTATCCTCCGGATATCCTCCGAGCTCAAATACAATCATCGGTAGGTAGTGGTCCCTCTGCCAGGCTTACCGTCTACTGTACAGCTATACGTTCTCGTCCTGGGGTACCATACCGGGTCCACCATGTATCCGCAATCGGCCTCATCCGCCTCCTCGAATCGAGTTTCATATGTCGCTCTCCAAACCGAGAAAACACATGGTGGACGCACTGAAATATCATATTAAGAGAGACCGGATTTTTAAAACAACACATAATCTCTTTTAAAATGTCCACGGTTCTCAAATCCAGAAATCTCATGAAAACAGCATATCTCAATGCGAAAAATCATAGAGCATGATGGATGCGACATATAATAGAATTGTGAGCATATCCGTGTATCATGTAACATAGAATAGTGATATGTACATATCGAGGGGAAACCGCTCTTTTAAATGAATCCAGTTTTAAAATATATCATGCGGTTCCCAAATCTCCAAAATCGAATGCAATACCGTATAAATGTGCATATGTGTATATACGCAAGTAAATTATGCAAAGAGTCATATCATGATGCAGCAATCCTACTGTGTAGTGACATGGCAATTATCGATGATGAAGTGTGTGAGCCGGCAATCAGGTGTACGTGGAACATACGCATCATCGATAATGGTGCTGGTGTCCTGACAGCATGGGTTTAATATAACAATAAACGCATTTAAACATGCAATGCGATGCGAATAGCAATATGCAGAAAATGAACAATAAACATAACAGTGAAGAATCTATATCAACACATATATGTCATATAGTTTTGCCATTTGAAATAACACGAATCGTGGTGTTTAGAAAAATAGGCTACGGTGTTTTTAGGAAAAGATGCGTCTTTTGAAAATATCCGTAGAATCCCTTGACCTGTCTTTTAAAATACTCACGATTCATTAGTTTTGAAATAGGTATGACTCGGGTCTAGTCTAACATCTACTAAGTACTACAGGACCAAATGAACAGTCTAACCGAAAGGGTAAGGGAAACCACCTAAATCTGAGTCGATATACATATAAATAAAATAGTCGATGATCCCGCCTCAATAGCATCACATACGATACAATATATAATATGACATCATCGAGTCAAGAGTGCGGATCTATCATCAATATATAGCTCGTACATAAATCCGTCGTATGGCATCCCTATCAGGGTACGGGTCAAATCTCACATTTATCTCATCAATTATCCGGTATCCTTATCACTATATCTCATGAACTGGATGTTGATCTAAGTCTAGTACAAGCTGATACCATCAATAAATATGTGTGTGCGTGTATGAACACACACGCCTAAAGGCCCGCTAAAATCTCATGTCGTATCTCTTAATACGAACCACATCATATCACTGATCTCGTGGCACCATGCCCAAACTCATCGACTCATCTCCAAATATCATCCACTAACCTCATCATCCAACTGTAGGTATACGTGTGTGTGTGTGTGTATTGTCCCATACCTATGTGTGTGTGTGTATATACGTATCCCTATATACGCACAAGTATAACAAAGTAAGCATGTGTGTGCGTGTGGGTGTAAACCTATTCTAGGGTTCGCGACTAAAAAGCTATACTAATTCACTTCTAACAACCCTAATCTAACCATTGAATACCTAATCATATCTTGAATATCCATGTCACACATAAAAGATATCATATATATATATATAGTATATAAATATATAGGATACTATACATCGAACTGCGGGGGTGCTATACGCCATCCACCCGACTTCCCCCGTAGATATAATCTACTCACATTGCTCTTCGCTTTCCGTTACCGACGTCGCCACGTGCTTGCTTGTCATCTCGAAGTCTTCGTGGGGTACCTACACATCATAACGTATCGCAAATGCGTATTAAACTCACATCGGAAAACCAAAACGGCACACGCTTCACCTATAGGTCAAAACTTATAGTCTCGCGTGCAAAACACGACCAATAACCCTAGCCGTTGGCGTTCAAACGCCACACGACAGAAACACAATATCAAATACCAAAACCAAATTCATAAAAAGCCGCAAAACGAAACCAGAAACTTGGAAAACATGCTCCAGATTTTACCCTAAGTCAAATTAGTCAATTTTGCACATATGGAGGGTCTATTTTACAGCAAAGAGAGCCCTGAACCAAAAGTGGACACATTTGTCCCTACCCTGACCGCAAATTGCGGCCAGGAACAATAAATTTGCAGCCTCAGTAAGGGGTTTGGGGCTCAGTTCTTCAGGGTAGTCTTCTGGTCGCCTGCACAACTCTCAGTCTTCGCTAAATAATTTTCCAGGTCCCCGAGTCACTCCAGATTCCTAAATACCATCACAATATCCCAAAATCTGCCAATGTCGGGGTTTCTAAGTTTAGGGTTTTGGGTTTAAGTTTCAGGTTTTAGTCTTTAATCATACCCTAAAGGGGTTTGTAGTCTCTACTAATCCTCAATTGCACCATCACAACACATAAAAACTCCTAAACCCTAACTTGGAATTCTCAAACATCAACAAACTACACCTAAACATTTCTAAACAGGTATAAGTGTTAAAAGGAAAGGATTACTACTCTAATGGTGAAGAGAATACCTCATTTGGCAACTCAAGAAATTTCTTGAGTTGCCCCAAGTGCTCAAAATCCTTGCTTTCTTGATCCAAAGTGTATATGGGGAGCTTGTGCACAATTTTTGTGAAGTGAGGAGGGACTTTGGAGTAGTTTTTGTTGGTGGTTTATGGCTTGAAGAGGGGGAGGGAGGAGGTGCTGCCATAAGAGGAGAGAGGGGAGAGAAATGAAGAAGAAACAATGAAGGAATAAGGAGCCATGGTCTTGGGTTGACCCCCTACCTCTCTCTCTCTCTCTTGCCCATCCCTCACTATTCTATTCTTTATTCCATTTCTTTTTGTTTTCTTTTCTTTTTGTCTCTTTGCAATAGGAAACCCAAAACAAATAACCATTCACACAAGAATCATGTAGGAAAAATGTAACAAGTGTCAAAATGATATGTGGATGTTATGTGCACAAAACACGCTTAAAGCCCGATTAGCGATTTTTAATTGCGATTAGCACTGAAATGTTAGTTGTATGTATGCCCTAGAGGCCAGTATTGTACAGATGATGTATATTATATTGGATGCTTGGACATATATAGAGATGACTTTCTTGCTCGATATGATAGTATGCTATCTGGTTACTCTTTATCTTAACATGTACACTGGTCTCTTTAAACTGTCTTATGGTTACATGTTGGTAAAGCCCTTAGGATGTGTACTTGACTACCTGGACTATGATGCAGATCATACTAGTGGGGACATGGTAGTCCATAAGTACATCCTTCAAGGTCCCTAGTCGTGGGTGTATCGAGACGGGGCATCGATATACCAGAGTAGACTAGCGTATACGCTTCTCGACCCATGAGATGGGCGATGGATGATCCCATATCCATTGGTGTTTGACATCAGAGATGGTGTACGGGTGCTCAGTGGTGACTGGGTACACTGGACGGACTCGCCGAGAACTCCCAGATGGTATTATACCTCACGTCAGATGGCAGTTCTCAGGTGACACTTGTACAGGTTAGTCTGTAGACCCGAGATCGTCATAGAGTCTTGTGTGATTCCCACTGTGCTTTGATCTCCACCTTACCACGTCCATGAGGGCGTGCAAAACGGTGGTCTTTGGGTACAGTCCCGAGTCACATGGAGGCAATGAGCGATAGGAGGGGTTTCGTCTCTCCCGGTATTGGGGGTTGATGTTGCGCTGTGCTCGATTGGCCGTAACAGGGAAGTCCCTGGCCAGGGCTGATCAGAGACTTGCTGGTAAGTGTTACCAGTAGTTTCTCGACCCGTTATGAGCCTCACATCGGCACGACTTATCGGTTATTGGGGTCTGACGTTTACCACCCCTAGACTTAATATGCGACGTATCAGACGAACAGACCGGACTGTACGGTAAGTGTTACTGGTTGGATTCACAGGAGTGTGAGCGGGCTAGCTCGTCGACCTTCTGATCGCTCAATACCTGGATGGCCGTTATGTTTAGCAGACCGCTTGCGTCTTGTGGGTGCTTGATATGATCATCATCTGCTACCGGCGCATTGACGAGTCTTTAGAGTCCTACACAGAGGTTTCCTGGCTCAAGCGAAACGAAATAGGAGCGCATATGAGATATGTGCGGGACCAAGAATAATGCGTGTATGTGATACCGCATTTCATTCTCGCGATAAATGTTTCGATTTGTTATATTCGATATGACCTAGTTATCGAATCATTGATTCGATAAGTCGATACATTGGATACTAGTCGGTTATGTGCGACATGACCGGATCATTGAATCAAATGTTGATTTAATGATTTAATGTATAATTATATATTTGATATATTACTTTGCATTAGCTAGTATTGGTTCACTTTATATGGATTTTCTCACTCGATGTGCAAGAAGTATATATGATATACTTTCGTGCACATATTTGTATCATGTTTGATGATACATGATCTTGTTGTTAAGTATAAAGAATTAAACCATGGTTAAGTGTTGATTAGGGTTTTGCATTTTCATTTATTTATTTATTTATTTATTTATTTGAAAAGGATTAAGATGAGAATGGTGGCCTTTTTTGTTTTAAGTTGAAGCTTCATGAAGCTTTGACTTTTGTAACCATTCTTGTCATCATACTTAACCCTAACCCATCCAAGTGACCATGGTTTATTCTCTACACTTAACCTAGGTTAGAACATGATAAGTATTGGATTTTATTATTCTTTTTCACAATACTTATCATATTCTTTCTTCTTCTTGCCCTTCTTCTTCAAGAGAGAAAACTTGATGCCATCAATGGCAACTTGAGATCCAAAGTGAGAAATCCAATTCTAAAGTGAACCCATCTCCTATTTCTTCACCCTCTACCTCTTACTAAGTTGTTTTGGGTGTTTTCTTCACAAGTTTCACAACTTGGTGAAGTTGGAGATTGAACTTGTGCAACCTCGACGTAGATCATCTTCGGCACGAAGCCGACGACCTATTCCGCTCACTTCTCCGATGAAGCCGTCGCGAGAGTCCGAGATTCGAGATGGACAGCGAGAGGATGCCTTCGTGGAGCCAAGGAAGAGGGTAACCGGATCTACAAAGGTTGTAGCCTCTCTCCTTTAGTTAATATGTTAACTAGATTCGTTTTTCGCCTAGGATTCTAGCCGACGATCCGTATTAAGGTTTCTCGGCATCATAATTTTTGTAAATTGGCATGGTTGATGCCTTGTGAGACCACTATAGGGTGCCTAGGAACCTTTCACTGGTATCAGAGCCTAGCTAGAGCCTTAGGCGAAATCTAGACGGAGTTTGAAGTCCGATCGAACCCGAAACCGCATTTTTCCACGCTCTCTGGACTTTTTCTGAAAACGTGGATTTTTCCAGATTAAAAATGCCTAAAATATTCAGCAGGAAGATCTAAGAATTATGGTGAAACACGAGATCATGAGGCCTCCAAACAACCGCGGAAACGCGGCAGAAGCATGGCTTCTGCCGCGGTTCCGCCGCCGACTGTTCACTTTGCGCAATATTGTTTGCACAGTAATTCTTCTTTTCTGGTGCTGAGTTTTATGGGAATTTTTAATAATTATTCAAGAGTTGAATTTTCTGGGGATGCTTTGGGGATTCGGTGTTTCGATCGGGGTATCAAATTTCGTCTTTGTGTATTTCCGGATAACTTTTAGAATATGTTAAAAACTTCGACCGAATATAAATACCCAATTTTTCCCCTGTCGGGAAATTTCCAAGTGTTGGATTTTTCCGTAGTTTAACGATGTTCTAAGTAGTGCAAGTAACGCGATGGACCCTCTAGAAGACAACAAACCTTAACTCGATTATGTGACCGTCTTGAACTGCCCTTTGAACCTTCGGGTTTGGGGCAGTACGGCGTGCCACATGTGAGGCGTTGGCTTGACCCTTCTACGGCTGGACCGTTGGTACTGAGGCACGAACTGAATGTTGTTAGACTTATTTAATGTGTTGAGCTGTATCGGGAAAACTTGGGTATTCGACTGTTCGATCGGAAAGTTTAACATTTTCTGTTTATCTGGAATGTAATACAATAATTGGAATTCACAAACAGTTATGAGATAACTGAATGAATGTTATAAATCTAGCGGTTTAGTTTCACTTGATATTGAAAAGAGTTTTCGATAATGAGACTAAAATGCAGGGTTTATAACTGTTAGGCATGTGATGTCTAAGTATTTCATCTGATTAGGCATGTGATGTCTAAAGAGGTTGCGGATTCCAACTGTTGTAGTTTTACACTTTCTTTTCTGTGACCGTAAGTGTAGTATGTTCATATCGCCGGTTTCGTTGCTATACGTCAACGACAATTGGGGTATGCATACTTACTTACGTTGATGACATGTGATGTTATGTGTTGCTGGATATGTTATATTGGATCGTCATGTTCGAATAGCCGGGGGTTTTTATGTGAGATGAGTGTTTTTCATTTTCATTCATGTAAAAACTTGTATGTAATATTCTTTTATTTGGGGCACTTCCAGGTAGCGGAAGTTGTCACCTTTTGTATATTATTTACTTTTCCGCATTAGGATAGACCCAAGGAGGGGAGCACAAGTAACCGGGTTCTGGGGTCCAGTGGGAGACCAACTCGAGGAGTCGAGTCCGGGTCTCCTAACCCTAGAATTGGCAGGGTTGCTTGCCGTTCTCGTAGGGGTCTAGGGGTGTGGGATTGGCTATTCATCACGACCGTGGAATCCGTGTTTTATACTGGCTCGTATTGAAAACACGGACGTCCTAGTATATCCAATGTTTCATATGTTTCTTCTGCTGCGATATCTGTGATGTGATCATGTGATGTTCTGTGATGGATATAGTATATAGTATATATGATATATTATATAGACGCTACTTATGTTTTACACCCGCGCTAGCCCTGCCCTGCTCTGTCGTTAGTTACCTAACCTAACGGTGCACGAGGGGACATCGAGGCGAATGCGGATGGCATAAGTGTACGTCATATCTATCTGTGATGTTTAGGTATTTAAATGATGGGACTTCATTAATGTGATTAATGAAAGATAAGAAACCTAAGATGTTGTGGAATCGAATTTCAAAATAAAAACAGGTAGCTACAGTTTTTGCTTTGCACAGCGATATATATGATATATCCCGCACCTTATTCGATGAGGAAAGGACCGAGATCCCTTCACCGGGAGTGACTCCTTTAGTAATAACTGGCAGATGTTACACACAAGGTTTGGTTATTGATTGCTTTTAAGAGTTTTTGCTTTGCACAGTGATATATATGATATATCCCGCACCTCATTCGACGAGGAAAGGGCCGACGATCCCTTCACCGGGAGTGACCCCTTTAGCAAAACTACAAAAGCCTCAAAATCACTCCATTTTAAAACTACATTTGATTCTACAACGATATCAAGTTCATTACGCAATAGGTTTTCAGAAAAACCTGTCGTAGCCCTCCGTCATTTCAGATAAGTCCTGTTTAGTATTCGTGCTGCGTTTGTTGACCTTGTCAAGGCGCAGTGTGCGGTAGCTAACCAGTATTTATCTGCTTATGCATATGATGCAGATTGGGTTAGGGTAGTCGTACGGCCTTGTTGACCTTGTCAAGGGTCGTGCGGGTGGGTTTGATTCAATCAAGAAATGACGGGTTGAACTTGACTTGCGGTCTATGGTTTGTTGACCTTGTCAAGGTCATAGATCGTTCGGGGCAAAATATTATCGGGAATTTCAAGTGTTGAAATTTGCAATGAGATTGCATACCTTCTATGAGATAGTTGGATCCCGATACCCACTGCGAGTAAGAGTTACTCCTGGGAGAGTTTTACACATTACAATTAGCCGATCAAGTAGGTGTCTAGAAAGGTGTTAACGAGGTTACGCCTCTGGGAAAACGAGGTTTACATTAATTAGGTTCGTGCGAAAGCACGGGGGACCTCCCTCAAAGTACTGACACTGGCCGGGCTGAAAGATTGGCGAACTTGTAGTGTGTAATTAATCCCGGCTAGTCTTTCCTTTTAGGGTTTGAAGGAAGATTTGATAAAAAGCAATGGGAGCCATCCTGATTAGATAAGATAATAACCAATCTGATCTTGCACGAGCATACGCTAAAGTGTTTTCTTCTCTCTCTCTCCAGGTAGCGACCATTTCATGCCCTAATGAAGATAATAATATGGATGTATTGACCGAACCCGCATGTTATACTGTGCTGGGGAACGTTGGTTCCGTTCTTTCCTATAAGAGTTATAGGAATGAACAGGATATAGGGGAATACCAGGATTCCCATGCCACCCGAATGAAGAAAGTACATGTTGATGCATTTTCTTCGGGTGTGTTCGTTACTGAGAACTGTTTCTCCATTTGCTCTACGTCCTGGGTATTAGATACCGGGTCAGGATCCCATATATGTAATCAGTTACATGGGCTTAGGAAAGGTAGAGAACTTGGAGAAGGTGATAAAGACATAAGAGTTGGAAATGGTGCAATTGTTGCAGCTAAGACTGTCGGGGAATATCACCTTGTATTACCAACTAGTAATACATTGGTTCTGAACGAATGCTATTACATGCCGAACCTGATATGCAACATTATATCGGTTTCTTTATTAAGTAAAGAGGGATATAATTTTGTATTACAGGACAATGTTATGAACATTTTCCGTAACCAAAAGTTGGTTGGATCAGGCACGTTGTGCAATGGCATTTATGTTCTAAATCAATCAACAGTTCTGAGCATAACAAACACACACAAGAGGAAGAGTTCTGAACTCAACGAATCCTTTTTGTGGCATTGTAGACTGGGTCACATCAATGCGACATGACTAGCTAAGTTGCATAAAGATGGATATTTAAATCCGTTTGAATTTTCATCTTATGACACTTGCCAGTCATGTCTCAAAGGCAAGATGACCAAAACTCCGTTTACGGGACACGGAGAAAGAGTTACCGAACTCTTGGGGCTGATACATAGTGATGTATGCGGTCCCATGTCTACACATGCTAGGGATGGTTCTTCATACTTCATTACATTCACTGACGATCTCTCTAGGTTCGGGTATGTGTTCCTGATGAAACACAAATCAGAAGCTTTTGAGAAATTTAGGGAATATAAACAAGAAGTTGAGAACCAAACCGGAAAAAGTATTAAAATCCTACGATCTGATCGAGGAGGTGAATACTTGAGCAATGAATTCCTGAACTTCCTAAAAGAGAATGGGATTCTCTCTCAGCTGACTCCTCCATATACACCACAGCACAACGGTGTATCAGAACGGAGGAACCGCACCCTATTAGATATGGTGCGCTCTATGATGAGCACAGCTGAGTTACCTATTTCCTTCTGGGGTTATGCGCTGGAAACAGCAACATACCTATTGAATCAAGTTCCATCTAAATCTGTACCTACCACACCATATGAGATATGGAGTGGGAAGAGACCATATTTTAAACGAGTTAAGATATGGGGTTGTCCGGCCTATGTCAAAAGGCAAAATCCGGACAAGCTCGAGGCACGGTCAGTTCTCTGCAAGTTTGTGGGATATCCAAAGAATTCTTATGGGTATTTTTTCTACCACAGTGAGGAACAAAAAGTGTTTGTTGCTCAACATGCCACCTTTTTAGAAAAGGAATTCCTTGAAAAAGAAATTAGTGGCAAAGCGGTAGAACTGGAAGAGGTTCCAGATACACAAACCATAACTGAAGATTTAGTGGAACCAGAAGATTCAGTAGCTCCCAATGAACCTCAGCCTCTCCGCCGATCTAGTAGGGTTCCTCGCCAACCTGAGAGATACTACGGTTTTCTCATGGACGGTGGGAGCGAGGATTGCATCATGGAGGATGATGACCCAACTAGCTTCGAGCAGTCCATCACGAGTGGGGACTCAGTGAAATGGCTGGATGCTATGCGGTCTGAGATGGATTCCATGTACACCAACAAAGTATGGACTTTGGAAATTGCTCCTGAAGGGGTAAAACCCATTGGGAGCAAGTGGATATTTAAGAAGAAACTTGGTGTAGATGGGAAAGTGGAGACTTTCAAAGCTAGACTTGTAGCAAAAGGTTTTCGTCAAAGACCAGGTGTGGACTACGACGAAACCTTTTCTCCAGTGGCTATGCTTAAATCCATCCGGATCATGCTTGCCATCGCTGCATATCACGACTACGAAATCTGGCAAATGGATGTTAAGACCGCCTTTCTAAATGGTGATTTAGAAGAGTGCGTGTACATGACTCAGCCAGAGGGCTTCGTAGACAGTGGGAGCAGCGGCAAAGTGTGCAAGCTGCTTAAATCCATTTATGGATTAAAGCAAGCATCACGGAGTTGGAACATCTGCTTTGACGTCGTTATCAAAGAGTTTGATTTCGTCAAAAACCCAGATGAACCTTGTATCTACAGGAAGGTAGCAGAGAGTAAGGTTGTCTTCCTCGTATTGTACGTGGACGACATACTCTTGATAGGAAATGATATTCCTATGCTGCATTCGGTCAAGCTCTTCTTATCACAAAGATTCTCGATGAAAGATCTTGGTGATGCCTCCTGCATATTGGGAATCAGGATCTATAGAGATAGATCCAAACGGATATTGGGATTGTCCCAATCCAGGTACATTGACACCATACTAAAGAGGTTTAGTATGGAAGAATCCAAACGTGGGAACTTGCCCACGATCTCTGGAGTCACTCTCTCCAAAGAGATGTCTCCCAAGACTGATTTGGAGAGAGCTCGCATGCAAGGGATACCCTATGCTTCGGCTGTAGGCTCTATCATGTATGCGATGCTATGTACCAGACCCGATGTAGCATACTCACTAAGTATAGTGAGCAGGTATCAAGCTGATCCTGGAGAGAGTCACTGGACAGCTGTGAAGAGCATTCTCAAGTACTTACGAAGGACTAAAGAGATGCTCTTGGTGTATGGTAACGGAGAACTCCAAGTGGAGTCCTTTACCGATTCGAGCTTCCAGAGTGATAAGGACGACTCTAAGTCGCAGTCGGGCTTTATCTTTACCCTTTACGGAGGGGCAGTTAGCTGGAAGAGTTCCAAGCAGGAAACCGTGGCAGACTCGACGATGGAGGCTGAATACATCGCTGCCAACGATGCTGCCAAAGAGGCTGTCTGGATCAAGAAGTTCATTACTGAACTTGGAGTGGTTCCATCCATTGAGCATCCAATACCTTTGTATTGCGATAACAATGGAGCGGTGGCTTTGGCCAAGGAACCCAGGTCCCATCAGCGATTCAGGCATATTCTGAGGCGGTATCACCTGATCCGGGAGATAGTTGATCGCCGGGAGATCGAGGTCAGGAGGGTTGACACGAAGAACAACACGGTGGATCCACTCACGAAGGCCATTCCCCAGATACAGTTTGAGAGACTCTTCGGGATGCTCGGTATGCGATACTACAGCAGCTGGCCCTAGTGCAAGTGGGAGATTGTTAGTTGTATGTATGCCCTAGAGGCCAGTATTGTACAGATGATGTATATTATATTGGATGCTTGGACATATATAGAGATGACTTTCTTGCTCGATATGATAGTATGCTATCTGGTTACTCTTTATCTTAACATGTACACTAGTCTCTTTAAACTGTCTTATGGTTACATGTTGGTAAAGCCCTTAGGATGTGTACTTGACTACCTGGACTATGATGCAGATCATACTAGTGGGGACATGGTAGTCCATAAGTACATCCTTCAAGGTCCCTAGTCGTGGGTGTATCAAGACGGGGCATCGATATACCAGAGTAGACTAGCGTATACGCTTCTCGACCCATGAGATGGGCGATGGATGATCCCATATCCATTGGTGTTTGACATCAGAGATGGTGTACGGGTGCTCAATGGTGACTGGGTACACTGGACGGACTCGCCGAGAACTCCCGGATGGTACTATACCTCACGTCAGATGGCAGTTCTCAGGTGACACTTGTACAGGTTAGTCTGTAGACTCGAGATCGTCATAGAGTCTTGTGTGATTCCCACTGTGCTTTGATCTCCACCTTACCACGTCCATGAGGACGTGCAAAACGGTGGTCTTTGGGTACAGTCCCGAGTCACATGGAGGCAATGAGCGATAGGAGGGGTTTCGTCTCTCCCGGTATTGGGGGTTGATGTTGTGCTGTGCTCGATTGGCCGTAACAGGGAAGTCCTTGGCCAGGGCTGATCAGAGATTTGCTGGTAAGTGTTACCAGTAGTTTCTCGACCCGTTATGAGCCTCACATCGGCACGACTTATCGGTTATTGGGGTCTGACGTTTAGCAACCCTAGACTTGATATGCGACGTATCAGACGAACAGACCAGACTGTACGGTAAGTGTTACTGGTTGGATTCACAGGAGTGTGAGCGGGCTAGCTCGTCGACCTTCTGATCGCTCAATACCTGGATGGCCGTTACGTTTAGCAGACCGCTTGCGGCTTGTGGGTGCTTGATATGATCATCATCTGCTACCGGCGCATTGACGAGTCTTTAGAGTCCTACACAGAGGTTTCCTGGCTCAAGCGAAACGAAATAGGAGCGCATATGAGATATGTGCGGGACAGAGAATAATGCGTGTATGTGATACCGTATTTCATTCTCGCGATAAATGTTTCGATTTGTTATATTCGATATGACCTAGTTATCGAATCATTGATTTGATAAGTCGATACATTGGATACTAGTCGGTTATGTGCGACATGACCGGATCATTGAATCAAATGTTGATTTAATGATTTAATGTATAATTATATATTTGATATATTACTTTGCATTAGCTAGTATTGGTTCACTTTATATGGATTTTCTCACTCGATGTGCAAGAAGTATATATGATATACTTTCGTGCACATATTTGTATCATGTTTGATGATACATGATCTTGTTGTTAAGTATAAAGAATTAAACCATGGTTAAGTGTTGATTAGGGTTTTGCATTTTCATTTATTTATTTATTTATTTATTTGAAAAGGATTAAGATGAGAATGGTGGCCTTTTTTGTTTTAAGTTGAAGCTTCATGAAGCTTTGACTTTTGTAACCATTCTTGTCATCATACTTAATCCTAACCCATCCAAGTGACCATGGTTTATTCTCTACACTTAACCTAGGTTAGAACATGATAAGTATTGGATTTTATTATTCTTTTTCACAATACTTATCATATTCTTTCTTCTTCTTGACCTTCTTCTTCAAGAGAGAAAACTTGATGCCATCAATGGCAACTTGAGATCCAAAGTGAGAAATCCAATTCTAAAGTGAACCCATCTCCTATTTCTTCACCCTCTACCTCTTGCCAAGTTATTTTGGGTGTTTTCTTCACAAGTTTCACAACTTGGTGAAGTTGGAGCTTGAACTTATGCAACCTCGACGTAGATCATCTTCGGCACGAAGCCGACGACCTATTCCGCTCACTTCTCCGATGAAGCCGTCGCGAGAGTCCGAGATTCAAGATGGACAGCGAGAGGATGCCTTCGTGGAGCCAAGGAAGAGGGTAACCGGATCTACAAAGGTTGTAGCCTCTCTCCTTTAGTTAATATGTTAACTAGATTCGTTTTTCGCCTAGGATTCTAGCCGACGATCCGTATTAAGGTTTCTCCGCACCATAATTTTTGTAAATTGGCATGGTTGATGCCTTGTGAGACCACTATAGGGTGCCTAGGAACCTTTCATAAAATAGTGTCAAATAAATCATAAAAACTTAAAATTTGCATAATTCACATAAAACATCCTCTTCTTAGTAATTTCTATAATTTTCCAAATTTTTCCAAAATTATCGGTATTTAATTATACCGCCTTATTAAAATATTCAATATATTTATTATTTAATTATAAAAATTCCCAAAAATAATATTTTATTTTTCTGAAATGTTACAGAAATAGAATGTGTGGTTGTATTATAATGCCACTTCTCGGCTAAATCGCACGAAGTGAATGGGAGAAAACGTAAACGCAGAGCATCCAAAGACAATTATGACGTTCCAATCATTGCGCATACGTTTTCGAATTTGGAGATAAAAACGTATGCGTCTTCAGACTCAAGATCGTGAAATTTGGGTAACTGTTTGATAAATTGGGGGTTGATTTCAAAATTTTCCCCGTTGGCAGGTGGAGTAGAAAGACAGGTGGGAAGGGGAACACGTGTAGGATAGCATCTCTCTTGGAGAGAAATGCGAGGTGGGTTCTGAGCACCTGCGGGGGGTGGCAGAGTGGTGTTAAAGTGTGATGGATATCCGTCCATCACGGTCGTGGTGGGTGGTGGGAAAAGAAAATGTAGAAATACTAACTTTACGGTCGATAGGAGGAACGCGGACAAGACGGGCACTAGAATCCCGTGTCCAGCCGAGCTTGCACTAAAGGGTTTAGCACAAGTGGCAGTGTTGGTGATAAATAGGGGAAAAGATGGTTTGGTGTTTGTTTTGAAAAATACAGATTTTGAAAAATCAAATCACAAAAAATATGCACACACCACCCTGGATCTAATGGTCACCTAGGTCAAGTCACTAGACCGCTCCTAGACTTTCAGAAGACAAATCGCAGGATAAATCCTCTACTGCCTCTTTATCTCTTCTGTAGCCAGGTAAGCGCCAGGTAAGTGGGAGGTTCACCGCTACGTAAGTAGTGGGCCTAATTAAGTAACCACTTGCCTTAGACACACTTGCCTTAGACACCACAAAAGAAATGCGGATAAGCAATAGATTACCCACGACCTTCTTCTGTCCTAATTGAGCGCGACGGTCCTTAGAGTCTTATCTAGATATTTTTTAGTTAATGAGGGTGATGTGGATGCTAGTTTTGTGATTTTTGGGGCTTAGGAAGGGTAATGAACTCCCCACTTAATCTGAATTTGGTCTTTGCCCCTTAATTTCCATGTTAAAATATGCAAACAACCAAGATCAAAACACGCAATAAATTTTTCTTTTAGCAGCGCTGCGAATTTTGCAAAGAATCCTACAGAAAATGGTTATTGGAGAAGATCAGAGAGAAGAGGAGAGTACAGAGAGCAAACCTGAGAAATTTCACACTGTGAAAACCATAAACGGCGGTGGTTCCGCCGTAAAAACACCTCTCTGGCCACGGTTCCGCAGCTTGATGAGGGAATTAGGGTTTGAAAATTTTTCCTCAGCTGTCTGTGCTTCCCTGAACTTCGTAAAACTTCTCTGAATCTTGAGGTCCCTTCTATAGTGATGCCAGATTCCCTCACAAAAATTCAAACACTATCGTTAAGCACTTAATGCGATTTTGATCTAAATATTCTGATGGAATAATAATTTTTCAACTCAAATAACAAAAACGAACAAAATAGCACACATCCCCGGCAATGGCGCCATTTGATTGATCTTAAATTCCGTGTCGTGTTTGGAAAATGTAAAATATATCACAACCAAAGAAATTTATACCGCAATCAATTGATGGTGTCTATTGTAGGTTCGTCGGTGAATGCAGATCGTCCACAGGGAAAGTGTGATTCGTTCGTAGTTGTTTTAGTTGAGTTGAAAATTAAAAGATAAAAGAAAATGATTCAATAATTGTGAAATTTAGTTTCAAGAATCATCAAGAAATAGATCTAAAATGAAGAAATACTAAAGTTCAAGAAGATTTCCAAATCGAATGAATTATCAAGATTTGTAAAGAGGCTTGTAGGAATCGATCCAATTGATAGTGATGATAAATACTTATGATTACAAATTCTTATCTATTGAAGATTTGTTGCTAAATCGATGACGATCAACGAGGTTTAGGGATCTATTGAAGAAACTGGGGTTTCTTCATCATCATCCCTTGTCCTTTCGTTGATTAGCATTCAAATTCTAGCCTCTAGGAAATTCAATCATCGATTGTTGATCTCTAATTTGGAGCGAAAACATTCAAGAAAGCATCTCGCTCAAAACTAGGTCATCGTTGATTCAATTTCCTTAAGTTTACAAAACTCATAAGACTTAAGAATCGTTCAAGAATTTAATCATCATCATCTACCTATTTTCTCGATTCCTCCACAAGCGGAGATTTCACTCAAACATCATGAAAAAGAAAATAATTAAGAATCGATAGCTCTTCATAATGCTCAAATGTAAAGAAAAGCAAGATCAAGAATTTTCACCTTTTATTAATCAACGTTTCGTTACAATACACTCAAAGATTATAAGATTTGAGGAGGAACTAAATCGTCGAACTAGCTTCGCATCGTCTTCTTGAGTCGCAGATCGTCGTGGATCTCTTGCTCGGATGAAGATCGGCGTTGCTTCAAAAGGCTTCTTGAAGGCTTGCTTTGGCTCGGTACTCGATGGATCTTGATTTGGATCAAATTGGATTTGGGGCTAGGGTTTTGAATTTACAAGTTGTGTCACTCAACTTGTGTAAATTTGGCTCAATATTCAACAACCGAACAACCTTTTCAATGAAACCCTAGGTGCCTTTTTATAGTTTTCCCTCAAGCTACCCCTAGAAGCTGGGTTAATCTTCCCTTGGAAGCTAGGTAGTTGAAGAGAAGTTTCTAGATTAAGATAGTTAGCGAGCTTACAAGAGAAGACTTGCTGTTGGAGGGAAGCTTCTGTAGAATTCTCGGGAGTTTGAAGCGTCTTGAAGAAGTTTGGCCGTTAAAAGAGAAGCCTCGGGAAAAGTTCCAACCGCCGACGAGTCAACTCGGCCAAGGATCCGCGGCGGATCGGTCTGACTCGGCCGCGGATCCGCGGCCGTTTGGTGGGCTCGGTGCATGAAATTTCCAGTGTTGTTTCATGTTGGATTTAAGGTTGTTTCCTGATGTCTGGAATATTTTTATACTTTCTTATTTACTGCCAGATCACAAGTCTTGGACTTAATGTATTTTATCAGCACTTTTAGCAGTTCCGGCTCTTTTACCTGGAAAATTTCCTGCACACAATCTCGAGACAAGGGTTGATATATACAGATCAATGCAAGTAGTAATAAACACTTAATTTCCCTTTAGAATGTCGATTATAACTATAACACAGTGTATTTGGTATTTTCCATATGAATTCGTAATCTGTGTTATAATTACAATAAACACCTATATATGAATGATAAGAGTAGGGAAATTAACGTGTTGAGAATGCACTATTTTCGACTGATTATTGACTGTTAGACAGTCATGGGTTTTGTCTTTACCCTCACTGTAGGGACGGTATGTTGGAAGAGTTTCAAGCAAGATACCGTGGCAAACTAAACGATAAAGGCTGGATACATCGCTACCAACGATGCTACCAAAGAAGGTTGTCTGGATATTTATTTGTTCATGAGATGAACTTCGTTCCTACCATTGTGTGACAATGGAATTGTGGCTTCGGCCTAGGAACCCCAGTCCCATCAGTGATCCAGACATATTCTTAGGCAGTGACACCTGATCAGGGAGATGGTTGATCTTCGGGAGATCGAGGTTAACACGGCGGATCCGCTCACCAAGGCCTGCTTCCCCAAATACTATTTTAGATATTTTGGGATGGTTGATATGGGATACTACAACCACTACTTTTTTGTTGGATATTGGATATGACAACATATGGCCTTAGAGCAAGTGGGAGATTGTTAGTTATATGTATGCCCTAGAGGCCATTATTGTACATGATTGTATATTATAATGGATGCTTGGGCATATATAGGGAGGACTTTCTTGCTCGATATGATAGTATGCTATCTGGTTTCTCTTTACCTTAACATGGAGATTAGTATACTGATACTGTCCTGCTCTCACATGTTGGTAAAACCCTTAGGATGTATACTTGACTATCTAGATTATGATGCAGATCATACTAGTGGGACAAGGGTAGTCCATGATTATATCCTTTAATGTTCCTAGTTGTGGGTGTATCGAGACAGGGCATCGATATTCCAGAGTAGACTAGCATATACGCTTCTCGACCCATGTAGATGGGCGATAGATGATCCTATATCCATTGGTGTTTGACATCAGAAATGGTATACGGGTGCTCAGTGGAGACTGGGTACACTGGACGGACTCGCCAAGAACTCCTAGATTGTATTATACCTCACGTCAGATAGCAGCTCTCTGGTGACACTGGTACAGGTTAGTCTGTCGACCCGAGATCGTCATAGAGTCTCATGTGATTCCCACTGTGCTTTGATTTCCATCTTACCACGTTCAAGAGAACGTGCAAAATGGTGGTTTTTGGGTACAGTCCCGAGTCACATGGAGGCAATGAGCGATAGGAGGGGATTTCGCCTCTCCCGGTATTGGGGGTTGATGTCTTGCTGTGCTCGATTAGCTATAACAGGAAGTCCCTGGCCAAGGCTGATTCTGAGATACTGGTAAGTGTTATCAGTAGTTTCTCGACCCGTTATGAGCCTCATATCGGCATGACTTATCAAGTTATTGGGGTCTGACGTTTACCACCCCTAGACTAGATATGCGACATATCAGACAAAGAGACCGGACTGTAAGGTAGTGTTACTGATTGGATTCGCAGGAGTATGAGCAGGCTTGCTTGTTGATCTTCTGATCGCTCAATACCCGGGTGGTCGTTACGTTTAGCAGACCACTTGCGGCTTGTTGGTGTTTAATATGATCATCACCAACTGTCGGCGTATTGACGAGTCTTCAGAGTCCTACACAGAGGTTTCCTGGTTCATGCGAAACGAAGTAGGAGCACATATATGATATGTGCGGGACCGATATTAATAAAATATGTGATACCGTATTTTATTCTCGCGATATGTGATATCGGTCGGTTATATATGATATAGCCGGGTTATCGAATCAAGTGTTGATTCGATAAGTTGATACATATGATATTAGTCTGTTGTATGTGATATAGCCGGGTTATTAAATCAAGTGTTGATTTAATAATTTAATGTATAATTATATATTTGATATATTAATTTACATTAACTAATATTAGCTCACTTAAGTATTTGTTTTTCTTACTTGTGCACACTTTTAATATATATGTGATATATATTATTATGTCTTGCTTGTTGCTACATGCAACATGGGTGTGTGAGACTCACACCATGCTTATAATAATGTAAGGTTTTATTTATTTAAGTAATTCAATATTAGTTGGAAAAAGCTACATGGTTAGAAGCTTAGAGAAGCTTGTAATGACCATTGACGTAGTCCACTAAACTTGTTTTACTTAAGATATTTATGAACCCAACCATTATAATTAGCCATGGTTTAGTCTCTACATGGGTTAGTATATGATATTAACTCACCCATGGTTGCCATTCTCACTCTCATGAGAGGAGATTCATTTCCATTCTTCTTTTTCTTCAACTCAAGAAAGCTTTCTAGGTTTTCAAGAGGTGAAGAAATATTGTGAGAAAAATATTTCTAAAGTGAGCAAAATTCCTACTTCATCATCCTACACTAGACTTGCCATTTAGCATAGGGTGTTTGCTTCACTAATCTACCATTAGTGAAGAGGTAGCATGAGCTTGAGTCTTCTCGACGTAGATCATCTTCGGCCTCGAAGACTTCGAGCAAGATTGTTCATTTCTTCATGTGAACCCTTACTAGAGTTCGGGTGTTCACTACTTGGAGTGAAGGGACTGCTACACGGAGCTTTAGAAGTGAAGGACCGGTCTACAAAGGTTGTTTCCTCATTCACTTAGATGTAAAGTAGTTTACATGCATGATTCATCCAATTCTCTAGTTAAGATTCTAGGTTAGGGTTCATTAGCACGCCATTTTTTTGAAAACGGCATGGTCGATGCCACCCGAAACCCCGCGTGTGTGTTAGGAAACCCAGCAGTGGTATCAGAGCCAAGCTAGAGAATTAGACGATATTTGTTAGATTACGAAACCGAAACGACTCCGAAACTTGCGACACCAATATCTAGTTTCTGTCGAAATTTTAAAGGCCTCTAAAATTTTTTTAAGCAACTGCAGAATATTATATGAGATGTAACATGAACACCACACAAAATTGAAACCCTTTCGCCGGATTTGACCCGGCGAGATGAGGCATTTGACCGGCCTGGCCGGATTTTTAGTAGTGTTTGGGCTTCTGTTTTTGGTGGTGTTCCAGTCTCTGAGTTTTGGTGTTTCAAGTGTTGTTTATTTTTCCTAAAGATTACATGTGATATTATCTTTCTGTAGTAGCATTCGGAGTGTTTCGTATTCGTAATTTTAATATTGTTTCGGGTATTCACATGTTGTCTAGGAAAAGTTAAAAAGTTTGAACGAATATCAAAAACCTATCTTTCCATGTTTAAAGTATTCAGAAAATCATACAAGTAATTCTATGGACCCTCTAGAAAAATGAAACCCTAACTCGACTTAATGACCATGGAACCACTTCCAAACCCTAAGGTTTGCGGCAGTTCCGCGGCGCCATTAGTGAGGCTTGGGTCTGCACTTCTACGGTTGGTACATAGGTGCTATGGCATATTTTGGGTATTTTTAAACTGTGCTCAAGTGTTGAGCTCTCTGGGAATTGTGGGATTTTGATGAATCGATCGAAAATTTTAACGTCTTCCGGATATCTGTGATAGGATACAATAATTGGAATCCACATTAATCGGTTTTGTGAAAATTGATTTGAATTTTATAAATCTAGCAATTTAGTCTCAGTTGATCGGTTGCCACGGGATTTTGATGTAGATCAAAAGTCCGTCGCAATCACGTAGCATACGCGGATACTCGCCGGGTAACCTTACTAGATAGCCACGCCCTATAGCCCGAACCAAGTGACTGTAGGAGAACCCCGTTGCCTAAAGAATCCGTCTGGGTGCTCGCGGCCGCGGTGTTCCGCCTAAGTGCACTTCGTCGACGGTATCGGGGGTGCGGCCATCTACTAAAGTTTCCGACGAGAATTCGATCAGGATGTCGGGAATCTTGTTGAATTTCCCGACTTGTTATTGGAAAGTGTTTTCAATAACGAGAGTAAAATGCGGGGTTTATACTTGTTAGGCATGCAATGTCTAAGGAATTCATTTGGTTAGGCATGAAATCCGAAGTATGTGATATTTTGGGTTTATGATATCTAAGGTGATTGCAGATTCCAATTGTTGTAGTTTTTCACTTTCTTTTCTGCGACCGTAAGTGTAATATGTGGTGTATTGCCGGTTTCATTTCTATACGTCAATGACAATTGGGATACGCATATTTACTTACGTTGATGACATGTGATGTTATGTGTTGCTCGGATATGTTATATTGGATCGTCGTGTTTGAATAGCCGGGGGTTTTTGCGTGAGATGAGAGTTTTTCTTTTTCATTCATGTAAAATTCATTGTATGTAATATTATTTTATTTGGGCACTTCCGGGATGAGGAAGATGTCACCGTTGATGTATATTATTTATTTTTCCGCATTATGATAGACCCAAGGAGGGGAGCACAAGTAACCGGGTTCTAGAATCCAGTGGGAGACCATCTCGAGGAGTCGAGTCCGGGTCTCCTAACTTTAGAATTGGTAGGGTTGCTTGCCGCTCTCGTATGGGTCTAGGGATGTGAGTTTGGCTATTCATCATGACCGTGGAATCCGTGTTTTATACTGGCTTAATTTAAAACCCGGAAATCCTAGTATATCCAATATTTCATATGTTGATTTCTGCTGCGATATTCTGTGATGTGATCATTTTATATGATGAGATAAATACTTTATATAATATATATGATATATTATAGACGTTGCTTATGTTTTGCACCCGCGCTAGTCCTACCCGCTCTACCGTTAGTTACCTAACCTAACGGTACATGACGGGACCCGTGACGAGTGCGGATGGTATAAGCATACGTTGTATTTATCTGTGATTCTTAGGAAGCATAAATGATGGGACTTCATTAATGAGATTAATGAAAAAGGAAATAAACCCAAGAAGTTGTGGAATCAAATTTTCAAAAACCGGTAGCTCTAGTTCTTGCTTTGCATAGTGGTGTTCCTTGATGAACATCCAGCACCTCATTCGATGAGGAAAGAGCCGAGATCTCTTCACCGGGAGTGACCTCCTTAGCAATAACTGGCAGATGCTACAACCCTCGGTTTTGTCTTTTGATTGCTTTTCTAGTTCTTGCTTTGCATAGTAGTATTGTGAATATCCTGCACCTCATTCGACGAGGAAAGAGCCGAGATCTCTTCACCGGGAGTGATCTCTTTAGCAAAACTAGCAAGAACCTAAAAAACACTCCATTTCAAAATCATTTGATTCTACAACGATATCAAGTTCATTACGCAAAAATTTTTCTTAAAAACCTGTCGTAGCCCTCCGTCATTTTAGATAAGTACTAATTAGTATTCGTGCTACATTTGTTGGTCTTCGTCAAGGTGTAGTGTGCGATAGCTACTTAGTGCTTATCTGCTAAAACATGTGATGTGATTGAGTTAGGGTAGTCGTGCGACTTTGTTGGCCTTCCTCAAGGGTCATGCGGGTAGGTTTAATTCAATCATGAAATGTACGAGTTGAACTTGACTAGCGGCCTATGGTTTGTTAGCCTTCGTCAAGGTCATAGGAAGCTAGGGGCAAAATATTATAGGGAATTTCAAGTGTTAAAATTGGCAATGAGATTGCATACCTTATATGAGATAGTTGGATCCCAATACCCACTGAGAGTAAGAGTTACTCCTGGGAGAGTTTTGCACTTTACAATTAGCCGATCAAGTAGGTCTCTAGAAAGATGTCAACGGGGTTACGCCCCTGGAAAATGAGGTTTATTTTAATTAGGTCCATCCGAAAGCACGGGGAACCTCCTTCAAAGTACCGGCTCTGGCCTGGCTAAAAGATTGGCGAACTTGTAGGATGTAATTAATCCCGGCTAGTTTTATCGTTTAGGGTTTGAAGGAAGATTTGATAAAAACGGTGGGAGCCATCCTGATTAGAAAAAATAATAACCAATCTAATCTTGCAAAAGCATACGCTGAGTATTTTCTTCTCTCTCTCCAGGTAGCGACCATGTCACTCCTTAATCAAGGTAATATTATGGATGTATTGACCGAACCAGCTTGTTATACTGAGCTGGGGAACGTTAGTCCCGCTCTACCTTATAATTGTTATAAGACCGAGCAGGAAATAGGGGAATACCAGGATTCCCGTGCCGCCCAAACGAAGAAAGTGCATGTTGATGCATCTTCTTCGGGTGTGTTCGTTACCGAGAACTGTTTCTCAATATCCTCTACGTCCTGGGTATTAGATACTGGATCAGGATCCCATATATGTAATCTGTTACATGGTCTACAGAAAGGTAGAGAACTGGGAATGGGTGATAAAGTTTTAAGAGTTTGAAACGGTGCAAGTGTTGCAGCCAAGGCAGTTGGCGATTATCACCTTGTATTACCAAATGGTAATACATTGATTCTGAACGAATGTTATTAGATACTGAACCTGATATGCAACATTATATCAGTCTCTTTATTTAGTAAAGAAGGATATAATTTTGTATTGCTGGATAATGTTTTGAACATTTTCCTATATCAAGAGTTAATCAGATCAGGCACGTTATCTAATGGCATATACATTCTAAATCAAACTACAGTTCTCAACGTACAGAATACACATAGGAGGAAGAGTTCAGAAATGAACGAATCCTTCTTGTGGCATTGTAGATTAGGCCATATCAATGCGACCCGACTAGCTAAGTTACATAAAGATAGATATTCAAATCGGTTTGAATTTACATCTTGTGAAACTTACCAGTCATGTCACAAAGATAAAATGACCAAAGCTCCGTTTACTGGAAACGGAGAAAGAGTTAGTAAACCCTTGGGAATGATACATGATGAAGTATGAGGTCCCCTGTCTACACATGCCAGGACTGGTTCTTTGTACTTCATTACATTCACTGATGATCTCTCAAGATTCGCACATGTGTTCCTGTTGAAACATAAGTCTGAAGTTTTTAAGAAATTCAAAGAATATAAGTCCGAAGTAAAGAACCAAAATGGATATAAGTATTAAGTCCTTAAATGTGATCGAGGAGGAGAATACTTGAGCATGGAGATCCTGGACTATTCAAAAGAAGAATGAGATTCTATCTCAGTTTACTCCTCCGTATACACCACAGCATGTCAGTGTATCGGGACGGAGCAATCGCACCCTATTTTATAAGGTGCGCTCTATGATGAGTACTGCTAAGTTGCCTATTTTCTTTTGGGATTATGCACTTGAGAAGTTGCATACCTATTGAATTGGGCTCCAACCAAATCAGTGCTTACCACTCCATATGAGATATGGAAAGGGAAGAGCCCATGTCTTAAGCAAGTTAAGATTTGGGGTTGTCCGGCCTTTGTCTAAAAGCAAAATCCGGACAAGCTCGAGGCAAGGTCGGTTCTGTGAAAGTTTGTTGGATATCCCAAGCATTCGCGAGGGAATATCTTCTACCACTTCGAGGAACAAAAGGTGTTTTGTTTCTCGACATGCCGCCTTTTTAGGAAAAGGAATTTTTTATGGAAGAAATTAGTGGTCATAAGGTGGAACTTGAATAAGTTTCAGCTATACAAACTACAGTGATGATTTGGTAGAACCGGAGGATTCAATAGTTCCCGACGAACCTCAGCCTCTCCGCCGATCTGGTAGGGTTCCTCATCCGCCTGAGAAAGACTTCGGTTCTCTCAATGACAGTGGGAGCGAGGATTGGATCATGGAAGATGATGACCCAACTAGTTTCGAGCAGGCCATCATGAGTGGCGACTCTGTGGGATGGCTGGATGCTATGCGATTTGAGATGGAATCCATGTACACCAACAAAGTATGGACTTTAGTTGCACCTGAAGAGGTAAAACTCATCGGGAGCAGGTATATCTTGAGAAGATTACTTGGTATAGATGGAAAAGTTGAGACTTTCAAAGCTAGACTTGTTGCAAAACGTTCTCGTCAACGACCAGATGTAGATTATGATGAAACCTTTTCTCCAATTGCTATGCTTAAGTCCATTCGGATCCTACTTTCCATTGCTACATACCATGACTACGATATCTGGCGGTTGGGTGTCATGACTGCTTTTCTAAATAGTGATTTAGAAGAGAGCGTCTATAAGTACACAGCCAGAAGGCTTCGTAGACAGTGGGAGCAGCGGAAACGTATGCAAGTTGCTTAAATCACTTTATGGATTAAAGCAGGCATCGCGGAGTTGGAACATCTATTTTGATGTGGCATTCAAAGTGTTTGACTTCATCAAAATGGTAGATGAACCTTGTATATACAAAAAGGTAGTAGAGAGTATGGTGGTCTTCCTCATATTGTACGTCGATGACATACTCTTGATAGGGAAGGTGTTTCCTATGCTACACTCGGTTAATCTCCTCTTATCACATTGATTCTCCATGTAGGATCTAGGTGATATCTCCTAAATCCTGGGGTTTGGATCTATGAGATAGATCTAAGTGGATGTTGGAATTCTCACTAGGTGTAGTGAGAGGGTATCAATTGATCCTGGGGGAAATCACGGGACAGCTGTGTAGAACCTTCTTAAGTACTTGAGAAGCACTAAAGAAATTTTCGTGGTGATTGGTAACAGTGTACTCCTAGTCGAGTCCTTTACCAATTCGAGCTTCAAGAGTGATAAGGTTGACTGTTAGACAGTCATGGGTTTTGTCTTTACCCTCACTGTAGGGACGGTATGTTGTAAGAGTTCCAAGCTAGATACCGTGGCAAACTCAACGATAAAGGCTGGATACATCGCTACCAACGATGCTACCAAAGAAGGTTGTCTGGGTATTTATTTTTTCATGAGATGAACTTCGTTCCTACCATAGTGTGACAATGGAGTTGTGGCTTTGGCCTAGGAACCCCGGTCCCATCAGTGATCCAGACATATTCTTAGGCAGTGTCACCTGATCAGGGAGATCGAGGTTAACACGGCGGATCCACTCACCAAGGCATGCACCCCAAAATACTATTTGAGAGATTTTGGGATGATTGAGTATGGGATACTACAACCACTGCTTTTTTGTTGGATATTGGATACGACAACATATGACCTTAGAGCAAGTAGGAGATTGTTAGTTATATGTATGCCCTAGAGGCCATTATTGTACATGATTGTATATTATAATGGATGCTTGGACATATATAGGGAGGACTTTCTTGCTCGATATGATAGTATGCTATCTGGTTGCTCTTTATCTTAACATGGAGATTAGTATACTGATACTGTCTTGCTCTCACATGTTGGTAAAGCCCTTAGGATGTATACTTGACTACCTGGATTATGATACAGATCATACTAGTGGGACAAGGGTAGTCCATGAGTACATCCTTTAATGTTCCTAGTCGTCGGTGTATCAAGACAGGGCATCGATATTCCAGAGTAGACTAGCGTATACGCTTCTCGACCCATGTAGATGGGCGATGGATGATCCCATATCCATTGGTGTTTGACATCAGAGATGGTATACGGGTGCACAGTGGAGACTGGGTACACTGGACGGACTCGCCGAGAACTCCTAGATGGTATTATACCTCATGTCAGATAGCAGCTCTCTGGTGACACTGGTACAACTTAGTCTGTCGACCCGAGATCGTCATAGAGTCTCGTGTGATTCCCAATGTGCTTTGATTTCCACCTTACCACGTTCAAGAGAACGTGCAAAATGGTGGTTTTTGGGTACAGTCCCGAGTCACA
Source organism: Agapanthus africanus (assembly GCA_030015575.1). Lineage (NCBI taxonomy): Eukaryota > Viridiplantae > Streptophyta > Magnoliopsida > Asparagales > Amaryllidaceae > Agapanthus > Agapanthus africanus. Next base: position 202,521,500 of record CM057345.1, on the reverse strand, counting down.
TGGAGGCAATGAGCGATAGGAGGGGATTTCGTCTCTCCCGTTATTGGGGGTTAATGTTGTGCTGTGCTCGATTGGCTATAACAGGAAGTCCCTAGCCAGGGCTGATTCTGAGATATACTGGTAAGTGTTATCAGTAGTTTCTTGACCCGTTATGAGCCTCATATCGGCATAACTTATCAAGTTATTGGGGTCTGACGTTTACCAACCCTAGACTAGATATGCGACATATCAAATGAAGAGACCGGACTGTACGGTAGTGTTACTGATTGGATTCGCAAGAGTATGAGCAGGCTTTCTTGTTGATCTTCTGATCGCTCAATACCCGGGTTGCCGTTAAGTTTAGCAGACCGCTTGCGGCTTATGGGTGTTTGATATGATCTCCACCTACAGCCGACGTATTGACGAGTCTTTAGAGTTCTACACAGATGTTTCCTGGTTCATGCGAAACAAAATAAGAGCACATATGTGATATGTGTGGGACCGAGATTAATACGATATGTGATACCGTATTTTATTCTCGCGATATGTGATATCGGTCGGTTATATGTGATATAGCCGGGTTATCGAATCAAGTGTTGATTCGATAAGTTGATACATATGATATTAGTCTGTTGTATGTGATATAACCGGATTATTAAATCAAGTGTTGATTTAATAATTTAATGTATAATTATATATTTGTTATATTAATTTATATTAACTAATATTAGCTCACTTAAGTATTTGTTTTTCTCACTTGTGCACGCTTTTAATATATATGTGATATATATTATTGTGTCATGCTTATTGCTATATGCAACATGGGTGTGTGAGACTCACATCATGCTTATAATAATGTAAGGTTTTATTTATTTAAGTAATTCAATATTAGTTGGAAAAAGCCACATGGTTAGAAACTTGGAGAAGCTTGTAGTGACCATTGACGTAGTCCACTAAACTTGTTTTACTTGAGATATTTATTAACCCAACCATTATAATTAGCCATGGTTTAGTCTCTACATGGGTTAGTATATGATATTAACTCACTCATGGTTGCCATTCTCACTCTCATGAGAGGAGATTCATTTCCATTCTTCTTCTTCTTCAACTCAAGAAAGCTTTCTAGGTTTTCAAGAGGTGAAGAAATATTGTGAGAAAAATATTTCTAAAGTGAGCAAAATTCCTACTTCATCATCCTACACTAGACTAGTCATTTAGCATAGGGTGTTTGCTTCACTAATCTACCATTAGTGAAGAGGTAGCATAAGCTTGGGTCTCCTCGACATAGATCATCTTCGGCTTCGAAGACTTCGAGCAAGATTGTTCATTTTTTCATATGAACCTTTACTAGAGTTCGGGTGTTCACTACTTGGAGCGAAGGGTCTACTACACGGAGCTTTAGAAGTGAAGGACCGATCTACAAAGGTTGTATTTCTCATTCACTTAGATGTAAAGTAGTTTACTTGCATGATTCATCCAATTCTCTAGTTAAGATTCTAGGTTAGGGTTCGTTAGCATGCTATTTTTTTGAAAACGGCATGATCTATACCACCCGAAACCCCGTGTGCGTGCTAGGGAACCCAGCACATCCATCGCCCATCATATGGGTTAAGAAACATATACGCTAGTCTACTCTGGAATATCGATGCCCCGTCTCGATACACCCACGACTAGGAACAATTAAAGAATGAACTTGTGGACAATCCTGACCCTACTAGTATAATCTGCATCATAATCCTGGTAGTCAAGTATAAATCCTGAGGGCTTTACCAACATGAGAGAGAAAGACAGTATCACAATACTAGTTAACATGTTAAGATAAAGAGTAACCAGATAGCATACTATCATGTCGAGCAAGAAAGTCCTCCTTATATATGTCCAAGCATCCATTATAATATACAATCATGTACAATAATGGCATTTAGGGCATACATACAACTAACATTATCAACATGTGGTCGACATATATAACATATGCACATGTTAAGATAAAATCAACCCATAATAGTATACTACTGTAACAAGTCTTTATCAATATGTGCAAGCTGTATAAAATATCAATAGAAAGAAATACACATATCCTGATAGAGACAACTCAAATAATATACTATATAACTGAACAAGATTGTCCTGTACATACATATCCCTAGCATCCATATGTATACAGATACAATAATGGCCTCTAGGGCATACATATCCAACAGGAAGATTGTCATAGATAGGCTCAGTAGAAGTTCGGATGAGTTTGCTCGTCGGCCTTCTTATCGACAGATACCTGGGTAGCCGTTACTTACAGCTAGTGCCACTGACGAACTTGTAGTTAAACCCACTGCCAGCGTACTGTCGAGTCTTTAGAATCCCACACAGAGGGTTTCTCTGGTTCAGGGGAAACGATGTACAGGCCGTATAGTTTTACGTGCAGGGTTCCGATCATATACGTGCACTAACTGCACGGATGTTGTTCGGACGGATAATACTAGTGGGCTTTGGTTTAAACCGGATTCTAGTATTATATTGTTGGATTGTTATTATCTCATTGTATTCATATTTTTGAAGTACGAATACGGGTATGTATATACGGTGAGGACATTCTTATAATTTCACAAGAGATGCTTCTAGAATGGGAGACCTCATTATTGGATTTATCTATTTTTGGAAATAGATTAATGAGGTGAAAAATGGAGATATTTGTTGCATGGTGAGGCATGGCTTATTTCATTTGTTTATTTGTTTGGACTCACTATTCAAGCATGGTTGATATTTTCAATTGGAAAATATTGCATGCTTGATGTGAGAAAAAGAATGAGCCATTCTTCATAAGGCACAACGCTTAGCTCATTTGATATTTTCCTTTCTCTCTCCATTTTTCCTCTCCTTCTTCCTCAAGACCCTAAACCCTCACATGAGTTGTGAAGCATAGGATCCTTTGAGATAAAACACTCTAATAAACACTCTACATCTTCTAAGCTATCTAATTTAGCGAACTAGGTACTTTAGTTACCTCGATTTAGAGCTTGGAGCTTGAACCATAGACTTTCGGGTGGATCGTCTTCAACACGAGGAGGCCGACGACCGAGCTAGATCCGCACTTCCGAGGAGCTCAACCTAAAGAGGAGAAAAAGAGCCGAAGGACTAGAATCAAGGAGGTATAAACACTTTCATAATAGTTAGAACCTCCAAATAATATAGCTAGTTAAGGTTTCCGTAAATATCCTGGAGTTTAGGTTGATATTGCAAGTCAAGAAAATCGTTTTTTGTAAATTCCGTCTCCCCGTGAACCCGCGGGGTGAGCGACATTGACTTACACCATGGTGGAGTGCTCAAGTTACCAGATTCCGTGAAGTGCTGGGTGGCCCACTTTCTTTGTTGATTGGGGTTGTCTCGCTTTTGGGATTGGCGGGTAACTTGCCGCACTCGTAGGGGTCTTGGTTCTACATTATACAGGCTATCTACACGACCGGGGAACGTCGAGTTTCATTTGCGACTCAAATGAACCCAGGGCTCCTAAATTATCCATTTTTCCATATTACTTATCGCTTTTCTGTGATATTGCTTATATCATGCCTGAGATGACTATATATTTATATATAGATAAATAAATATTGTATATGTTTTGCATCCACGCTAATTCATCCCCCGCTCTGCTGTTAGTTAAGTAAGCTAACGGTGCATGACGGGGTCCCGTATATTCTATTATCGTTCTTTTCTTGTGTGATGGGTTTTAATTGATGGGACCACATTAATTTTGATTAATGCAAGGAAAAACAAACCTAAAAGAAGTTGTCGAAACAAATTTTTCGAAAAACTATAGTTGTATTCTTCGCTTTGCATAGAGATATTTGGTCCTAAATATCCTGCACCTCATTCGAGGGGGCAAGAGCCTAAATTCCTTCACGGAGAGTGATCTCCTGAGCAAAAGTTTATGTTACTATAGATTACTCGGTTTTCTTCAAAACCACTAGTTTTCAAAAGCGGAGTCTAAACCACTTCTTTTCAAAACTGCTCGGTTCCTTCACTTATAATACTTATATAGTAGATATGTGTTGTATATAGTATGGTAGTACTTTATCTGATTTAGGTAGATCGTTATGTATTCGATTTCTACCTTATGATATCTTTTTACTCACGAGTTGGTAACTCACCCCCGTTGTGCCTTAGTTTCTTGCAAGATCGATCGATTCTGATCGTAGCGGCTTGCCGGCACACTTCTTCCTTCGGGTGATTGTTCTTTATAGGTGGGTTACTGGTTGTATCGTAATTGTCTCTTGTGTTGTATATATATTCTTTTTAGATCTAGTTAAAAACTCTATTAACCATTTGTATATTTGTATAATCCATGACTTAAAGACGAGACTTAGATATGTATTGTTTTGGGTGTCGGACTCGTTTGGAACCGACTTGAGTTATTTACATATCTTATGTTTATTGCTGGTGTTGATCTTCGCCATTGGGCGTCGTATATTATTTGCATGGATTGTTTCTCCGCCATTGGGTATGAGCTAGCTCCCGTTTGGGGATGCTTTGTATATTATATATTATTGTGCTTATTTTACTCAAAATTTATAAAGAAGAAGATGTCTGATTTTTAAATGACGAACATGATTTTAAATTGAACTTATTTATCTTTCAAAACAACTTGATTTCATATTAGGAACCCTTTTTCAAAATTACACCTCCACTATTTTCTAAAATGGTTAGATTCCTAGATTTTGGCTTACTTAAGTTACGGTGGGGTCCTATAGATTTCACGTGATTCAAATACCGATCACGTGCCATTTCCGGGTCGTGACACACTCAAAGCTATTTCAATAATGGCATGTGGTTCTGGAAACCTGTTTTTCACAAAGTAATATCTTCTGTTCATAATATTCATATCCAGAATCTTATTAATACTTTATCTCATCACATCATTAATCCATCTTCTTTAGATAATATTTTATGGTCTGGAACTAATTCGGGTTGCTTTCCTGTTAATTCTGCTTATAATGCTACAATATCATCTTCCTCTACTACTATAAAGTCATTTGGTTATCCTCAACTCCCATCAAAGTTAAAAAATTTGGGTGGCTTTTGGCACAACACAAAGTTTTAACTTAGGAAAACCTTATTAAGAGGGGATGGTACAATAATACAGCATGTGTGTTTGATTCTTGCATGATTGAAACATCTAGTCATCTTGCTTTTGAGTTCAAAATTGCTAAGGCTATATGGTGAGATCTTTTGAAAATTATTAAGGTGTATCCTCCCTCCACATCTTTTGCTGAAGCCTTTGATGTTTCTGCTAATATTAATAAGGGGATTGAGGACATGTGTTTTTTTCTGCTTTTTGTCAGAATATTTGGAGGATTAGGAACAACGAAAAATTTAATAATGCTGATAGCGCGCGCGCACAAAACCTTAATACCATTCTTTATCACTTCTTCAATTGGGCAGGGAGTACGCCTCTCAAAACAAAAAGCCAAACTCGTAGTTCATCTGCTTTCAAAAACTTACAAGATCTCTACTCTGGGAAAGTAGACATGCTTATACATAGAAAATATGATCCTTTCTTAGTCATTCAACTTTTCTCATGTTGTTTCGTTGCCAAAAGGTTACAATATATATTATATGATGTGACCACCCCTCTTTTTATGACTTGCTTTTTACAATACTAAGAACTGGGTAGGTCTAGTCTCTATGTTCACCGACTTCTTTTTGCTGCTCTCTGTTTGAGTAATATTTTTATCTCTGGACAGTTCAAAAATGGACTACGCAATTTTTACTCTTTCAAAAACTCTTCACACAAGATTTTGTCATCTCTTGTTCTCTGTTTATTGTTCTGTGTACAACTCAGTTGCATTTTTGAACACTGCATAAAATTTTCATGATTGTTTTTTCCTTCTAAGGGGTCAGAGAGTTATGCTTTGAAACTCTTTGTTGTTACTGACATAATTTTTCATGATTGTTTTTTCTTTCTAAGGGGTCAGAGAGTTATGCTTTGAAACTCTTTGTTGTTATATGTGTGTGTGTGTGTGTGTGTGTGTGTGTGTAAATATATGTTCATGCATATATAACTTCATATCTTTTGGCAGTAAAGCAAAAACATGAATAAAAGTTTTCTTTCTTCCACTTCTTTTAGATTCTTTTGCTTGCATATTGTATTGCTTTTTCTCATCTCTTGCCTTAGTACAAAGTTGTCTGGATGGGTACTGCTGCCTATTCTCTTTCGTGGTAGGTTTTAGCTACTATGAAAAGTGTTGCCGACGGCTATTCTTTGCTCTCTACTCAAATTGCCGTGATAAGTATCCTGAGGATGCAAATCAGGGGCTGATATATTTTCTCTGTCTTGCTCTTCGTATTCCCTCTCTCTTCTTTCTTTCTTTTTTGTATACCAAATTCTGGTGGCCTGGTGTTGGGCTGTATATATACATCTCTTTTTGCATTCTCTCTCTTTAGTTGTTGTTTTGATTCATGTTACTGTGCCTTTATGGTTTTAATAAATTTTGTTTCGGATGGGTTTCCTTAGGGCCTGTTTGGTTGTAGGATTATGAGTTTGGATTTGGATTTTGGATTGTAGAATCCTTGGATTCCACAATTTTGTGTTTGGTTGCAAGATTAGGATTCTAGGATTCCTTTGTTTTGTATGGAGGGCCCACCAAAAGAAGGATTCATGAATCCTAAAAATTTTCAAGAATTCTTAAGGATTTGGCACTATTCATTGTACTTTTAGATGGGGCCCATGTATTTTATTTATTTAACAATCCTCTCTCTCTCTCTATCTCTCTCTAAAATCCTCATATCCAAATCTCATTTTTTTCCACCAACCAAACAAAGATTACAAGGATCTACAAATACAATACTAGAAATCCAAAACCAACCAAACAACAAATTACCAAATCCAGAAATTTCAACCGTACTATTTTTGGAATCCAAATTCCATAATCCTACAACCAAACAGCCCCTTATGGGACCCAGCTCATTTCTTCAAAAATAAAATAAAATCTAAGACCCTGGTCTGCAAGCAGCCAAAAATATGACAGCCTACAAAGCATTAAAGAAGGAAGAATTACTTGATCGGCAAGATAATCAAAGTCTGGTGGATCCTAAAGAATGAGGCTATTTCGTAACACGGATCAAGCAAGTCTTCTTTCTTTAATGCTCTATAGGTAGATCAAGGTGCTCGGTTTAGATTCTGCATCTATATCGAATGCGATCTGCCATTTGCCTACCAAACATTAAATAACAAGCACACAGAAAGGAGTACAGATTTTACCCCCAAATTAAAAAATAAAAATTTGTGTTCCGGGAATTGTACAATATCTGATCCAATATGAACTTACTTTCTTCAAAACAAAAAATTTTGCCAGCTTCTCATTCATAGCAATTCCTTCTTTGAGTATCAATGGTTATGAACAAGGATAAGAAAACCACGGCACAAAAAATCAAAGTATATTTGACGATCATCTATGTCCCAATTCTCTCCAAGATGAAAAGGTAAAGGCAAAAAATTCAACTCTATTCGTTTCTTATGATACATCTGCCTTGTTTCTCAAGTTCTCGAAGCATTGCAAGTGCTGCTGAGTCCCGCGAGCTCTTTTTATCTACTCGTGGCTCACCCTCGAGTGTGAGAGCTGGAGAGTTGGGCACATGCAATGTGATGCTTGATGTGTATTTGTTGAAACCCGTCACACCATTCAATAAAATTGGCTCTCTGTTAAAAGGAAAAAAAATTGCAATATGAATAACAAAGCAATAAAAGAGAAAGGAAATAAGGTTTATTACAATAAGAGAATTGTGCAGTTTCAGTACGTATCTAATTATATGTTAATCTTAAGTTATAGACAAACCTGAACTTCTCTTCAGTTGATTCAAATCGGGGCATTGGCCACTGATATATTCGACAGAGCTCGAATAGAGAATTCCTTGGTCCCCCTTTCTCCATCTTAACTGTAAGTGCAACTGGAAACACATTCCGCGATATCAGTCATGAGCCGATTTTTTTAAATCATTAAGCAGATTAATTAAAAGATTTTAAATTGCAGAAATTCAGAGAACTGGAAATGGACTTTACAGAGGTGTGATCAGAAACTTAAGAATAAGCATTTAGCGTGTGGGGTGGGGGGGGGGGGGGAGGTGAGATGGGGGATCAATTTAACAAGTTGAGGCATTCAATGTTACGACATGAAAGAATCACAGATTGAATATGCTTTATCGTTTTAGTGATTAATACCCACTTACAAGTGTGGGTATTAGAATAATAACAAGTGCATTACCTAATACCCTCTCAGTGGTATAATTTCCATGTTCTTCTGTTTTAGTATTAAAGAACAACCTTTCAAACTTTATTTATGTACACAATTAAATAGACGTTGGAGAAATATTGACAAGGACTGCAGTCAAGAGCCTCAGACTAGTAAGGTCGAGGAATAGATGTAAATATAAGAAGTGACTGTGTGGTCTTTAGAATGTGTCGATATTTCCTCTCAACTCCACCATTCTGTTCATGTGTGAGGACATGACTGTTGTGTGTTCCATGTGACTTAAGAATTAGTTGCATGGATGACGAAACATACTCACTAGCATTATCAGATCTAAATATTTTAATTTGTTTTTTAAATTGAATGTAAATCATATTGGTGAACTCCGTATAAATAGATACAATTTCGGATCTAGCATGCATAAGATAAACCCAAATGTAACGAGAGTAATCATCGAAAAAGCAAACATAATAATGATAACTAGACATGGATGTCACATGGGCGGATCCCCAAATATCAGAATGTAAAAGGTTCTAAAGATACCTTGTTATAAGATACAAAAGGAAAAGTAGTTTGTTTAGCCATTTGAAAATCAACACAATTATGTAAAGGAGGCATACGAAAAAATCCTAAAACCCCATACTCATTCAAGACTTTAAGACGGAACGAGAAATGTGACCTAGATAACGATGTCATAAATCAAATATGGCCACTCCAGCTACAATCTTGTTTGAGGTAGGTAGATGAAGAATTTCCAGCCGATACAACCCGTTCACCATACGGCCTTCCCAAATCTAGCGTTCAGGGCTTGAATCATGCACAACACATGAAGTGAATGAGAATGTGATAGTACAACCAGAATCAACAATTTGACTAAGAGAGAGAAGATTCATAGTTAACTTAGGTACATGTAATACAAATAGTAAGTTGAGTGTGCCAGGAGAGGAGCGAGTGTAATGTTATCATTCTGGTTAACGACAGGTGATGACTCATTAGCAGTATGCATGTACGACATGGGAATAGTAGAACATCTGGTAAGAAAAGATTTGTCAAAGATCATATGGTGCAAGGCACCCGAGTCAAATCTCCAAGGAGTAGAAATACCTAATGTAGCAACTGAAAGTGTGCTATCGGAAAGAAAAGGAGCACCACTAAATCCAAGGCTCTGTACAACAATGTTGGCAATCTCTGTTATCTAAACAGAAGAGAAGGTCCCTGATGAGACTACAACAGGCTATGAAGCACGGATACTTGTAAATGCCTCACGAATCGTATCTGATCAAATATCGAAGTCCGAAACTCTCGAATTCTTTCGGATTCGCTCGGACTTGTAAATGTCTCATCAAACTTTATCGAATCAATGCATCTTCTCTTTCTCTCGAAAATTAAGACACTCAAAAAGCTTGGAAGTGCATTGAATATCTCACATAATACCATTATTTATTTATATTATTATATATTGGTATGTATACCTTAATACATATTCATATTTAGTTAATTTAAAATCGATATAAAAACGTATCTCGTATCCTAGGTTTTTGGAAAATTGCGTATCTTTAACGTATCATATCCCGAATCCGTATCTGAACCTGTGCTACATAGACAACAGGAGGAGCTGGCGATGATGAGGTCTGAGGATCTGCAGGCGATGTGGAAATAGTTGCAGTCGGAGGGTAGATGACATATGCTGAGCACCGCTTGAGTTTGAGGCAATCCGTAATAACATGGTTTGTCTTCTTACAATAGCGATAGAAAGAAGGGCAAGCAGTATTGGAAGAGGCATGTGCTCTGGTCTGGGCCACCAAAACTATAGCTAAGGGTGTCACCGAAGGGCTCATATCAAAACCGCCAGGTGATGCTAATATATAAAGGCACGTCTCTTCATATGAGAACTCGGCTATCGCATCCTCGAGAGTAGGAAGGATCACGATGAAGTAGTTGACTGCGCAATCCCTCGAACTGTGGCTGTAGCCGCATAAAAAAATGGTATAGCTTCTAACGATCGTGTTGCTTATAGTATGCTACAGCAAAATCACCCACTGAGTCGGGAACAGGCACTTCCATCATATGCAGCTCTTCCCAGAAGCCCGATAGAAATGAGTAGAAATCATGTATGTTGCGATCTCCTTGTCGAGCATCTTAGAGAGTCTGATGTAACTGATATTCTCGTGCAGCGTCAGTTCGGACAAACTTACGGCTTAAGAGCAAGCCATTGCTGACGAGAGGTGGCCATACGCTCGATACTGAGACGGAGGGGTACTGAGACTGAACATATTATGTAGGGCATGATTTGCTGATCGGTCCGTATCCACTGCTCTCGGATGGCAGTGTAACGAACCCTAGTGTCGGTGGAAAAACTGGAGTCATCGGAAGATGTAGTAGGTGTAACGGAGGCAGATGGACAAGTAAACGTACAGTCACATAACCCCATAGAGCTAATGATCGTAGGTTACTCTGCATAGTGAGAACCCCACCCGGTGTAATCTGCAGACTTGGCTAAAGGGTCGTGTCAATAGGAGGGAATGTATAGAGCCCACGCTTGTCCATGTTAAACCCGGCTCACACACTACAAACCAATTAACGCAAACAACCACATTCTCTCCTCACTTCTAGACAAGGGAGAACAGAAGTCTTGGATGCACAAATATCCTCCAAGGTGTGAATAGTCTACAAAGGACCAGACATTAATTTTCTTCTCTCACATCACCTAAACCAGCAGCCAAAGGAAAACATGGCTCTTTCCTTCTGAAAGAAAACAAACTTATTCAAGTGATTGCAGAGGAGATCTCGAGCGATGTCAACTCAAGACCTCCAAGCAGCGGTGGCGACTCAAGCGGTGTTTACGACAGAAGGCGAAAGAACTTAGCCACAAGGGGAAGACCGCGATGCTCGGATCGATGAAGGTGATGATCATATCTGGATTTTCGAGTGGCAGCGAGGTCTTGACGAGCATCTTAATGACGAGAGATCAAGGAAGTAATGGTGGTGGTTTGGTATGGATCTCAACTTGGACCGGTGCCGTCGACAGTGCAGAAGTCGATGAAGATGACGGTGACCGATGAAGTTGTAGCGTGATAGTTGTTGATGATGTTGGGAATCGATGAAGTAAAGCTCGGATCTTGGCTGTAGAAGAGAAGGTCGACGACTTTGGGGGAAGATCCGACAAGATCCGGCGAAAACCTGAAAGGATCGGTCGAGATTGAAGTAAAATGTTGATGACTTCGACAAGAATCCAGTGAGAAATCAATCAACGGTAATAACCTTGCTCTGATACCATCTTATATTGGGCCAGTAATTTCTGTATATATTGATACTCAAATCAAATGAAATATACATGTATATATAGAAGAAGAGAGCCTAACAGGGTCAATAGAGTGTAAAGGGTTGACAAAGAGAACCCTAACTCTATAATCTAAATGAGTGGAAATAGTTGACAAATATGAACCCCTAGAATCTGACGACATATAATTTTTTTAACTGCCAGCAAGTTTATTTAGATTTACATTGCTAACCACATCATTTGTTGCCATACAAGGCACAATATCAAACTCATCATGCTTCATGTTCATTTTTTTTAGCATGTTTCGACATCCCTGCAAACAATTCTTAAGTCACATGGAACATTCCCACAACAGTCATGTGCTCACACTGATGAACCTCACATATGAACAGGATGGTGTAGCTGAGAAGAACATCGACGGATTCTAAAGACAACACGGGCACTTCTATCTGCATTTTGTTCCTCGTCCTTACTGGGCAAAGGCTCTACTGACTGCAGTCCTTCTTATCAACATCTCTCCATCGTCGCTTCTTCCTGATGTGACTCCATACACTCGTCCCTTTAGGACACCTTTTAACTATTCCATTTTGCATACTTTTGGCTGCGTTTGCTTCATTCTTCTTCGTCCTTATGAACGAGACAAACTCTCTTCTCAATCAGTCATGTGTCTTATATTGGGTTACCATGGCCGAGAGTTTGCCTACGCCAGTACCATCTTCCCCAGATGATGTTCCTCCTTTACGTCGTCGCAATCCTGCATGAGATAAATGTCCACCTGCTCATTAATAGCTTTTGCTCCACTAACTCTTATTCTCCTGAGGTTGTCTCTTTTCTTTCTGCTGTTCATTTTATACGGGATCCCAAATCTTATATTGAGGCTATGAAATACCCATAGTGGCAACAAGCTATGCATGAGGAATTATAGGGTTTCTGTGATACTCATACCCGGGATCTTGTTCCTTTGTCATCAAGAGCCAAACCTATTAGTTGCAAATGGATCTACAAGATCTGAATATGATGGGTCGATCGAGCGTTACAAAGCTCGTCTTGTAGCTCGAGGTTTTTCACAAGAGTATGGGATCGATTATGAGGAGACATTTGCTCATGTCGCAAAAATCACTTCCATTCGCATCCTCATTGTCGTTGCTGCTGCTCGTAGCTGACTTATATTTCTGATGGACGTAAAGAATGCTTTCATAACGGTGAGCTTTCAAAGACAATCTATATGCAACTTCCACCTGGTGTCTCTGTCGTCTATGACGAGCTCTTTATAGTCTTAAACGGGCACCTCAAGCCTTGTTGGAGCGTTTTCGTCCCACTCTTTTGACTTTCGGGTCCATTGAAAGCCTGGCCGATCATGCGCTCTTCTACCGCTCTTTTGCACGTGGTTCTACCTGTCTCTTGATATATGTCGAGGATATAATTATTACTGGTGATGACTCCGAGACTCACATATCTAAAAAGACATCTTCAGCAACAATTTGAGATGAAGGATCTTACCCACTTGCACTATTATTTGAGGATAGAAGTTGCTTATTATTCTAGTGGCTATCTCCTTTCACAACAGAATAATATTTATGATATTCTTGACCGAGCTACGATCGATAGTTCTAATTCTGCTGGAACTTCTCTCATAGTTGAAATAATTCCTTGAGGGGTGAATAGGAATAAGCTAACGATATACTCAAATCAAAAAATCTAAACTCATGCTAATCGAAATATCACAAATGCAAGCTTAACAAGCGATATACCAATAGAGAATAGTGGCTAAGCAAACTACAATTATGAAACAAGTAATTTATATAGCAAGAGCAATATTAAGAGCAAGTAAAGAGCATATACGGAACAAGTATGCAATTTTGAGCAATCTCTAAATAATGAAGCTAAAACTAGAGAGTAAGAAATTGCAAACACGATCAATTGAAAACACTTAAGGTTTAGAGAGGTTTGGAGATCTCCCTACTCCTCTATCTTTAGGCGTACGAGCTCGTTCCACTAAAACACGTCTCCACCAAGACAACACGTTGCGCACCCGGGACATCTTACACCACGTCTCCACCGAGACCATAAGTTCTCCTTTCTTACAAAGACATCCTTGTACTCAAGGATCCTCATACAAAGAAAAAAAGAAAAACTTCTCACTTTTCTCTCTTACAAATTACTCTTTTGCAGTCAAAATATCCTCACATAAAGAAAAGAAAACAGTTACAATCAAGTACAATACTCTCAAAGGAGTTTCTCTTAAACCTCACAACTAATACTCAATGAGTATAGAATAATCAAATTAAGCTCTTTGATTTTTTGAGTGTGTGAGAGAAAGGATAATCAAAATCAAGTTTTTGCTCTCTGAAGAGATGAGAAAAGGATTTCGAATATTTCAAAATAATTTTGTAAGTCTTGGCTGTTCAAAACCCAAAGCATAACTCAATAAATACCACTCAAGAAAAACTAGCCGTTACAAGTCGAATCAGTTAAAAAGAGCCGTTATCAGACGTCTGAAGTTCAACCAGACAGACATCTGAAGAAGGATCAGCAACGGCTATAAAATAGCTTCTGACGTTTGTTTGATAAAGCTTCAAACGTTTGCCGATAGTTTTTACAAGGCAAGAAAGCACAGAAGGCAAACAGACGTATGAAGAAAGAGATACTAACGTCTGAAGAAGAAATGTTTCCAAATAATGTTGAGTTTCAGACGTTTGTCTTGAATAGCTTCATACATTTGCCATGGTTTTCAAAATATGGTCAATGAAAGTACAGAGAAAAAACAGACGTTTGAAGAACAAGTGACACACATCTAAAGAAGAAAAGATTTTCAAAGTATTTTTACCTTCAGACGTTTGTTCCTGCAAAAAGTTTTAATGCCATAAAAACACCTAGAATAATAAGACATCTGAACAAGGTTTGACAGACGTTTGTTCTATCAAAAAGTTTTAAACAATAAAAGCAAAGAACGTCCAGACGTTTGTTCTTTAGACGTTTGTTCTGAAGCAAGAAACTGATATTTTAAAACTTGTACATGTTTTGGAAAACAGGACTGACGTCTGAAGTACAATGGTACACACATCTGAAGAAGAATTTTTCAGACAAATTTGAATTTGGTTTTGAAAAAGATTTTAAACGAAAACCAACGCAAGTTTTCACCAAGAGTTTCACAAATAATACGAAAAGTGTGTGCAAGAGATAGTCATGAGTACTCATATTGAATTCCTATGTCGATATCGTTTTTTTGCCAAATCTTGAATCTTCCGATATCTCGACACAAGCCATTGAATCTTCGATTTCTTGAATTTCTTGAATTCTTTTGAACTTGAACATTTTGCTCCTTAGCTTCATGTAGGTCGAATGTGATCATTAAGGAGCTCTAGTCCATTATCCTCCAACCTCTAATAGATTTGCCGTTTTAGCTCAATTTTCTCTATCTTCCATCTAAAGCTTGTCGTGGTCTATTCCTGCAAATCCAATCTCACACGAACAAGCTCATTACAATGTTATGAAATATGCAATATGAATCACATGTATATATCTATTGATATTGTAACATCATCAAAACTAAATATAAGATTATAAAAATCCATAAGCTATCATCTCCCCTTTTTTGATGATGTCAAAATATTAATATAAGAAATCAATATATTGAAAATCAAACGTTTGAATAATTTTCAATAATCGATAAAAAAAACCAATATATTAAAATTAAATGTTTGAATAATTTCAATATATTGATACGAATCTATTACTCTGTCCCTTTTTGACATGATCAACAAGGGTGTCCTAAGAACTAAAACGTTTGAATTATTCTCACTAGACAAATGCGTACACCAAAGGTAAGTGAAACGTTGGAATAACTCCCCTTAAATGTATGCATAGAAGACTAATAGGAGATGATATGAGCAGAAGTTAAAGTTAAACGTTTGAATAACTTTGAAAAAGAAACAATTGGTTCATATCAACAAGCATGTATAAAAGATAAGCAAAAAGTAAGCGATACATGCAAGAATAACCATATGCAAGATATATTTAAGTTCTAATATCGTATGGTTGAAAAGATGAGATAGAAGAATATGCAAAATAGGGTTTTCTCATCTTTAATGTCGCCAAACCCATGAGGTCTCTAAACACACTCCGCTAGATCCTAAGATATGTTATAAATAACAAATTCACAATTGGATTCCCCTAACGAGGGTTGCGGAGGTCAATTTGGCAAGATGATACTTAGTAAAACATATGCCAAATAAAAAGTATACCCCAAGTTGTGCACACAATCCATGAATCTTGTATGTGGCTCCATAAGATTCATGTACTCATACACTTAATGAAATAATAAACCATTAAGCGTAAAAGCATGAGAGAAAAGATCACAATTGAGCACTAGTCATATTGGATGCAAACTTGCACACAAATTCCTTCAACATACATAAACAATCTTAAAGAACATAATTTTGTGCATGTTAGGGATATGTATGCCCTAGAGGTCATTATTGTACATTAATGTATATTATAGTGGATGCTTGGACATATATATAGATGACATTCTTGCTCGACATGATAGTATGTTATTCGGTTACTCTTTATCTTAACATGTACACTTAGTATTATTATACTGTCTCTCAGATGCATGTTGATAAAGCCCTTAGGGTGTGGACTTGACTACCGGGACTATGATTCGGACCATACTACTAGGACTTGGGTAGTCCACAAGCACATCCTTTAATTGTTCCTAGTCGAGAGTATATCGAGACAGGGCAACGATACACCAGAGTAGACTAGTGTGTACGTTTCTTGACCATGTATGGCGGCGATGGTTGATCCCATATCCATTGGTGTTTGACATCAAAGATTGTACACAGGTGCTCATTAGAGAATGGGTACACCGAACAGGACTCGCCGAGAACTCCTAATTGGTATTATACCTATTGTCATATAGCAGTTCTCTAGTGATACTGGTACAGGTTAGTCTGTAGACCTGAGATCGTCATAGAGTCTTGTGTGGCTCCCACTGTGCTTTGATTTCCTCCCTACCACGGCTTAAAGGAGTCGTGCAAACAGATAAATTTTGGATACAGTCCCGAGTTATATGGAGGCAATGAGCGATAGGAGGAGTTTCGTCTCTCCCGATATTGGAAGTTGATATTGCACTACGCTCGATTGGCTATAACAGTAAGTCCCTGGCCAGGGATGTTGATGAGATTTACTGGTAAGAGTTATCAGTAGTTTCTCAAACCGTTATGAGCCATACTTCAGCATGACTTATCAAGTTACTGAGGTCTGACGTTAGCACTCCTAGACTCGATATGCGACATATCAGACGAAGAGACCGGACTGTACGGTAAGTTTTACTTATAGGCTTCATGGAAAATATGGACAAGCTTGCTTGCTGATCTTCTAATCGCTCAATACCTGGATAGCCGTTACGTCTAGCTAGTACCGCTGACGGCTTATGGATGACTGATGTGATCATCACCCACTGCTGGCGTATTGATGAGTCTTTAGAGTCCACACAGAAGTTTCTTAGTTCAAACGAAACGAAGTAGGGCACATATGTTGATATGTGCGGGGGCCTGATTAAATACGAGTATGTGATACCGTATTATAATCTGACAGTTATCTGGTATCGGTCAGGTTATATGTGATATAACCGGATTATCGAATCAAATATTGATTTGACAATGTGATATACGGATAAATGATATTAGTCGGTTATATGTGATATAACCGGATTATTAAATCAAGTATTGATTTAATAATATGATATATATATATATATATATATTTGATATAATTATATCTTAACTAATATTATTGCTCACTAATTCTTTACTTAATATATATTAATAAACATATATATATATATTAAAATGAAGCATGGTGTAAGTTCTATTTTTGGAAAATAGAATAAATAAGGTGGAAAATGGAAGCATGGGTGTAGCATGGCTTTTATTATATGTTTATTTATCTTGACTTACTATTCAAGCATGGTTGCAATTAATTATTGCAATTTATTCTATACTTGAATAAGTGAGCTCAAGGATGAACCATTCTACACTTGCTTTTTCTTTCTTGAGCTCATTCTTGAATTGCTCTCTAGCTTCCATCTTCTTCACCTCACTTCTCCAAGTTCAAATCCTTCACATGTGTTGTGAGAAACCTTGAGCTTGTGAGATCCCTGGTGAGCAAACACAACCCCTACTTCACCATTATACACTTGATTAGCAATCAAGTGTAGTGTGTTTCCTTCACTAAAAGGTTTAGTGAAGAGATAGCTTGGATTGTGAAGCTTCAGATGGATCGCTTTTGGCATGAAGATCACGAAGGGAGCTTGCACCAACTTGAAGTGAAGCCTAGTGAAGTTGCGTGGACTACAACCCGGAGCGTTAGAAGAGAAGGACACGGTCATCAAAGGTTGTAGCCTCCTTTCCTTCTTGTAGTTTTTCATATCATCGTAAGTATAACCCTAATAATCTAGTTAGATCTTAGCTAGTGTTCATTAGCATCCGGAATTTTTGAAAATTGCATGTGTGATGCCCGTTTTAACCCCGTCGCAATGCAAGTAAACACTTTCCGTGCAAGCAAGTCAAAGACAAACATCCAAAACATCCAAGAGTTAACTTAGTTTTGAGCAAAAACATAGCATATATAAGAGCAATTCATATCAAAAGAACAAATTCCAACTAAGATTCATAAAGATAAAACCATAAAAACATGTAGTTTGATACACGACCCACAAAATCATCGATTCGTAATCAATGTCTTTCTCGAACCGGCATCTCTTTCATCCAGATGAAGTCAAAAACAAACCAAAACAAGTTCACCTTTTCAACCAAACCAACACAACAACAAAAAAAAACAAGGTCTCATCTCTCATCCCACCAAGCAAGAGCAACAACACCAAGGGTCAGGGAAACCAACCATCAATAAAACAGCAACAAAAGCTTATACAATCAGATTTACTTACTTCCAACTTCACTGAGGCTACCATCGCTACTATTCCCTTCATCAATTTCATCCGAAACTTCATGACGATTACATGCATGATTTGTAGCCGCGATCATTAAATCCAGTGTGCGGGAGTCAACGGTCTTAACACTAGGATCCAAATCCTCAACATCCATTGGAACCTTGAAGTATTTGAAGATGAGCATGAATATCATTCCGTATAGGAGGTTCTTGTTAAGCTCAGACTGAGCCGCAGACACAATTTCTTCAAACAAAAGATTTGGAAGGTTAACTCGGATGGTTTTCATAACAAGAAAAATAAGAAGCTCGTGACAACCCCTAAGATAGTTCTGGTCTGGCTTCGCATAGAAATACACGTCCAAGAATGTTGGCGATGACTTTTGCTTCAAACTTCATATTGACACAAGCATTAACACTTGGATGAACTAAATCTTCATGAAGAAAATTTAAAGCCTTTGTGGCATTCAAAAATGCCGGATACGTAGAATAGTCACTAAGATTGAATCGATAAATATCAACGTTGCCGGGTTCAACACGAAAAAGTCTGCGAAGAAGGTGTTCACCAACCAAAATATGTTGTCCATCCACAAAGGATGTTAGGGTAATCATATGTAACATCTTGAAAAAAATTTGTTAGAGTCAATTATAATTTAATTAGCGATATAACATGTGTTATTTAATAAAACATAGTTAATAATTATTTTTATATATATAAACTTTTTTTATACAAAAATAATTAAAAAATAAAATTAAATTATATATGTATATATACACACACACCCCTAACCTAGAAGTAGTAATGTTAGTTTAGACTAAAACACCAATTAGTGCCATGACAAATAAACCTTAGGTTACTTTTCTTAAACATTTGCAAGATAAATTTGTTTTAAAAAGAAAAATAAATAAATAAATGATAGAATAATATAACATGGCATGAGACAATGAGGGATGAGCAAGAGATGGTTGAATATTAAATTGGAAAAATTGTTGTGAATGGCTATGGAGTTGCCATTCTCCTTCTCATCTTTTCTTCTTCTTCTCTTCATATAATTACTTTCTCTATCTCCCAAACAAATCCCACAACACCAAATAATCTCCATAAAAATCATATCTTTTCTTTCAAATAACTCTTATGGAAGCAAATTCTTCACCCTTGAGGCCACTTGCAAGCTTAAGACCTCCCACAAAGCCAATCTAGAGGTAATGAGCCAATCTTAATCAAGCTTTAGCAAACACTTGCCTTAGCAACACTAGTTTAAGCTAAAAGTTTATGTTTTGGATTGTTTTAAAACTAAAAGTGGGGTTTGAGGTGGAAAATTGAACTTGTGTGAATTCCTTGGTAACCACAACTGATAATAGGATAGATAAAGGTATTTTAGTGCTAATTATCCTTTTGTTTTAATACTAAGACTTCACAAATCCACCTTGATGTTCTAATAGTGCTAAAACTAGTAATTGTTGTAGTTTGGGGCTCAGATTGAATCTGCTACTACACCAGTGATCACAGAGATAATTTGCGATTTCTGGGAGCTTGTTATAGGACCTTTAGTGCACCCTCGAAATCCGAGCCTATTCCTCCACAACCTAGCCGCCAAAAACTTCAAAATGACCGCAATTTGCGGTTGGTTCAGGGAGTTGGGGTTTGGATTTTTGTCGGGGCTCTTTAATCCTCAAACTAGATCTCTAGCGTACTTAATTTCTCTCCAGATCGTGTATACAAAAATCTGGAATCATTTTACTTCACATTTGGCGATGTTTTAGCATGCGATAGGAATATCTTGATTCTCGATTTAGCGTTTTCATTAGTTAACAGCGATTCGGGTAATCCTAAGTGACTTTTGCACCTGTATAGCACACGAAGGTCGCACGTGTTAACCTACGTGAGATTAGTTCGCTTTATGTATGTATATATGTCGTATCGATATTCTAGCCCCTCACGCGCTAAAGTTTTATTCAATATTAGGATCGGTTGTGCGGATTTCTGAAACGGCAAGAAAAGGAAAGGAGGTGATTGGATTCGAGTAGATCGAACTCGTTCCGGTGAGTAAATTTTGTTAGTTATATGTATACCCTAGAGGCCATTACTGTACATGAGATGTATATTGTAGTGGATGCTGGGACATATATAGGGAGGACTTTCTTGCTCGACATGATAGTACGCTATCTGGTTGCTCTTTATCTTAATATGTACACTTATTGTCTCTCTGTTACATGTTGATAAAGCCCTTAGGATGTGTACTCGACTTCCAGGATTATGATGCAGATCATACTAGTGGGGCCTAGGTAGTCCATGAGTACATCCTTCAATATTCCTAGTCGTGGAAATATCTAGACGGGGTATCGATATTCCAGAGTAGACTGGCGTATATTTTCTCAACCCATGTGATGGGCGATGGATGATCCCATATCCATTGGTGTTTGACATCAGAGATGGTATGCGGGTGCTCAGTGGAGAGTACACTGAACGGACTCGCCAAGAACTCCCAGATGGTATTATACCTCACGTCAGATGGCAGTTCTCTGGTGACACTGGTACAGCTTAGTCTGTTGACTCGAGATCGTCATAGAGTCTTGTGTTTCTCCCACTGTGCTTTGATTTCCACCCTACCATGGCTCTACTGAGTCATGCAAACAGGTGGTTTTTGGATACAGTCCCGAGTCACATGGAGGCAATGAGCGATAAGAGGGGATTCGTCTCTTCCGGTATTGGGGGTTGATGCTGCGCTATGCTCGACTGGCCATAACTGGAAATCCCTGACCAGGGTTGCTGTGATTTACTGGTAAGTATTATCAGTAGTTTCACGCTTGTTATGGACCATACATCGGCATGACTTATCAAGCTACTGGGGTCTGACGTTTACCACCCCTAGGCTAGATATGCGACATATCAGACGAACAGACCGGACTGTGCGGTAAGTGTTACTGATTGGATTCGCAGGAGTGTGAGCAGGCTTGCTCGTTGATCTTCTGATCGCTCAATACCCGGGTGGCCGTTACGTTTAGCAGACTGCTTGCGGCTTGTGGGTGACTGATATGATCACCACCTACTGCCGGCGTATTGAAGTGTCTTTAAAGTCCTACACAGAGATTTACTGGCTCAAGCGAAACGAAATAGGAGCGCATATGAGATATGTGCGGGACCGAGAATAATACCAGTATGTGATACTGTATTCTATTCTCGCAATTTGTATCATCGGTCGGTTATATGCGATATAGCCGGGTTACCGAATCAAGTGTTGATTCGATATTTTGATACACTAGATATTAGTCAGTTATATGCGATATGACCGGATCATTAAATCAAGTGTTGATTTAATGATTTAATGTATAATTATATATTTGATATATTACTTTACATTAACTAGTATTGGTTCACTTAAGATTACTTTTCTCACTTGATGTGCACAAAGTATATATGTGATATATAATTGTGTACATGTTTGTATCATGCTTGATGATACATGCAAACTTTGGTGTGTGTATGACTTACACCATATTTAAGATAATGGTTAGGGTTTTTATTTATTTTTGTAATTCAAAATGGT
Source organism: Agapanthus africanus (assembly GCA_030015575.1). Classification (NCBI taxonomy): domain Eukaryota; kingdom Viridiplantae; phylum Streptophyta; class Magnoliopsida; order Asparagales; family Amaryllidaceae; genus Agapanthus; species Agapanthus africanus. The sequence goes on along the minus strand of CM057345.1, from coordinate 202,499,505 downwards.
GGCTTTCTTTGTCTTGACTTGAAGCTTCATGAAGCTTTAAGCATCTTTGACAAAGTCCACTTACTTTGTTTTATCAAAGATATTTATTAACCAAACCATTAATTTAAACTATGGTTAGTCTCTACAAAGGTTAGTGGATAAAACTAACCCACCCATGGTTGCATTATGATAATTATCTTCACTTATTTATTCATTCTCACATTATTCTTTCTTCTTCTTCTTCATCCAAAAGAAGAAAAGCTTGCTAGTTTTTTTAAGTGAAGAAATAAAGTGAGAAATCAAAATCTAAAGTGAACTCATTTCTTATTTCATCATCATCTACTACTTGCCATTTAGTTTTGGGTGTTCTCTTCACAAAGTTCTTGACCAAGTGAAGCGAGAGCTTGAGTTTGAGACATCTCGACGTAGATCATTTTCGGCCTCGAAGTCAACGAGCTAGCTTGATCATTTCTTCGGAGAAATCCTTTCTAGAGTTCAGAACCACGATGATCGCAGCGAAGGGACGTCCACACGGAGTTTTAGAAGTGAAGGACCGGATCTACAAAGGTTGTATTTTCATTCACTTCTCTTTGTAATGTTAGATTACTAGTTTTGTTACCCTAGTTTTCTAGTATGATCTTTAGGTTGATTGCTTAGCACCCCCTTTAATTTTTATTGTGGCATGTGTGATGCTTGCAAAACCTAGGCTAGGTGCTAAGGAATCCCAATATGGCATCAGAGCCTAATTAGAAACTTATACGATGTTAAGACAATCCGAAACCGAAAAACTCCGCAAAATACGATTTTAGAAACCCATGGATTTGCTCTCTAGAAAATTTTTTAAAAGTGGTCTGAAAATTATTTAAACAACTGCAGAGTGGCATTTAGGATGATATAAGAACACAGATGCAAAACGAGGGGGTGTGCTCAGTTCCTGGCCGGCGACCAGGCCAGGAAGTCCGGCGACGCCGACCGTACAGGCTCCCCTCCTCGTTTTTCACCAGTGCTCTGTACATCTTAATTTGGGGTTTCTGGTATTGTTTGTTTAGTCCAGATTTTCATGTAATGATAATTGTGTTATGGACTCTTTGCTGAGTATTTCGTATTCGTAATTTTTAGCATTGTATTGGTAACCTAGACCATGTTTAACACTTCGAACGAAATTCAAACTTCACCTTATGACCCCCTCTGAAATCTCCAAGTGTTGGAATTTTTCTAAGTTAATTATATTCAATGTTCGTGCAAGTAACTCTATGGACCCTCTAGAAGAACATAAACCTTAACTCGGTTCTATGCCCTCGGAACCGCGGCTTGAACCCTCGGGTTTGCCGTGGTTCCGCGGTGTCATAGGTGAGGCGTTGGTTTGACCCTTCTACGACTGGATCATAGGTACTGTGGCACGTTTTGAATACTTTAACTTCTTTCAAGTGTTGAGCTCATTGGGAATTGTGGGAATTTGTTGATTCGTTCGAAACATTTAACATAGTCTAGTATATTGTGATACAATACTTGGAATCAACATTTGAATTTTATAAGTCTTACAATTTAGTCTCATTTGATCGGTTGCCACGGGATTTTGATGCGATCAAAAATCTGTCGCAATCACTTTGTATATTCGGATACTCGCCGGGTAACATTACTAGATAGCCATGCCACATAACCCCGACCAAGTGACTGTAGGAGAACTCCGTTGCCAAAAAGCATCCGTACGGGTGCTCGCGGCTGTGGTGTTCCGCCTAAGTGCACTTCGTCGTCAGTATCGGGGGGTGCGGCCGTCTACTAAAGTTCCCGATGAGCATTCGATCAAAATGTCGGGAATCATGTTGAATTGCCCGACTGATTATTGGAAAGTGTTTTCAATATCGAGACTAAAATGCGGGGTTTACAATTGTTAGGCATGCGATGTCTAAGGAATTCTTTTGTCAGGCATGAAATCCGCAATATGAGATATTACGGGTTTATGATATCTAAGGTGGTTGCGGATTCCAACTGTTGTAGTTTTCATTTTCTTTTCTGCGACCGTAAGTGTAATATGTGGGGTATCGCCGGTTTCGTTACTATATGTCAACGACAATTGGGATACGCATATTTACTTACGTTGATGGCATGTGATGTTATGTGTTGTTGTATATGTTATATCGGATCGTCGTGTTTGAATAGCCAGGGGGTTTTATGTGAGATGGGTGTTTTTCATTTTCATTCATGTAAAAACTTGTATGTAATATTCTTTTATTTGGGGCACTTCCGGGTTGAGGAAGATGTCACCGTTGATGTATATTATTTACTTTTCCGCATTAGGATAGACCCAGGAGGGGAGCACAAGTAACCGGGTTCTACAGTCCAATAGGAGACCATCTCGAGGAGTCGAGTCCGGGTCTCCTAACTCTAGAATTGGTAGGGTTGCTTGTCGCTCTCGTAGGGGTCTAGAGATGTGGGTTTGGCTATTCATCACGACCGTGGAATCCGTGTTCTATATAGGCTCAAAATAAAACACGGACATCCTAGTATATCCAATATTTCATATGTTGTTTTCTGCTGCGTTATCTGTGATGTGATCATGTGATATGTTCAGATAGATACTGTATATAGTATATATGATATATTATATAGACGTTGCTTATGTTTTACACCCGTGCTAGCCCTGCCCCGCTCTGCCGTTAGTCCTAACGGTGCATGACGGGACATCGAGGTGAATGTGGATGGCATAAGCGTACGTTGTATTATCTGTGATGTTTATGTGACTTAAATGATGAGACGTTCATTAATGAGATTAATGAAAGAAAATAAACCTAAAAGATGTTGTGGAATCGAATTTCAAAAAATTAGGTAGCTCTAGTTGTTGCTTTGCATAGCGGTATTCCTTGTAGAATATCCAGCACCTCATCGATGAGGAAAGAGCCGAGATCCCTTCACCGGGAGTGACCTCTTTAGCAATAAGTAGCATATGCTATAACCTTCGGTTTGTCTTTTGATTGCTTTTCTAGTTCTTGCTTTGCATAGTGGAATTGTGAATATCCTGCATCTCATTCGACGAGGAAAGAGCCAAGATCCCTTCACCTGGAGTGACCTCTTTAGCGAAACTAGCAAAAGCATCAAAAACACTCCATTTTAAACCATTTGTTTCTGCAACGAGATCAAGTTCAAAACGTTAAAGGTTTTCTTAAAAACCATCCGCAACCCTCCGTCATTTTAGGAAGTAGAGTACTCAGTATTCGTGCTGTGTTTGTCGACCATAGCCGAGGCGTAGTGTACGGTAGCTAAGTGATGTCTTCCTACACAGCATATGATGCAATTAGTTAGGACAGTCATGTGACTTTGTTGACCTTAACCAAGGGTCATGTGCGTAGGTCTAATTAATCACGAAATAACGGATAGAACTTGACTAGTGCTTATGATTTGTTGAGCATAGCCAAGGTCATAAGTGCTAGGGGTAAAAACCATTATCAGGAGTTTCAAGTGTTGGAATTTGCAATGAGATTGCATACTTTCTATGAGATAGTTGGATCCCTATACCCACTGCGAGTAATTGTTACTTCTGGGAAAGTTTTGCACTTTACAATTAGCCGATCAAGTAGGTGTCTAGAAAGGTGTCAACGGGATTACGCCCCTGGGAAAACGAGGTTTATTTTAATTAGGTTCGTGCGAAAGCACGGGGAACCTACCTCAAAGTACCGGCACTGGCCTGGCTGAAAGATTGGCGAACTTGTAGAATGTAATTAATCCCGGCTAATCTTTCCTTTTAGGGTTTGAAGGAAGATTTAATAAAAACAGTGGGAGCCATCCTGATTAGATAAAATATATAACCAATCTAATCTTGCAAGAGCGCACGCAGAGTGTTTTCTTCTCTCTCCAGGTAGCGACCATGTCACGCCTTAATCAAGATAATAATATGGATGTATTGATCGAACCCGCTTGTTATACTTAGCTGGGGAACGTTGGTCCCGCTCCAACTTATAATTGTTATAAGACCGAGCAGGAAATAGGGGAATACCAGGATTCCCATGCCGCCCAAACGAAGAAAGTGCATGCTGATGCATCTTCTTCGGGTGTGTTCATTACATAGAACTGTTTCTCAGTATCCTCTACGTGCTAGGTATTTGATACCCGATCAGGATCCCGGATATATAATCTGTTACATGGGCTACAGATAGATAGAGAACTGAGAACGGGTGATAATTTTCAAGAATTGGAAACGGTGCAATAGTTGCAAGCCAAGGTGTTGGCAGTTATTGTAGGGTTCCTAGGCATCCTAATGGAGTCTCACAAGGCATCGAACATGCCAAATTCAAAAATTATGGAAGCCGAGAAACCCTAACACGGATCGTTTACTAGATATTTAGGCGAAACGGAAAACTAGTTAACTATTTAACTAAAGTTGAGATGCTACAACCTTTGTAGATCCGGATTTCCGCCTCCTTAGCTCCACGTGGTCATGTCCTCGCTGTCCATCATGAATCCTCGACTCGATCATCGGCTTCATCGGGAAAACAAGCGGAATAGGTCGTCGGCTTTGTGTCAAAGACGATCTACGTCGAGGTTGCACAAACTCAAGCTCCGACTTCACAAACTTGTGAAACTTGTAAAGTAAACACCCAAAACAACTTGGCAAGAGGTAGAGGGTGAAGAAACAGGAGGTGGGTTCACTTTAGAATTGGATTTATCTCACTAGATCTCAAGTTGCCATTGTTGTAGCAAGCTTGAAGAAGAAGAAGAAGATGAGCTGGTTATGATAAGTTCTATTAAAAAGAAATAGAAAATCAAATACTTATCATAACTTAAACTAGGGTTAAGTGTAGAGAATTAACCATGGTCACTTGGATGGGTTAGGGTTAAGCATGAAGATAAGGATGGTTAGCAAAGTCAAAGCTTCATGAAGCTTCAACATAAAACAAATAAAGCCACCATTCTCATCTTAAACTTATCCAAATAAATGAATAACTAAATAAATGAATAACTAAATATGCAAAACCCTAATTATCATAATAACCATGGTTTAATTCTATTCACTTAACCATATGATCAAGTATCATCAAACATGATACAAAAAGATGCACAAAAGTATATCACATATACAATGTGCAATCCAAGTGAGAAAAATCCGTTTAAAATGAACCAATACTAGTTAATGCAAAGTAATATATCAAATATATAATTATACATTAAATCATTAAATCAACACTTGATTCAATGATCCGGTTATATCGCATACAACCGACTAGTATGTAATGTATCAATTTATCGAATCAATGATTCGATAACTAGGTCATATCGAATATAACCAATCGAAACATATATCGCGAGAATGAAATGCAGTATCACATACACGCATTATTCTCGGTCCCGCACATATCTCATATGCGCTCCTATTTCGTTTCGCTTGAGCCAGGAAACCTCTGTGTAGGACTCTAAAGACTCGTCAATACGCCGGTAGCAGATGATGATCATATCAAGCACCCACAAGCCGCAAGCGGTCTGCTAAACGTAACGGCCACCCGGGTATTGAGCGATCAGAAGATCGACGAGCTAGCCCGCTCACACTCCTGCGAATCCGACCAGTAACACTTACCATACAGTCCGGTCTCTTTGTCAGATACGTCGCATATCAAGTCTAGGGGTGGTAAACGTCAGACCCCAATAACCCGATAAGTCGTGCCGATGTGAGGCTCATAACGGGTCGAGAAACTACTGGTAACACTTACCAGCAAATCTCTGATCAGCCCTGGCCAGGGACTTCCCTGTTACGGCCAATCGAGCACAGCGCAACATCTACCCCCAATACCGGGAGAGACGAAACCCCTCCTATCGCTCATTGCCTCCATGTGACTCGGGACTGTACCCAAAGACCACCGTTTTGCACGCCCTCATGGACGTGGTAAGGTGGAGATCAAAGCACAGTGGGAATCACATAAGACTCTATGACGATCTCGGGTCTACAGACTATCCTGTACAAGTGTCACCTGAGAACTGCCATCTGACGTGAGGTATAATACCATCTGGGAGTTCTCGGCGAGTCCGTCCAGTGTACCCAGTCTCCACTGAGCACCCGTATACCATCTCTGATGTCAAACACTAATGGATATGGGATCATCCATCACCCATCACATGGGTCGAGAAGCGTATACGCTAGTCTACTCTGGTATATCGATGCCCCGTCTCGATACACTCACGACTAGGGACCTTGAAGGATGTACTTATGGACTACCATGTCCCACTAGTATGATCTGCATCATAGTCCAGGTAGTCAAGTACAAATCCTAAGGGCTTTACCAACATATAACTATAAGACAGTATAAAGAGACTAGTGTACATGTTAAGATAAAGAGCAACCAGATAGCATACTATCATGTCGAGCAAGAAAGTCATCTCTATATATGTCCAAGCATCCAATATAATATACATAATCTGTACAATACTGGCCTCTAGGGCATACATACAACTAACAATCTCCCACTTGCACTAGGGCCAGCTGCTGTAGTATCTCATACCGAGCATCCCGAAGAGTCTTTCAAACTGTATCTGGGGAATGGCCTTCGTGAGTGGATCCGCCGTGTTGTTCTTCGTGTCAACTCTCCTGACCTCGATCTCCCGGCGATCAACTATCTCCCGGATCAGGTGATACCGCCTCAGAATATGCCTGGACCGCTGATGGGACCTGGGTTCCTTGGCCAAAGCCACCGCTCCATTGTTATCGCAATACAAAGGTATTGGACGCTCAATGGATGGAACCACTCCAAGTTCAGAAATGAACTTCTTGATCCAGACAGCATCTTTGGCAGCATCGTTGGCAGCGATGTATTCAGCCTCCATCGTCGAGTCTGCCACGGTTTCCTGCTTGGAACTCTTCCAGCTAACCGCCCCTCCGTAAAGGGTAAAGACAAAGCCCGACTGCGACTTAGAGTCGTCCTTATCACTCTGGAAGCTCGAATCGGTAAAGGACTCCACTTGGAGTTCTCCGTTACCATACACCAAGAACATATCTCTAGTCCTTCGCAAGTACTTGAGAATGCTCTTCACAGCTGTCCAGTGACTCTCTCCAGGATCAGCTTGATACCTACTCACTATACTTAGTGAGTATGCTACATCGGGTCTGGTACATAGCATCGCATACATGATAGAGCCTACTGCCGAAGCATAGGGTATCCCTTGCATGCGAGCTCTCTCCAAATCAGTCTTGGGAGACATCTCTTTGGAGAGAGTGACTCCAGAGATCGTGGGCAAGTTCCCACGCTTGGACTCTTCCATACTAAACCTCTTTAGTATGGTGTCAATGTACCTGGATTGGGACAATCCCAAAATCCGTTTGGATCTATCTCTATAGATCTTAATCTCCAATATGCAGGAGGCATCACCAAGATCTTTCATTGAGAATCTTTGTGATAAGAAGAGCTTGACCGATTGCAGCATAGGAATATCATTTCCTATCAAGAGTATGTCGTCCACGTACAATACGAGGAAGACAACCTTACTCTCTGCCACCTTCTTGTAGATACAAGGTTCATCTGGATTTTTGACGAAATCAAACTCTTTGATAACGACGTCAAAGCAGATGTTCCAACTCCGCGATGCTTGCTTTAATCCATAAATGGATTTAAGCAGCTTGCACACCTTCCCGCTGCTCCCACTGTCTACGAAGCCCTCTGGCTGAGTCATGTACACGCACTCTTCTAAATCACCATTTAGAAAGGCGGTCTTAACATCCATTTGCCAGATTTCGTAATCATGATAAGCAGCGATGGCAAGCATGATCCGGATGGATTTAAGCATAGCTACTGGAGAAAATGTCTCGTCATAGTCCACACCTGGTCTTTGACGAAAACCCTTTGCTACTAGTCTAGCTTTGAAAGTCTCCACTTTCCCATCTACACCAAGTTTCTTCTTGAAGATCCACTTGCTCCCAATGGGTTTTACCCCTTTAGGAGCAACTTCCAAAGTCCATACTTTGTTGGTGTACATGGAATCCATCTCGGACCGCATTGCATCCAGCCATTTCACAGAGTCACCACTCGTGATGGCCTGCTCGAAGCTAGTTGGGTCATCATCCTCCATGATGCAATCCTCGCTTCCACCATCAATGAGAAAACCGTAGTATCTCTCAGGTGGACGAGAAACCCTACCAGATCGGCGGAGAGGCTGAGGTTCGTCGGGTACTACCGAATCTTCTGGTTCCACTAAATCTTCAGTTATAGTTTGTGTTTCTGGAACTTCTTCCAGTTCTACCTCAGAGCCACTAATCTCTTTTGCAAGAAATTTCTTTTCTAAAAAGGTGGCATGTTGAGCAATAAACACCTTTTGTTGTTCACTGTGGTAGAAATAATATCCATTTGAATGTTTAGGATATCCCACAAACTAACATAAAACTGACCGTGCCTCGAGTTTGTCTGGATTTTGCCTTTTGACATAGGCCAGACAACCCCATATCTTAACTCGTTTAAGACATGGTCTCTTCCCACTCCATATCTCATATGGTGTGGTAGGTACAGATTTAGATGGAACTTGATTCAATAGGTATGCCGCTGTCTCAAGTGCATACCCCCAGAAGGAAATAGGTAACTCAGCTGTACTCATCATAGAGCGCACCATATCTAATAGGGTGTGATTTCTCCGCTCCGATACACCGTTGTGCTGTGGTGTATATGGAGGAGTCAGCTGAGAGAGAATCCCATTCTCTTTTAGGAAGTCCAGGAATTCATTGCTCAAGTATTCACCTCCTCGATCAGATCGAAGGATTTTAATACTTTTTCCGGTTTGTTTCTCGACTTCTTGTTTATATTCTCTAAATTTCTCAAAAGCTTCAGACTTGTGTCTTATCAAGTACACATGTCCGTATCTTGAGAGATCGTCAGTGAATGTAATGAAGTACGAAGAACCATCCCTGGCATATGTAGACATTGGACCGCATACATCACTATGTACTAGTCCCAAGAGTTCGGTAACTCTTTCTCCGTGTCCCGTAAACGGAGTTTTGGTCATCTTTCCTTTGAGACATGACTGGCAAGTGTCATAAGATGAAAATTCAAACGGATTTAAATATCCATCTTTATGCAACTTAGCTAGTCGTGTCACATTGATGTGACCCAGTCTACAATGCCACAAGAAGGATTCGTTCAGTTCTGAACTCTTCCTCTTGTGTGTGTTTGTTATGCTCAGAACTGTTGATTGATTTAGAACATAAATGCCATTGCATAACGTGCCTGATCCAACCAACTTTTGGTTACGGAAAATGTTCATAACATTGTCCTGTAATACAAAATTATATCCTTCTTTGCTTAATAAAGAAACCGATATAATGTTGCATATCAGGTTCGGCATGTAATAGCATTCGTTCAGAACCAATGTATTACCAGTTGGTAATACAAGGTGATATTCTCCGACAGTCTTAGCTGCAACAATTGCACCATTTCCAACTCTAATGTCTTTATCACCTTCTCCAAGTTCTCTACCTTTCCTAAGCCCATATAACTGATTACATATATGGGATCCTGACCCGGTATCTAATACCCAGGACGTAGAGCAAATGGAGAAACAGTTCTCTGTAACGAACACACCCGAAGAAAATGCATCAACATGTACTTTCTTCATTCGGGTGGCATGGGAATCCTGGTGTTCCCCTATTTCCTGTTCATTCCTATAACTCTTACAGGAAAGAACGGAACCAACGTTCCCCAGCACAGTATAACATGCGGGTTCGGTCAATACATCCATATTATTATCTTGATTAAGGCATGAACTGGTCGCTACCTGGAGAGAGAGAGAAGAAAACACTTTAGCGTATACTCGTGCAAGATCAGATTGGTTATTATCTTATCTAATCAGGATGGCTCCCACTGCTTTTTATCAAATCTTCCTCCAAACTCTAAAAGGAAAGACTAGCCGGGATTAATTACACACTACAAGTTCGCCAATCTTTCAGTCAGGCCAGTGTCGGTACTTTGAGGGAGGTCCCCCGTGCTTTTGCACGAACCTAATTACTGTAAACCTCGTTTTCCCAGAGGCGTAACCCCGTTGACACCTTTCTAGACACCTACTTGATCAGCTAATTGCAATGTGTGAAACTCTCCCAGGAGTAACTCTTACTCGCAGTGGGTATCGGGATCCAACTATCACATAGAAGGTATGCAATCTCATTGCAAATTTCAACACTTGAAATTCCCGATAATCTTTTGCCCCTAGTGTACCATGACCTTGACAGAGGTCAACAAATCATAGTGCACTAGTCAAGTTCAACCCGTCATTTCTTGATTGAATCAAACCCACCCGTACGACCCTTGACAGAGGTCAACAAGGTCGCACGACTACCCTAATCCAATCACATCACATGCTTTGCAGATAATTACTAGTTAGCTACCGCACACTACGCCTTGACAGAGGTCAACAAACGCAGCACGAATACTAAATAGTCTTTATCTGAAATGACGGAGGGCTACGTCAGGTTTTTCTGAAAACCTATTGCGTAATGAACTCGATATCGTTGTAGAATCAAATGAAGTTTTGAAATGGAGTGATTTTGAGGCTTTTCCAGTTTTGCTAAAGGGGTCACTCCCGGTGAAGGGATCGTCGGCCCTTTCCTCGTCGAATGAGGTGCGGGATATATCATATATATCACTGTGCAAAGCAAAAACCCAAAAGCAGTCAAAAGCAAACCGAGTGTGTAGCATCTGCCAGTTATTGCTAAAGGAGTCACTCCCGGTGAAGGGATCTCGGTCCTTTCCTCATCGAATAAGGTGCAGGGTATATCATATATACCGCTATGCAAAGCAAGAACTGTAGCTACATGTTTTATTTTAAAATCTGATTCTACAACATCTTAGGTTTCTTAGCTTTCATTAATCACATTAATGAAGTCCCATCATTTAAATACCTAAACATCACAGATAGATATGACGTACACTTATGCCATCCGCATTCGCCTCGATGTCCCCTCGTGCACCGTTAGGTTAGGTAACTAACGACAGAGCAGGGCAGGGCTAGCGCGGGTGTAAAACATAAGTAACGTCTATATAATATATCATATATACTATATACTATATCCATCACAGAATCATCTCATGATCACATCACAGATATCGCAGCAGAATAAACATATGAAATATTGGATATACTAGGACATCCGTGTTTTCAATACGAGCCAGTATAAAACACGGATTCCACGGTCGTGATGAATAGCCAATCCCACACCCCTAGACCCCTACGAGAGCGGCAAGCAACCCTGCCAATTCTAGGGTTAGGAGACCCGGACTCGACTCCTCGAGTTGGTCTCCTACTGGACCCCAGAACCCGGTTACTTGTGCTCCCCTCCTTGGGTCTATCCTAATGCGGAAAAGTAAATAATATACAACGGGTGACAACTTCCGCTACCTGGAAGCGCCCCAAATGAAAGAATATTACATACAAGTTTTTACATGAATGAAAATGAAAAAACACTCATCTCACATAAAAAAAACCCCGGCTATTCAAACACGACGATCCAATATAACATATCCAGCAACACATAACATCACATGTCATCAACGTAAGTAAATATGGCAATCCCAATTGTCGTTGACATATAGCAACGAAACCGGCGATATCACATATTACACTTACGGTCACAGAAAAGAAAGTGTAAAACTACAACAGTTGGAATCCGCAACCTCTTTAGACATCACATGCCTAACTGATATAAATCCCGCATTTTAGTCTCGTTATCGAAAACTCTTTTCAATATCGTATGGGACTAAACTGCTAGATTTATAACATTCATCCAGTTATCTCATAACTGTTTGTGAATTCCAATTATTGTATCCAATTCCGGATAAATAGAATATATCAAACTTTCCGATCGAACATTCGAACACCCAAGTTTTCCCGACACCGATCAACACATGAAATAGGTTCAAAGACATTCACTTCATACCTCAGTACCAACGGTCCAGCCGTAGAAGGGTCAAGCCAACGCCTCACATGTGGCACGCCGTACTGCCCCAAACCCGAAGGTTCAAAGGGCAGTTCAAGACGGTCACATAATCGAGTTAAGGTTTGTTGTCTTCTAGAGGGACCATCGCGTTACTTGCACTACTCAGAACGTCTTTTAACCACAGAAAAATCCAACACTTGGAATTATTCCGGCAGGGGAAAACCTGGGTATTTATATCCGGTCGAACTCTTTAACATATTCTACAGTTATCTGGAAAAACACTGAGACAAAGTTTGATATTCCGATCGAATCGTCGATTCCCAATATAACCCTAGAGCACTCAACCTTTAAGTCAATTTAAAAATACCCAGAAAACTCACCAGAATTTATCAGGTATTACTGTGCAAAGAAGTGGGGCTGACGTCACTATATGACCGCGGAACAGCGGCAGAAGCCATGCTTCTGCCGCGTTTCCGCGGCTCATTGAACTGTTCATGGGAAACGTTTTACACAGTAATTCTTAGAATTCTTTGGTGAATTTTTTAAGCATTTTTAATATCAAAAATTCCCAGATTTCATAAAATGTCCAGAGAGCTCTTGGGCATCGGGGTTTCGGGTTCGTCCGGACTTCAAACTCCGTCTAGACTTCGCCTAAGGCTCTAGCTAGGCTCTGATACCACTGTAGGGTTCCTAGGCATCCTAATGGAGTCTCACAAGGCATCGAACATGCCAAATTCAAAAATTATGGAAGCCGAGAAACCCTAACACGGATCGTTTACTAGATATTTAGGCGAAACGGAAAACTAGTTAACTATTTAACTAAAGTTGAGATGCTACAACCTTTGTAGATCCGGATTTCCGCCTCCTTAGCTCCACGTGGTCATGTCCTCGTTATCCATCATGAATCCTCGACTCGATCATCGGTTTCATCGGGAAAACAAGCGGAATAGGTCGTCGGCTTTGTGTCAAAGACGATCTACGTCGAGGTTGCACAAACTCAAGCTCCGACTTCACAAACTTGTGAAACTTGTGAAGTAAACACCCAAAACAACTTGGCAAGAGGTAGAGGGTGAAGAAACAGGAGGTGGGTTCACTTTAGAATTGGATTTATCTCACTAGATCTCAAGTTGCCATTGTTGTAGCAAGCTTGAAGAAGAAGAAGAAGATGAGCTGGTTATGATAAGTTCTATTAAAAAGAAATAGAAAATCAAATACTTATCATAACTTAAACTAGGGTCAAGTGTAGAGAATTAACCATGGTCACTTGAATGGGTTAGGGTTAAGCATGAAGATAAGGATGGTTAGCAAAGTCAAAGCTTCATGAAGCTTCAACATAAAACAAATAAAGCCACCATTCTCATCTTAAACTTATCCAAATAAATGAATAACTAAATAAATGAATAACTAAATATGCAAAACCCTAATTATCATAATAACCATGGTTTAATTCTATTCACTTAACCATATGATCAAGTATCATCAAACATGATACAAAAAGATGCACAAAAGTATATCACATATACAATGTGCAATCCAGGTGAGAAAAATCCGTTTAAAATGAACCAATACTAGTTAATGCAAAGTAATATATCAAATATATAATTATACATTAAATCATTAAATCAACACTTGATTCAATGATCCGGTTATATCGCATACAACCGACTAGTATGTAATGTATCAATTTATCGAATCAATGATTCGATAACTAGGTCATATCGAATATAACCAATCGAAACATGTATCGCGAGAATGGAATGCAGTATCACATACACGCATTATTCTCGGTCCCGCACATATCTCATATGCGCTCCTATTTCGTTTCGCTTGAGCCAGGAAACCTCTGTGTAGGACTCTAAAGACTCGTCAATACGCCGGTAGCAGATGATCATATCAAGCACCCACAAGCCGCAAGCGGTCTGCTAAACGTAACGGCCACCCGGGTATTGAGCGATCAGAAGATCGACGAGCTAGCCCGCTCACACTCCTGCGAATCCGACCAGTAACACTTACCATACAGTCCGGTCTCTTCGTCAGATACGTCGCATATCAAGTCTAGGGGTGGTAAACGTCAGACCCCAATAACCCGATAAGTCGTGCCGGTGTGAGGCTCATAACGGGTCGAGAAACTACTGGTAACACTTACCAGCAAATCTCTGATCAGCCCTGGCCAGGGACTTCCCTGTTACGGCCAATCGAGCACAGCGCAACATCTACCCCCAATACCGGGAGAGACGAAACCCCTCCTATCGCTCATTGCCTCCATGTGACTCGGGACTGTACCCAAAGACCACCGTTTTGCACGCCCTCATGGACGTGGTAAGGTGGAGATCAAAGCACAGTGGGAATCACACAAGACTCTATGACGATCTCGGGTCTACAGACTATCCTGTACAAGTGTCACCTGAGAACTGCCATCTGACGTGAGGTATAATACCATCTGGGAGTTCTCGGCGAGTCCGTCCAGTGTACCCAGTCTCCACTGAGCACCCGTATACCATCTCTGATGTCAAACACTAATGGATATGGGATCATCCATCGCCCATCACATGGGTCGAGAAGCGTATACGCTAGTCTACTCTGGTATATCGATGCCCCGTTTCGATACACCCACGACTAGGGACCTTGAAGGATGTACTTATGGACTACCATGTCCCACTAGTATGATCTGCATCATAGTCCAGGTAGTCAAGTACAAATCCTAAGGGCTTTACCAACATGTAACTATAAGACAGTATAAAGAGACTAGTGTACATGTTAAGATAAAGAGCAACCAGATAGCATACTATCATGTCGAGCAAGAAAGTCATCTCTATATATGTCCAAGCATCCAATATAATATACATAATCTGTATAATACTGGCCTCTAGGGCATACATACAACTAACAGTTATCACCCTGTATTACCAAATACATTGATTCTGAACGAATATTATTAGATACCGAACCCGATATACAAAATCATATCAGTCTCTTTATTTAGTAAAGAAGGATATAATTTTGTATTGTTGAATAATGTTTTGAACATTTCCTATATCAATAGTTGATCGGTTCTGGCACGTTATCTAAAAGCATATACATTCTAAATCAAACCACAGTTCTTTACGTACAGAACACACACAAGAGGAAAAGTTCAGAAATGAACGAATCCTTCTTGAGGCATTGTAGACTAGGTCATATCAATGCGACCCGACTAGCTAAGTTACATTTAAATGGATATTTAAATCAGTTTGAATTTACATCTTGTGAAACTTGCCAGTCATGTCACAAAGATAAAATGACCATAGTTTACTTAAAACAGAGAAGGGGTTGGTGAACTTTTGGGACTGATACATGATGATCTATGTAGTCCCCTATCTACACATGCCAGGACTGGTTCTTTATACTTCCTTACATTCACTGATGATCTCTCAAGATTCGGACACATGTTCCTGTTGAAACTCATGTCTGAAACTTTTGAGAAATTCAAAGAATATAAGTCAGAAGTAGAGAACCAATATAGGTGTAAGTATTATATCCTTTGATGTGATTAGGGAGGAGAATACTGAGGCATGAAGATCCTGGACTATTCTAAAGGAGAATGAGATTCTCTCTCAGCATTACTCCGTATACACCACAGCACAACGGTGTATCGGGATGGAGCAATCGCACCCTATTAGATATGGTGCGCTCTATGATGAATATCACTGAGTTACCTGTTTCCTTTTTAGGGGTTATGCACTTGAGAAGCTGCATACCTATTGAATTGGGTTCCAATCAAATCAGTGCCTACCACTCCATATGAGATATGATATGGAAAGAGCCCATCTTTTAAGTGAGTTAAGATTTGGGGTTGTCCGGCTTATGTCAAAAGCAAAATCCGGACAAGCTCGAGGAAAAGTCAGTTCTGTAGAACTGGAAAGAGTTCCAGCTATACAAACTACAGCTAATAATTTGATAAAACCAAAGGATTCAATAGTTCCCAACAAACCTCAGCCTCTCCGCCGATCTGGTAGGATTCCTCGTCCGCCTGAGAGATACTTCGATTTCTCGAGGACAGTGGGAGCGGGGATTGCATCATGAGATGATGACCCAACTAGTTTCGAACAGGCCATCAAGAGTGGGGACTCTGTAAGAATGGCTGGATGCTTAGCGATCTGAGATGGAATCCATGTACACCAACAAAGTATGGACTTTGGCTGCTATATCTGAAGGGTTAAATCCCCATCAGGAGCAAGCATATCTTGAGAATATTACTTGGTGTAAATAGAAAAGTTGAGACTTTCAAAGCTAGACTTGTTAAAGGTTCTCGTTATCAACCAGGCGTGGATAATGATGAAACCTTTTCCAGTGGCTGTTTAAGTCCATTCGGATCGTACTTGCCATTGCTACATACCATGACTACGATATCTGGTAGTTGGGTGTCATGACTGCTTTTCTAAATATTGATTTAGAAGAGAGCGTTTATAAGTACACAGCCAGAGAGCTTCGTAGACAGTGGGAGCAGCGGAAACATATGCAAGTTGCTTTAAAAGTTAAACCAGGCATCGCGGAGTTGGAACGTCTGTTTTGATGTGGGAGTCAAAGTGTTTGATTTCATCGAAATGGTAGATGAACCTTGTATATACAAAAAGGTAGTAGAGAGTATGGTGGTATTCCTCGTAGTGTACGTGGATGACATACTCTTGATAGAAAAAGAGTTTCCTATGCTACGCACGGTCAATCTTCTCTTATCACAAGGATTCTACATATAGGATCTAGGTGATACCTCCTAAATTCTGGGTTTTGGATCTATGAGATAGATCTAAATGGATGTTAGGATTCTCACTAGGTGTAGTGAGATGGTATCAATCGATCCTGGGGAGAATCACTGGATAGCTTCCAGGGTGGTAAGGACGACTGAATGTCAGTCATAGGCATTGTTTTTACCCTCAGTGGAGGGACGGTATGTTGGAAGAGTTGCAAGCTAGATACCGTGGCAAACTAGACGATAAAGGCTGGTGACATCGCTATCAAAAATACTACCAAAGAGGCAGTTTGGGTGTATATTAGTTCATGAGATGAACTAGATTCCTACCATTGTGTTACAATGGAGGTGTGGCTTTGGCCCAGGAACCCCGGTCCCATCAGTGACCCAGACATATTCTAAAGGCAATATCACCTAATCATGGAGATGGCTGATCTCCAGGGAGATCGAGGTTAGGAGAGTAGACTCAGAGGACAACACAGCGGATCCACTCACAAAGGCCTTTTCCCAGATTGAGACTTTTATGAGATGGTTGAGTATGAGATACTACAACCACTGTTATATAATGGCCCTAGTGCAAGTGGGAGATTGTTAGTTATATGTATACCCTAGAGGCCATTACCGTACATGAGATGTATATTGTAGTGGATGCTGGGACATATATAGGGAAGACTTTCTTGCTCGACATGATAGTGCGCTATCTGGTTGCTCTTTATCTTAACATGTACACTTATTATCTCTCTGTTACATGTTGATAAAGCCCTTAGGATGTGTACTCGACTTCCAGGATTATGATGCAGATCATACTAGTGGGGCCTGGGTAGTCCATGAGTACATCCTTTAATATTCCTAGTCGTGGGAATATCGAGACGGGGCATCGATATTCCAGAGTAGACTAGCGTATATCTTCTCGACCAATGTGATGGGCGATGGATGATCCCATATCTATTGGTGTTTGACATGAGAGATGGTATGCGGGTGCTCAGTGGAGACTGGGTATACTGAACGGACTCGCCAAGAACTCCCAGATGGTATTATACCTCACGTCAGATGGCAGTTCTCCGGTGACACTGGTACTGCTTAGTCTATTGACCCGAGATCGTCATAGAGTCTTGTGTTTCTCTCACTGTGCTTTGATTTCCACCCTACCACGGCTCTACTGAGTCGTGCAAACAGGTGGTTTTTGGATACAGTCCCGAGTCATATGGAGGCAATGAGCAATAGGAGGGGATTCGTCTCTCCCGGTATTGGGGGTTGATCTTGCTCTATACTCAACTGGCCATAACTGGAAATCCCTGGCCAGGGTTGCTGTGATTTACTGGTAAATGTTATCAGTAATTTCACGCTTGTTATGGACCATACATCGGCATGACTTATCAAGCTACTGGGGTATGACGTTTACCTCGCTTAGACATATCAGACAAACAGACCGGACTGTGCGGTAAGTGTTACTGATTGGATTCGCAGGAGTGTGAGCAGGCTTGCTCGTTGATCTTCTGATCGCTCAATACTCGGATGTCCGTTACGTTTAGCAGACCGCTTGCGGCTTGTGGATGACTGATATGATCACCATCTACTACCGGCGTATTGACGTGTCTTTAAAGTCCTACACAGAGATTTACTGGCTAAAGCGAAACGAAATAGGAGCGCATATGAGATATGTGCGGGACCGAGAATAATACCAGTATGTGATATTGTATTCTATTCTTGCGATTTGTATCATCGGTCGGTTATATGCGATATAGCCGGGTTACCGAATCAAGTATTGATTCGATATTTTGATACACTAGATATTAGTCGGTTATATGCAATATGACCGGATCATTAAATCAAGTGTTGATTTAATGATTTAATGTATAATTATATATTTGATATATTACTTTACATTAACTAGTATTGGTTCACTTAAGATTGCTTTTCTCACTTGATGTGCACAAAGTATATATGTGATATATAATTGTGTACATGTTTGTATCATGCTTGATGATACATGCAAACTTGGGTGTGTGTATGACTTACACCATATTTAAGATAATGGTTAGGGTTTTTATTTATTTTTGTAATTCAAAATGGTGGCTTTCTTTGTCTTGACTTGAAGCTTCATGAAGCTTTAAGCATTTTTGACAAAGTCCACTTATTTTGTTTTATCAAAGATATTTATTAACCAAACCATTAACTTAAACTATGGTTTAGTCTCTACAAAGGTTAGTGGATAAAACTAACTCACCCATGCTTGCATTATGATAATTATCTTCACTTATTTATTCATTCTCACATTATTCTTTCTTGTTCTTCTTCATCCAAAAGAAGAAAAGCTTGCTAGTTTTTTTTAATTGAAGAAATAAAGTGAGAAATCAAAATCTAAAATGAACCCATTTCCTATTTCATCATCCTCTACTACTTGTCATTTAGTTTAGAGTGTTCTCTTCACAAAGTTCTTGACCAAGTGAAGAGGGAGCTTGAATTTGAGACATCTCGACGTAGATCATCTTCGGTCTCGAAGTCAACGAGCTAGCGTTGATCATTTCTCCGGGGAAATCCTTTCTAGAGTTCGGGACTACGATGATCGCAGCGAAGGGACGTCAATATGGAGCTTTAGAAGTGAAAGACCGGATCTACAAAAATTGTATTTTCATTCACTTCTCTTTGTAATGTTAGATTTCTAGTTTTGTTATCCTAGTTTTCTAGTATAATCTTTAGGTTGATTGCTTAGCCCCTTTAATTTTTATTGTGGCGTGTGTGATACTTGCAAACCCTAGGCTAGGTGCTAAGGAATCCTAACAAATTTAACATCTACGAGAGAATCGTTTGGATGGCGTTAAGCGCCCGATGGCTAGATTCATATTATACATCACTATTTACATTCATATGTTGTATTATCATTATCATACATACTCAACTACTTGTTACCCTTTGATAAACCCTTGTTAGGACACTTGCACCATTACCAATGTGTTTTATGCCGCACGTGCACAAACTCATGTATACGCACCTCATTAGTAATTGCCATGTCACGTACACTATAGAACGTGCCACGTTTCTTTACATTACGCTATATACCTGTTAGTAGTTAGAGCTTCGCTTATTACATACTAGAATGCATCATGCCGATATCCTGTAATTTTACCATTAATACCATGTTATTTATACGATATTGTTTTATGGGATTTCTGTTTTCATGAGATTTGAGAAACCGCGTGACACATTTTATAAAACCTGGATTCGTTTTTTTTTAAATGTGGTTTTCTCTTGATATAATATTTTGGCGTGCACCATGAGTTTTGTAGGTTTTGAGATATGAATGTTCTCCAATTCGAGTGGGGAGTCACCGTTTGTGGATAAATGGTGGACCCGGTAAGGTACCCAGGGGAAAGAAGATCGTATAGAAAGACGTTGAGGCTAGCCGGGAGTACTACCTACCGGTGAGCCTAGCTGAGAGTACTACCTACCGATGATAGTATGGAAACTCGGCGAATATCCGGAGGATACCGACCGGAGTTATATGTTTCAGACAGATATGAGGACCGATCTGAGAGATGACACCTATGATATTGGGATTTCGTGTGTCGATATTTGATACAGGATTTATGATGATTCATTGATAGTATTTCTGTTTTTACCTTACTAGAATTGTTATGATATGCTCGTTTTATACATGCTACATCCATGTTACTACACGTCGCTTACCTCACATATGCCGCATCCCCACTACTATACATCATTATAACCTCATAGTTAGAATTGTCACCGTTTCGTTATGCATGTGATTGCCATTTACGATGTTATTTATTACTCACGAGCTGGAACTCACCCCCGTTGTGCCACAGTTTCTTGCGGGACCGATCATTCAGAGTAGTCGCGGCTTGGGGCATACTTGTACCTTTGGATGTGATCTTTTTGCTTAGGTGGGTTATGAGTGTTCTTTTGTCCGTCATCTTTTGTACTTGTACACTGTATCTAGTATATTTCGTCTACTACATATATATTAACTTAGAGACGGGACTGAGAGATTTGTATTATATCGTCTTTGGGTGTCGTGATCGTGTAAGCCGATCATGGTGGTTGTGTTATTATTGCTTTCTTTTCCTTCCATGCTTTATTCTTCGCCAGTGGCATCGTATATTTAAACTGCGTGGTTGTGTTCCGCCAAGTGGACGTTAAGATTGCTCCCAAGTGGGGATGTTTGTATGTGTGTGTGTGTATTGCTTGTATCGGTTTTGATCAAATTTACAAGGAAGGTGCTGCCGGAAATTTTAGTAATAACTTGTTTTCAAAAAATGTTTTTCCAACAACTCTTTTATGCTCAAATTTAATATGTTTTTAGAAGACTTCACCTCTTTACCTTTACTTACAATTTAGATTCTGAGTTTTGGCTTATTTAGATTGTGTTACGGTTTTAGACGTCACGTGATTTAAGTGCCGGTCACTTCCCTCGTTTTGGATCGTAACAAAGTTGGTATCAGAGCGTTGGGTTTTACTTTTCTGGGTCTAAGATGACCTTAGTATGATGGAGTAGGTAACTTAAGTAAAGTAACGTAGCGTATATCTGTTTTGTGGCATGTTTACGATACGATACTCCGCCTGCGTGACCTTACGATAGATGTCTTGTGATTCCTTCCTTGATTCCACGCATCCTTTTGTTCCGGCTGCCATGTTCTTACCAGCGCATGTTTCTTATTCCAGCCACCATACTACCGAAGACTATGAGGGCCCAGAGGGCTGCCGCCAGGGACGAGATCAGGACAGGCTCGTCCAAGACGATGACCGACCAGGACGGTACGCCGACTACTCTGGAGCAGGTTGATCCTCCTTCTCCAGACAGGATCGCTAGGCTGGAGACGGGTCTTCAGAATTTGCACCAGATGATCGGATCATTAGTTGAGACCAGCCGGGCACAAAGTTCAAATGTTTTCCCGCCTACTATGGGGACCATGGTACTATCTACTGCTCAGACAGCCGTGCATGCCATTACAGGGACTATCGAGGTATCATTTCCGGAGTTTATGAGGCTGAAGCCTCCAGTATCTACTGAGACAGATGCAGCAGAAGATTCTCGGTCGTTCCTCGATAGGATGGTCAGGATTAATCGTTTCTTAAGGTGTTCTGATGCGAGATCGGTTAAGCTTGCTAGTTTCCATCTGGAGGGTCTTGCCCATACTTGGTGTTAGTCTGTTGAGAGAGACCGAGCCGCCGGTCTTCCTGCTATGACATAGGATGAGTTTTCAACGGTCTTTCTTTGCTCGTTTCCTTCCGCAGAGTGTCAGAGATGCTCGAGCTCGCAGTTTTGAGTCTTTGCACAAGACTCCTGGCATGATCGTGGCCGAGTATGATATCTAGTTCACTCAGATGTCTAGATATGCTCCTTATTTGGTCGATACCAAGGAGAAGCGAGTCAAGAGATTTGTGCTGGGTCTTGATACACAATTGTTCCTCTCTATTGGTGCCCAGCACTTTGACACTTATGCAGCAGCAATGGACACAGCCACACTGATGGAGGAGCGTATTACTAAGACTGCAGCTGTTCCGGAACCGAAGCCGGTTCGTACTGGCGTATCAGTTTCCGAGTAGTTTGGTAGAGGTATAGCAGGCAAAGACCGCGGCGGATTCTTTCTAGGCCATGTGGTGGTAGAGATTTGATACAGGGCTAGTTATATAGCTCTTACCTACAGGGCCAGTAGCCGTCGCCAGGATGTATCAGTGTAGGAGTCCATACCATCTCGTCAAATATTGTACCGTAAGACATCAAAGTGGGGCAGCAGTTCCAGGTCACCTTACCCCCTTCACATCCTCCTCTACGGGCATTGCCTCTTCCGCCTGTCGCTACTTCATGCCAGACGGATGCTCAGAGAGGTCATGGTCATGGCGGTCATATCCTGAGAGAACGAGGCGGCAGAAGTAAAAGGCATCAGGGTGGTAGTAGAGGTCAGGCTAGGATTTTTGTTTTGACTCCTCAGGATGCGCAGGCATCGAATACTGTTGTGACAGTTACTCTTTCCGTATGTTATTTCGATGCGCGTATATTGTTCGACCCTGGATCCACACACTCATATGTATCCACACGCTTCGCACCGAGATTGGATCGAAATCCGTCTTTGTTTGATCAGCCTCTAGTTGTGATTACTCCCGTATAAGAGTCTTTCATCGCCCGATACGTGTTCAGGCCATGTTCCGTTTGGATTGGGGATAGGGATTCTTTTGTCGATTGGATCCTTCTCGATATGTTAGACTTCGACGTCCTTCTCGGCATGGATTGGTTAGCCACTTGTTATGTGTTTGTGGACTACCGTGAGAAGACGGTCAGATTTTGTTTTCCGAATGAGCCAGTTCTGATTGTGCAGGGGGACCGCGGTGCTGCCCCTCACAGTCTGATTTCCGCCCTTTGCGCTAGTCGGCTTTTGAGGAAAAGATGTCGGGGATTTTTAGCTTATATTCGAGATGCTGGAGCCACAGAGGTCCCGTTGGACCAGGTTCCAATTGTGAAAGAGTTTCCCGATGTGTTTCCTGATGAGCTACCAGGGTTACCGCCATAACGCGATATTGAGTTCTGCATCGACTTGATCCCGGCAGAGGGCCTATTTCTATACCGCCCTATCAGATGGTCCCGGCGGAGCTTAAAGAGCTCAAGGATCAATTGCAAGATTTGCTTGATAAGGAACTTGTACGACCGAGTGTGTCCCCTTAAGGAGCTCATGTCATGTTCGTTAAGAAAGACGACAGTATGAGATTGTGTATTATCGTCAGCTGAACCGAGTTAACGATGCGGAATAGGTATCTTTTACCTCACGTTGACGATTTGTTCGATCAGCTCCAGGGAGTAGGATGCTTTTCGAAGATTGATTTGCGATCGGGTTACCATCAGTTGTAGATCCGGAATGATGACATTCCAAAGACTGCTTTTCGGACGCGCTACAGGCATTACGAGTTCTTGGTGATGTCGTTCGGGCTCACTAATGCCCCGGCAGCGTTCATGAATTTGATGAACCAAATCTTCAAGCCGTTTCTCGACCAGTTTATTATTATATTTATAGACGGCATTCTGGTCTATTCCAGGAGTCGAGAGAAGCACGAGCAACACTTGAAAATTACATTGCAGACCTTGAGAGAGCACCAGTTGTTTGCCAAATTCTCGAAGTGTGCTTTCTGGCTTGACAGTGTAGACTTCTTGGGTCACATGATTACGAGAGATAATATACGAGTGGATCCGAAAAAGATTGAGGCAGTACAGCATTGGCCCAGACCCGTTTCAGTGACTGAGGTTCGCAGCTTCTTGGACTTGGTCGGTTATTACCGTCTTTTCGTACAGGATTTCTCTCGTATCGCTGCACCGATGACCAGGCTAACCCGGATGGGAGTTTCGTTTCTGTGGACTGACACATGTGAGCAGAGTTTTTAGCAGTTGAAAACTCGTTTGACGACTGCACCGATTCTATCTTTGCCTTCAGGCTCAGGAAGTTTCGTTGTTTATTGCGATACTTCTCGAGTGAGTCTAGGTTGTGTTGATGCAGTACGGCAGAGTTATCGCTTAAGCTTCTCGGCAGTTGAAGAAGCACGAGCAAAACTACCCCACTCACAATCTAGAGATGGGCGCGGTGGTCTTTGCGCTTAAAATTTGGAGACATTAATTATACGGCGAGTCATGCCAGATCTTTACGGACCACAAAAGCCTGAAGTACATCTTCCAGCAGCGGGATCTAAACTCGAGGCAACGCCGTTGGATGGAGCTCATAAAGGACTATGATTGTGAGATCCTTTATCATTCGGACAAGGCAAATGTTGTACCCGATGCTTTGAGTTGGAAGCCCGGAGGTAGTTTATCTCATTTGAGCACATTTCAGAGGCAGTTGACTGCGGATTGGCGGGTTTTATGCGACAGTGGTGTACAGTTTGAGTTCATATCCGCAGGACAGCTTGCTCATGTCCGCGCCCGTCCGCTTTTGCTTGATCGCATCAGGGAGGCACAGTCTGACGATGCACGTTTATCTAAAATTATGGAGCAGGTTCGGCAGGGGGAAAATTCGGGGTTTACTATCGATAGCGAGGGAGTGCTACGGTTTGAGACTCGTCTGTGCATACCCGATTCTAGGGGCTGAGACATGAGATCTTAGAGAAGGCACATCAGTTAGCATACAACGTTCATCCGGGTTCCACCAAGATGTATTATGATTTGATAGATGTCCACTGGTGGGAGAGGATAAAGAAAGATGTTTCTGATTTCGTTTCGAGATACCTGACTTGTCAGCAGGTCAAGGCCAAGCATCAGAGGCCGACAGGAGAGTTGCAGCCTTTGCCCATTCCAGAGTGAAAGTAGGAACAGATCTCCATGGACTTCGTTGTGGGTCTACCTAGGTCCAATCGAGGGTATAACTCCATCTGGGTGATCGTAGATCGGTTGATGAAAGCGGCTCACATCCTTCAAGTGAAGACCAATTTTGAGTATGCTCAGTATGCTCGGCTCTACATTGATGAGATTGGGCGGTTGTACGGCGTTCCGACTTGTATAGTTTCCAACAGAGGCACTCAGTTTACCAGCCGTCTCTAGAAGAAACTTCAGGATGCTTTGGATACCCATTTGAGTTTCAATACCACTTTCCATCCACAGACCGATGATTAGTCAGAGCGGACTATTCAGACTCTTGAGAATATACTCCGAGCTTGTACAATAGATTTGGGTGGTAGTTGGGATCGTTACTTGTCCTTGATCGAGTTCTCCTACAATAATAGTTTTCAGGAGACGGTTCAGATGGCACCTTTTGAGACCTTATATGGAAGAAAGTATCAATCGCCGGTCTGTTGGACCGAGCTCAGCGAGAGCAGGATTTTAGGACCGCGGTTAGTCCAGGAGACACGGAGAAGATCCAATTGATCGAGGATAGGATGAGAGCGGCCCAAAACAGGCAGAAGTCGTATGCTGGTCGTCGTCGCTGCAGACTTGAGTTCGTTGTGGGTGACCATGTTTTCTTACGAGTCTTTCCGATGAAGGATGTGATGAGGTTTGGAAAGAAAGGGAAGCTCAGCCCCAGATATATAGGTCCCTTCGAGATTCTTGAGCAAGTCGATACTGTTGCCTATCGTCTAGCATTTCCGTCCAGTTTTCCGGATGTACACCCTGTGTTTAACGTATTTATGCTTCGCAAGTACCTTCATAATCCATCTCACGCGATTCAGCATCAGACGATTCAGCTGAAGCACGATCTATCTTTCACCGAGCAGCCGGTAGTCATCCTGGACAGGCAGGTGAAAAAATTGAGGTCGAAGGTAATGCTGTCCGTGAAGGTTATGTGGCGTACCCTGAATAGCAAAGAGGTCACATAGGAAGCCGTGATTGAGATGTGGGAGAAATTGCCCCATCTCTTCGAAAGTACGTGTAGTTAGATTTTTAAATTCGGACCGAATTTCTTTAAGGGGGAAGATTGTAATATCTTGAAAAAAATTTATTATAGTTAATTATAATTTAATTAGCGATATAACATGTGTTACTTAATAAAACATAGTTAATAATTATTTTTATATATATAAACTTTTTTATAAAAAAAATAAAAAATAAAATAAAATATATATACACATATATATACCTAGCCTAGAACTAGTAATGTGTTGGTTTAGACTAAAAAACCAATTAGTGTCATGACAAATAAACCTTAGGTTACTTTTCTTAAACATTTGCAAGATAAATTTGTTTTAAAAAGAAAAATAAATAAATAAATGATAGAATAATATAGCATGGAATGAGACGATGAGGGATGGGCAAGACATGGTTGAATATTAAATTGGAAAAATTGTTGTGAATGGCTATAGAGTTGACATTCTCATTCTCCTCCTTCTCATCTTTTCTTTTTCTTCTTCTTTTCATATAATTCATTTCTCTACGACCCAAATAAATCCCACAACACCAAATAATCTCCATAAAAATCATATCTTTTCTTTCAAAGGACTCTTGTGAAAGCAAATTCTTTACCCTTGAAGCCACTTGCAAGCTTAGGACCTCCCACAAAGCTAATCTAGAGATAATGAGCCAATCTTAATCAAGCTTTAGCAAACACCTGCCTTAGCAACACTAGTTTAAGCTAAAAGTTTATGTTTTGGGTTGTTTTAAAACTTAAAGTGGGGTTTGAGGTGGAAAATTGAACTTGTGTGAATTCCTTGGTAACCACAACTGATATTAGGATAGATAAAGGTATTTTAGTGCTAATTATCCTTTTATTTTAACACCAAGACTTTATAAATCCACCTTGATATTCTAATGCTGCTAAAACCAACAATTGTTGTAGTTTAAGATTCAAATTGAATCTGCTGCTACTCAAGTGATCACAGAGATAAATTGCGATTTCTGAAAGCTTGTTATAGGACCTTGAGTGCACCAACGAAACCCGAGCCTACTCCTCCACAACCTGGCCGCCAAAAAATTCAAAATGACCGCAATTTACGGTTGGTTCAGGGAGTTAGGGTTTGGATTTTTGTCGAGGGCTCTTTAATCCTCAAACTAGATCTCTGATGTACTTAATTTCTCCCCAGATCGTGTATACAAAAATCTGGAATCATTTTACTTCACATTTGATGATGTTTTAGCGTACGAAACGGATATCTTGACTCTCGATTTAGTGTTTTCGTTAGTCAACAGCAATTCGGGATAGTCCTAGGTGACTTTTGCACCCGTATAGCACACGAAGATCGCACGTGTTAACCTACGTGAGATTAGTTCGCTTTATGTATGTATATATGTCATATCGGTATTCTAGCCCCTCACGTGCTAAAGTTTTATTCGATATTAGGATCGGTTACGGGGACTCTGAAGCGGCAAGAAAAGAAAAGGAGGTGATTGGATTCAAGTAGATCGAGACCGTTCCGGTGAGTAGATTTAACATCTATGTAGGAATCGTTTGGATGGCGTTAAGCGCCCGATGGCTAAATTTATGTTATACATCACTATTTACATTCATATGTTGCATTATCACTATCATACATACTCAACTACTTGTTACCCTTTGATAAACCCTTTATTAAGACACTTGCATCATTACCAATGTGTTTTATGGCGCACGTGCACTGACTCATATGTACATCCAATTGGTAATTAATATGTCACGTACACTATAAAACTTGCCACGTTGCCTTACATTAAACTATATCCCTGTTAGTAATTAGATCTTCGCTTATTATATACTAGTATGCATCATGCCGATATCCCGTACTTTTAACATTATTACCATATTCTTTATACGATGTTGTTTCGTGAGATTTCTGTTTTCATGAGATTTGAGAAACCGCGTAACACATTTTATAAAACCTGGATTCGTTTTTTTTTAAATGCAGTTTTCTCTTAAAATGATATTTTGGCGTCCGCCATGAGTTTTCTCGGTTCTGAGATATGGTTGTTATCCTCTTCGAGGAGTGAGGAGTCACCGTTTGCAGATACATAATAGACCCGGTACGGTACCCAGGGGTAAGAAGATCGTATAGAAAGGCATCGAGCCTAGCTGGGTGTACTACCTTCCGATGATAGTATGGAAACTCGGCGGATATCCGGGGGATACTGACCGGAGTTATATGTTTCAAATGTGGATATGATAGCCGATCCGAGGGACGGCGCCTGATATTAGGATTTCGCGTGTCGGTGTTTGACACAAGATTTATAATGATTCATTGATGGTATTTATGTTTTTACCTTAGTAGAATTGTTATGATATGCTCGTTTTTTACATGATACATCCATGCTACTACATGTCGCTTATCTCACATATGCCACATCCCTACTATACATCATTATAACCTCATAGATAGAATTGTTGCCGTTTCATTATGCATGTGATTGCCACTTACGATATTATTTATTACTCACGAGCTGGCAACTCACCCCCGTTGTACCACAGTTTCTTACGGGGCCGATCGTTCGGAGTAGTCGCGGCTTGGGGCATACTTGTACCTTTGGACGTGATCTTTTTGCTTAGGTGGGTTATGAGAGTTCTTTTATGCGCCATCTTTTATACTTGTATATTGTATCCAGTATACTCCAACAACCACGTGTATATTTGATTTAGAGACGGGACTAAGAGATTTGTATTATATTGACTCCGGGTGTCGTGCTCGTGTGAGCCAATCGAGGTGGTTATGCTTTATTATTGCTTTCTTTTCTTTCCATGCTTTATTCTTCGCCAGTGGCGTCGTATATTTAAACTCTGTGGTTATGTTCCGCCAAGTGAGCGTTGAGATTGCTCTCAAGTGGGGATACTTGTGTGTGTATATTGCTTATGTACAGTTTTAATCAAACTTACAAGGGAGGTGCTGCCTGAAATTTTAGCGATAACTTGTTTTCAAAAAATATTTTTCCAGCAACTCTTTTATGCTTTAATTTAACATTTTCTCAGAAAACTTCACCTCTTTATCTTTACTTACGGTTTAGATTCTGGGTTTCGGCTTTACTTAGATTGCATTACGCCTTTAGACGTCACGTGATTTAAGTGCCGGTCACTTTCCCCGTTTTGGGTCGTGAAATCATACCATTGGTAAGGGAAATATTTCGATTAGCAAAGAAATATTTCACCAAATTGGGAAACACGGGTTCATTGATTCCAACAACAAAATTCCATCCTTGATAAAAGAAGAAAAATGGAAGGTTATAAACTCCAAAATCTTCTAACATAACTCTATATCCCGACAATACCTTTTGCATCCAAAGATCTTCAAAGATTTTCTCGCTAGGTGCATCCAAAAAGAGTTAATAGTCGGATTGGGGATAAGAAGATGAGCTTTCTCCACGGGCTTTCTTTGAGGTGGTCTTTGTTGCCATTTTGAAGAGATGGGCTTTTGGGAAGATGAAAGATTTGGTGTGAAATAGGGATGAAAAAATAGGGCTTGAGATGTTGTGAGGAAGGGAGTAGAGTTTGATTTGGTCAAAGAATACGAAGTTTATGAGGAAAAATCCTTGGATTTGATGTACAATGGGAGCTAAGGTTTTTAGAGTGGGGAAGGAGATGGGTCGGCTGAGAAGGAAGAGAGAGACCCAAAAGGATAAAATGTATATACATATATAGGCAGAGAAACACCAAGGCAGACGTTTGTCAAAATTTTGTTCTGACGTTTGGCGATTACAGACGTCTGAACAAGGGATGAACAAACGTCTAAACATGTTCACGAAGCCCAGAAAAGAAAATTTTATTTTCAAACTATTTCAAAAAATGAAAACTCTTCTTCTCGAAATACTCATCAAAAAAATTGATTCAAGATTAAGGTACAACCAAACCAATTCAAAGAGGGCATATAACCGTAAAAGCATATGATAGTCAATGAAATGTAAATGCATGATTATTACCCCACATATCAATGAGCCAAGCAAATTTCTCCGATTGGTGTGCTCTTGCTCATCGTTGCCTCGATTCTTTAAATCACAGTTTTCTCCATACCTATATAACGAGGCAAGTATGGAGATTTTGGTATCCAAACTTTATTGGATCCGTAAGGGTTAAGTTTGGGAACCCAAACCAAAAAGGCATGCAATGAAATATTTTTCTTTAACCTACATGCAAAAGCTAAATGACCATAAGCAACACAAAAATTACAAGTGTGGATGTGTGCATGCATGGATGATATAGACGTGTCAATAGCATGAGATATGGCAAGTTAATGATGCGCGTGCTTCTTGAAAGTTTTTCTTGACATCTGAAGAAGAAATGTTTCCAAATAATTTTGAGCTTCAAACGTTTGTCTTGAATAATTTCGGACGTTTACCGTGGTTTTCAAAATATGGCCAATGAAAGTACAGAGAACAAATAGACGTTTGAAGAATAAGGACACATGTCTGAAGAAGAAAAGATTTTCAAAGTATTTTTACCTTCAGACGTTTGTGCTAAAAAATTCAGACGTTTGTCCCTACAAAAAGTTTATATGCCATGAAAACACAGAGAACAACCAGACGTCTGAAAAAAGTTTGACAAAACTTTGTTCTATAAAAAGTTTTAACCCAATGAAAATACAGAGAACATACAGACGTATGAAGAAGTATCGACAGACGTTTGTTCTTTCAAAAAGTTTTAAACAATAAAAGCAGAGAACATCCATACATTTGTTCTGGTA
This sequence comes from Agapanthus africanus, assembly GCA_030015575.1. Classification (NCBI taxonomy): domain Eukaryota; kingdom Viridiplantae; phylum Streptophyta; class Magnoliopsida; order Asparagales; family Amaryllidaceae; genus Agapanthus; species Agapanthus africanus. The sequence goes on along the minus strand of CM057345.1, from coordinate 202,468,840 downwards.
AGCTTCAGACGTTTGTTCTAAAGCAAAAAACTGATATTTTAAAACTTGTGCATGTTTTGGAAAACAGGACTGGCGTTTGAAGTACAATGGTACACACGTCTGAAGAAAGATTTTTCAGAAAAATTTGAACCTGGTTTTGAAAAAGATTTTAAACGAAAACCAATGCAAGTTTTTCACCAAGAGTTTCACAAATAATACGAAGAGTGTGTGCAAGAACATAATGTGATATTTTCCATAGTCACGAGTACCCACATTGAATTCTTATATCGATATCGTTCTTTTGTCAAATTTTGAATCTTCCGATATTTCGACACGATTTCTTGAATTTCTTGAATTCTTTTGAACTTAGACTTTTGGATTTTTAGCTTCATGTAGCTTGAATGTGATCATTGAGGAGCACCAGTCCAGTATCTTCCAACCTTCAATAGATTTTCCATTTTAGCTCAATTTCCTCCATCATCCAAAGCTTGTCATGATCTATTCCTATAAATCCAATCTCACACGAACAAGCTCATATACAGTATTATGAAATATACAATATGAAATACATGTATATATCTATTAATATTGTGTAACATCATCAAAACTAAATAGTAGGATTATGAAAATCCATAAGCCATCAATAGACACACCAATGGAGCTTCACCTGAAACTTCGTAAAGAAGATGGAAAACCTCGGTCAAATCCCGCTCGGCTTCAGGAGTTGGTAAGTGCCTTACCTCCCTTACCAAGTCCGATATTGCTTATGTTCTTCATGTCCTTGGTCAATTTATGAGCGTCCTTTCGTCGGTCCAATATGCAGCTCTTATACGTGTTCTTCGTTATCTTCGTAGTACCAAGACTCGGTCATAGCTATTTCTATCCAACATAGCTCTTACTCTTCGTGCTTAGCTTGATGATGGCTGGGCTGATGATCCTGACACTCATCAATCTATTACAGCATTCTGTGTTTTTTTGGCACTTCTCTGTAAGATTCGAGGTTTCGTTCGAAACCACCGATACGTGATCGTTTCGTATAGGTCTCGGTGGAGACCGATACGAAACTACCATACAATCACGTTTCGGCCGAAACCTGAAATAACTATTTTTGTCGTTTTTGCTATCATCGTGATCACTATATGGCTTCATCGTTAGATCTGAGGTGTTTTCGTGGTGAGTAGTCGCTACTTGCTCGTCAAAGACGGTTGATCTTGACTATTAAGAAAGCTATAAAAAAATCAATCTGATAGAGATAGAAGGGGAGATGTGAAAGAGGGGATAAAAAACAACCGATCATGCCTACTTTTTTAGCTTTCAGGGCTGCCCAATTATTTTTTGTGGATCAAGTGCACAACCAAGATTAAGATCATACATTTCATTTATGGTACAGCTGATCGGGTTATTTTCCTCCTAAAAAGGCCACAAAAGTTGACCCAAACCATATATTAATACTTATCTAAGTACACTTTTCAGTGTATTTTGCATTAGGTCTTGTCTTGGCTGGATTTTTTAACACTAAGATCATTATCTTGTAATATACAACCATAAATTTAATATATCTACATATATGTATGTATATTACCGTCAAAACCGAAACCTGAACCGAGATAAACAAAACTAATCCAAACCCACCAAAACTAATAAAATTTTGAGAGATCGAAACCGAATCCGAAACCGAGTTCTTGAACCTTGCTTCTCTTATTTCCTGGCGCAACAAGCGTCAAGACACTGATTTCCGCTCCAGTACTGAAGCGAAATACCGAGCCATAGCTGGCACCGCCGTCGAGCTCAAATATCTGCACAGTTTGTTTGTTGATATGGGTATCTTCATTCTATCCCGAATTCCCCTATATTGCAATAATCAAAGTGCCATTCATATTGCTGAGAATTTGGTATTCCACGAACATGCCAAACCATATTGTTCATCTTTGTCAACTATTTTAGTTTCTCTTTGTCAACTATTTTCACGCACTTAGATTATAGGATTAGGGTTCTTTTTGTCAACCATTTACACTCTCTTGACCTTATCATACTCTTCTCTTCTATATATACATATACAATTCGTTTTTATATAAGCATCGATATATATAGAAATTACTTAGCCAATTTAAAAGAACATACCTAGTTGGAGGGAAAAACAAGTTGGAACAATTATGAGAAAGTTCATTTCATAATTTTCTACCTTCTTTGAGTATTGGAGAGCAAAATTAACTCGCAAAGAAAATTAAACAAGAAAGAAACACGGCAACATTTAAGAGTTCATTGCCTCACAGACCACTATAACAAATGGAAAAAAGGTACCCACAACTTTAATTAATAATAGAATTTTAAGATAAATTAAATACTTTAGTTACAAAATACAATTATGAATTTATCTAATCCGGGATGTGTCAACAAAGATTATCTTTGTTTCTATTCTTTAAGCTGCTTAAGGGCTCTTTCGCCAGCAACAATTGAAGATGTGATATCTACTGCAAGTAAGAAAATGCTCAAAACCATCTTAGGTGTTCTCGATTTTTTATGCTGGATTGCCAAAGTTAAACCATTTTTTTTGTTTGGTTTGACAAAAAATTATGGAAATTCCACATCTATTGCAGATCCTTTATATCGCTTGTGCTCTGCTTATGTGACACTCATAATAATTACCATGAACATTCCTTCTAGCTGCAACAAATGTTGCAAGAATTTTGCAACTCTACTTTTTAATTCCAACTCAAGTTGTTGCTAACCAAAGATGGGAAATTGAGCCCCCTTCCAGCAAATGTTGCATACAACTCCGTTTTGTAAGCAACACAACAGTCCATAGTTTGGTCTTATTTGTATCTAATATCATTCATTTAAACTATAAAAATTATAGTCTCCTTCACATGTTCTCACTATATTCTTCTGTTAAAGAAAATTCTGATAAAATATCGTGCATATGTTAAAGTAATAGAGAGAGATGAGAGGGGATATTTTGGGAATGGAAATGGATAGATTGGATTAGCCTCAATCCTCCTATTTATATAGACAGTGCCATTTTACTATTACATCCCTATTTAGTACCTAATTACATATAAAGACGGGTCTTCTAGAATATGCTAGAAGCCCGTATACAATGTGAATATTCCAACACTCTCCCTCAACCTGGAGTATACATATCATACATGCCCAGCTTGATACAAATAAAATACACTCTATTCCTAAAAGTTTCGTAAACAAATCTGTTAACTAATGAGCAGATTGAATGTATTAAGTGTCAATGGTCTTATCTTCAATCTTCTCCCGCACAAAGTGCCAGTCAACATCGATGTGTTTCGTTCGCTCGTGGAATACAGGATTCGAGACGATATAAATTACGGTCTTATTATCACAATATAGTCGCATACAAGTGGGCCGGAAGCCAAGCTCCCCAAGCAGAAAACTGATCCATACAAGCTCACAAGTAGTGTTCGTCATGGCTTGATACTCTGATTCAGTACTGAAATGAAACACTATACTCTGCTTTTTACTCTTCCAGGAGACCAAGTTGCTTCCTACAAATACGCAGTATCCTATAGTGGATCTACGATCAGAAAGCAGCCTAATCTGCATCCGTGAACCCTGCTACCCTAGAATGTCCATGATCTGAATATAGTAGACCCTTCCCTGGAGCATTCTTCAAATATCGGAGTATCCGAATCATTGTATCCCAATGAGCAACTCAAGAATTAGTCATGAATTGGCTCACGACGCTGACGGGATATGCAATATTAGATTGAGTGACGGTGAGGTAATTAAGCTTACCGACCAATTATCGGTATCTTTCGGGAACCTCAAACATATCACCTTGTCCTGAAAGCATATTAGGATCCATTGAAGCCTCTATAGGTCTGCACCCTAACATCCCGGCCTCAGTTAGCATATCAAGCATATACTTTCGCTGTGAGATATAGATGTCATCCTTCGATCGAGTGACCTTGATATCCAAAAAGTAATCAAGGTTTCGAAGATCCTTAATCTGAACTTCGCTTAAAGGTGGTGCTTAAACTGTGCAATACCGGCCATATCATCGCCAGTAATAACTGTCATCGACATACCATCAATAAAATGCGAAAGCCATTGGTGTTATTACGGTAAAACACCGAATGGTCATGAGCACACCTTCTAAGGCCAACGAAATAACCACCTTGGTAAATTTCCCAAACCATACTCGTGGAGACTGTTTCAAGCAATACAATAACTTCTTCAATCGAGAAACTAAGCCAGAATCCTCCTGAGCAACAAAACCATGTAATTGCTCCATATAGACCTCTTCTGCCAAAGAACCATTAAGGAACTTATTCTTCACATCAAGCCAATGCAAAGGTCAATAATGGACAGCCGCAAGAGATATAAACAGACGAACAAAAGTCATCTTGACTGCAGGAGAAAATGTCTCCTCATAATCAATCCCATAAATCTGGGAGTACCCTTTAACAACCAAACGCGCTTTCAAGCGGGAAAGGGTCACATCAGGATGAAGCTTCACAGTGTACACCCAGTGACACCGTACCGCCTTCTTCCCAGCCGAAAGAGACACTAAATCCCAAGTCTGATTCTGCTCATGGGCCAGCTTCTCATCTCATAGCATTTGTCTATCCTTTATAAGATAAAGCATCGGAGAGTGACTTAGATAAAGCATGAGAGTCGAGAGAGGAGAGGAGCGTCCGGTATGCAGGAGATAGATGGGAACTCGCCACATGATGAGCTATAGGGTAAGAAGTATAGTTTCGGATGCCTTTGTATAAGGCAATAGAAAGATCAATGTCAGTCGGTGGAGTTGGACACTCGAGGAGGTCGACAGCGAGAGTTGGAGGAGCAGTAATTGGACGTTTCCTTCTAGCATAGACTCGTGTAACAGGTGGTGAAGGGCCAATGGCAGTGAACTAGAAGTCAGTTTGACAATAGAAACTGTATGGGTGATTTCCAAAACAGGATGTGGAGAATCAGTCGTCGCAGATAGAGTGTCACCAGAAGCTACATGCGAAATATCCAAGGGAAATCACTATTCAAATCCAACGAAGTGTCTCAGAAAAGTATGGGATAGATTCATGAAAGGTTACATCAACTGAGATAAACTGGCGGCATAGCATAGGACTGTAACACCGACCTCTTTGAGTCCGAGAGTATCCAAGAAAAACACACTTGATGGCCTTAGAGTCCAGTGCAGAACCTCTTGGTTGAAAATCGTGAACAAAACACATGCATTTAAAGACCTTAGAAGGTACAAGAAATGTAATGTCATATGGAAACAAAGTAGAGTGAGAAACTAGCCCATCTAACACAGACGAAAGCATACGGTTAATCACGTAATTAGCAGTAAGTACTGCATCCCCCAATAATACTTAGGCACTCACATATGAAATAAGAGAGTACAAGTAACTTCCTAAAGATGCATATTCTTTCTTTCGGCCACTCCATTTTGTTATGGTGTTATAAGGGCAAAATGATTCGTGGATAATACCAAGCTTCTCCATGTATTCTCTAAAGGGTGCACTGAAATATTCCGGTGCATTATCGCTCCTGAGAGTACAAATGCTAACTCCAAATTCATTCATTTCGGAGCAAAAGTTTTGGAAATGAGAAAAACCTCATTTCTAGATTTTATCAAGTACAACCATGAGACTAGAGAAAAGCCATCAATAAATATCATGAAATAAGGAAAACCCCCTTATGCAACAACTGGACGTGGCCCCCAAATATCTGAATACACTAACTGAAAAACCTTGTCAACCATTTTATTAACATAGGAAGGATAGCTTGAGCGATGGTGTTTACCGATCACATATGATTCACATTCTAGAGTAGACAAAAAACCAAAAGATGGAACTATTCTCTTCAATGTTTGTAAGGGTGACCAAAACGGCAATGAGCATCAAAGGCTGATGTAGGGCTCGAGGTTGGACATGCTATATGCCATTGATGCTCATCGAGGTGGTACAACCCATCAACCTCTGTCCCGGTTCCAATTGTTTGATTCATCCTAAGCTTCTGAAAAATACATCCTTCGGGAAAAAGGATGGCACTACAATTCAATTGTCGATTCAGTTGACTAATAAAAAGCAAGTTGAGGGAAAATCGAGAAAGATATAGAACAGAAGTCAGGGTAATTTTGTTGTAACCATAACTGAACCCATTCCCTCTGTAGAAAAGGTAGAACCATTTGCTAAAGTTACAGGGATGAGTCCAGATTTCGGCTTATAAGAAGACAATATGTTTTGCTCCCCTCTCATGTGATCGGTAGCTCCAGTATCAATAATCCAAGGATGTGGAGCACGTATCAGCAAGATACAAGATACATGATCATCTCTTACATTAATCAAATTTATAGTAAGGACAAAAGAAGACGAAATCTCTATATTTCGTCATCTAACGATAGTTCTTCTGAAATGGACGACGTTGCAACTGACGTCATCGTCATATCTCCTCATAAACACTAAATGTAAAAGGGGCTCAATCCGTCGAACACCTGGTGGGTGGTGACTTAAGCTCAACTAACTCCAATAACCAAATAACAAGAAATGGATCTTTAAAGATCCAACACAGAGACTCATAGTTGCTCCCCAGATCCAACTACTGATATAATAACAATCTCCAACCTCCTCAACCTACAAATTTGGAACCAATCACGATCTCCAAAAGCACAACCATGAGAAAAGATGACAAGGACATCAGAGACAAGGGTGATAATGAATGGGTAACTCGTATTATAGACAAGGAAATCTGAAGGAAATAACTCCTTGAGGCAACAGCTCTCGAAATAATGCTCGTATCTTAAAACGAGCTCAAATCCGCACACGCAAAGAAAGAGATCTTCTAAGATCTCACCCAAATACAAGCAAGAATGCCAATTAACCAACCAACCAACCAAAGAAAGGAATCTATAAAGATTCCACCCCAAAGTCATGATCGATCTGCCAAGATCCGATCAACGATCGATAACAACCTCAACGCAATCAAGTGGATCCAATCACGGATTCCGACAACCCAAACGTCTCAACAACACAATCCATCGACAAAATTGAATAAAATTCAAATCGTAACGTCGTCGTCAAATGAATTGACTTGAGGTCTTAATCCAACTCAAAAGAGGGCCAAATCAAGCTAAAGACTCCATTGATTCAATTCATCAAACACCAAGTGAGCCTCAAGCTAAAGACACCATTGAGTCAATTTGTCGAACACCTAGAGAGCCTTAAGATATGGAAGTGGCGGTTTGAAGCTCGAGAGCCAAAGACGAAGTCGTGGAGGCGGCCAAGACGATGAAGCAGTAGATGAACAGTGTCGTGAACAGTAACGGTGAACAGTGCCGTGAACAGTAACGGTGAGCAGTGCCGTGAACAGTGCTCGACGGCGACGGAGAGGTCGAGGAAGTTTGATTTAGGTTTGTTGGCGGTGACGGAGATCGGCGGCGGTAGGATCTAACCTGGTTCTGATACCATGTTAAAATAATCGAGAGAAGAGAGAGAGAAGATATTTTGGGATGGAAATGGATAGAATGGATTAGCGCCAATCCTCCTCTTTATATAGGCAATACCATTTTACTATTACACCCCTACTTAGTACCTAATTACATATAAAGACAGGTCTTCTAAAATACACTAGAAGCCCGTATACAATACGAGTATTCTAACATCCTTTATATGGCTTGTGCTATGCTAATGTGACACTCATAATAATTACCATTAACACATTCCTTCCAGCCGCAACAAATATTGCAAGAATTTTGTGACTACTTTTAAATTCCAGCTCAAGCTGTTGCTAGCCAAAGATGGGAAACTGAACGCCCCCCCCCCCCCCCACACACACACACAAGCAAATTTTGCATGCAAATCCATTTTGTAAGCAACAAAACAGTCCATAATTTGGACTTATTTGTATCTAATATCATTCATTTAAAATATAAAAATTATAGCCTCCTTCACATGTTCTCACTATATTCTTCCGTTAAAGAAAATTCTAAAAAAAATATTGTTCATAGTTCTGATATCTGGGGCAGCAAATAAAACATGATAAGTTCTTATTTGTCGACATGAACTATTCCATCATACTTACTGTTATAATCTACTATTATTACTTGCATTAAATGACAACAGTAACCAAAAAACCAAGAAGATAATTACCTGATTCAGTCAGTTTTAAGTCCTTAATATTCTGTACTGCATTGTCTAGAAGACACTTTTCATCCAAAAACGAGCATGTAGATGGTTCCTGCTGTGATGAGTGCACCACAACATTTGGTTTATGCAAAGAGACAATGATGTCGTTTTCTGAAGGTGTGGCTATTTCAACTTTAGAAGTAGAATCTACCCTCCTTTTAGATACTTGTTGAGCATGTGAAATACCTCGTTTCTGCAACAAAACAAGTTCCCCTCAGTCTGGAAAAAAGAGAGGAGAAAAAACCAAACATATGTCTTTGCTTTCTCCATGAAAGCTAAAATGCAAGAAACCCCCCTCACATTTGCTCAAATAACATGAAGAACCCTTAGCATAAGAAAGTCGCACCTTACGTCATGAACCCTACAATGTTGATATTTCTGCCCCATCAATGCATGTGAGTTTCTATACTGAAAGAACCCTCAGTCAAATTCTTATTGACTAGCTCAATTTCTCTCACTTCTTTTCTGAAGCCACATTCTCTTGGACGGTAGGAGAGGAGATTGGTGGCTGTGTAGAATGGAATTGGGGTTTTAGGGAAAGAAAGAAGGGCAAAATTTTGGGAAAGAAAGAAAATTAATTTGGGGAATAAGAAGAGTGTGTGTATGCATGTGCGTGGGCGTGCATGTGTGTGTGCGCGCACTTGACTTACATGCCCTTACTCAGCGACGCGCTACATCAGATCCCGGGTGTAGTATTAAGTATGCAATAACTTCTAGCTCGTCGTCGCGCTACATCGGAGCCCGGATGTAGTGACAAATAAGCAAGAGTTTCATAGGATCCGTCCAGTCTTGGAACATAGATTCCTTACGGGTAGACTAATAAAATTAGTGGAGGTGATAATTAGGAGAAGAGTTGGTATTATGTATTTGCAAGAAACTAAGTGGGTAGGTGAAAAGGGTAGAGTCATACGGCCTTAGGGTTATAAGATTTGGTATACGGATAGAGATAAAAATTGTAATAGGGTAGGTGTAATCATAGATAGATGATTGCTTAAGAATGTAATTGAGATTAGGATAAAAGGTGATAGAATTTTACTAACTAAGCTTATTCTAGATGGGAAGATCCTTAATATTATTAGTCCTTATGCACCACAGATAGGTTCTGATGACGCTAGTAAGCGTCTATTCTGTGAGGATTTAGACGAAAAGGTGCAAAAGATATCTGGTGGAGAGAAGTTATTTATTAGTGGTGATCTCAATGGACATGTAGGTACCAGTTGTAATGGGTTTATCCATGGAGGTTTTGGTTTTGGACAAAAGAATGAAGCGGATAGCTCGATTTTAGATTTTGTCTTGTCTTATGACTTGATCTTAGCAAACACTTGGTTTAGAAAAAGAAAGTCTCATTTTATCACCTTTAGGAGCGGATCAAGTGCAAGTCAAATAGACTTTTTTCTGACGAAAAGGTTAGATAGAGTTTGTTGTATCGACTGTAAGGTAGTGTCAAATGAGAGTATTGAAAGTATGTCTTAGCACCTCTATTAGGTTTATACAAGTATCAAGTATGCAATTTTAAAAAATCTATAGGTATAAACTATACTAACCTAGAATCGAACTAGAGAATTAGGATTTTAGTGTAAGCAAACAAGTTCTACACTAAGTGAAAAGAGAATACAACCTTAGTAGATCGGTCCTTCACTTCTAAAGCTCCAAGTACTAGTCCCTAGAACTCTTCTACAGACTCCGCTTGGTGAAAGAAACGAGCTTGCTTCGTAGTCTTCGAGGCCGAAGATGATCCACCTTGAAATCTCTCTAACTCAAACCCACTCTTCACTAATCAAGATATTAGTGAAACAAGCAACCTATACTAAAGGGCTAGGATAGTGTAGGTTGATGAAATAGGAAATTTGCTCACTCTAATTATTTTTCTCTTTTCTTTTTCTCATCTCAAGAATTTTCTAAAGAGCAAGAAGGAGGAGATGAACTTAGATGAAAGAGGCAACCATGAGGTGAAGTGATTAGATGAGCATGAGATGGTGATAAATATCAATGAATAATGCCAAAGAAGAAGTGATGAGTCATGGCTTCTCAAGGCTTCTACAAGCATCTCAATATCATGACTCATTTTCTTTTCCTTTTAATTCATTAAATAAATCATTATCCACTCATCTCACTTCATGTGTGATTCTCATGCATCCTAGTTCTATGCATCATCAACCATGATACAATAAATAATACATATATTTATATATCACATATATATAAATATGTATAAAGAAAAGAAAATGTTTAGTGAGCTAATATTAGTTAATATATATATATATATATATCAAATATATAAATATATATTAAATTATTAAATCAACACTTGATTTAATAATCCGGTTATATCATATATAACCGACTGATATCATATATATATATATATATATATCACAATTAAATCAACACTTGATTCAATAAAACGGTTATATCGTATATAGCCGTCTAATATTTGATACTAGTTATTAAATCAACACTTGATTCAATAATCCGGTCATATCATATATAACCGGCCAATATCAAATATATATATATATATACATAAATCAAATCATTGAATCAACACTTTATTCAACAATCCGGTTATATCACATATAACCAACTGATATCAAATATCGCAATATTAGAATACGGTATCACACACTCGTATTCAATCAAGTCACCGCACATATCTTCATATGTGCCCTATTTCGTTTCGCTTGAGATAGGAAACCTCTGTGTGGGACTCTAAAGACTAGTCAATACGCCAGTAGTAGGTAATAATCATATCAGATACACACAAACCGTCAGCGGTACTAGCTGGACATAACGGCTACCCAGATATTGAACGAATAGAAGATCAACAAGCAAGCTTGTCCAAACTCCCGTAAAGCCTAAAAGCAACACTTATCGTACAGTCCAGTCTCTTCGTCTGATATGTCGCATATCGAGTCTGGGAGTGGAATCGTCAAACCCCAGTAACTTAATAAGTCATGCCGATGTGTGGCCTATAACCGTTCGAGAAACTACTGATAACACTTACCAGTAAATCTCATCAGCCCTGGTCAGGGACTTACTGTTATAACCAATCGAGTATAGCGCAACATCAACTCTCTATACCGGGAGAAAAGAAACCCCTCCTATCGCTCACTGCCTCCATGTGACTTGGGACTGTACCCAAAATCCACATGTGTGCACGACTCTTTTGAGCCATAGTAGAGAGGAAATCAAAGCATAGTGGGAACCACACAAGACATTATGACGATCTCGGGTCACAGACTAACATGTATAAGTGTCACCAGAGAACTGCTATCTGACGATAGGTATGGTACCATCTAGAAGTTCTCGGCGAGTCCTGTTCGGTGTACTTATTCTCTAATGAGCACATGTGTACAATCTTTGATGTCAAACACCAATGGCTGTAGGATCAACCATTGCCCCATACATGGTCAAGAAACGTCCACACTTGTAACATTTCAGAAAATAAAACATTAATTCTGGGAATTTAAATAATTAAAATAATAAATATTATGAATATCTTAAAGTAAGGAAATTGACTTTAATAAAATGGTATAATTATATACCGATAGTTTGGAAAATATGTGGAAAAATTCATTTGAATTATTGATTTTGTAAAGAAATTATGTGCATTAAGCATGTTACAAATACTTGCTATATTTTTATTATATGCACCATGGCTCTTTTGTTTTGATTAAAAAAAAGAAAAGAAATAAATGAGAGAGAGTGTATGAAGTGACATGTATCATGGTTGATGTGAGAGAGAGAGAAGGCCCTAGAAAATTCCCTTAGCTCCTTTTCTCCCATTTGTTCTTCATCATCTTTTTCATCTCATTCTCCTCCTCTTCCTCCACCCTCTACCACCCTCACAACCATCCCAAATCCACACCAAAACCTTATATCTCCTTCATTAAAATTGTGCACAAGCTCACTACAAGCATGGTGGACCAAACAAGTCAAGATTTTGAGCACTTAGGGCAACTCAAGAAAATTCTTGAGTTGCCAAATGAGGTATTTCCTACACCCTTAGTTAATAATTGTGTTTCTTTAACTTCTCTTGTAGTTTGGAGTTGATATAATAAGATTTAGTGATCTTGGAAATTTCCAAGATGAGGTTTAGGGTATGATTTGGTTTGTGAAGGTGCATTTGAGGTGTAGTAGTGATCACCCCTTTAGTGAAAGAATTCTGGTTTAAACTTGAATTTAGGTAACCCAAACATGAACTGAAACTTGTCGATATCAGATTTTTGTGGGAATTTTGATGTTGTTTTGAGATCTGCTATCCCTTGGGGACTATGAAAATTTATTAGCAATTACTGAGAGGTGTGCAGACAACCTAGAAGCTATACCCAAGATCCGAGACCCTAAACCTAAACAATGGCCGCAAATAATCGAGTTTTGGCCGCAAATTGCGGCCTTGGGAGGTTAGTTTTGGTCTGTGCTTCGTCTATAACTCCATTATCTGTTAATTAGACCTCCTATATATGCAGAATTGGCTAATTCAACTTAGGACAAAATCTGGAAGTGTTTTCTTGAGTTGTTGTTTTGGTTTTGTGACTTTTAATGACTTGAACTTTGGATATTTGTGTTTTGTCTCGATCAATTGACGTTTGTACGTTGATATCGGGAATTGTTTGGTTATTCTTGCATGCGTAGACCATAGGTTTTAACCTGTGTGTTTCGTGTGCCGTTTTGGTTTTCGTACGCGATTTCTGTTTATGATACTATGTGTTTATATATGTAAGCACCCTCACGTGGACTTCGAACAACAAGGATGAGCGTGGCGTCATTGACTTCGGCAAGCGAGGATCAAGATGAGTATATGCATATCTACGGGGGAAGTCAGGTGGATGGCGTATAGCACCCCCGCAAACATAGAATAGGGTTATTACCGTATTATTATAATGAGTTTGAATGTGATATTGGATACTTAGCGAGTAGGGTATTTAGAAGACCTTAGGTTAGATTAGGTTGATTTAGGAAGACTTATCCAGAGGATGATTACCTTGGAGGCAAATCACAAGTTACAAGTACTTACACACATACGCGCACTTGACTTTGTGTATATGTGTGTGTGTATTCATACATATACACGTGAGATGAGGATGGTATATGATACTTGGAGATGAGTTGATATGATCGGGCATGATGCCGTGAGATTGTGATATGTGCTTGAGTTGTGTTATGATATATGATATGATATTATAATAGATCGTTGAGCAATATGTATTCATACATACGATAATATGTGTTGATAATATTGGAATGTACTAGAGTTTAGAACAGCACTCTTAATCCTGATATTGTACGATAATGATACCATATGATTAATGATGTATATATGATATTTGACCCATACCCCCAATTTTAGGGATGTCGTACGATGGATTTTACCGTACGATATATATATGACGATTGATCTGCACTCTTAACTCGAGAATGCCATACTATATATTATACAGTACGTGACTTTATGAGGCTGGATCACCGACTACTAGATATATCGACTCGGTTTATATACTTAGATTTTCTTCTCCTTCCGGCTAGTTTCTTAGTTAGCATCTTAGTTGTTTAGGTAGATGCTAGACTAGGCTCGAGTCATACATATTTTCAAACTAACGAATCATGAGTATTTTTAAAGACAGCCGAGGGATACTACGGATTTTTCAAAGGACGTATCTTTTCTCAAAACCCCGTAGCCCCTACTTTTCTAAAAATCACGATTCGTGCCATTTCAAAAACACTAAAACCGTATGACTCGTACGCAGATAGGTATATTCTATAATGTTACTTTGACTATTCATCTTTCTGTTTTATTTATTTTGTTCTCATCGCATTGCATATTTATTACATGAGTTTTCTTTAACTATTATGAACCCTGTCTATTAGAACACCAGCACCATTACGGATGATGTGTATGTTCCACGTACACTTGTTTGCCGGCTCATATACATCATCATCGGTAATTGCCGTGTTACGTACACTTTAGAAAACATTACTTCATCGGTATAACCTGCTAACTGGTAGTTTCAACATATTATTAATATGTTTGCTCTCATATGCTAGTTTAGATATTGCATTCCTTGCGTAGATACCCGATGCATTTATATATTCATTTTGTTATGCAATATTGTGGGCTTTATGCCGATATTCATTGCTTATTGACTATTGATTTTGGGATTTCGGACTTTCTACGAGATTTCTAGATTTGGGGGAAAACCGCAACACTTCCACGAACTCATTATCATTTTAAAAATGCAAGGTGCGGATTTCTCGTGATATGATGTGTATGGCGTCCACCATAAGTTTTCTCAGTTCTTGAGCTGTATCATATACCCGATTTGAGGAGGAGGATGCACCGTTTGCGGGTATATGGTGGACCCAGTGAGGTATCCCGGGGCAAGATGAACGTATTGAGAAGTCGTTGAGCCCGGCAGGGGAGCATTACCTACCGGTGATAGTTAACGCGGCGGATATTTGGAAGATACCGACCGTAGTCGTGAGATTGGATGATATGGGCCGATCCGGACTGACGGAGCCTGGGATTTGAGAATTTTGTATCGATGTTGACACGGATTTCTGTCGATTTCATTGATGATACTCCACTTTTTATACAAAGATCTTACTGAGATAAGAACACGGCTTTCTCGTACAGACATATTCCGATTTTATTCTTGATGCTTTCATACATCATATATTTGACATGTTGCTGCTTGAGGCACCAACACGAGTACTTGGTACTACACTTATGCTAGATGATTACCGTTGCCGCTGCTAGATGTTTCAGTGTTATAATTAAGTATGTTACTGTATGACCTAGAAGATCGGCATACATGTGATTTCTTCTCGGTGATGTTTTCTACTCACGAGTTGGCAACTCACCCCCGTTTTGCCACAGTTTCTTACAGCTTTAGCCGTATAGGTTCAATGGCTGCTTCGCTGGCACACTACTTCCTTCCAGGTGATTGCTTTGGTGGGTGGGTTCACTTGCATCGTGACCACCGTTATACTTTTATTTATTTCAGTTGTATCTAGTAAGCTCCATCAACCAGACTTGTATATTTAGTAGACTTAGATAACCACAACTTGTATATTCTTTCGGCCTTAGAGTCGCGCTCATGGATTATTGTTGCTTCTGGTATTTGATGATGTTTAGTTTTGTTGCTTTCTTCTGAGTTTTGATTCTCGCCTTCGGCGTTGTATATTCATGTTATCTTGCATGGTTGTTTCCGCCAATTGGTGAAGAGCTAGCTCCCGTTTGGGATGCCTATAATTACATTTGCTTGTACCGTTTTCGGGTTAAAAATTACAAAGGAGGTGCTGCCCAAATTTTTAATGACGAAAATATTTTCAAGTGGATACAAACATTGGGTTTTCGTATACTACTATCTATGTTTTAAAGAAAAACTTGTTTTCATTATACCTTATTTCAAAACTTCACCTCCATTATTTTCTCCTAAAAAGGTTTAGATTTCTGGGCTTTTGGCTTACTTGTATTAGGTGTGGTCATATAGACTTCATCTGATTCAAGTGCCAGTCACGTGCCTTTTCCAGGTCGTGACAACACTAATCTACTCTGGAATATCGATGCCCTGTCTCGATTCTCCCTCGATCAGGAACCATTAAAGGATGTGCTTGTGAACTACACAAGCCCCACTAGTATGATCTGCATCATAGTCCTGATAGTTAAGCCTACATCCTAAGAGTTTTATCAACATGTATCAGAGAGACAGAATAATAAAATAAGGTACATGTTAAGATAAAAAGCAATCAGATAGCATACTATCATGTCGAGCAAGAAAGTCCTCTATTTATATGTCCAACCATCCACTATATCATACAATAATGGCCTCTAGGGTATACATATTCCTAACAATCTCCCACTTGCACTAAAACTAGTTGTTGTAGTATCTCATACCCAACATCCCAAAACGTCTCTCAAACTGCGTCTGGGGGAAGGCCTTCGTGAGTGGATCCGCTGTGTTTTTCTTCGTGTCAACTCTCCTGACCCCGATCTTCCAGCAATCAACTATCTCCCGGATCATGTGATACCGCTTCAGAATATATCTGGATCGCTGATGGGATCGGGATTCCTTGGCCAAAACCACAGCTCCATTATTATCACAATACAATGGTATTGGATCCTTAATGGATGAAACCACTCCAAGTTCAGCAATGAACTTCTTTGTCCAGACAGACTCTTTGGCAACATCGTTGCCAGCGATGTATTCAGCCTCTATCGTCGAGTCTGCTACGGTATCTTGCTTGGAACTCTTCCAACATACCGCCCCTCCATTGAGGGTGAAGACAAAACCCGAGACCGGCTTACTGTCATCCTTATCATTCTGGAAGCTCGAATCGGCAAAGGACTCCACCTGAAGTTCACCGTTACCATACACCAAGAACATCTCTTTAGTCTTTCTTAAGTACTTAAAAATGTTCTTCACGGTTGTCCAATGCTTCTTTCCTGGGTCTAATTGATAACTACTTACCACACTAAGTGCGTAAGCTACATCCGGTCTGATGCATAATATCGCATACATGATAGACCCAACTGCAGAAGCATAGGGTATCTTTTGCATGCAAGCCCTCTCCAAATCAGTCTTGGGAGATATCTCTTTGAAAAAATTGATTCCTGAACAAGCGGGTATATTACCACGCTTAGAATCTTCCATACTAAATCTCTTTAGTATGGTGTCAATGTACCTGAATTGGAACAATCCCAATATCCTTTTAGATTTATCTCTATAGATCTTTATCCCCAGAATATAGGAGACACCACCCAAATCTTTCATGGAGAACTTTTGTGATAGAAAGAGTTTGACCGAGTACAGCATACGAACATCATTTCCTATCAAGAGTATGTCATCTACGTACAATACGAGGAAGACAACCTTACTCTTTACAACCTTTTTATATATACAATGTTCATCTACGTTTTTTATGAAGTCAAACTCTTTGATTGCCACATCAAACAGATGTTCCAACTCCGCAATATCTGCTTTAATCCGTAAATTGATTTAAACAGCTTGCACACCTTTCCGCTGCTCCCACTGTCTACGAAAGCCCTCTGGCTGTGTTATGTACACGCTCTCTTCTAAATCACCATTTAGAAAAGCGATCTTGACGTCCATCTGCCAGATTTCATAGTCATGGTATGCAGCTATTGGCTATAGTGCCCTCAAGTCAATTATTGTAATCACAGGCTGAGGGAGGATCTATACGGGTAGAACAGTCTTACTCAAAATGATAGTATACTATCCGGTTTGTCTCTATGATCATGTACATGCATAATATGGTATAACAGATCACTACTACATGTTGATAGAGCCCATAAGAGTTTTGCTTGACTACCAGCATTATGATGGCGATCATATATGTGGGAGCTAGGTGGTTTATAAGCACATTCTTAAATGTCCCTAATCGAGGGAGTATCGAGACTGGGCATCGATACTCTGGAGTAGACTAGTGTATACATTTCGAGACCCCGACGTGGGGCGATGGCCGGTCTCACAAGCCATTGGTGTCAGTTAGTCACCTAAGATAGTATACAGATGCTCATTAGGTTATGAGTACACTAGACGGACTCGCCGGGAACATTCTAGTCGGTATATACTTATTGTCTGATAGCAGTTCCCAGATGACATGAGTACAGGTTAGTCTGTCGACCTGAGATCGTCAATTGTCTCGTGTGAGTTCCCACTATGCTTTGATTACTACCCTACCACGGCTCAAAGGAGTCATGCAAACAGGTTTTAGTTGGGTACAGTCCCGAGCCACATAGAGGAAGTGAGCGAATCGTCGGGGATTCGTCTCTCTTGGTATTGGGGGTTGATGTCGCATTGTGCACGGGTGGCTGTTGGCCATGTGTGCCCTAGAGGCCATTATTGTATATGTATACATGTGGATGCTAGGGATATGTATGTACAGGACAATCTTGCTCAGTTATATAGTATATTATTTGAGTTGTCTTTATCAGGATATGTGTATTTCTTTCTTATGATGATTTATGTTGCTTGCACATATTGATAAAGACTCGATACAATAGTATACTATTATGGTTTGACTTTATCTTAACATGTGCATATGATATATTTGTCGACCACATGATGATAAAGCCCGTAGGATCTTGCTTGACTACCGGCGTTATGATGACGATCATACTTATGGTAGCTGGGTAGTCTATAAGCACATCCTTAAATGTCTCAGGTCGCAGGAGTATCGAGATCGGGCATCGATACTCCAGAGTAGACTTGCGTGTACGTTTCTAGACCACGACGAGGGGCAGGGGTTGGTCCCACAACCATTGGTGTGATCACCTAAGATTGTATACGGGTGTTCACTAGGAGTGAATACACTGGCCGGACTCGCTAAGAACCTCTAGATGGTATTATACCTATAATCAGATAGTGGTTCTCTTGTGACATGTGTACAGATTAGTCTTTGGACCTGAGATCGTCATTTGTCTCGTGTGAGTTCCCATTGTGATTTGATCACTACCCTACCACGGCTCTACTGAGCCGTGTAAACTGGTTTTGGTTGGATGCAGTCCCGATCCACATGGAGGCAGGGAGTGATTGTCAGGGATTTGTCTCTCCAGGTATTGGGAATCGATATCGCGCTGTGTTCGATTGGCCAGGACCATAAGACCTTGGCCAAGACGGTTGGGATTTACTGATAGCTTGATCAGTAGTTTCACGGATTGGTCCCGAGCCGAATTATCAGGTTATTAGGGTATGACGCTTAGCACCCCTAGATCCGATATGCGATACTCTTAGACGAAGAAACAGACTGTACGAAGATTGTCACGGATAGGCTCAGGTAGGATCCGGATGAGTTTGCTCATCGGCTTTCCTTTTCGACAGGTACCCGGATAGCCGTTACGTACAGCTAGTGCCGCTGACGTGCTTATGGTTATTAATTTATCCAGTAACGCACTGCCGGCGTACTGTCGAGTCTTTAGAGTCCCACACAGAGGGTTTCTCTGCTTCGAGCGATACGATGTAGAGGCCTTATGGTTTTACGGCAGGATTCGATCACATACGTGTACTTGTGCACGTATGATGTTCGGACGGATAATACTAGCCAGCTTTGAATTAAGCCGGATCCTAATATTATATTGTTGGATTATTTTCGTCTCTTTGTATTCGTATTTTTTTCGGAATACGAATACAGGTATGTATATACGGTGAGGGGTATTCTTGTAATTTGTTACAAGATGCTTCTAGAAGAGGACGCCTCATTATTTGCTTCAACCATTTAGTTAAATGGTTAATGAGGTGGAGGGATTAGGTGTTATAATTCATTGAATGAAACATGACTATTTGGTGACTCATGTAGTGACTCCTGGGATGACTCGTGGTTTACTATTTCTCATCTTCTCCAGGCTCTCTTCTTCTACCTCAAACCCTAAATATCTCATGTGTTGAGAAACCTAGGGTATCTTGAGACTAATTAATCCATCATCACTTTTTACATCCTTTAGGCTACTTAGATTAGCATACTAAGTAACCTAGTTACCTTAGTTTAAAGGTAAGAGCTCAAAGTAGACACTCTCGGGTGGATCATCTTTGACGCGAGGAAACGGACGATCAAGCTCGATCATGGAGACCACTAGGAGCACACTAAAGGAGAGGAGTGAAGACCCGAAGGACTTGAGCCTCTTGGTATAAACTTCTTTCATAGTAGATAGCTTCTCTAGTTATGCTAGTTCGGTTTATGGTAGATCCGGTTTAGGGTTATTTTAGCGCCAGTTTTCAATCGTAGTAAAAATTTTGTTCCGCAATCGGCCTCAGATGGTGGCCAGGGCGTTAGTGTAACCCAACATGGTATCAGAGCCACCCCATAAACCCTATACTAGCAATTTTAAACGAAGTTAAAGTAACGAAACCGAAACAACTCCGAAACAATCGCCAAATATTCAAGTTTCTGTTATTTTTCTAAAGTATTCAAAAATTATTTAAACAATTGCAGAAGGCTTCTCATGTTGTAACTAGAACAGCAGTAAAAAACGAGACCCAAACTCCTTGACATGGCCGGCGAGAATGTTAATATGCCCAGTGTCGCCGGCCCTATAGACATTTTGGGTGTTGGAATTTTTTAGGTGTTCTGTGTTCTTGAATATGGATTCTCTGGTATTGTTTGATTTTGCCCAGTTTGGATATTCTGTTATCTTTGGTTTTGGGACAATACGGGGTATTTCGAAGTCGTTGATTTTTAACACTGTTTGATAGTTTCAGTACATACACTTCTATCTGCGACCATGAATGTCATTTGAGCGGTATAACCCGTCTAACTGTTATATGTTCTATTAGACGGGTTTACGAACATGACATTCACGTTGATGTTATGTATTTGTGCTGTGGTTGTGGTTGGATTATCATGGTGGATAGCTTGCGGAATGATTGTAGTACAGCTAAGATTCATTTATATATTCATATTGCGGGGCAAACGTCCGACATGTGGGCTGCCGTCTTTTGCCGAATTGTATATTATTTATTTAGGGCACGACCGGGTTGAGGTCGATGTCACCATTGTACATATATTTTCATTTTCTGTACTAGATATACCCCACGGTGGAGTGCACAAATAGTCGAGTTCTAGAAAGCAACAAGCCCACATCTCATGGCGTTGAGACGGAGGGGGCTTCATTTTAGAATTGGCGGGCTATTCGCCGCACTTGTATGGGTATAGGATGACCCACGGAGGGGCGCTCAAGTTACCGGATCCCGTGGAGTGCTGGGTGGCCTATTCACTTTGTTGATTGAGTTGCCTCACTTCTGGAATTGGCGGGTAACTTGCCGCGCTCGTAGGGGTCCAGGTTTCATTGCACAGGCTATCCACACGACCGAGAACGTCGGGTTTTATTTGCAGCTCAAATGAAACTCGAGGCTCCAAGATTATCCACCATTCTGTGTTACTTGATGTTGATCTGTGATGTTGCTTATATCATGTCTGGGACGAATGTTATATATACTAGTAGATGTTGTATATGTTTTGCACCCGCGCTAGTCCAGCCCGCGCTCTGCCGTTGGTTAAGTAACCTGACGGTGCATGACGGGGCCCCGTGGCGAATGCGGATAACATATACATACATTGTATTTTCGTTCTTTTCTAGTGTGATAGGTTAATTGATGGACCACATTAATTTTGATTAATGCAAAAAAAGAAACCTAAAAGGATGTTGGAACAAATTTCGAAAAACTATAGTTATATTCTTTCGCTTTGCATAGTGGTATTCGGTTGTGAATATCCAGCACCTCATTCCACGAGGCAAGAGCCGATATCCCTTCGCGGGGAGTGACCTCTTGAGCAAAAGTTTATACTATAGATTACTCGGTTTTTTCAAAACCAGAAGTTTTCAAAAGCAAAGCTTAAACCACTCCTTTTCAAAACAGCTCGGGTTCCTTCAACGATATCAAGTTCATTACGTTAAAGGGTTTCTCGCCAAAAACCCAGCCATAGCCCTCAGTCATTTCTTTTAAGTATTACTTAATATTCATGCTATGTATGTTGACCTCTATCAAAACATAGTGAATGGTAGCTAAGTAATGTTTGTTTGTTGCATAGATATGCGATTATTTAGGACAGACGCACGGTCATGTTGACCTCTGTCAAGGGCTTGTGCGGATGGGTCTAAATTAATCCAAAACAATGACGGGTTGAACTTGACTTGCGACTTATGACATGTTGATCTCAGTCAAGGTCATAAGCCACTTGGGACGCAAACTACATCGGGAGTTTCAAATATACAGGAAACTTGCAGGTTTAGCATACCTTCTGGAGTGTGGTGCCTGGAGTGGATTCCATCTAGGTCATTACACAATGATAGTTGGATCCCAATCCCACTGATGAGTAGGATAACTTTTGGGAGATTATTTCACTTAACAATCAATACTATAAACCAAGTAGGTGTCTAGAACGGTGTTAGCAGGGCTACGCCTCCAGGGAAAAGAGGTTACATAATTAAGGAATTTCGCGAAAGCGTTGAAAAACCTCTCTCAAAGTACCGACACTAGCCTGGCCGAAAGGTTAAGCAAGTATTATGACATGCGATTAATCCTGACCAGTTCTTCTTTTAGGGTTTGATGAAAAATTTAAGGAAACAGTGGGAGCCATCCTGATTAGATAAATTAAAAACCAATCTAATCTTACAAGAGCACACACTAAGTGTTTCTTTTCTCTCTCCAGGTAGCAACCAATTCACGTCCTAATCAAGATAATAAAATGTATCGCTTGACCGATCCGAATTCTTATTCGGGGCTGGGGAACGTCGGTTTGGCTCTAAACTATGACAGCTGTCATGATATGAGTAAGGAAAAGAGGATTGCATGAATTCCTTAATGACCCCAATGAAGAAGAAGCATACTATTGCGTCTTCTTCAGGTGTTTTTGTTATTGAGAACTGTTTTTCGGTCAGTCCTACCTCCTGGGTACTAGATACCGGATCAGGATCTCATATCTGTAATTTATTGCAGGGACTGAGAAAAAGTATGATAGTTGGACCTGGTGATATGTCCCTCAGAGTAGGGAACGGAGCACAAGTTGGTGCTGCTGTCATCGGTGAATATCACCTAGTGTTGCCAAAATGCATACTATGATTTTGAACAATTGCTACTATGTACCTTCCATGGTTTGCAACATCATATCAGTTTCTTTACTTGATAAAGATGGATATAAATTTGTTCTTGATAGAAATATCATGAACATTTACCTTAATCAGGTATTGGTTGCAGAAAGTACACTGTGTAATGGTATCTATGTTCTAAATCAAAACACAGTTTTCAATGTACAAAACACACGGAAGAGGAAGAGTTCAGATACGGACGAATCCTATTTGTGGCATTGTAGACTTGATCATATCGGAAAGAAAAGACTAAGTTGTATAAGAATGGATATTTGAATACGTTCGAATTTTCATCTTATAAACCTTGTCAGTCTTGTCTAAAGGGAAAGATGACCAAATCTCCGTTCACCGGACACGGAAAAAGAGCAGCAGAGCTCTTGGGACTCATACACAGTGATATATGCGGTTCGATGTCTATACATGCAAGGGGTGGGTTCTCGTACTTCATCACATTCACTGACGAGCTCTCTAGGTTCGGATTCGTGTATCTTATGAAACACAAATCTTAAACTTTTGAGAAATTCAAAGAATTCAGAAAGGAAGTAGAGAACCATACAGGCAAAAGTATCAAGATCCTCCAGTCTGATAGAGAAGGGGAGTACTTGAGCACGGAATTCCGGGGCTTTCTGAAAGAGAATGGTATTCTCTCTCAGTTTACTCCTCCATACACACCACAACACAACGGTGTATCGGAGCGAAGGAACCGTACACTATTGGACATGGTTCGCTCCATGATGAGTAATACAGAATTGCCTCTTTCATTCTGGGGACTTGCGTTTGAAACAGCAGCGTACCTATTGAATCAGGTTCCGTCTAAATCTGTGCCTAAGACTCTATATGAAATATGGAGTGGTAAAAAACCATATCTTAAACGGGTCAAGATATGGGGTTGTCCGGCCTATGTTAAAAACCAGAATCCGGACAAACTTCAGGTACGGTCAGTTTTATGTAAGTTTGTAGGATAACCCAGACATTCAAATGGATATCTGTTCTACCACACCGAGAAACAGAAGGTGTTTGTTGTTCAGCACGCCATCTTTTTAGAATGGCAATTTCTTGCAAAAGAAATTAATAGGAGCACGGTAGAACTGGAAGAAATTCCAGAAGGACAAAATATAACTGAAGATTTGGTAGAACCAGAGAATTCAATAATCTCTGACGAACCTCAGCCACTCTGCAGATCTAGTAGGATTTCTCATCCGCCCAAGAGATACTACGGTTTTCTCATACACGGGGATCGAGAGGATTGCATATTGGAAGAAGATGATCCTACTAGTTACAGGCAGGCCATTATCAGTAGGGACTCTCATAAGTGGCCGGATGCTATGCAATCCGAAATGGAGTCCATGTACGCCAATAAAGCGTGGGCCTTGGAAATTGCTCCATCTGGGGTAAAACCCGTTGGATGCAAATGGATCTACAAAAAGAAAATTGGTGTAGATGGGCAGGTGGAAACCTATAAGACAAGACTTGTTGCAAAAGGTTTTCGTCAAAAACCAGAATAGGACTATGACGAAACCTTTTCTCCAGTGGCTATGCTCAAAATCCATTCGGATCCTACTTGTCATTGTTGCCTTCCATGACTATGAAATCTGGCAGACGGGCGTAAAAACGATTTTTCTAAACGGAAGTTTGGAAGAGTGCGTTTATATAGATCAGCCAGAAGGTTTTGTAGACAGTGGGAGCAACGGGAAGGTATGCAAATTGCTCAAATCCATTTATGGATTTAAGCAGGCATCGCGGAATTGGAACATCTATTTTGATGAAACAGTTAAGGACTTTAACTTCATCAAGAATGAGAATAAGCCATGTATTTATAAGAGGATTGTAGAACGAACTATCGTATTCTTAGTCTTGTACGTTGACGACATTCTTTTGATAGGAAATAATATTCCTATGCTACAATCGGTCAAGCTGTTCTTATCACAAAGGTTCTCCATGAAGGACCTGGGTGAAGCCTCGTACATTCTGGGAATCAAGATCTACAGAGATAGATTCAAGAGATTATTGGGACTTTCGCAGTCCAGGTACATAGAGACCATATTAAAGAGATTTAGTATGGAAGATTCCAAGCGCGGTAACATGCCCGCATTGCACGGAATCACCCTCTCCAAAGAGATGTCTTCTAAGACTGATGAGGAGAGGGTTCGCACGAACACTATACCCTACGCTTCGGCGGTAGGATCTATAATGTATGTGATGCTATGTACAAAACCAAATGTAGCGTACGCGCTTAGTGTGGTGAGCCGGTATCAGTCAAACCCAGGTGAGAACCACTGGACAGCAATGAAGAACATTCTTAAGTACCTGAAAAGAACTAAGAAGATGTTCTTGGTTTTCGGTAATGGAGACAAGAAGGTCGAGCACTATACCGATTCAAACTTCCAGCGTGACAAAGATGACAACAAGTCTATCTCGGGTTTTGTTCTTACCCTCAACGGAGGGGCGGTGTGTTGGAGGAGCTTCAAACAGGACACCGCCGCAGACTTGACGATGGAGGCTGAATACATTGCTGCGAGCAATGCCGCAAAAGAAGCAGTCTGGATGAAGAAGTCCATTACTGAACTTCAGGTAGTTCCGCCCATTGTTAATCAAATACCTTTGTATTGCGATAACAATGGGGCTTATAGCTTTAGCGAAGGAATCACGGTCCCATCAGAAATCCAGACACATCTTAAGACGGTATCACCTGATCAGGGAGATCGAGCTCCGGAGAGTGGATACAAAAGAGAACACGACGGATCCATTTACAAAGGCCCTCTCTCAAGCGCAGTTCAAACGACTTTTAAGATGTTGGGTATGCGGTACGCCGGCAGTTGGCCTTAGAGCAAACATCGGGTATTCGGTACGCTAATTACTGGCCTTTAGTGCAAGTGGGAGATTGTTGGATATGTATGCCCTAGAAGCCATTATTGTATATTTATACATATGGATGCTAGGGATATGTATGTACAGGACAATCTTGCTCAGTTATATAGTATATTATTTGAGTTGTCTTTATCAATATGTGTATTTCTGTCTTATGATGATTTTTTGCTTGCACATTGATAAAGACTCGATACAGTAGTATACTATTTTGGTTTGACTTTATCTTAACATGTGCATATGTTATATATGTCGACCACATATTGATAAAGTCCGTAGGATCTTTCTTGACTACCGGCGTTATGATGGCGATTATATTTATGGGAGCTGGGTAGTCTATAAGCACATCCTTAAATGCCTCAGGTCGCAGGAGTATCGAGATCGGGCATCGATACTCCAGAGTAGACTTGCGTGTACGTTTCTAAACCCCGATGAGAGACGGTGGTTGGTCCCACAACCATTGGTGTGATCACCTAAGATTGTATACGGGTGCTCACTAGGGGTGAGTACACTGGACGGACTCGCTGAGAACCACTAAATGGTATTATACCTATAGTCAGACAGCGGTTCTCTTGTGACATGTATACAGGTTAGTATTTGGACCTGAAATCGTCATTTGTCTCGTGTGAGTTCCCGCTGTGCTTTGATCACTACCCTACCACGGCTCTACTGAGTCGTGCAAACAAGTTTCGGCTGGGTGCAGTCCCGAGCCATATGGAGGCAAAGAGTGATTGTCAGGGATTCGTCTCTCCGGGTATTGGGCGTCGATATCGCACTGTGTTCGATTGACCAGGACCATAAGACCTTGGCCAAGGCAGTTGAGATTTACTGATAGGTTGATCGGTAGTTTCCCGGATTGGTCCTGAGCCGAATCAGCACGAATTATCGGGTTATTAGGGCCTGACGCTTACCACCCCCTAGATCCGGATGCGATACTCTTAAACGAAGAGACCGAACTGTACGGAGATTGTCACGGATAGGCTCAGTTGGGATCCGGATGAGTTTGCTCATCGGCTTTTCTTTTCAACAGGTACCCGGGTAGCCGTTACATACAGCTAGTGTCGCTGACATACTTGTGGTAATGGATTTATCCAGTAATGCACTGCCGGCGTACTGTCGAGTCTTTAGAGTCCCACACAGAGGGTTTCTCTGTTTCGGGCGAAACGATGTAGAGGCCGTATTGGTTTACGGCAGGGTTCGATCACATACGTGTACTTGTGCACGTATAGTGTTCGGGCGGATAATACTAGCGGGCTTTGGTTTAAGCCGGATCCTAGTATTATATTATTGGATTATTTTCGTCTCTTTGTATTCGTATTTTTTCGGAATACGAATACGGGTATGTATATACGATGAGAGATATTCTTGTAATTTGTTACAAGATATTTCTAGAAGAGGACACCTCATTATTTGCTTTAACCATTTAAATAAATGGTTAATGAGGTGGAGGGATTAGGTGTTATAATTCATTGAATGAAGCATGGCTACTTGGTGACTCATTGGGTGACTCATGTAGTGACTCATGGGGTGACTCATGGTTTACTATTTGAGTATGCTAGATATTTTGTAGATATTTTGAGTATGCTAGATATTTTGTAGATATTTTGAGTTTCCATAATCAGTTCACTTGACATAGCCATTCTTCATTCCATCATTATCTACAACACTCTCATCTCCTCCAAGCTCTCTTCTTCTACCTCAAACCCTAAATATCTGATGTGTTGAGAAACCTAGGGGATCTTGAGACTAATTAATCCATCATCACTCTCTATATCCTCTAGGCTACTTAGATTAGAATACTAAGTAACCTAGTTACCTTAGTTTAAAGGTAAGAACTCAAAGTAGACACTCTCAGATGGATCATCTTTGACGCGAGGAGACGGACGATCATGGAGGCCATTAGGAGCACACTAAAGGAGAGAAGTGAAGACCCGAAAGACTTGAGCCTCTTGGTATAAACTTCTTTCATAGTAGATAGCTTCTCTAGTTATGCTAGTTAGATTTATGGTAGATCCGGTTTAAAGGTTATTCTAGAGCCAGTTTTCAATCGTAGTAAAAATTTTGTTCCGCAATCGGCCTCGAATGATGGCCAGGACGTTAGTGTAACCCAACAGTTCATTGGTCAAGGTGGTCGAGAATTACTGATTTAGATCAGTAGTTTCTCAGTAATTGATGGACTTCATACCGACATGAAATATCGCGTTATTAGGGGTCTGACTTTATCCACCCCCTAGACCCGATATGTTACTCTTAAACGAACAGACCGGACTGTATAGAGATTGTCACGGACAGGCTCAGTAGGGGTTCGGATGAGTTTGCTCGTCGGTCTTCCTTTCGCTCAATACCTGGGTAGCCGTTACGTACAGCTAGTACTGCTGACATACTTGTGGTTAAACCCACTGCAGCAAATTGACGAGTCTTTAGAGTCCCACACAGAGGGTTTTCCTGGTTCTGGCGAAACGATGTAGTAGCCGTATTGCATACGTGTAGGGTTCCGGTCGATTGATTGTACTATGTTCCAGGACTTTCGATTGGACAATTGATAATACTAGCCGGCTTATTAAATCAGGTATTGATTTTATAATTTACGTATATGTATTTCGATATGTATATTCTAGTATTATATTCTTTGTGTTATTCTATCTCTTCGGGTATTCGTATTTCGGTACGAATACAAGTATATATATACAGTAGAGTGTAATCCGTATTTTTTACAGATAACATTCTAGAAGTTGGACACCTCATTTAGATTTTATCCATCTATTTTAAATGATATATGAGGTGGAAAAAAGATGGGAGTATGGTGTGAACCATGTGTTGGGTTCCCTAGCACGACAGCATGGTTTCGGAAGGCATCGTCCATACCAAATTAAAAATTTGTCGTCCTAAGGAACCCTAAGCTAAGGATGTTTAACTAGAGAATCATACGAAACAATAATGTAAACAACTTTACATCTAAAGTGGATGAGGAATATAACCTTTGTAAACCGGTCCTTCACTTCTAATGCTCCGTGTAGTAGTCCCTTCGCTGCAAGTTGTGAAGACCCGGACTCCAGTAAGAGTTCACATAAAGAAATGAACAAGCTTGCTCAATATCTTCGAGGCCGAAGATGATCTACGTCGAGCAGACTCAAGCTCATGCTACCTCTTCACTAATATGTGAATTAGTGAAGCAAACACCCTAAACTAAATGGCTAATAGTAGAGAATGATGAAGTAGGAATTTTGCTCACTTTAGATTTATTTTTCTCACAATATTTCATCACTTTCTCAAGATCAAGAGAGCTAGAATGCGATGAAGAAGAAGATGATTAAGTGATAAAGAGAATAAATTACATGAGGTCAGAAATGCAAACATGATGAGCATATGACATACACTCACCCGTGTAGAGACTAAACCATGGCTAAGTGTTAAGGTTGGGTTAATAAATATCTTAAGCTAGACAAAACAAGTGGACTTAGTCAATGGTTCTACTAGCTTCTATAAGCTTTAACCATTAAACCAATTTCTATTAATTTTGATTAACTTAAATAAATAAAACCCTTCATAACATCTAGCATGGTGTGAGTCTCTTACACCCTTATTGCATGTATAACCTAGCATGACACATGAATATATATCACATATATATTTTGTGCACAAAAGAAAATAATACAATTAATATATCACATATATATATTAATGTATCATAAGTGAGAAAAAGAAATGCTTAAGTGAGCTTATATTAGTTAATGTAATTTAATATATCAAATATATAATTATACATTAAATTATTAAATAACACTTGATTTAATAATCCGGCTAAATCACATATAACCGACTAATATCAAATGTAACAACTTATCGAATCAACACTTGATCCGATAATCCGGTTATATCACATATAACCGACCGATGTTACATATATCGTGAGAATAGAATGCGGTATCACATACGCGCATTAATCTCGATCCCGCACATATCACATATGTACTCAACTCCGTTTCGCATGAACCAGGAAATCTCTGTGTAGGACTCTAAAGACTCGTCAATACGCCGGGAGTAGGTGATGATCATATCAAACACCCACAAGCCGCAAGCGGTCTGCTAAACGTAACGGCCACCCGGGTATTGAGCGATCAGAAGATCAACAAGCAAGCATGCTCACTCCTGCGAATCCAATCAGTAACACCACTGTACAGTCCGGTCTCTTCGTCAGATATGTCGCATATCATAGCCTGAGGGTGGTATAACGTCAGACCCCAATAGCCTGATAAGTCATGCCGATGCAAGGTCCATAACGGTTCGAGAAACTACTAATAACACTTACCAGTAAATCTCAACAACCCTGATCAGGGATTTCCTGTTATGGCCAATCGAGCATAGCGCAACATCAACTCCCAACACCGGGAGAGACGAATCCCCTCCCATCGCTCATTGCCTCCATGTGACTCGGGACTGTACCCAAAAACCACCTTTTTGCACGATCTCTTGACCGTGGTATGGTGGAAATCAAAGCACAGTAGGAATCACATAAGACTCTATGACGATCTCAGGTCGACAGACTAACCTGTATCAGTGTCACCAGAGAACTGCTATCTGACGATGGGTATAATACCATCTAGGAGTTCTCGGCGAATCCGTCCAGTGCATCCAGTCTTCACTGAGCACCCGTATACCCTTTCTGATGTCAAACACCAATAGATATGGGATCATCCATCGCCCATCATATGGGTCAAGAAGCGCATACGCTAGTCTACTCTAGAGTATCGATACTCTGTCTCGATACTCCCACGATTAGGAACATTTGAAGGATGTACTTACCGACTATCTGTCTCCACTGGTATAATCTGCATCATAATCCTGATAGTCAAGTACTCATCCTAAGGGCTTTATCAATATGTAATAGAGAGATAATAAGTGTATATGTTAAGATAAAGAGCAACCAGATAGCATACTATCATGTCGAGCAAGAAAGTCCTCCCAATATATGTCCAAGCATCCACTACAATATACATCACATGTACAGTAATGGCCTCTAGGGCATACATATAACTAACACCATACTTCTATAGTTGCACAAATGAATTGTTTATTCATTTGTGCAAACTATTCAAGCATGGTGGGATTTTTAAATGGAAAAATGAGTTTATTAAAAGCATGCTTCATGATATTCTCTCTCTTAATGAAAGAAAAAAGATGTTGGATGGTTCATTTTTGTGAGCATGGCTTTTTCTTCTCACCTTAACTTCACCCCCCTCTCAAGTTTTCTTGAGCTTCCTCCACCTTCATCTTCAACCTCCTCTTTACCCTCTCATGTGTTGAGAATTAAGAGAGGAGGTGAGGTAGAGATACATTTAGAACACTCCACTACATCCTAGGCATTCTAGACTAGCCATCTAGAATCCCTAGTTACTTCACTTGATCTTTTATGTGGAGCTAGAGCCATGAGCTACATCTCTCGGGTGGATCATTTTCGACGGAGGAAGACCGGCGGCCAAGCTCAATCCAAAAGACCTTAAGGAGCCAAGGGAGATGATGGAAGACCGGAGGACATAATTCGTTCGGTATAACACTCGATCACAGTAAATAGATTCTTTTAGATTACTAGTTTCATGTTTGGATTCGATTCTAAGTAGTTGTTTCTAGCGCCAAGTTCTTTAAACGCCAAAATTTTTGTTCCGCAATCGGCCACGGTAGATGGCCAGGACGCTAAGAACCCCAACAGCAGCAATGGCAGGTAGGATCCCGATGGTCTTAAGCATAGTCACTGAAGAAAAGGTCTCGTCATAGTCGACACCTGGTCGTTGACGAAAATCTTTTTCTACAAGTCAAGCTTTGAAGATCTCAACATTTCCATCTACATCAATTTTCTTCTTAAAGATCCACTTGCTCCTAATGGGTTTTACCCCATCAGGAGCAACTTTCAAAGTCCATACTTTGTTAGTGTATATGGATTCCATCTAAGATCGCATAGCATCCGGCTATTTCATAGATTCCCTACTTGTGATGGTCTGCTCGAAACTAGTTAGGTCGTCATCTTCCATGATGCAATCCTCGCTCCCACCGTCTATGAGAAAACCGTAGTATCTCTCAGGTGGATGATGAGCCTTACTAGATATGCGGAGTGGCTGAGGTTCGTCGGGGACTATTGAATCCTCCGGTTCTACCAAATCATCAGTTGTAATATGTGTTTTTGAAACTTCTTCCAGCTCTACCTCATTACCACTAATTTCTTTCATAAGAAATTCCTTTTCTAAAAAGATGGCATGCTGAGCAACAAACACCTTTTGTTTCTCACTGTGGTAGAATAGATATCCATGTGAATTCTTTGGATATCCCACAAACTTGTAAAGAACTGATCGTGCTTCGAGTTTGTCCGGATTCTGTTTTTTAACATAGACCAGACAACCTCATATCTTAACTCGTTTAAGATATGGTCTCTTTCCATTCCATATTTCATATGGTGTTTTAGGCACGGATTATGATGGAACTTGATTCAATAAGTATGCAGTTGTCTCAAGTGCATAACTCTAATAGAAGATAGGTAACTCAGCAACACGCGTTATAGAGCGCACTATATCTAATAGGGTGCGATTCCTCCGCTCCGACACTCCATGTGCTGTGATGTATACAGAGGAGTAAGTTGAGAAAGAATCTCATTCTCTTTTAAATAATTTTGGAATTCCGTGCTCAAGTATTCACCTCCTCGATTAAATCGAAGGATTTTAATACTTTTACCCGTCTGGTTCTCTACTTCGTTTTTATATTCCTTGAATTTCTTAAAAGTTTCAAATTTGTGTTTCAACAGAAACACATGTCCGAATCTTAAGAGATCATCGGTGAATGTAATGAAGTACGAGGAACCATTCCTGGCATGTGTAGACATAGGACCGCATACATCACTATGTATCGGTCCCAAGAGTTCAGTAACTCTTTCTCCGTGTCCAGTAAACGGAGTTTTGGTCATTTTGCCTTTGAGACATGACCGGCAAGTTTCATAAGATGTAAATTCGAACGCATTCAAATATCCATTTTTATGCAAGTTAGCTAGTCTTGTCACATTGATATGACCAAGTCTACAATACCACAAGAAGGCTTCGTTCATTTCTAAGTGTTTCCTCTTGTGTGTTCTGTATATTTAGAACTGTATTTTGATTTAGAACGTATATACTGTTACACATGTACCAAACCCAATCAACAGTTAATTTAGGAAAATATTCATAACATTATCACTAATACAAAGTTATATCCTTCTTTATGTAATAAAGAAACGGATATTAGATTGCACATCATCAGTGTGTATTACCATTTGGTAATATAAGGTGATATTCACCAACTGTTTTGGCTGCAACAATTGCTCCATTCTCTACTTCGAGAGGCATATCACCCTTTCTCAGTTCTCTATTTCTCTTTAGCCCATG
The DNA here is from genome assembly GCA_030015575.1 of Agapanthus africanus. Taxonomy (NCBI): domain Eukaryota; kingdom Viridiplantae; phylum Streptophyta; class Magnoliopsida; order Asparagales; family Amaryllidaceae; genus Agapanthus; species Agapanthus africanus. The sequence goes on along the minus strand of CM057345.1, from coordinate 202,435,829 downwards.
TAACAGATTACATATGTAGGATTCTGATCTGGTATCTAATACCCAAGACGTAGAGCAGACTGCGAAACAGTTCTCAGTAACTAACACACCCGAAGAAAAAGCATCAGCATGCTCTTTCTTCGTTCGGGTTGCATGGGAATCCGTGCATTCCCTTATCTCTTGCTCAAACTTATGACAGGCATAAGATAAAACGAAACCAACATTCCCCGACCCAGTATAATAAACGGGTTATGTCAATACATCCATAATATTATCTTGATTAAAGCGTGTCATGGTCGCTGCCTGGAGAGAGAAGAAAAACACTTTAGCATGCGCTCTTGCAAGATTAGATTGGTTATTATCTTATCTAATCAAGATGGCTCTCACTGTTTTTATCAAATCTTCCTTCAAATCCTAAAAGGTAAGATTAGCCGGGATTAATTACACCCTACAAGTTCGACAATCGTTCAGCCAGGAAGGTATTGGTACTCCGAGAGAGTCTCCCCGTACTTTCACATGGAACTAATTAAATAAGCTAATTTCCATAAGGGCATAACCCCGTTAACACCTTTCTTAGACACCTACTGGATTAGCTAATTGTAAAGTGGAAAATTCTTCTAGGAGTAACACTTACTCGTAATGGGTATCGGGACCCAACTATCATATAGAAGGTATGCAATCTCATTGCAAATTTCAACACTTGAAATTCACGATATCTGGTTTTACCTTATGCGGTATATGACCTTGACAAGGTCAACAAACCATAAACCGCAAGTCAAGTTTAACCCGTCATTTCGTGATTGAATTAAACCTATCCGCACGACCCTTGACAAGGTCAACAAGGTCGTACGACTACCATAATCCAATCGCATCATATGCGGCAGATAAGCACTAATCGGCTACCGTACACTACACCTTGACAAGGTCAACAAACGCGGCACGAATACTAAATATACTTATCTGAAATGACGGAGGGCTACGACTGGTTTTAAAGAAAATATTTAGCGTAATGAACTTGATATCGTCGTAGAATCTAGCGATTTGAAAAGAAGTGGTTTAAGCTCCGCTTTTAAAATCGAGTAGTTTTCAAAATAAGCCGAGTGGATTGTAGCATATGCTAGTTTTGCTAAAGTGGTCGTTCCCGGTGAACGGACTAGGCTCTTTCCTCATCGAATGAAGTGCTGGATATTCATAATGGAATACCATTATGCAAAGTAAGAACTGAAGCTACCTTTTTGAAAAATTTGATTCTACATCTTTAGGTTTCTTTTCTTTTCATTAATCTCATTAATGACGTCCCATCATTTATATTTCCTAAATATTACAGAAGAAACAAAAATAAAATATACATATATACCATTCGCATTCACCACAGAGACCCGGATCTTCACCGTAAGGTTACTTAACTTACGGCAGGGCGGGGTCAAGACTAGCATGGATGCAAAACATATATAATGTCTACTAATATATCATATATATATATATATATAAGTAGCATTCGTCTCACGCAGTTATATGATCACACCATATCACAGAAACCATCAGAAGCAAACATATGAAATATAGGATATATTAGGAGGTCCGTATTTTAGATTAAATCAGTAATGAAAAACACGGATTCCATGGTCATGATGAATAGCCAAGTCCACATCCTTAGACCCCTACGAGAGCGGCAAGCAACCCTACCAATTCTAGAGTTAAGCGACCCGGTCTCGACACCTCGAGATGGTCTTCCACTGGACTCTAGAATCCGGTTACTTATGCTCCCCGTCTTGGGTCTATCCTAATGCGGAAAAATAAATAATATACATCAAATGGTGATAACCACCTCAATCCGGAAGCGTCCCAATAAAAGAATATTACATACAAATTTTTACATGAATGAAAATTAAAAAACTCCCATCTCACGCAAAAACCCCCGACTATTCAATCACGACGATCCAATATAACATATCAACCAGCAACACAATAACATCGCATGTTATCAACGTAAGTAAATATGCGTATCTCTAATGTCGTTGACGTATAGCAACGAGATCGGGGATATCCCACATATTACACTTGTGGTCGCAGAAAAGAAATGAAAACTATAATAATTAGAATCTGCATTATCTTTAGACATCATAAACCCAGAATATCACATACTCCGGATTTCATGTCTAACCCTATAAACCTTGCATTTAAGTCTCGAATTGAAAACACTTTTCAAAAACCGGTAGGATAATTCAACAAGATTCTCGATTAAATGATCAAATGCTCGTCGAGAACTTTAGTAGATGGCCGCACCCCCGGTGTCGTCAACGAAGTGCACTTGGACGGAACATCACGGCCGCGAGCACCCGAGTGGATGCTTTTGGCCATGGGGTTCACCTATAGTCACTTGGTCGGGGTTATGGGGCGTGGTTGTCTACTAGTGTCTCTCGGCGACTATTCACGTACGATATGAGATTGCGACGGAATTTTGATTCGAAACGAAACTCCGTGGCAATCCATCAAATGAGACTAAAATGTTAGATTTACAAAATGCTAACTAGTTTTCACAAAACTAATCAATGTGGATTCCAAAAATTGTATCACATATCCAAACTATCTGGACGATGTTAAACATTTCGATCGATATTTCAAACACCAGTAAATCACTGAGACCTCAACAACTTGAGCCTCACCAAAAATACCCAGAAAGTCCAAAAGATTAATATGAAGCTCCAGTAGAAAAACGATGCAATAACTCCTCAAGTTGGCGGTGGAACCGCGGCCAAACCTTGGTTTCTGCGGCGGTTCCGCGGCCACTTGAGAGAGTTAAGCTCTCATGCTTCTTCTGGATCCATAATATAAGCTGCAGGATTTTCTGAGAATTTTTAATCTGAAAAATTTTAACTTTTGAAAAAATGAACAGAAAGAATGAAAAATACGGTCTCAAAACTTCGATCGAACACATTAACGTCATTTAAACTTCGTCTAAGTCTCTAACTTGGCTCTGATACCATGAAAGTATGTCTTAACACCTCTACTAGGTTTATACAAGTATCAAGTATGCAATTTTAAAATATCTAGAGGTCTAAGCTATACTAACCTATAATCGAACTAGAGAATTAAGGTTTCAGTGTAAGCAAACAAGTTCTACACTAAGTGAAAAGAGAATACAACCTTTGTAGACCGGTCCTTCACTTCTAAATCTCCAAGTAGTGGTCCCTAGAACTCTTCTTTAGACTCCACTTGGTGAAACGAACGAGCTTACTTTGTAGTCTTCGAGGCCGAATATGATCCGCCTTAAAGTCTCTCTAACTCAAGTCCACTCTTCACTAATTAAGGTATTAATGAAACAAACAACCTATACTAAAAGTTTAGGATAGTGTAGGTTGATGAAGTAGGAGATTTGCTCACTCAAATTATTTCTCTTTTCTTTTTCTCACCTCAAGAATTTTCTAGAGAGCAAGAAAGAGGAGATGAACTTAGATGAGAGAGGCAACCATGGAGGCAACCATGAGGTGAGGTGATTAGATGAGAATGAGATAATGATAAATATCAATGAATAATGCCAAAGGAGAAGTGATGAGTCATGGCTTCTCAAGACTTCTACAAGTATCTCAATATCATAACTCATTTTCTTTTCCTTTTAATTCATTAAATAAATCATTATCCACTCATCTCACTTCATGTGTGATTCTCATACATCCTATTTATATGTATCATCAACCATGATACAATAAATAATACATATATTTATATATCACATATATATAAATATGTATAAAGAGAAGAAAATGTTTAGTGAGCTAATATTAGTTATTATATATATATATATCAAATAATTATTAAATTATTAAATCAACACTTGATTCAATAATCCGGTTATATCATATATAACCGACTAATATCATATATATGTATGTATGTATGTATATCACATTATTAAATCAACACTTGATTCAATAAACCGGTTATATCACATATAACCGTTTAATATTCGATACTAGTTATTAAATCAACACTTGATTCAATAATCCGGTCATATCATATATAACGGCCAATGTCAAATATATATACATAAATCAAATCATTGAATCAACACTTGATTCAACAATCCGGTTATATCACATATAACCAACCGATATCAAATATCGCAAAATTAGAATACGGTATCACACTCGTATTTAATCAAGCCCCCGCACATATCTCCATATGTGTTCTACTTCGTTTCACTTGAGCTAGGAAACCTCTGTGTGAGACTCTAAAGACCTGTCAATACACCAACAGTAGGTAATGGTCACATCAGATACCCACAAGCCGTCAGCGGTACTAGCTGGACGTAACGGCTACTCAGGTATTGAACGAATAAAAAATCAACAAGCAAGTTTGTCCAAACTCCCGTAAAGCCTATAAGCAATACTTACCATATAGTCCGGTCTCTTCGTCTGATATGTCGCATATCGAGTCTGGGGGTGGAATCGCCAAACCCCAGTAACTTGATAAGGCATGCCGATGTGTGGCCTATAACCGTTCGAGAAACTACTGATAACACTTACCAGTAAATCTCATCAGCCGTGGTTAGGGACTTGCTGTTATAGCCAATCGAGCATAGCGCAGCATCAACTCCTTATACCGGGAGAGACAAAACCCCACATATCGCTCACTGCCTCCATGTGACTCTGGACTGTACCTAAAATCCACCTGTTTGCACGACTACTTTGAGCCGTGGTAGGGAGGAAATCAAAGCACAGTGGGAACCACACAAGACACTATGACGATCTTGGGTCTACAGACTAACATGTACAAGTGTCACCAGAGAACTGCTATCTGACGATAGGTATGGTACCATCTAGGAGTTCTCGGCGAGTTCTGTTCGGTGTACCCATTCTCTAATGAGCACATGTGTACAATCTTTGATGTCAAACACCAATGGCTATAGGATCAACCATCACCCCATACAGGGTCAAGAAACGTACACACTAGTCTACTCTGGAATATCGATGCCATGTCTCGATAATCTCTCGACTAGGAACCGTTAAAGGATGTGCTTGTGGACTACACAAGCCCTACTAGTATGATATGCATCATAGTCCTGGTAGTCAAGCCTACATTCTAAAGGCTTTATCAACATGTATCAGAGAGACAGAATAATAAAACAAGTGTACATATTAAAATAAAGAGCAACCAAATAGCATACTATCATGTCGAGCAAGAAAGTCCTCTATATATATGTCCAAGCATCCACTATATCATACAATAATAGCCTCTAGGGCATACATATTCCTAACATGTATAACCACTCAATATAGACTTTTAGTTCTAAATTTTCGATTTAGAAGAGGACCTAGGAAGATTAGACGTAAGGTACAGCCTAAAATTAAGTAGTGACGACCGAAGAAAGGTAACCAAAAGGTTTTTATAGATCGTGTAGCTCAAGAGACGGATTGGCAGTCTGAAAATGATTCATACAGAACATGGAACAATATGGCTAGTTGCATCGAAAGGGTAGCTAGAGATCTACTTAGTGAGTCGAGAGATGGTGCTCCACCATCTAAGGACAAATTATGATGAAACGAAAAAATAAAGACTGCTATTAAAATCAAGAGTGATTCTTATAAAGATTTGAAGAAAAGTAAAGATGCAGAGAGATATGAAAAGTATAAAATAGTTAAAAAGGAAGTTAAGAAAGCTGTTCGGGAATTTAAAACTAAGGTCTATAAGGAGGTGTACGAGAAGATGGACACTAAAGAGGCTGAAAATGATATATACTGGATTGCTTGGATGCGGGAAAGGAAGACCGGAGAATTATGTGCGGTGAAGTGTCAAAAATGAAGATTAGAAGGTTTTAGTTCGAGATGAGAATATCAAAAAAAAGTTGAGAGATTATTTTGACAAATTGTTCAATGAGAGCTTTACTAAGAATCTGGATAGACTTGTCATTCAATCTCAAGATATAAACCATAATTTCATGCGTAAAATAAGAATACCTAAGGTTAAAGAGGTTTTTAAGAGAATGAGATCAAGAAAAGCGGTTTGTCCAAACGGGGTTCCTATCGAGATTTGGAGATACTTAGAAGAAATAGGCGTTAAATGACTGACAGATCTGTTTAATAAAATTTGGCAGACCAAAAAGATGCCAAATGAATAGAGAAAAAGTTGGTGTAGCACCATGCTTCGTTGGATGTGTGGTAACACTAGAAAAGATAAAGTGCGAAATAAAGATATTCGTGCAAAAGTTGGTGTAGCACCTGTGGAGGAGAAAATGCGGGAAACCCGGCTAAGATGGTTTGGTCATGTGCAACGCAGACCTATGGAAGCACCAGTTCGACGCATGGATACTCTTGATATGGGTAATGTCAAAAGGGCGAAAACGAGACCGAAGAAAACATGGATGGAGGTGATACGAAAAGATATGGTTGCCAAAGGCCTCAATAAAAGTATATTGTTCGATAGGAGTGAGTGAAGGCGAAGGATTCATGTGCTGGACCCGGCGTGATTCTCATGTTGGTTCATGTAGCCTACCCTATGTGCTTGGGATAAAAGGCTCAGTTGTTGTTGTTGTAAGTCAAGTGCAATGCGCGTGACAGTGAGAAAACAGAATTTGCTAACGGTATCAAACTCATGGGGTAAAGGGCAACCTTTTATGTTAAAGAGGTTTCTTGCTATTCAAGCAAACATGTGAGTGTTTCCTGCAGTTGAGCTAATTTAATAGATAATCACTATAGTAGAGTGACTTGTCTAGGGTGTTTTACAAGTTCCAAGAGTTTTGCTTTGAGCAAATCAAGTACTCGATAATATCCAAAATCGTTAATCTAAAAAAATTAGACGGTGAGATTAAGTAAATGAGATTTAAAGTGACGAACAACCTTCAAGTCTTTCAGCAAACAAAGTGCTGCTTGTGCCTTTGCATCTTTCCTGTGTGCACTACATCCACGTCTCATCAACTGATCATTTTCAAGCTGTACAGTTAGTTCAGCAACGACCAATTCCCCTTTATTTACACATGTTGCATTGACAGGATAACCTAGATGATTACACAACTCAAGCAGTTCACGTAGAGGGGGCAATTCAAGGTTCTCAGGGGTTACGATAGGAGAAAGTAGCGGTTCAAATATGCCCCAGACCTTATTTAGATCAAGATCGGTATCTATTAGTATTGCCCCCGCAATACTCTCTAGTAGATCTCCAAGAACCTGTAGAAAAATTGAGCGGTTTAGTGCAAACTAAAATATACTACAGAGCTATATGACAAAAGCATATATCCTGAGAATTCAATAGATTTATTAAATCAATAAGAATCAAGAACTAAATCAGAAATAGACCCACCTTTGGCCCTCTAGAAACATCGGGAGGCAACAAAGCAGCATTGCTGCCAAGAAAATTTGATATACGTTCGACATACTCTGTAATTTGGTGCGAAAGAGCTTCAGAGGCATATAGGAGATGATGCTGAAGGCTATGCCTCACTGTAGTTTGAGCAAAATTTTCGTTGCTAACTGAGGCTGAGCGCAGGTCAGTTAATTCTCCTGGATCAATACTGGTATGCTTCCGAAAAAGGTAACATGTGATGAGCAAATCCAAGACAGAATCGCCCAAAAATTCAAGCCGCTGGCAAAAGAAAAGACGAGAGCTAGAATATAATTCTTCACGTAAAAGTGCAATGGTGTTTTCAATCAATTAGGGCTTGTTTGTCTTGGAGTTAAAATAAGCTCAGTTTGTTTTAAGTTGAAGTATAGATTGTGCAAAATTGTTGTTTTAGAGTTATCCAAACTGCAAAATAGATGTTGTTCTCATATCTATGAGTTCCCAAAAAAAAAAAGATTGGGCAACTCCAGTCATCTCAACTTTGAAGCTAACATACTTCCGGTTATCTAAATTCCAAATGAAATCCAAATGGTGGATATTCAGGAATTTGGAGTTAAGTTACATAGCTCTGCAAGTCTCTGGTTATCCTAACTTAGCTCCAAGGCTGAACATGAGCGGAGGGTTAATTCAAAGAACAATAAGTAAGATCACTTGATTGATTGCAACAAACCTGATAACAGTAACCGATTCCTGATTCGCGCTGAGATGGATGTGTGACAGCTTCCAATAGTAAACCCTTAACCGAGAACCTATATTTAAGTTTCGATTCCAATATATCAATCTCATCAGCACTTAGGTGACACCTATAAAGGGATGCATTTATCCTAGCTTCCTTAACCAAAAATGGATCAAATGTAACATCCATGCCCAACCACATCATCAGTGAATAAGCAGCATTTAAGCCTCCGCCAACATAGTACGCTCCTATCAGTGCTTCAACACAGTCCGCAATTGTTTTAGAGCACATCCACCTGTGACCTTTATCACAAGCTTTTCCAAGCACAATATTAATATCTTCTGTAAAATTTGCACTTTCTAGAGTTACTTCAGAGGTATTGACACCACAGCTACAAGGAAAAGGGTGTAAAGGAATCTGCCCAGGAGCAAGCCAACGTCGTGGATCGAACGCACTGTCTCGAATGTAACCCTGAAAACAGAAAAATAAATTCAAGCTTTGGAAATAATTCTACAAGAGTATAGTCAACAATGAAAATTTCCAGTTAATGCTGTTTCTCTAGGGGGGGGATAGGCTGTACTTCTGTACAAAGAGAATTTCTAAAAACAAGGAATTTATTCTAGAGATCATGGACAAAGGGAAAGAAGTAACAGTGTTTCACACCATAAGGTTCTATTCTAATATTGAAATCTAGAAAGAATAAGAGGCGAGTGTACGTCCGATTACTTTGGAACCTTGGTGGCTCTCCCATAACCACAACTAGACAAACTTAATTCTTCCTTCCTCTCTTTAAAAAAGAACATTTATATCTGTCCACAAAAGTAGGATTAATATCAATTAAGGGTGTATCTGGCTTAAGAAGCCCAAAGGCAGAACACCGTCAGATGATATACAACTGCCCATAAAGCTCATGAAGCTAAAGGAATTTCATTTTCAGGGTTTGGGTGTTTAGTTGAATGCATCCTTATAAAACTTTGGATTCACATTGGTAAGCTCAACATTGCCATAACCTACTCTAAACAGCTTTGGATTATATATTCATGGAAACCTTTAATGAGACCATAAAAGAAATAAGCTACTGAAAAAGAAAACAAATCTAAATGGATGTAATAATAGTTTCACCCATTTATTTTCACGAGTCCAAACAATTTGTTGAAACCATAAAGATCATGGGGTTTCATGAAATTTTAGTTTCTGGGCTTCACTTGGCCCTGGCTTTCCCAACACATGTTAAATTCGACCAATATAATATGCAAGAAGTCGAGCTCTGATAGCTTAGGGTAAATATTTCGTGCAACTGTCTAACTTGTCAGTCTAACATCACTGCTAATTGGATATACATGATCATAAAAATTTAAATATTAAACTTTTTACAGATAAACCCAAAAAGTTTTACATTGTCAGATGATATAATAGCACTAAACAAGACAATATATGAATTGGTACCTGCAAGGAGTGACTGGTTCCTATTTTATAAAGTGTTGAGTTACAAACTGCCCAAGATCTGTGCTTAGACAACTGACTTTCATGTTTCAGAGGATGTTTCACGAAAAGGTGGCAACTGACAACATATTTTAGCACAGAATCCCCCAACAGCTCCAAACGTTCTATGGAGAAATTCTCACAACATCTCAAAGTCGTAATTGCTTCCAGGATCTGATAATAAGATAATATTAACGGAATTTATTCATGAAAAAACATTCTTTCTATATATAAAGAAAAACAAAAAATTTACTTAAGAGTCGCCCAAAATACATACCAACATGCTTGATATGTGACTATCGTTGCCCCTACAACCAATATATTCACGTAATTGACAGGCCAGCATCATCGACGCCACTCTATGCATTACTGAAGGCAGTAAATAAAATGATCTTAGAACATCCGGTGATATGCAAAGATCAACTAGAAGTTCAGGGGGAATGTGGACTTGTGCTCTCTCTACCATCACAGAACCATCTGTTAGAATGAACAAATAAACTATTAAATAACTAAGCAATAATTCTTATACTCAATTTTGGCATGGATAATAATAATTGCCAGAGATAAATAAACTTTCTTTTGTGGCCAGTCAGCCAAAATCCATAATGATTAATAGCGAGGATGACAATCAAATATCAAGGCTATTTTATTGACATATTTAGGCTACTGGGATCTGAAGCTTATATTGAGTTTTGGATGCGAATGCACAAGTTCTTGTCTTCCTCAAACTTTAGAACCTTTCCCACCTCGGGGAACATTCAGATGCTTGATCTAGTGCTTGATCACAAGTAAATGACATCTGGCAAAATTGTGAATGGATAACTTACCTCTTTCCTCAAAAAAGAAAGAGGGGGGGGGGGGGGGGAAGAACCCTTCGCCCATGCATTTTTGTTTTTCGTTTCTATTTTAAGTAGCTAGATTATATTGCATGAATTTTCCTTTTGACGGCCTTCTTCCTTGAGAAATTATATTGGAAAGATTTCATTCATTAGAAAGTTAGATGAATAGCTTTGGCAAAAAAAAGAAAGTTTGGCGATTAAAGTACATCTATAGAAAACAGAAGCAGATCATGCAACAGAATTTATTTTTAGATTTGAGTTGCGATTGATGCAGGATCCACCCATTCCCCTATAAGTAAATAGGGTTGGTCTCCTCTCCTGAGTAGGTTTCATGCCTTAAACTTGTGACATTCTTTTCAAAGAATTGTTGTTAAAATCATACAATAGTAAATGTTGCAGGATAACTAATAAAACCTAGAGAATACCTCAGATATGAATCAACAAACCTTCGCATGCAGCAGTTGATATAAGAAGGTTATGAGGGTGATAGCTTTGCTTTACCAGCAATAATGGTTGTTCTGGATGCTGAAGCTCAATATTGTACCTGGACATCATATGTATGGATAACTGTATTGTTTACTATGACAGTAAAGAGCGTGATATTAATGAAAACTAAGATGCAAGGGAAACCCACTTCTTATAGTAGTAATCTGCAAAAGAAACAAACTTCGGCCGTTTTCCGGTGATTATATCAAATGGACTTTCTGCCGATTTATCATCCATCACATCTAGAACAGAGTAGATCCTACCGGTATGAACGGCCAAAACCACCATGCCTTTGAGAGTATTTGTGTATACTGGTTTGTTAGCCATGTGAATGGTACCTGATCCCTCACAATTTGTATGATATGAGTTGTTGCTGCAAGTTAATGAGCTCCCACAGAAATACTTATAACCTGCAGAATAGATTTTTCTCAAAATCTCTACTGCAGCAACACATGCATCAATCCCATTCCAATTTATGCTCGCAAGGTTATTAGAAGATGGTGGTTCGAGAGGTAACAGCAAATACATATTTGAGGTGCTCCATAACAATCTTTTTTCATCTTTGAGTAAAAATTCTCTCTGGGTTCCACTCGATTTAGATCCAGAAAATAACTTGCCAAACAATCCATTGAAATAAAGTTCTTGGAACAACTTGGATTTTTGTACCTGAAAGGAGCATCGGAGTGCTTGATAAAATCTGGTGTGCTTCTTAAAGACAAATGTGATTCTAAAATGAAAATTTGTAGCAGGCATATATACCTGGTCGGCATTTAAATGGACTTGCCCACAAAAAGAAATGGAAGTTTTCACAGCCATGTTTTTCTGCAAGTAGAGATCTATTGGTTGACCTGTAATATCATCATCCAATGTTGTCTCGATTAAGAGAACAAATCCATAGTAGTTTTTACCTACTCGATCACAAACAAATTGTATTTTATATGCATTTAGAGTGATGTCACTGGGTTTGTTGGCCCAGGTCCCAGATAGTCCATGAACAGAGGTCGTCCCATGCAGTTCTTTCCGTTTAGTTGTTCCTTCAAATATCATCAGGACATCAGCATCCTCAAACAAAATAATGATATAGTACAAGTAAAATCGTCTAACTGTAATATAAATATTGGTCCATTTTATGTATAATCCATCGACATATATGTGTAGCTGGTACCGGTATGGGCAGCTGTAGCATTATCAGCCGATCTTTAAAAAAGACTAAGGGAAAAAGATCATCGAAGTCCAAAACAGGAAGGGAAAAATCAGAATGTTAACTAAGTATTGTTGATTGGTATGAGGACATGCCAGGGAGCATATGAAATTTTCAGTAAACCTTTAGTGTATTGGTTAAATTCGTATCATCCATTTCAAGCAATTCGTGTGTATGATATTTGTTTCTTCAGCAATAAAAGATACCCACCAATTCGATATTACTTTTTCATGCATGCACATAATTGAAGGTATTCACTTTATTGAGGAGTGAAGGCTCAGTATCAATTGAATAACATTAACAGGAATAAAACCATTTTCTTCCAACAAAAAAAATGGAATAAAACCATGTGTGATCAGAGAGCTCCCCTAACAAAGGAATGAAATTGACTCAAGGTATAAAGAAATGAGAAATTCTGTAGAGAAAACTCTTCAAGCTTTTGCTTTTGTGCGGAAGAGCGCTAGGTCTATCAGCGCTGTCATTGACCTTAAACCTAAACCTCTAAAATGAGATAGAATCTTTTCCTCTCATGCCATGAGAATGGATTGTTTTACATGTATAAACATATTTGTACTTCACATATGCAGAGCATATTAAATATTTATCCTGCAATATCTATGCAAAGCAAGTAGTTGACCCATAAATGTTGCATCTTTTACCCAACAATTGCAACCTAGTGGTGACACAAAAAATTTAGCCAAGGGGGACGGAACGAAGGAAATAAGATTCCTACCCATTAAAACAACAAAATCACCGGTGAGGGGTGTGGGAATTTGTTCCTTCAACCCTTTGCTATGGATCAGGCTAAATTGCCGCTTGGTCTAGACAATATTTGAGATATAAAGTGTTTTAAAAGGCGACCGCTTAACGGTCTAAAGAGTCTCCCTAGCCCACATCGGCCTGCTTAATCGGGGTGTTGTTGCTCACCCTAATATTTTTGTAACGAACTTCTTTTCTTTGTTAATTGGGGTATAAATGTATGATATATGATATATAAGAGAGTTTTAAATATTATTAGAAAATAATAAAGGAAATTTACTCCCAAATCCCAAAATTTCAAATCTGATTGTATTTCCCCTATCGGCCTAGGATTTTCTCTTCAACCAGTAGGGCAATGCGACCGCCATCGACAATGTTGATGAACTTCGAAGAGGTAGCTACCATCAAGGACCTGCCTGCAAACTTCGACCACGAGGACCATTGTAAGTCTATGTTACCCATCCCGGTGCTTAACGGGGAGGCGGAATAAGTAAAAATCAAATTTTTCTTAAAGGAAATATAGACTAACCATGAAGGATCTTTGCTAAACAAAAACTAACAAACTAATACGGAGTTTTAACTACTAGGTTAGATGATTATACCTGGTTCTTGAACTCCTTATCTTCTTGTTGTGGTCCTCCTTGTTGCGAGCTCTTTGGAGTGGTGTAGATGGCTCATCCTCGTTATTTTCTCTAGGTCAAAGAACGATCCACCCGAAGGCCTCTACCTTGAGCTCCTACCTCAACAATGAAGTAACTAGAGTGCTTGGCTTGCTACACTAAGAACCCTAGAGTGAGTAGAAAAGTATTTTGGTAGTTTAGTCTCAAAGCTTTGATTTTCAACACATGAAACACTTAAGCCTTTTGAGGAAGAGGGAGAGCAAACCATGAGAGAGAAAGGTAATGAGAGAATGAGAGAACAAAGCTCTCATATGAGAATTATATGATGATGATAATAATAATTAAGAAAATTGTGATGGTGAATTGATTTGACCATTATCATTTCATAATTAATGCTAAGCATGCTTCAAAAAAATATCTCATGTTTAACAAAACAACAAAAGAAAATATCTAAGTCAATATGAGTCAACAAGTCAAATGGTCAAACCAACTCTAGCCATGATACAATTATCCTTAATTAAAACTATTAATCATTTTCCTCCTTCTCATTATGGTTTTTATCAAGTCAATAGTCAAAACTCCAATGAGGTATCTCCCTATCCGCCTCTGTCAACTGTACATACATACCCGCATCCGTGTTCCATAGAAACACGAATACAATGTGACTAGACCAATCCCAAAACAAATACTAGGATCTGGCTTAAACCAAAGCACACTAATATCAGCTGCCCGAACACCAAACGTGCACAAGCGCGCGTATGTGAACGAACCCTGTCGTAAAACCATACGATCTCTACTTCGTTTCGCCCAAAGGTGAACAACCCTCTGTATAGGACTCTAAAGACTCGACACTATGCTGGCAATGGATTTAACCACAGGCCGCAAGCGGTACTAGCTGTACGTAACGGTCCTCAGGTAGATGTCGATAAGAAGACCGATGAGGTGAACCCATCCGAACTCCTACTGAGCCTGAATGTAACAATCTCCGTACAGTCCGGTCTGTTCGTCTAAAAGTATCGCATGTCGGGCCTAGGGGACGGTAAACGTCAGACCCCTAATAGCGGTACAAGTCGTGTCGGAGTGTAGCCCAGAACACCCTGAGAAACTACTGGAAACGCTATCAGTAAATCTCGCTTGCCCTGACCAGGAACTTTGTGTAATGGCTCTCCTAAACACAGCGCGATATCAACCCCCAATACCGGGAGAGACGAATCCTGTCTAACCGTCACTGCCTCTAAGTGCTTTGGGACTGCACCCAACTACTACCTGTTTGCATGACTCATTAAAGCCGTGGTAGGGTAGTAATCTAAGAACAGTGGGAACACACTCGATTCGAAGTGACAGTGTCAAGTCAACGGACTAAGCTGTACTCATGTCACCTGGGAACTGCTAACTGACGATAGGTATAGTACCAACCAACAGTTCCCGACGAGTCATGTCCAGTGTACTCATAACCTAATGAGCACCTGCATACTATCTCCAGTACGACGTACTGATGGCTGTGGGACAGACCATCTCCCCAGCTGGGATGAGAAGCGTACACACTAGTCTACTCTAGAGTATCGATACCCTGTCTCGATAATCCTACGACTAAGAACCTATATAAGGATGTGCTTGTAGACTACCCAACCCCCACAAGTGTGATTGCCATCACAACGCTGGTAGTCAAGCAAAGATCCTAAGGGCACTATCAATATGTATTAGCGATACGTCAAAAGAAACATATACACATATTAAGATAAATACAAACCAAGTAGCATACTACCATGTCGAGCGAGACTGTTATAAATCTGTGTGTATATATATATATATATATATATATATATATATATCCCAAGCTTCCAAAATGTAATATACAAACTAGTACAATACAATAATGGCCTCTAGGGCATATCACACTAACAATCTCCCACTTGCACTAAGGCCATGTGCTGGTATATCGCAGACCTATCATCTCGAATAGCCTCTCGAACTGCGTCTGAGGAATGGCATTTGTGAATGGATCTGCGGTGTTATCCTCTGTAGCAACCCTCCGAACCTCGATCTCCCGGCGATCCACGATCTCCCTGATCAGGTGATACCGCCTCAAGATGTGTCTGAACTTCTGATGGGATCTAGATTTCTTTGCTAAAACTATAGCTCCATTGTTGTCACAATACAGAGGTATTGGAGCAACAATGGACGGAACCACCTGAAGTTCTATTAAGAACTTCATCCAGACTGCTTCTTTTGCGGCATCAAAAGCTGCGATATACTCCGCTTCCATCGTCGAGTCAGCAACGGTTTCCTACTTGGAACTCTTCCAACAGACCGTCCCTCTATTGAGGGTAAAGACATAACCCGACATGGATTTGGAGTCATCCTTATCACTCTGGAAGTTGGAGTCGGCAAAGGCCTCGATCTAGAGGTTTTTTCCACCGTAAACCAAGAACATATCCCTAGTCCTTCTCACGTACTTTAGAATGTTCTTTACCGCTATCCAGTGCTTCTTCCCAGGGTTTGACTGATACCGGTTTACCACACTCAGTGCATAAGCTACATCTGGTTTGGTACACAACATCGCATACATTATAGAGCCTACCGCAAAAGCGTAGGGTATAATAGACATGTGATCTCTTTCCAAATCAGTCTTGGGAGACATCTCTTTGGAGAGGGTGATTCCATGACAAGCCGGCAAATTACCGCGCTTTGAATCTTTCATACTGAATCTTTTCAGTATGGTGTTGATGTACCTGGACTGTGAAAGTCCCAATATCCTCTTAGATCTATCACGATAGATCTGGATCCCCAGAATGTAAGAGGCATCACCCAGGTCTTTCATGGAGAAATTGTGTGACAAGAACCCTTTGACAGATTGTAGCATAGGAATGTCATTTCCTATCAAGAGAATGTCATCCACGCACAAGACGAGAAATACAACAGTTCGTGCTACAATTTTACTATAAATGCATGGCTCATCTGGATTTTTGATAAAGTCAAATTCTTTGACTGTCTCATCGAAACAGATGTTCCAACTCCGCGATGCCTGCTTCAGTCCATAAATGGACTTAAGCAACTTGCACACTTTTCCACTGCTCCCACTCTGAATGAAACCTTCTGGCTAGTCCATATAGACACACTCTTTTTTAAATTTCCATTTAGAAAAGCGGTTTTTACATCCATCTACCAAATCTCATAATCGTGAAAGGCAGCAATGGCAAGAAGGATCCGAATGGATTTGAGCATAGCCACTGGAGAAAAGGTTTCGTCATAGTCCAAACCAGGTCTTTGACGAAAACCCTTTGCAACAAGTCTAGCCTTATAGGTCTCAACTTGTCCATCTACACCAATTTTCTTTCTGAAGATCCATTTGCAGACTACGGGTTTTACCCCTTCTGGAGCAACGTCCAAAGTCCATACTTTGTTGGTGTACATGGACTCCATCTCGGTCCGCATTGCATCCAGCCATTTTACCGAGTCAGTGCTCTGAATGGCCTGCTGGAAGTTAGTCGGCTCATCATTGTCAATGATGCAATCCTCTCTATCCCCGTCTATGAGAAAACCGTAGTATCTCTCAGGTGGATGAGAAAGCCTACTACTCCTGCGGAGCAGTGCGGGAATGTCCTGTTCTTTTGAACCTTCTGGTTCTACTAAGCTTTCAGTAATAACTTGTGGTTCTGGAATTTCTTCCAGTTGTATTGCGCTCCCACTTATCTGATTTTCTAAAAATTCAGTTTCCAAGAAGCAGGCATGACGAGAAACAAATACCTTTTGTTCCTCTGCATAATAAAAGAAATATCTCTTAGAGTTCTTTGAATATCCCACAAACTTGCACAGTAAAGAGCGTACCTCGAGTTTGTCTGTATGCTGCTTTTTGACAAAAGCTGGACATCCTCATGTCTTAATGTGTTTAAGATAGGGTTTCTTCCCACTCCACATCTGATATGGTGTGGTAGGCACTGACTTAGTAGGAACCCGGTTCAAAAGATATGCAGCTGATTCTAGTGCATAACTCCAGAATGATCGCGGTAACTCAGCGTTACTCATCATAGAACGTACATATCCAATAGGGTTCGGTTCCGTCTCTCCGATACACCGTTATGTTGTGGAGTGTATGGAGGACTAAGCTGAGAGAGAATTCCATTCTCTTTTAGGTAATCCAGGAACTCGGTGCTTAGGTATTCAACACCTCGATCAGATCTCAGTATCTTGATATTTTTGCCGGTTTGTTTTTCTACTTCATTCTTATATTCCCGGAATTTCTCAAAGGCCTCGGATTTATGCTTCATTAAGAAGACATGTCCATACCTAGAGAAATCGTCCGTAAAAATAATGAAGTATGAAAAACTACTTCTTGCATGTGTAAACACTAGACCACACACGTCGCTGTGTATGAGTCCCAAGAGCTCGCTTGCTCTTACTCCGTGTCCAGTGAACGGAGTCTTTGTCATCTTTCCTTTAAGACATGATTGACAAGTTGCATAAGAATGATATTCGAACGGATCCAAATATCCTTCTTTATGTAACTTAGTTAATCTTGTCTCATTGATGTGACCCAGTCTACAATACCATAAGAAAGTATGATTTAATTCTGGAGACTTTCTTTTGTGTGTATTCTGGATATTGAAGATCTGCGGTTGGTTTAATACGTATATACCGTTGCTTAATATACCCGACCCAATCAAAACATGATTAAGGTGAATGTTTACAACATTGCTTACAAATGCAAAATCATAACCTTCTTTAGACATTAAAGATACATATATGATATTACAAGTTGAACTGGGTACAAAATAACAGTTGCGCAAAACCAAAACATGTACATCTGTCAATCCTAAGTGATAGTCCCCCACGGACTCAGCATTCATGCTTGCTCCGTTTGCAACTCTGAGGGTCATATCACCCGCCTTCAAAACTCTACGCCTTCTCAGTGCCTGCAAAGAATTACAGATATGAGATCCTGATCCGGTATCCAATACCCAGAAAGTAAAGTTGATTGACAGACAGTTTTCAATAAAATACACACCTGAAACCGAAGCCACAACTTGCTTCGGGTCCTGGTTCTTGGCCTTCCAAGCCCTGCAATTTTTCTTCCAGTGTCCTTTGTTGTGACAATAAAAGCATTCTTCTTTTCTCACAGTCTGTCCCACTACCTTTGATTTTCCCTTAGCTTCCACCTTACTAACATCGTCCCTTGGTTTGGTAAGGGCCTTCTTCTTCTTTCCTTTGGCTTTCATCTTGGACCTAAAAGAGGAAGTTCCTCCAACAAACAAAGTGGGTGTTTTCCTGACTTTCTGCAGGGTGCCCTCTGCACTCCTCAACATGTTGAGGAGTTCCGGAAGTTCAATTTCTTTTCTTTGCATGTTGAAATTCAGGATAAACTGGGCGTAGGTGGAAGGAAGGGACTGGAGAATCAAGTCAGTGTACAGCTCATTCTCTAACGTGGTCCCAAGGTCCGTGAGCTCCTCAATATAGCCAATCATCTTCAGGACGTGTTCCCTACAGATGATCCGACGGCCAACCTCGCTTGAAACAGCTTTTTCGAGATTTCGTATCTTGCGATACGGGATTGCTCTCCATATAGTTCCTTAATATAGAGAAATATGGATTCAAGGTCCATATTCTCGTGCCTCCTATGATGTTCATTGTCCATAGAGGCAAGCACGGGGCACTTGGCCTTCGCGCAGTCAATCTCCCAGGTCTTACGGATTTCCTTATCCGCGACGCTGGATTCTGGACCTGGGACGGCGGGGGCCTTAGTGGTAAGAAGATACCCCAACTTGTCATAAGTGATTGCCATTTTGACATTCATGAACCAATCTTTGTAGTTTGGCCCTGTCAATATATTTTTATCTAATAGTAACTTAAGGCCTGTCATGATGTTTGGTTGCTGCAATTAGGAGAGAGAGAAGAAACACTTTAGCATGATGCTCTTGCAAGTTTAGAGTGGTTTTTAGTTTGTCTAAACAGGATGGCTCCCACTGTTTCTCGAATCCTTCATCAAACCATAAAAGAAGAACTAGTTAGGATTGATCTCACCGTACAATACTTGCTTAACCGTTCAGCCAGGCCAGTGTCGGTACTTCGAAGAGGTTTTACGACGCTTTCGCGAAGTTCCTTAATTAAATAAACTCTTTTCCCTGTGGACGTAGCCCCGCTAACACCTTTCTAGACACCTACTTGGTTTATAGTATTGATCGTTAAGTGAAAAAGAATCTTCCGAGGAGTAGCATATACTCACAGTAGGATCGGGATCCAAATATCATCGTGTGATAAAACTGAAGGAATCCTACCAAAATCATCACTCCAAATGGTATGCAACACTAGCAAGTTTCAATTTTCTTAGAAACTCCCGATGTGGATTTTTTGCCCCATACTCTTATGACCTTGACTTTGGCCAACAAATCATAAGTCACATGTCAAGTTCCACCCGTCATTTTCCAGGTTAATTTGAACCCACCCGTACCCACCCTTGACTTTGGCCAACAAAGCAGTACGACTGTCCCAAACCAATGTATCTCTCTATGCTTCATATGAATATCCAGCAGCTAGCAATCACTATGCCTTGACTTTGGCCAACAACATAGCTTGAATACTATTGACTATCCATATGAAATGACAGAGGGCTACGAATGGTTTTGGCGAAACCGTGAACGTAGTGAACTTGATATAATCGAAGGAACGTGATAGCTTTTTAAAAGGAGTGGTTTAAGCTCCGCATTTAAAAGTTTTGTTGTTTTGAAAAACCGAGTGGTTTTGAAATTGTTCCAACGATTTAACTTTGGTTTATTTTCTTTATATTAATATAATGTGTCCCATCAATTAATCCTACCATTGCAGAAAACAACGAAAATATGACGCACGCTTATGCCATCCGCATTCGCCACTGGGCCACGTCATCACCTGTTAGGTTACTTAACTAACAACAGAGCGGGGCCTGGACTAGCGCAGATGCAAAACATAAGCAACGCCTACTAGATATCATATATAGATATATATACATTCGTCAGACGCAATAATAGTCATTCCAGATCACAGATGAACACATTGGATATGCTAGGAATCCGCGTTTCGTTCGAGCCTGCAACGAAAACCGGATTACACGGTCGCGATGAATAGCCAAACCCCACCCTAGACCCCTACGGGTGCGGCAAACTAACCGCCAAATACCCGAAGTGAAGCAGCCTCCCTCAACAACGTAAGTAGGCCACTCAGCACTTCAAAGTACCCGTAGTTTGTGCACCCCACCTTGGGTCTATCCTACGAGCAAAAACAGTAAAAGAAATAATATACAATGGTGGCTACAACTTCAACCCGGATGTGCGACCATAAAACAATATTGCATCAATTTACAATTTACATCGAATGAAAAATGAAAAACACTCATCTCACATCCCGGCTATTCATCCACGACAATCCAACAAGTTCATATACACAAACCAATATCACAGATCACAGATATGTGCAACCCCCACTAATCGACGTATAGCGATTAGCAAACGTTCAACACATATAACACATTACAGATATAATCCAATTAGCTAAAGTTTATAGAATTTCGGTCAAAAACTTTATTTGAATCTACCCCAAGTAAAATCCAGTACTCTGATAAATCTGGGCAGAAACAAAACTTCCCAGAATACACAAAACCAACACAGAGAACCGCAGAAGAATTTTGGTGCGCGGCCGAGTTGACTCGGCCGCGGATCCGCGGCGGATCGCTTGGATCGGCCGCGGATCCGCGGTCTTATGAGCGATTCAAGCGCCCAAAATTCAACAGTTTTCTCTAAAAAGCATGCTTGTATTTTTCATGTCACTGAAAATATTTTTAGGCCTGTTTTAAAAATCGACAGAAAATACAAGTTTTGGTGTGTTTTCGGGATTTTTTCCGTGATCGAAATTCCAACGACTTTGCCAACATGTTAGTTGTTGTTTTAGCCAGTCTCTGATACCACTGTAAGTCAATGTTACCCACCCCGGTACTTAATGGGAAAACGGAATAGGTAAAAATCAAATTTTTCTCAAAGAAAATATAGACTAACCATGAAGGATCTTTGCTAAACGAAAACTAACTAATACGGAGTTTTAACTACTAGGTTAGATGGTTATACCTAGTTCTTGAACTCCTTTTCCTCTTGTTGTGGTCCTCCTTGTTGCGAGCTCCTTAGAGTGGTGTAGATGGCTCCTCCTCGTTGTCTTCTCTAGGTCAAAGAACGATCCACCCGAAGGCCTCTACCTTGAGCTCCTACCTCAACAATAAAGTAACTAAAGTGCTTGGCTTGCTACACTAAGAACCCTCGAGTGAGTAGAGAAGTATTTTGGTAGTTTAGTCTCAAAGCTTTGATTTTCAACACATGAAACACTTAAGCCTTTTGAGAGAGGAAGAGAGAGAGCAAACCATGAGAG
The DNA here is from genome assembly GCA_030015575.1 of Agapanthus africanus. NCBI lineage: Eukaryota > Viridiplantae > Streptophyta > Magnoliopsida > Asparagales > Amaryllidaceae > Agapanthus > Agapanthus africanus. Next base: position 202,414,067 of record CM057345.1, on the reverse strand, counting down.
AGAAAGGTAATGAGAGAATGAGAGAACAAAGCTCTCATATGAGAATTATATGATGATAATAATAATAATTAAGAAAATTGTGATGGTGAATTGATTTGACCATTATCATTTCATAATTAATGCTAAGCATGCTTCAAAAAAATATCTCATGCTTAACAAAATAACAAAAGAATATATCTAAGTCAATATGAGTCAACAAGTCAAATGGTCAAACCAACTCTAGCCATGATACAATAATCCTTAATTAAAACTATTAATCATTTTCCTCTTCATTATGGTTTTTATCAAGTCAATGATCAAAACCCCAATGAGGTGTCTCCCTATCCGCCTCTGTCAACTGTACATACATACCCGCATCCGTATTTCATAGAAATACGAATACAATGAGACTAGACCAATCCCAAAACAAATACTAGGATCTGGCTTAAACCAAAGCCCACTAATATCAACTGCCCGAACACCAAACGTGCACAAGTGCGCGTATGTGAACGAACCCTGTCGTAAAACCATACGATCTCTACTTCGTTTCGCCCAAAGGTGAACCACCCTCTGTGTGGGACTCTAAACACTCGTCACTACGCTGGCAGTGGGTTTAACCACAGGCCGCAAGCGGTACTAGCTGCACGTAACGGTCCTCAGGTAGATGTCGATAAGAAGACCATGAACCCATCCGAACTCCTACTGAGCCTGAATGTGACAATCTCCGTACAGTCCGGTCTGTTCGTCTAAGAGTATCGCATGTCGGGCCTAGGGGGCGGTAAACGTCAGACCCCTAATAGCGGTACAAGTCGTGTCGAAGTGTAGCCCAGAACACCCTGAGAAACTACTGGAAACACTATCAGTAAATCTCGCTTGCCCTGGTCAGGGACTTTGTGTAATAGCTCTCCTAGAAACAGCGCGATATCAACCCCCAATACCGGTAGAGACGAATCTTGTCTAACCGTCACTGCCTCTAAGTGCTTCGGGACTGCACCCAACTACTACCTGTTTGCATGACTCATTAGAACCGTGGTAGGGTAGTAATCTAAGAACAGTGGGAACACACTCGAGGCGAAGTGACAGTGTCAAGTCAACGGACTAAGCTGTACTCATGTCACCTGGGAACTGCTAACTGACGATAGGTATAGTTCCAACCAACAGTTCCCGACGAGTCTTGTCCAGTGTACTCATAACCTAATGAGCACCTGCATACTATCTCCAATACGACGTACTGATGGTTGTGGAATAGACCATCTCCACAGCTGGGATGAGAAGCGTACATACTAGTCTACTCTGGAGTATCGATACCCTGTCTCGATAATCTTACGACTAGGGACCTGTATAAGGATGTGCTTGTAGACTACCCAACCCCCACAAGTGTGATTGCCATCAAAACGCTGGTAATCAAGCAAAGATCCTAAGGGCTCTATCAATATGTATTAGCGATGCGTCAAAAGAAACATATACACATATTAAGATAGATACAAACCAAGTAGCATACTATCATGTCAAGCAAGACTGTTATAAATCTGTGTATATATATCCCAAGCTTCCAAAATGTAATATACAAACTAGTACTATACAATAATGGCCTCTAAAGCATATCACACTAACAACCATGACATGCTCTTGGCTTTGAATACGCCCACAAGGACAGGCTAGCAAACTTCAAATCGATTTTAAGTCTTGAATCTCGACTTCTAACTTCAAATTAAATTAGGAATTTGAACAAACGGTGGAGTCTCGGTTTGGACTGCAAAGGGGTGGGCGTAGTTTAGCTTCAAAATTAGGTTATCTTTTTACTTTTTTACCTAAAATTTACGTAATTGTTGTTTAACATTGAAGACGAATTCTAGCAGAATTTGTTTCAGTATCAACTTGCATTTTTTATTATTTGTGCTTTTAAGAATGCCTATCTAGGCATTTGCAAGTAAAGAAAGAACAAAATTAGTTTAAAATCCTATTAGAATTAATATTTCACGAACAAGTTACAAGAAAAAATAGAATTAACCCAAAATGCATCTTTATTAATGTCTATATGGTCTGAGCGGCTGCCTAGACATCTAAACGGACACAGTCTCTTGCCGCACAGCTTTTTTTCTCAACATTTAAATCACAAGTGAAATATTTATGATTTAAATACAAGTAATAGATGTTTAAGCATCTCAACATCCCTTATAACTGATATTCAATTTTCTTTTTAAAAAATTTCGGTGGGGGCGTGTCCCTGTCAGCTGTCGCCTAGGACTTTGGATCCATGATCGCAATGAAGCCGTTCAAGGTAATCTTTCTTAACCATCTTGATGCAAGCCCCATTATAATTGACTACCTGATGATTATTAATGCTCGCAAGGTTACTTTGGAATCCGATTTTGAAATCTTTGCGAATTTAGATTAATCTTTCTTAGTTAAATTAATTTTTGTTTCAGTTTGAATATGATAGAATAGGATTTGAATTATGGCAATTGAAATTGAAGAACAAAAAGTTGTCATCAAAGATGCAGAAGTTAATTGAAGTTGGAGATTCATCATATTCTTCTTCTTTCTTTATATCAATGGATGCATTATTGCAATGGACAATCCATTACAGCCAGAAAAGCTACTTTGGAGTTCAAATTTGTAATTTTAGATATTTAGAGTTATCTTTATATAGTTGAATTTGAGTTTGAGTATGATTAAGATAGTATTTTGACTTATTTGGAATTATATTAAAGATTAAATTATATTATTTATTTTAAAGTTTGAGTTTGATTAGTATTAGAAGTCTTGGTATTCCACGGTTATACCGTCTTAAAACCCGACTTGAAACCAAGCAATTCTCCTATATATTTTTACCTTATAACTAGGGTGAGCAAAAAAACCGACCGAACCGATTTTTTGGTTCGGTTTCGGTTATGCTTTTTGGCAAAATTCAATTTTCGGTTCGGTTGCTGGCTAAACCGAACCTATATATTAATAAAAAAATAACATGTGTGTGGATATATATCTTTTGAGTGATAAGTGAAACCCTAACCCCCTCTCTCTGAATTTCTCCCCTTCACTTACAGCGCCACCTCCCTCTCTCATCCCTTTCGATCTCGTCGTCTCGAGTTCTCTCCTCCGATCATGACTCCCTCAACCCTCCTCCGATCTCAAGTCCCTCAGCCCCTCCTCGGCTCCTCCCCTCCTTGCCGACTCTCCCCTCTCGATCTCTCCGCTCTCTCAATTTCTCACATTTTCCTCTCCTCTCTCAAAGACTCAAACCCCCTTTCTCCACGGCTGCAGTTTTGTTATTTCTCTGTTTCGTTTTTCTGGAGTATCTAGTCTAGAAGCTGTTGAACTCTGTCGAAACAAATGCATTTCAGACTCTTCATTTGAGCTTGATCTTGAGTGTCTCTCCATATGTCAAGGTTAATTTAGAGAAAAAATGAAATAGACATCTCGGTTTAGAGAGCAATGCGTCTGAAGCGGGCATTTCGATTGTATTAGGTTGTTCTTGCAAGGATGATTTGGCTGCTGCTCACAAGCAATGTGCCGAGACTTGGTTCAAGATCAAAAAAAACAAGAAATATTCTCTCTGCTGTGAAATTTAAAGATTTCATTACAATTGCTTCTCACTATTTTATACCAATTTTTGTCAAAATAGTAAATATTGTTTATAGTTTGCTTGTTCTGTTGATATTAGAAGCAATTGCTTAAGCTTAAAACTTTATTATAGGATTGAAATGTTAGCACATGGCAATAGAAGCTTCGAGAAGAAGCATCCTGTTAAAGATAAATGATTTAAAACAAATATTTGAGAATATTTGCAGGTGCGGTATCTTGAAAAGATGCCTTGATTAGTTGATTTTGCTTTGCTAAGAAGTGAATTTCCTGAATTGTGTATTGGAGTATATAAGGAACTTTGTTAGGACTATTGAATATTGATGCAATCAATTGTATTGTACTCTATTCCATGCTATTGAATTTGAATTTTCTTACAATTTGAATCTTAAATTTCATTTCTTTTTTATCCAGCTTTGAAGATTACTTCTGAATTTGAACCTGCAAAAATGAGAGAAGAAATTAGCAGAAGTAAGGCAACAATGCCTTTTTAGATTTCTATTAGCAGCTGGATTATTAAGTTAAAATATATGATTGATTGAATTCATATTTGATATGGTTTAATGTTGATATTACGTAGAATGTTGAATTCAAATTTTTTTTCTTTGTATTAAACTGTCAAGATATATTGATATGTTACAGTAGGTTTTTTTTGTTATTATTTTAGTGCAAAATAAAAAACCTAAATATTATTGTTGGTTAGGCTTAATTTTTTATTGATATGATTTAATGGGTTTTTCTATTAGTTTATGATTATTTATCAGGCTTTTCTATAAGCCCAGATATCAGTTTAAGCCAAACGAAAACCGACCGAACCAAACTGATTTAGTTCGGTTCGGTTCAAAATCGGTTTTGATCATTGTTCGGTTAGGCTCAGTTCATGGATTAGACCGATTCGGTTCGGTTCAAATTTTTTTGCAAAAAAACGAACCGAACCATGCTCACCCCTATTTATAACCATTGATATTTTGATACCCCCTAATCAAATTGATGATATGAAAACAATATGAAGATATTGAGTTTTTTTCCTAATCAATAGAAGCCTATTTAAACTTCGCATCATTTGTTATGTGTTGAGGTCAAAAATTAAACCTCACTATCAAAATCAAAATGTCAAAAAGTCAAAATCAGGGCCCGAAAAGTAGGTCCGGGCCCAAGTCAAGACCCAAATCAAGCCAGGTCCAAGCTCAAGCATGAGGGCAGCCCTATGCCAAGGGAAGAAAAGAAGAATGTAATAAATAAATTTAAATGAAATTTTTAGAAATAAATGTAAGAGAAATAGGCAAAAAGCAAATTTTGTAAAGCCCAAGAGCTAAAATGCAAAAGGTATGCACATGTGTAAAAGAATTGGCAAAAACCCAAAATTGTAAAGCCCAAGAGCTAAGATGAAAATATATAAGGCTATAAAAGCCAACCATATGAGGAAATGATAACTTTGATTCTCTTTTATTCTCTAGGGTTGTGTGCCTCCATTGCTCTCTTGAGATGAGATCTCTCTTCTTCCTCCTCGAGAGGCCCAAAGGAAAGAAGTTTCTTTTGAGTCTTTTTCATGTCCTCTATCTCCTTCCTAAAAACAATCCATCAAAAGAGAACCCATCTCCTGAAGAAAACCACATCCCTCAAAACTCAAGATCCAAATCAAATAAAGGAGCAATCTTTCTTCATCAAACTTGAAAAAAGAGAAGATCACTCGAGATGAAAGCTCATGGCTTTCACCCCGAGCTAATATAGCCGAGATTGGCATCAAACTCGAAAAAGAACCGGTAATGATGAACTTCGACGAAAGCCATTGGTTTTCATCCAATCCGCGTCGCCTCCGCTTGTTGGTAGGGATCTCTAAAAGGATCTCTGCCACGAACATCTCTCACAGGGGGAATGTTCACTTTGGAAATCTTCGCGAGGGAATTTTCCGCCTTGGAAATCCTCGCAATGGGATTTTCCACTATATATCATGCCCGCTTTGCGGATATCTTAAAAAGATACCTGCTCTCATATATCTCAAAGAATACCTGCAGCGGATATCTTCAAGAGATACCCGCTTTCTCTCTTCCTTCCACTCTCTTCCTTTCTCTCTACACGTTGGATAGTCACCTGACCAAACTCAAACACCCCTACACTCCTATGCTAGAAATTTTTTCTTTCGGGATGCTGCCCCAAGCCCTGCAAAGGGGCTGTTAGCCCCCTTGACCCCCAGCCCGTTGACCGGGCAACGGGACCCCCGTAAACTTTGCGAGGCCCCCATATGTCCAAGGCAAACACAATTCCGCACACGCGCACATATTTCAGAGTGAGTTCGCATGATACGTATGACCCGTTAATCGGAAATGCTCTCGTGTCAAAACGAAAGGTAATTAATAGTAGTTTTGTCTGCGGCTGCTGGAGATTAGAATCCCCACGATCAAAAAACCCATGCATGTAATGGGTAGGAGGAATCTGCACAAACCTAAACGTGCATCCATCTCCTTGAGTGACGAAAAACACTCTACATTATGCACTTTGAGATACCTATTTCAAGTATATTAAACTCACAATTTCTGAACCTTTTGGTCAGTTGGTTGTATGTCACGATTAATTTTTTCATGCTTCTCTATGTTCTTGTAAAGATATTTGTCAATACTTTTGAAATTCCGGCAGCTAGAATGATTCTCCCTCTCTCGCTGAAAAGTTGGCTGCAAAAGTAGAAACAATCGCCCAAAAATAAAAGAAGAAGACAAGCATTTCATACGTCAAAAATGCTCAAATTCCATGGAGATTAGTGCAACAAATTTTTCACACCAAACAATCGACAACACATATAAGTACATACCGTCTGCACATAAGAAATCTGATGGGACTAAAACTTTTTATATGAAAGTTCATCGCTGGTTCAGTAGGTACATGTATACAGTACTGGATGACTTATGACCTGACGGTCTTTAATTTTGTGGGAGTGAATCAGAGTATCTGTTCTTCGATGCAACATACGTAAATCATTGTTTGTTTCTGCAAAATCATATTTTTGACGCAAAAAAAAGTTTAGAGCATCCTTTACCTGCGCCAGCAGTATAATCATAGTCCGTATCCACGAAATCACACCCCTGAAGCTCTTCAGCTGAAGAAACAGAAGGAAGAGGTTGATCATCAGGAGCTTCCATTTACACAATTCACTGGATACAGCCTGAATGGATCGGTTAAAATAGACGCATTGGACCAAGAATTCTTGAGATTCGCTCACTGAAAAGTTGAGTTAGTGTAAATAAAACATCAAGAAAATGACTTACACGGAAAGTATCCGGGATAAGTAGATCATAATATCATTTAATAAACAGAAGGAAAATGTTGTGAACTGAAATTTGCTTTCAAATCAAGTTTTATAATTTTTCGTTTTAGAAACAATATAAGCTATAATGTGTACAAACTACAGTTTGAGTGTTAAGCAATTTTAACTGTCTACCTACGCAAATAATACCACATAAGAATGGTGATTTAATGTTTTTCTTCCACTCCAACAATACTCCTTCGAAGAAGACCAAAATCTATATTAAAAAAATGTACATGCAGGATATTCTTTTCTCACCAATTCACCATGTGAATGAAAATGAGAGACTACAATCAGTACAATATCAAGATAATGCTCACATATACAAAACATAGTATTCATCGAATTGTTGCAATTTTTTTCCCATAAATTACAATGCTAGTTACTAGGGTAAGAAATATAAAATCATCAACTTCTCCCAAATTTCTTGGTGAAATTAATAGCATAAGCTTAAGGAATGTAAGAAACTAAGAATACAATTTTACCTGGTCAACAAGACGATAACCCTCGGAAAACAACCTCTGAACTCCTTTTCACAATTTCTATTAAATTGCTCAGACCTAACAAAACCATGAGGAAACTGATCCAATCTTGTGATAACAGTAATCTTCTTGGCTCAAAACCCTCATGATTTTGGAATTCCCAAACCCAACCCTAGCCATGGAAGAGAGAAAGGAGAGAAGAGAGAGGTTTCTTGAGATCTGACATTTATTTATTTGTTCAGACAATGGTTTGCAAGCCCGGACTCCATTTAAAAATAAACTATGTTGGTGTTATACGATGTGTTTTGGAAAATGGGACTTCCGAAAACTTAGATAAATGTTGCTGCTTCTTCAAAACCCTAATCCCCAATATCTAAACAAATCGTCCCCCTTCTCTCCATTCCCAATTCGTTCGATTTCTCCCATTTCAAAATAAATTAATAAATTGATCTTTTTGGATCAAGCCCCTCTAATTCATGAATTTTACAAAGAACAAGTGATCTCTCTTAAGCTTGATGTGATGATAACTGAAACTAATTGGCTCCCCAAAGATTTGCTTTCTTGAATTCAAAGACAATGATTCCTCCATCATCAGACCCTTGGAATGGAAGTCGAAGAAAACCCTATATATAATCATAGGTTGTATAAGAGAAAAAGAAAAGAGTTGAGAAGAGTTTTTCAATTGAGAAGAAGAACAAAAGGCTGAGATTTGACGATGTTTCAGAATTTTGAAATAGGGCTTTTGAGAAATTAAAAATGCCGGATCCGGAATCCCTCTTATTCTCACACCCAGCTATTCCTGCAATCAGGACCCACGGGTAAGGATTTTTTTATCTTAGAATCAACGGCCACAATCGACTGTCAAACAGTGTAAAACAAGAGGCTTTAGTGTTGGTGTTTTGCTCGTGTGATATGTGGTCGGAATGCTCCCACGGCACCAGAACAGCAGCGAGAAGAATAGCAGAGGTTCCATATCCAAGAAATGCGGATACTAGATGTGTAACATTTTAAAATTTTATTTTAGAATTTAATAATGATATAATGAGTTTTAAAAAAATGATAGAATTTACGGAATTGGGTTTTCATAATTTATATATATATATATATATATATATATATATATATATATATAGAAAGAGAGAGAGAGAGAGAATAATGGAGGAAAGAAGCCATAGGAGGGGATTTCCTTCTAGGCGTCGAAAAGAAACAACCTCCACCATTTTTTCCGACGATCGACATTCATCATCATCGTTATCATCTATGATGTGCATACACCGAATTTCATGTGATTCCACCACTTTTTCACTGTTGAATTAGCAATGTAAAAAGTTTTATTGTCGGTAATCCATTAATTTTGCACAAACTAAATCAACGGTAAAAAAACGGTATAATCACATGAAATTTGGTGTAACCTCATGTGTGTGTGTGTGTTTTTTCTCAAAAATAAAACTAATACTTTCTCTTAAAAATAAAACTAATACTTTATCTTTCTACATAATACTATTTTATAGGCAGGCATATTTTAATATTTCTGTTTTCATTTATTTCTCTAAATGAACATTAGGAAATTATCATAAGGTTAATAAAATATGAAAGCGACGGGGGAGAGAGAGAATGGGTGAGGCAAGGGATCACAATACCTAAATTTCACTATCTCCATTTTATTCTTCTTCATTCTCTCCATTATTTCTATCTCTCGCCCTCTCTCAAACTCCAACTCCAAAACCTTAGCTTTTCCTTCCAAGTCATCTCCTCTCTCAAGCTCAAACAACTAGAAATCATCGTCAACCTCTTGCAGCTTCGTTAAGCGTTGGATCTCCTCATTTGTTCAAATCTTCTAAGGTAAACCTTTTTGTTTCAAGTTTTAAGTTATAGTTGCCATGAAAACCAAGTTTTGTTTAAAAAACACATTTTTAGCTACTAATGCTTGTACAAATAAAGTTTTTTGGTTACTTGTAATTGTAGTATGTTAGTGTAAGTTTTCTTGTTGTTACAACTTGTTTGGGTTTGATTAAGTTGGAAATTTGTTAAAAGTTTTGATTTTAAAGTGTTTTGCAAACTTCAGATTTTCGAGCAGCAAATTTTCTTCTTTAGACGTCTGAGAGTTGAGCTTCAGACGTCTGCATTATATCTGTTTTAAATTCATGTTATTTTCCAAACGTCTAAGCTTGAAGCTTCGGACGTCTACTCTTTCTCTGGGGTTCCTCCGTATCTTTTTGTCTGTATATTGTTCCTCAGACGTCTGTGACTCTAATATTTTCTGTATAATTGTTTTCCAGACGTCTGAGATTTGAGCTTCAAACGTCTGTGTTTTTTCCTGGATTGTCTCGTATTGTTGTCCAGAAGTCTGAGCTTTGAGCTTCAGACGTCTGTCGTTTCTCTGTCTCTATGAGACGTCTTCTTCAGACATCTGAGCATTGAGCTTTGAGCTTCAAACGTCTGATGCTCAATTTTGCCTGATTAACTTGAGTTTCTTTCATCATGTTTAGTTTGTTTGGATTTATATCGATGTTGGTGGTGTTTTCTTGCATGTTTATGATTATTATTGGTTATAAAGTTGATTGCGGAGACTCCCAAGTCGATGAGGAAGGGCGAGACGGTCGTAGGCTTTGATAGCTCGAGCCGCACTTCTGTGAGTAAATTTGTATCTACGAGTCGGAATTGGGTAGATGGCATATAGCACCCCCGTGAAACATATTTAAAATTGATACTTTATGCAATTGATACGCTTACAATTCATGCCACGTATATCGAAACTTGTCCGTTAATTAGTAAATTTCATTAGTTTCTCTTTAGTACGCTTATCATGAATATACTCAGTTTACCAATACTATGTTTCTTTTTCTTTACTATACCTTCATGAACCCAATTGCTACGACCCTTGCACAATTACTGATGATTACGATGCGGCACCAACACAAACTCACATGATACACGTGCACATCATTAGTAACTGCCATGACATGTATATACTGGACCACTTGTACGTTGACTCATAATTGACATGCAATGTGTAGAACTTGCCATGCTTTACATATTATAGTATGATCAATGTTGTGTTGTGTACGCGACTAGATATCTATATCGATCGTTGAGCAAGTGTGTCGACGAGATATCTACACTAGTCACTGTGTGTGTACGCGACTAGATGTTCGTACTAATTGATGTGTAGGTTCACATAGACTAGCGGTCCATACTATTTGAACTGTGTGTTTGCGTACGTAGAGTAAATGTCCATATTGACTATTATTGAGCACATTATATTATTTATCATAACATAAGGAATTATCGAAAATGAAGTTATGGTTTGATCCAATGGAACATTTGGTTGTCATCGTACGAGGTGAGATTCCGTACTGAATGAAGTGGTGGTGGTCAGAAGAATATAGCCTTTTATTTTTGACTCGCCGAGTCTTGCTATTTATCCCGATTGAGAGATTATGAAAATACAAAGGTTATGCTTATTTCTAAAACTAATGATTCATTTCATATTTTAAAACTATAATACAAAGGATACGCTGCTGGACTTCAAAACGGATATCTATTTTTAAAATATCGCAGTCTTCTTATTTCCAAACAACGTTTCGTTCTATTTTAAACTATAATTGGATTATTTATTTCCAAACAACGTTTCGTTCTATCTTAAACTATAATTGGATTATTCAGAAGTATTTATCCATCTACAATGCTCATTTACGCTATACTTGTTTTACTTATTATTCGTTCACGCTATACTTGCTTTACTTATTATTTGTTCACGCTATGCTTACTCATCATTCGTTTAAGCTACGCTTGCTTTACATGTTATCCATTTACGTTATTATTATACTATTAGTGTGTGCCGTATTTTCCATGAGATTTGAGAAACCGCATAGTATTATTTTATAATCTTGGTTATGTTTGTATATTGATGTTTACTCTTGATATAATGATACGTCCACCATGAGTTTCTATATATTTATGGTTTGTTGTTATCCGATATTGAGGTGGGTAAAAACCGATTTCGGATACATTATGGACTGGTTTGTTGATATCCGATATCGAGGTGGGGGAGAACCGATTACAGATACATGGTGTGATCAATTCATGAGCGATTAAGATTATATGTGATCAATCCATGATCGATTGAGGTGATATGTGATCAATCCATGAGTGATTGAGGTTATATGTGATCAATCCATGACTGATTGGAGTTGGAAGGCACAAGATATCTTGCTGGGAACCGGAGGGTTTTTATAAATACCCTGTCGAGAATGAGATATATTAAACTATATAGTTTTCAAACAGGACTGGTCCAAGAGACAGTACCTGAGATATTATTTTTATGTATCAATATTTGCTATCACTTTCAAAAGAGCTATTGTCGTACTATTTTCCACGTATCTATGATCGACACAAGTGTTTTTCAAAAGGAAACCGATTATATTATTTTCAAACGTCATGCCATATATTTTAATGAAATATTTATATTGCTTTACAAATTAACATCTGCTACTTATGCCGTGATATATACACCGTACGGCTACTTTCAAATGATTGTACATATTTACACAGTACGGCTACTTTTAAGTGATTATTTGGATGCATGGTATATATGTGTTATAGCCTTGTTATAGTGATTGTGCATGGTCATGTGCTATAGATATTGCACTACGGCTACGATGATAGCGATTGTATATCGTTATATAATTATATTGTTGAGTTGTTCACGAATGATTATTGTTACTGTTTCATTGCACTTAAATTCAAGTTTAATTTATCCATATTACATTCGTGACTCACATGTTATCTTATACTTTAGTGGTTTGCTATGCATGTATCGGGCGAGATGTAGATTTATTTTATGATTCCATGATAACCATACATATTGCATACCACACATGCTAGGATAAAAGTACGCGAGTTGTACATGATGGATTATTATTGTTGTTGTTCATCGCTCGAACTATAGTTTCGATGCATGATTATTTCCCTCCTTAATGTACATGTTTATCCATACCTTAGTTGTTTCACCGCTTGTGCATGCGATTTCTATCTTGTTATGTGAATTCTACTCACGAGTTGGTAACTCACCCCCGTTGTGCCATAGCTTCTTACAGGTTTGGCCGTTTGGATCGATAGCGACGGTGAGAGAGCTTTTTGGGCATGGTTGCGTATTTATCTTTGAGCTAGGTGGGTGAGAATTCATTTCGGTATTTCCTTTATATCTATCTTTGTACCTAGAAATACTCCATCAACCAAGTCTAGTGATATTTCAGCGACTTTAGAAGTTGTATTGTTGTTGTAGTCGAACTCGTGTGGAGTCGTCTTGACTGTATTTACATATAGTGTTTATTATTTTCCGCTTATTGTTCTTCGCCTTGGGCGTTATATATTATTGCGTGGATTGTGCCTCCGCCATGTGGGTGTCGAGCTAGCTCCCGTGTGGTGATGCTTGTATATTTTATCATTGTACAGAAATTTTATTCAATTTAAAAAGGAGGCGATGTCCGATTTTTTTCAAACGTTAACTCTTTACAAAACAAGTTTTACTTCATTTTATAAATCTTTTCTAAAAACTTCACCTCCAATGTTTTTCTTATATATATGGTTTAGATTTCTGGTTTTGGCTTACTTGGGTTACGGTGGGGTCCACTGGACTTCACGTGATTTTTGTGCCAGTCACATGCCCCTTTCGGGTCGTGACAAAGTTGGTATCAGAGTATTAGGTTTTACCTTTGTCGAGTCTAGCTTTGACCATGTGGAGTCTACGTTATAAGTTTTGAAACCTAGGTTTAACCTTGCAGAACTTAGACTTGACTTTGGGGGTCTTAGACTCGAACTTTTGATACATAGATTGTCCTTTGTTAAGTTTAAATTTAACCATGCGGAGGCTAGGTGATGATCTTTCGAAATCTAGGCTTAACCTTGCAGAACTTAGACTTGACTTTGGGGGTATTAGACCCAAACTTTCAATTCGTAGGCTGACCTTGGTATGATGGAGTAGGTAACTTAAGTAGAGCTATGTAGCATACGTATGTTCCGCGGCATATTCACGATATGGTACTCTGCTTAAGTAACTTTAGGATGTATCTCCAAATTCTTCCGTGATTCACTTTTCTTCTTTTCTGATTTGGTAGCTTTGCATTGCCATTTCATTGATATTCGGAAACCGACCTTTGTTCGTTTCTTGTTCCAGTCACCATGCTACAAAAGACTGCGCGAGCCGAGAAGGTTGCAGTTAGAGATGAGGTTAGGGAGGCTCGTCTGAAATGAGGACTGACCAGGATGGTACTCCGGTGACACAGGAACAGGTCGATCTTCATTCTTCCGATAGGATTTCTCGTTTGGAGGCGAGCGTTCAGGATCTGCATCATTTAATGGGGTTGTTAGCTGAGACTATTCAAACCCAGAGACCTGTTGTTGCGCAGCCTGATGCTTAGAGATCAGCTGTGTCTCTGTGACTGAGACTATTGATGTGCCACTTTCCGAGTTAATGAATCTCAAGCCCCCGGTTTTTATTGGTATGGATGCAGCAGAGGATCCTCAGTCATTCCTTGATAGGATGGCTAGGATATCCTATTCGTTGAGATGCTTCGATGCGAGATCAGTGGAGTTGGCCAGTTTCCGTTTAGGGGGTCTTGCACAAACCTAATGCGAGTCGATCGAGAGAGGCCGAGCAATGGGTACTCCTCCTATCACTTGAGGCAAGTTCTCAAAGGTCTTCTTAGCCTAATTTCTTCCTCAGAGTGTCATAGATGCGTGAGCTCGTAGTTTCGAGTCTTTGCGCATGACTCCGGGCATGACGGTGGCCGAGTATGACCTTCAGTTCAGTTAGTTGTCTCGGTATGCCTTTTGCTTGGTCCATACTGAAGAGATCCGGATCAAAAGGTTCGTGCAGGGCCTTGATGCGCAGCTGTTTTCTCCATTGGTACCCAGCGTTTTGATACTTATGCAAAGGCAATAGATGCAGCTGCACTGATGGAGGAGTGTCATGTTGAGATTGGAGCTGTCCCAAAGCCAAAGCGGGCTCGAGTTGAGGCTCTATCTTTTGATCAAGAGAGCGGTAGCGTAAGGGAATGGCCTCGAGAGCAGCCATGCAACACCTGTTGGATACAGATGCCAGCCCAGTTGTGTTTTAATTGCGAGATGCCCGATTATAGAACTAGAGACAGTCCCATCAGGCGTCAAAACAGGAAAGTGTCCAGGCGAGCTGCTCCACTTCTTTTTTCCCTCCATAGATTATTACTCCGGTTCCATCCGGGGATCGAAGGGGTAGGGGATATGGTGGTCTTGTGCAGAGAAGACAAGAATCCAGAGATAGAGAACATCAGGCCGTGGGCGGAGGGCACGCGAGAGTCTTTGTTCTAACTGCCCAGAATGCTCAGGCACCTACCGACGTTGAAAAAGGTAAACTTTAATATCAGTTGTTTTGACTCTTATGTTTTGGTGATCCAAATATCATACTTTCATTTTCGTGCATCACACTTTGCATCGTAATATTTCTAAGCTTGTGTGGGACTTTGGAGCCCTTTTTATTTGATTGAATGAAATGTTTTTAGATTTGGGTTTATTTTAAATTCGGGGATCGAATTTCTTTAATGGGGGATATTGTAACATTTCAAAATTTTAAAAGTTTATTTTAGAATTTAATAATGATATAATGAGTTTTATAAAAATGATAGCATTTATAGAATTGGGTTTTCATATATATATTTCAATGATAAAACTAATACTTTCTCTTTCTATATAATACTATTTTTGGATGGCAAGTATATTTTAATATTTATGTTTTTATTTATTTCTCTAAATGAACATTAGGGAATTATCTTAAGCATAATAAAATATGGGAAGGGGAGAGAGAGGTATGGGCATAAGAAAATAATGGGTGAGGCATGGGATCACAATGCCTAAATTTCACCATATCCATTTTATTCTTCTTTATTCTCTCCATTATTTCTATCTCTCACCCTCTCTTAAATTCCAACACCAAAGCCTTAGCTTTTTCATCCAAGCCTTCTCCTCTCTCAAGCTTAAACAACTAGAAGTCATCATCAATCTCTTGTAGCTTCGTTAAACTTTAGATCTCCTCATTTGCTCAAATCTTCCAAGGTAAACCCTTTTGTTTCAAGTTTTAAGTTATAGTTGCCATGAACACCAAGTTTTGTTTAAAAATCACATTTTTATCTACTAATGCTTGTACAAATAAATTTTTATGGTTGCTTGTAGTTGTAGTATGTTAGTGTAAGTTTTCTTGTTGTTACAACTTATTTGGGTTTGATTGAGTTGGAAATTTGTTAAAAGTTTTGGTTTTAAAGTGTTTTGAAAATTTCAGATTTTCGAGCAGCAAATTTTCTTTTATGTCTAAGAGTTGAGCTTTAGACGTCTACATTGAATCTGTTTTAAATTCATGTTGTTTTCCAGACGTCTAAGCTTGAAGCTTCGGACGTTTGCTCTTTCTCTAGGGTTCCTCTGTGTCTTTGGTATGACGTCTGTATATTGTTCCTCAGACGTATGCGACTCCTTTGTTTTCTGTATAATTTTTTTCTAGACGGCTGTGTTTTGAGCTTTAGACGTTTGTGTTTTCTCTGGATTGTCTCGTATTGTTTTCCAGACGTCTGAGCTTTGAGCTTCAGACGTCTGTCGTTTCTTTGTCTCTGTGAGTCGTCTTCTTCAGACGTATAAGCATTAATCTTCAGATGTCTGATGCTCTAGTTTGCCTAATTAACTCGAGTTTCTTTTTCCATGTTTAGTTTCCTTAGATTTATATCGATATTGATGGGGGGTTTGTTGGATATTGGTGCCCTCAGGGCAATTATCGTAATTGTAGGAATGCAATTACTGAATTCATGAGGACCTATATAGAGAATTATCATACTCGAGATGATAGTATGCTATCTGGTTTGTCTTTATCTATCATGTGTATACGTGTTACTAGTTATCACGTATCGATAATACATGAGATAAAGCCCATAAGATCTTTGCTTGACTACCAGGATTGTGATAAGGATCATACTAGTGAGGCATGCTAGTTTATAAGCACATACTTAAATGTCCCTAATCGTAGGAGTATCGAGACTGTTGGATATAGTGCCCTCAAGTCAATTATTGTAATCGCAGACACGCGATTGTGATGATTGAGGGATGACCTATACAAGTATAACAGTCTTACTCGAGATGATAGTATGCTATCTGGTTTGTCTCTATCATCATGTACATGCATTATGTGGTATTACAGATCACTATTACATGTTGATAGAGCCCATAGGATTTTTCTTGACTACCAGCATTATGATGGCGATCATATACGTGGGAGCTGGGTAGTCTATAAGCGCATCCTTAAATGTCCCTAGTCGAGAGAGTATCGAGACTGGGCATCGATACTCTTGAGTAGACTAGTGTATACTTTTCAAGACCCCGACGAGGGGCGGTGGCTGATCTCCCAAGCTATTGGTGTCAGTTAGTCACCTAAGATAGTATACAGGTGCTTATTGGGTTATGAGTTACACCAAACGGACTCGCCGGGAATATGCTAGATGGTATTATACCTATTGTCAGATAGCAGTTCTCAGGTGACATGAGTACAGGTTAGCCTGTCGACCTGAGATCGTCATTTATCTCATGTGAATTCCCACTGTGCTTTGATTACTAGCCTACCACGGCTCAAAGGAGTTATGAAAACAGGTTTTAGTTGGGTATAGTCCCGAGCCACATGGAAGCAGTGAGCGGATCGTCGGGGATTTGTCTCTCCCGCGCTGTGCACGGGTGGCCATCACCAAAAATCCTTGGCCAAGGTAGACGAGAATTACTGATTTGGATCAATAGTTTCTCAGTGGGTGATGAGCTTCACACCGACACGAAATATCACGTTATTAGGGGTCTGACTTTATCCACCCCTAGACCTGATAATCGATACTCTTAGACGAACATACCGGACTGTATGGAGATTGTCACATACATGCTCAATAGGGGTTCGGATGAGTTTGCTCATCGACCTTCCTTTCGCTTAATACCTGGGCAGCCGTTACGTACAGCTAGTGCCGCTGACGTACTTGTGGTTAAACCTAATGCCAGTGTATTGACGAGTCTTTAAAGTCCCACATAGAGGGTTTCTCTAGTTCAGGCGAAATGATGTAGTAGCCGTATTTTGATACGTGCAGGGTTCCGATCGAATGATTGTACTAGTATCCCGGACTTTCGATCGGACGGTTGATAATACTAGCTGGCTCGGGATTGAGCCGGATTATTAAATCAGGTATTGATTTAATAATTTACGTATATGTATTTCGATATGTATATTCTAATATTATGTTCTTTGTGTTATTCTATCTCTTTGGGTATTCGTATTTTGGTACGAATACAGGTATGTATATGCAGTTGAGTGTAATCCGTATTTATATGGAAAACATTCTAGAAGGTGGACACCTCATTTTAGATTATCCATTTATTTATTTAAATAGAAATGGGGTGTAAAGGTAAAGAGTGAATGGTGAGAACCATGCTTGAATAGTGTTGACAAATGAATTGTTAATTCATTTATGCAAACTATTCAAGTATGGTTGCATTATGTTTATTGAAAAATGGTTTTTACAAAATCTTGCTTCATTTTTTCTCTCACTTGATGGATGGTCATTTGAAAAAAACTCTCACCATTTTGCTTCTTCTCTCTTCACTACCTTTCTTGAGCTCTTCTTCCTTCTTCTTGATCTTCTACCCTACCATCTCATGTGTTGAGAATCAAGGGTAGAAGAGAGATAGATACACACTTAGAGCTACTCACTATATCCCTAGGCACTCTAGATTAGCAACCTAGAGTTCCTAGTTGCTTCACTAGATTCTTAGTGTAGAGCTAGAGCCATGAGCTACATCTCTCAGGTGGATCATCTTCGACGGAGCAAGACCGGTGGCAAAGCTCAATCGAGGACACCTCAAGGAGCCAAAGAGGAGGGTAGAAGACCGAAAGGCACGAATCATTCGGTATACAACTTCTAACCTTGTAATTAAGATCTCCTTTTGTAGCTAGTATCGGTTTATGGTTCGATTCTAGGATGGGTTTTTTAGCGCTAAAATTTTTAAACACCGTTTTTGTTTTGCACCGGCCACGGTAGATGGCCAGGGTGCTAGCAAATCCCAACATGGTATCAGAGCCACCCCATAAACCTTTACTAGCTAGTTTACACAATGTTAAAATATTGATCGACCGAATTTTTTAAATCACAATTCCATTTTGATATGCTTGTTATCGTTTTTGAAACTTGTTCAAAAAATAATTCAGAATGCCTTAAAAATACGTGCAGGCATATTGAGAGCACCTCAAGAAATTTGGACACATGAGCCAACTATATGGCCATGGAACCGCCGCAAAACATGCCTATTGGCGGCGGTTCCGCGGTCGATGTGTGGCCATTGTGCGCCAAATTTCTTCTGGCACTCTATTATATGGAAATGTGATTTTGGGATGTATGTTTTTGGCCCAAATTTGTTTGAGTACTGGTTTGCATTTTGTGCCAATATAGAAAAGTTTTAGTCGATCGAAATTTTGAATACGTGTTTATCAGTACATATGTTAATATCTGCGACCGTGAATATCATTAAGCGGTATAACCCGACTAGTTGCTATATGTTCAACTAGACAGGTTTGCGATCATGACATTCACGTTGATGTTCTGCGTTGTGCTGATATTATGGATGGATTGTCATGTTGGATAGCCTATAGTACAATGGTAATAGTACAGTTCAGATTCATTTGTATATTCGTTATTGCCGGACGAGCGTCCGATATGTGGACAGTCGTTTCTGCCAGATTGTATATTCTTTTATTGGGGCACGACAGGGTTGAGGTCGATGTCGCCATTGTATATATACTTTTCTTTTCTGTAATAGGATTACCCCGCGGTGGAATGCTCAAGTAGCCGGGTTGTAGAGGGCAACGGGCCCGCATCTCATGGCGTTGAGATGGAGGGGGCCTCACTCTAGAATTGGTGGGCTATTCGCCGCACTCTTAGGGGTATAGGATGACCCACGGAGGGGTGCTCAAGTTACCGGATTCCATGAAGTGTTGGGTGGCCCATTCACTTTGTTCATTGGGGTTCCCTCACTTTTGGGATTGGCGGGTAACTTGCTGCACTCGTAGGGGTCTTGGTTATACATGGCACAGGCTATCCACACAACCGGGAAACGTCGGGTTTCATTTGCGGCTCAAAGGAAACCCGGGGCTCCTAGATTATCCATTATTCTGTGTTGCTTATCGCTTTTCTGTGATGTTGCTTATATCATGCCTGGGACGAATGTTATATATATATTTATATATACTAGTAGATGTTGTATATGTTTTGCATCTGCGCTAGTCCATCCCCCGCTCTGCCATTAGTTAAGTAATCTGACGGTGCATGACGAGGCCCCGTGGCGAATGTGGATGGTATATACGTACATTATATTTTCGTTCTTTTCTGATATGATATGGATTAATTGATGGGACTGCATTAATTTTGATTAATGCAAGGAAAAATAAACCTAAATGATGTTGTTGGAGTCAATTTTTGAAAACTGTTATTACAGACGTTTTTTTTACTTTGCACAGCGGTATTCGATTATGAATATCCAACACCTCATTTGACGAGATAAGAGCCGAGATCCCTTTATAGGGAGTGACCTCTTGGGAAAAAGTTTGCTTCATTGTAATAACTTTACTATAGTCGATTCTTTTGCTTTGCATCGTGGTATTCAGTTAGGAATATCCTGCACTCATTCGATGAGGAAAGAGCCGAGATCACTTCACAGGGAGTGACCTCTTTAGCAAAAGTTTATATCACTATATATATTTGTAAAACTATCCGAGTTCCTTCAACGATATCAAGTTCATTACGTTAAAGGTTTTTCGCCAAAAACCAGCCGTAGCTCTCCGTCGTTTCGAATAAGTAGCACATAGTATTCATGCGGTGTTTGTCAGCCAAAATCAAGGCATCGTGGATGGTAGCTGTGTGTTGCTTATCCATAGCATAGATAAATGCATTGGTTTATGACAGTCGTACCACTTTGTTGGCCAAAGTCAAGGGCGTGTACGGGTGGGTCTAAATTAATCTGGATAATGACGAGTAGAACTTGACTTGCGTATTATGATTTTTTGGCCAAAGTCAAGGTCATAAGCGCTTGGGGCAAGAACCACATCGGGAGTTTCAAATATATAGAAAACTTGCCAGGCATGTACATACCTTCTAGAGTGTGGTGACTTGAGTGGCTTCCATCAAGTTATCATGCAATGATAGTTGGATCCTAATTCCCACTAATTAGTAGGTGTTACTCCTCGGGTGATTTTCAGATGATCCCGACTAATTCTCCTTTTAGGGTTTGAAGGAGAATTCGACAAAACAGTGGGAGCCTTCTTGATTAGATAAAATGATTAACCAATCTAATTTAGGTTAGAGTGCATGCTGAGTGTTTCTTTTCTCTCTCTCTTTGGCAGCAACCATGACCCGACCCTAAACTAAAACTCATAACCAAGTTAACCGAACCTTCTTAAAACACTTTGGCTTTTGGATTGTCATTAAGTCGCATATATCCCTGCCACTCCTACTTTCCCTTTGCATTTTTCCAGAACACTCTGTATCACTACGAAGATCCATATTGCTTGGATATTCCATCGTATAGTTACATACGAACTCGAAGAAACCTGTTTCTGTTTGAGGATAGATTCCGGTTCTGGAGAAATTGAATAAGACTATTCTGTTGTCTTTTCTTTTTCACTTCTCTCAGGTTGCGAGAACTCCTAATATTAAGAGAGTACACCTATTATGCTTATTGGATTGTCTTCTTCCAAACCATAGGCAGGTGCCGAAAGGTAGGGAAGGAAGAAAACCAATTAGCCTAAATATGGTATACAGAAGGTAAGAAGTAAAGACATATGAAGGAATTGGAGTGAGGGTAAGGAAATAAACGGTTACTGTCATGAATCCGGATAGTGGAAAAGTCATTACTAGGAATACCCGGCCACCGCTTTTGAAACATTTTCATGTTTCAGTTTTATGTGCAGTGTTAATTGAAAACTATTTTCCCAATTAGATTCTGACTACAGAGTATGTATTTACCAGACTTAATTCTCACATCTGTATGGCGTTACGGATGCTGAGTGAGAGTAAGATATTGGGAATTAGGTGATTAGATCCTCTATATATCATAACTCTTTGTAATTGGTGATATTTGAGGAAATCACCCGGGTTTCGCCTAACGGCAAATATTTGGTTTTGAATATCCATCGTTATGCACCAATTTCAAATTGATATATCTGTACATTTATTTATAAAGTGAGATATAATTTTTTGAAATTATGTCTATGCCATTTATATATATCAGTTGATGGTTAGGTAAGGAGTATTCAACAGTGGTGTAATTCTTCTTAACCATAGCACAGTTTTCAACCTACGACACATAGGGTTTGAGTTATTAAACTCAGAGGACTTATACAAAGTATTGTATGTTATCCGATGTCCGCTAGGACAAAGGGGTTGGTACTCGTACTATACTCCGTTTACTTATGACTTCTCTGGTTTTAGACAAGTATTTCGTTGAAAAACAAGATCCAAATTTTGAGAAGTTATAGGTATAAGAAAAAATTAGAGAACCATATGTTGCAAGTATCAAGATTCTTCAAGGTGATCGAAGATGTAGATACTTGTGCTAGATATACCGTCATAAGTAATAGTTTTGAGAACTTACTTCTCTCTCAGGTTATTCATCTGCGAGTACGCTCCTTGAAGAGTAATGCTGCTTGGCCTTCTTCCATTTAGTCGATATGCACTAGAAATGGCTACATGTATTTTTGAATCTGGTTTCAATTAAATTAGTGTCTTTGTTTCTATATTGGATATAGAATGGATTCATATCTTAATAATGTTAAGGTATATGGAGTTGTCCGGTTTATACTTAAAACCAGAATCCGGATAAACTCTAGGCACGTTTCAGTAATGGCAGTTTGTGGGTTTTCCCGGGCTTTGATGAGGGTTAACATTCTACCGTTTGGAAGATCAATAGTTATATTGTTCTTGACTCGCCACCCATTTTAGTAAAATGAATTCTTTTCAGAAAACATTAGTGGGAGTATGGTAAAACTGGAAGTGATTTCAGAACCACAAACGATTATTGAAAATTTAGTAGGACTTAAAAATTCAATTGGATTCGACAATCCATTAGCCATTCCGCAGATATGGTGGGTAACCTCAGCCATCCGAGAGGTACTTTGATCTCCTCAAAGACGGTGACAGGGAGGTTTTTGATGAACCAAGCTTGCCACTACTGCTGTCCTAGACTATGAGATCTGGCAGGTGGATGAGTATAACATCGTTCTAAATTAGCTTTAAAAGTGCACGTGTATATGACTTTGCTAGAGGGTTGTTATAGTCAGTGGGAGCAGCCGAAGCGTGGTGGGCAAGTAGCTTATGTCTATTTATAGACTTAAGCAATTATAGTGGAGATAGATCATCTATTTTTGATGTGACAGTCACAGAGTTTGACTTCATCAGAATAACAAATGGACCTCGAAAGAAGGTAGTAGGGAGTGATATCCTGGTATTTGGATAACATGCTCTTGATAGGAAGTGATATTCCTATACTACGATCGGTTATACTGTGGTTGTCACAAGGTATTTCTCCACATAGGATCTGGATAAAATATCAGGGATTCTAGTCACTAGATCAATGGTTTTTGATCTATATTTGGAAAGTGTCCTAATTTGGGTACTTTGACACTATTCTAAAGTCTTTTAGAATGGACGACTCCTGACGCGGTGGTGTACCCACAGGTGATGGAGTCACCCTCTCTAAAGAGATGTCTTCTAGACTGATAAGGAGAGCGATTTGCATGATTGGCATATCACTTGTTTAGGCAATTAAGTTAATCATGAAATGTCAAGTACCACACCAGATATTGCTTTTGCACTAGCTGCAATAAATATATATTAATCCAATTCTGGAGAAACATTGGGAAGCAATTATGAACATAAGTGGATGTTCTTGGTATATGGTAACAGCAGCCTCCTTCAGGAGGCGGTAATCATTTCAGGCTTTCCTGAATGACAGGGTGACTGTCAGAGTTATAGTTTTCACTCTTTTGAGGGGCAGTATGTTGGACAGGTGGTCCAAGCGGATGCTGAGTAAGGCATGTCGCAGGATACTGATTAAATTCAGTGGAAGATACGGTTTAAGAAGTGTAAGTCAATGTCGCGCACCCCGCGGGTTCGCGGGGAAGCGGAATTTACAAAAAATGGTTTTTCAAAGCTTCGCAACACCGACTAAACTCCAGGATCTTAACAGAAACCTTAACTAGCTAAATCTATTTGGAGGTTTAACTACTCGGTAAGAGTTTTATACCTCCTTGAACCATGTCTTTCGGGTCTTCTTCTCCTCCTCTCCTTAAGCTCCTCGAAGATCCAGACCGCGCTTGATCGTCGGCCTCCTCGTGTCGAAGATGATCCACCCGAGAGTCTATACCTCAAGTTCCAACCTCTAAACCGAGATAACTAGGCTACCTATTTCGCTAAGCTAGGTAGCCTAGAAGATGTAAAGTATCTAATGGAGTATTTTATCTCATGAGACCCAAGGGTTCACAACTCATGTAAAGGTTAGGGTCTTTGATGAAGAAGGAGGAGAAAATGAAGAGAGAAATGAAATAGCTAGTCTTTTGAAGGATGAGAGAATGCCTAAGTGTTTGCAATGATCAAGCATGGATTATTTTCCATAGAAAATAATCAACCATGCTTGAATAGTGAAGCCAAATGAATAAATAAAAGACTTAACCATGCTTTCATCCATACCTCAAATATCTCCAATTTCCACCTCATTAATCTAATTCTTAAAATAGATAAATCAAATAATGAGGTGTCCCCATCTAGAAGCATCTCTTGTGAAATTACAAGAATGTCCTCACCGTATATACATACCCGTATTCGTATTCCGAAAAATACAAATACAATGAGATAATAATAATAATCCAATAATATAATACTAGGATCCGGCTTAAACTAAAGCTCACTAGTATTATCCGTCCGAACAACATCCGTGTAGCCAGTACACGTATGTGATCAGAACCCTGCCGTAAAACCATACAACCTCTACATCGTTTCGCCCGAAGCAGGGAAACCCTCTGTATGGGACTCTAAAGACTCGACAGTACGCCGGCAGTGGGTTTAACCATAAATCCGTCAGTGGTACTAGCTGCAAGTAACGGCTACCCAGGTATCTTTCGATAAGAAGGCCGATGAGCAAACTCATCTGAACTCCTACCGAGCCTATCTGTGACAATCTCCGTACAGTCCGGTCTATTCGTCTAAGATACCTGCATATCGGGCCTAGGGGATGGTAAACGTTAGATCCCTAATAGCAAAATAAGTCGTGTCGGGGTAGAGCCCAATATACCCTAAGAAACTACTGGAGCACCTACAAGTAAATCTCGCTTGCCCTGACCAGCGAGTTTGTGTAATGGCTTTCCGAACACAGTGCGATATCAACCCCCAATACCGGGAAAGACGGATCCTATCTAACCTTACTGCCTCCAAGTGCTTCGGGACTGCACCCAACTACTACCTGTTTGCACAACTCCTTTGAGCCATGGTAGGGTAGTAATCTAAGTGTAGTGAGAACACACTTGAGATGAATAGTGATATCAAGTCAACGGACTAACCTGTACTTATACCACCCGGAAACTGCTACCTGACGATAGGTATAATACCAACCAGCAGTTCCCAATGAGTGTGTCCAGTATAACTCAAAAACCAATGAGCACCTGTATACTATCTCTGGTACAATGTACCAAAGGCTGTGGGACAGACCATCTCCCCTGCTGGGATGAGAAGCGTATACACTAGTCTACTCTGAAGTATCGATGCCCCGTTTCGATAATCCTATGACTAGGGACCCGTATAAGGACGTGCTTATAAACTACCCAGCCCCCACTAGTGTGACTCCCATCACAACGCTGGTAGTCAAGCAAAGATCCTAAGGGCTCTACCAATATGTATAAGCGATATGCTAAAAGAAACACATGCATATATTGAGATAGAATCAAACCAAGTAGCATACTACCATTTTGAGCAAGACTGTTATTATAACTGTGAATATCCCAAGCTTCCAATATATAATATACAATCCAGTATGATACAATAATGGCCTCTAGGGCATATATCACTAACAATCTCCCACTTGCACTAAGGCCATGTATTGGCATATCGTAGACCTATCATCTCGATTAGCCTTTCGAACTGTGTCTGAGGGATGGCCTTTATGAATGGATTTGCAGTGTTGTTCTCTATTTCTACTCTCCGCACCTCGATCTCCCGGCGATCAACGATCTCCCTGATCAGGTGGAACTGCCTCAAGATATGCCTGGACTTTAGATGGGACCTTGTGTTGGCTATAGTGTCATCAAGGTAATTATCATAGTCGCAGGCAGATGATTATAATGATTGAGGGAGGACCTATACCGGTAGAACAATCTTACTCGAGATGATAATATGTTATCTGGTTTGTCTTTATCATAATGTTTTAGGTGATATTACATATCACTATTACATGTTGATAGAGCCCATAGGATTCTTTCTTGACTACCAGCATTATGATGGCGATCATGTATGTGGGGGCTGGTAGTCTATAAGCTAATCCTTAAATGTCCCTAGTCGTGGGAATTTCGAGACTGGGCATCGATACTCCAGAGTAGACTAGTGTATACTGATCGAGACCCTGACGAGGGGCGGTGGCCAATCTCACAAGCCATTGGTATTAGTTTGTTCACCTAAGATAGTATACAGGTGCTCATTGGGTTATGAGTACACTGGACGGACTCGCTGGGAACCTGCTAGTTGGTATTATACCTATTGTTAGATAGCAGTTCCCAGGTGACATGTGTACAGGTTAGTCTGTCGACCTGAGATCGTCATTTGTCTCGTGTGAGTTCCCACTGTGCTTTGATTACTACCCTACCACGGCTCAAAAGAGTCGTGCAAACAGGTTTTAGTTGGGTACAGTTCCGAGCCACATGGAGGCAGTGAACAGATTGTCGGGGATTCGTCTCTCCCGGTATTGGGGGTTGATGTCACGTTGTGCATGGGTAGCCATCACCAGAAATCCTCGGCCGAGGTATACGAGAATTACCGATCCAGGATCGATAGTTTCTCAGGTGGTGATGGGTTACATATCGACACAAATTATCGCGTTGTTAGGGGTCTGAATTTATCCACCCCCTAGACTCTATATACGATACTCTTAGACGAACAGACCGGACTATATGGATATTGTCGCTGTCAGGCTCAGTAGGGGTTTGGATGAGTTTGCTCGTCGGCCTTCCTTTCGCTCAATACTTGGATAGCCGTTACGTACAGCTAGTGCCACTGACGTTCTTGTGGTTAAACCCACTGCCAGCGTATTGACGAGTCTTTAGAGTCCAACACAGAGGGTTTTCACGGTTCAGGCGATATGGTATGGATGATGTATGTTGGTACATACATGTGTCCGATTAAATATGTATACAGGCTGCACAGACTTTAATCGGACGGTTGATAATACTAACGGCTTAGGATTAAGCCGGATTATTAAATCAGGTTTTGAATTAATAATTTATATATATGTACTTATATATATGTATTCTAGTATTATTGTTCACTATTCATTTTCTCTCTTGGCTATTCGTATTTTTGTACGAATACGCGTATATGTATTTCGATACGTGTACGGGGAAGTATTCTGTATTTATACGGAATAGCTTCTAGAAGATGGCCACCTTATTATTGATTTTCTTTTTAGAAAATCATTTTAGAAATGAGGTGGAGGGGTGAGTTGGCATGAGCATGGGCTTGAGCATGTAGAGAGGTATGACATGCATTTGTTTATTTGTAAAATGAGGAGATATTTTTTGTGGGTGTGCATGATTGAGAGAAGGAGGGGGGCTGCCATGATTCTTGACATGCTTGCTCATTTCTTTTTCTTTACTTGCTTGCATTCTCATTCTCACTTGAAAAAAAAGACTTATCCATTCTTGAGTTGCTCATGCCACTAGTTTTCCTCACCTCTTTCTTCATCTTCTATGGTTGCTTTTTTGAGCATTTTTTGATGAGAGAAAATTATAGTGAGATAATCTTACACCTCCACTCTCCATTGCTAGCAATCTTGAAGTGTCGGTTGCCTCGCTAGGCGAGGCTAGAGCTTGCGCCGTTTCCCTCGGGTGGATCATCGTAGATGGAGGAAGACCGGCAACCAAATTCGATCCGCGACCACTAGAAGCTTGGGATGATGGTTGAAGACCCAAAGGACTTGGTTCATTCGGTATAACCATCTAACTCCTCTTTATATGCTTGCTAGTATAGGGTTTAGGGTAGATCCGGGCATCGGGTTGTGGTAGCCCCAGTTTAGAAAATTTTTGTTCCACATTTGGCCACGGTTTGATGGACGGGGTGCTGTCGTAACCCAACATGGTATCAGAGCCAACCCGTAAACCCCTTGCTGGAAGTTTTAGATAGTGTTAAAGTATAGAAATCAAAACAATCCCAAAACAGTGCTCTGCACATTCCAGTTTCTGTCGATTTTTCAAAGTCTTCAAAAAAAAAACTTTAGTAACTGTAGAAGACTACTTGAGTGAAATCTAGAACACACTACAAATACGAGCCCAAACCATCGGTTTTGACCCAGCGAGATTTGATAAAAAACGGCTGAGGCCGGTCCAAATTTGGATTTTGGGCTTGAAATTTTTGGTGTGGTCTAGTCTCTGGAATATTGGTTCAGTGGTATTGCTTGTTTTGCCCGTTTTGGAAATTATGTTATCTTTTGTTCAGGGGCAATTCGAGGTGTTTCGAAGTCAATAATTTAAGACTGTTTAAATGTTTATAGTACATACATTACTATCTGCGGCCGTGAATGTCATTTGAGCGGTATAACTCGTCTAATTGCTATATGTTATTTTAGACGAGTTTGCGAATGTGACATTCACGTTGATGTTCTGTGTTGTACTGTGGTTTGGTATGATTCCTTCAGCTTTATCACACGATGATATTTGGATCCCGATCCTACTGTGAGTATCCGCTACTCATCAGGAGATTCGTCACTTAACGATCAATGCTATAAACCAAGTAGGTGTCGAGAAAGGTGTCAGCGGGGCTACGCCCCTAGAGAAAAGAGGTTATTTAATTAAGGAACTTCGCGAAAGCGTCGTAAAACCTCCCTCAAAGTACCGACACCGGCCTGGATGAACGGTTAAGCAAGTATTGTACGGTGAGAATAGTCCTGACTAGTTCTTCCTTTTTGGTTTGAGGAGGGATTCGAGAAACAGTGGGAACCATCCAGTTTAGATAAACTAAAAACCACTCTAAACTTGTAAGAGCATCATGCTAAAGTGTTCCCTCTCTCTCTCAATTGCAGTGACCCAGAACATGACATGCCTTAAGTTACTATTAGATAAAAATATTTTGACAGGGCCAAACTATAAAGACTGGTTCCGGAATTTCAAGATGGCAATTACTTATGACAAATTGGGGTATGTCCTTACTACTAAGGCACCTGCTGTCCCTGGTCCAGAATCCAGTGTCGCGGATAAGGAAATCAACAAGACCTGGGAAATTGACTGCGCGAAGGCCAAATGCATCGTGCTTGCCTATATGAATAATGAATATCAGAGGAGGCACGAGAATATGGATCTTGAATCCATATTTCTCCACACCAAGGAACTGTATGGAGAGCAATCTCGTATAGCTAGATACGAGACCTCGAAGAACTTGTTTCAGTCGAGGCTGGCCGTCGGATCATCTGCAGGAGAACATGTCCTTAAGATGATTGGCTATATAGAAGAGCTCGCAGACCTCGGGACAACATTAGAGAACGAGCTATATACAGACTTAGTTCTTCAGTCCCTTCCTTCAACCTACGCCCAGTTTATTCTGAATTTCAACATTCAAGGAAAAGAAGTTGAACTTCCAGAACTCCTTAATATGTTGAGGAGTGCAGAGGGCACCTTGCAGAAAGCAAGGGAAACACCCACTATGTTTGTTCGCGGTGCTTCCTCTTCCGGGTCCAAGGCAAGGGCCAAAGGAAGGAAGAAGAAGCTACCAAACCAAGAGGTAGTGTTGGTAAGGTGGGAGTTAAGGGAAAGGCAAAGGTTGCCGTGCCAGTAGTGGCAAAGGACGAGTGCTTCCACTGTCGTAGAAAAGGCCATTGGAAGAAAGATTGCAAAGCTTGGATTGCCAAGAACCAGGACCCGAAGAAAGCTGTGGCTTCGACTTCAGGAGTGTTTGTAATTGAAAATTGTCTGACAATCAACTCTACTTCCTGGGTATTGGATACCGGAAGAGGATCTCATATATGCAATTCATTGCAGGCACTGAGAAACCGTAGAGTGTTGAAGGTTGGTGATATGACCCTCCAGGTTGCTAACGGAGCTAGTGTGGGTGCTGTGTCCGTAAGGGATTATCACCTTGGATTGACGAGTGGACATATTTTGGTTTTGCGCAACTGTTTTTGTGTACCCAGTTTAACGTGTAATATCATGTCGGTTTCGTTGTTATCAAAAGAAGGTTATGATTTCACGTTTGTAAGCGATGTTGTTAACATCCACCTTAATCATGGTTTGATTGGGTCCGGTACACTAGATAACGGTATATACATGTTAAACCAATTACAGATTTTCAATGTCCAGAACACACTAAAGAGAAAGTCTCCTGATATAAATCAGGCTTTCTTATAGCATTGTAGACTAGGTCACATCAATGACACAAGGTTAACTAAGTTACATAGAGAAGGATATTTAGATCCGTTCGAATATCAATCTTATGCTACTTGTCAATCATGTCTCAAAGGAAAGATGACAAAAACTCCATTCACTGGACATGGAGTAAGAGCGAGTGAGCTCTTAGGACTCATACACAGCGATGTATGTGGTCCAATGTCTACACATGCAAGAGGAGGTTTTTCATATTTCATTACTTTTACGGATGATTACTCTAGGTATGGATTCATTTTCTTAATGAAACATAAATCCGAGGCCTTTGAGAAATTCCAAGAATATAAGAATGAAGTAGAAAACCAAACCGGCAAAAGTATCAAGACACTGAGATCTGATCGAGGTGGTGAATACTTAAGTGCCGAGTTCCTGGGTTACCTAAAAGAGAAAGGAATTCTCTCTCAGCTTACCCCTCCATACACTCCACAGCATAACGGTGTATCGGAAAGACGGAACCGAACCCTATTGGATATGGTACGTTCCATGATGAGTAATGCTGAGTTACCGCGATCTTTCTGGGGTTATGCGCTAGAATCAGCTGCATATCTTTTGAACAGGGCTCCTACCAAGACTGTGCCTACCAGCCATATCAGATGCGGAGTGGGAAGAAACCCTATTTTTAGTATCTGAAGATATGGGGATGTCCAGCTTTCGTTAAAAAGCAGCATGCGAACAAACTCGAGGCACGATCAGTGCAGTGTCAGTTTGTGGGATATCCAAAGAACTCTAAGGGGTATTATTTCTATTACGCAGAGGAACAAAAGGTTTTTATTTCTCGTAATGCCCATTTTCTAGAACAACAGTTTTTAGGGAAACAAGTGGGAGCGCAATAGAACTAGAAGAAATTCCAAAACCATAAACTACTACTGAAAGTTTGGTAGAACCAGAAGTTCAAGAAGAACAGGACATTCCCGCACCCCTCCACAGGAGTAGTAAGCCATCTCATCCGCCTGAGAGATACTACGGTTTTCTCATAAACGGGGATAGAGAAGATTGCATCATTGATAATGATGAACCTACTACCTTCCAGCTGGCCATCCAGAGCGGCGACTCAGTAAGATGGCTGGATGCAATGCGGAACGAAATGGAGTCCATGTACACCAACAAAGTATGGACTTTGGACTTTGCTCCAGATGGGGTAAAACCCATAGGATGCAAGTGGATCTTCAAGAAAAAGATTGGTGTAGATGGACAGCTGGAAACCTATAAGGCTAGACTTGTTGCAAAGGGTTTTCGTCAAAGACCTGGTTTGGACTATGACGAAACTTTTTCTCCAGTGGCCATGCTCAAATCCATTCGGATCCTTCTTGTCATTGCTGCCTTCCATGATTATGAGATCTAGCAGATGGACGTAAATACGGCTTTTCTAAATGGTAATTTAGAAGAATAAGTCTATATGGATCAGCCAGAAGGTTTCAATCAGAGTGGGAGCAGCGGGAAAGTGTGCAAGTTGCTTAAGTCCATTTATGGACTAAAGCAGGCATCGCGGAGTTGGAACATCTGTTTTGATGAAACGGTCAAAGAATATGACTTTATCAAAAATCCAGATGAACCATGTATATATAGTAAAATTGTAGCACGAACTGTCATATTCCTCGTCTTGTACGTGGATAATATTCTCTTGATAGGAAATGACATTCCTATGCTACAATCTATCAAAGGATTCTTGTCACACAGGTTCTCCATGAAAGACCTGGGTGATGCCTCTTACATTCTGGGGATCCGGATCTGTTGTGATAGATCTAAGAGGATGTTGGGACTTTCGCAGTCTAGGTATATCAACACTATACTGAAAAGATTCAGTATGGAAGATTCTAAACGCGGTAATTTACCGGCTTGTCACGGAATCACCCTCTCCAAAGAGATGTCTCCCAAGACTGATTTGGAAAGGGATCGCATGTCGATTATACCCTACGCTTCTGCGGTAGGCTCTATAATGTATGCGATGTTGTGCACCAGACCAGATGTAGCTTACACACTGAGCGTGGTTAGCCGGTATCAGTCAGACCCAGGGGAGAAGCACTGGATAGCAGTAAAGAACATTCTCAAGTACCTGAGAAGGACTAAAGATATGTTCTTGGTTTACGGCGGAAAAGACCTCAAGATCAAGGCTTTTGCTGACTCCAGCTTCCAGAGTGACAAGGATGACTCCAAGTCCATGTCAGGTTATGTCTTTACCCTCAATGGAGGGACAGTGTGCTGGATGAGTTCCAAGCAGCACACCGTTACTGACTCGACGATGGAAGCATAGTATATCGCTGCTTGCGATGCCGCAAAAGAAGCAGTCTGGATGAAGAAGTTCGTCACAGAACTTCAGGTGGTTCCATCCATTGATGATCCAATACCTATGTATTGTGACAACAACGGGGCTATAACTTTAGCGATGGAACCCAGGTCCCATCAGAAGTCCAGACACATCTTAAGGCGGTATCACTTGATCAGGGAGATCATAAATCGCCGGAAGATCGAGGTCCGGAGAGTTGCTACAGAGGAGAACACTGCAGATCCATTCACAAAGGCCTTACCTCAGTTTCAGTTCGAGAGGCTACTCGAGATGATAGGTCTTCGATACGCCAGTACATGGCCCTAGTGCAAGTGGGAGATTGTTAGTGTATATGCCCTAGGGGCCATTATTGTATCATAGTAGCTTGTATATTACTTAATGGAAGCTTGGGATATTCATAGTTATATTAACAGTCTTGCAAAACATGGTAGTATGCTACTTGGTTTATATCTATCTTAATATGTGTATATGTTAGCATATCGCGAACACATATTGATAGAGCCCTTAGGATCTTGCTTGACTACCAGCGTTGTGATGGCAGTCACACTAGTGGGGGCTGGGTAGTCTACAAGCACATCCTTTTCAGGTCCCTAGTCGTAGGATTATCGAGACAGGGCATCGATACTCCGGAGTAGATTAGTGTGTACGCTTCTCATCCCAGCAGGGGAAATGGTCTGTCCTACAGCCATTAGTACGTTGTACTGGAGATAGTATACAGGTGCTCGTTGGGTTACGGGTACACCGGACTGGACTCGCAGGGAACTGTTGGTTGGTATTATACCCGTCGTCAGTTAACAGTTCCCAGGTGACATGAGTACAGCATAGTCCGCAGACTTGACACTGCTGCTTCGTTTCGAGTGTGTTCCCACTGTTCTTAGATTGCTATCCTACCACGGCTCAAAGAAGTCGTGCAAACAGGTAGCAGTTGGGTGTAGTCCCGAAGCACTTGGAGGCAGTGGCGGTTAGATAGGATTCGTCTCTCCCGGTATTGGGAGTTGATATAGCGCTGTGTTTGGAGAGCCATTACGCAAAGTCCCTGGCCAGGGCAAACGAGATTTACTGGTAGGATTTCCAGTAGCTTCTCAAGGTGTAATGGGCTTCGCTCCGACACGACTTATACCGCTTATAGGGGACTGACGCTTGCCGCCCTTAGGCCTGATATGCGATAGTCCTAGACGAATGACCGGACTGTACGGAGATTGTCACATCAGGCTCAGTAGGAGTTCGGATGGGTTTCCTCATCGGCCTTCTTATCGACATCTACCTGGGGACCGTTACGTACAGCTAGTACCGCTTGCGGCCTGTGGTTAAACCCACTACTAGCGTAAGTGTCGAGTCTTTAGAGTCCCACACAGAGAGTTTCCCTGCTTCAGGTGAAACGATATAGAGGTCGTATGGTTTTACGACAGGGTTCAGACATATACGTGTTTTTATGCACGTACGATGTTCGGACAGTTTTTACTAGCGGGCTTTAGTTTAAGCCAGATTCTAGTATTGGATTATTGGATTTATACAGTCTCAGTATTTTCGTGTTTTCACGGACAGGAGGGGCATTCTCGTTATTTGTCGAGAAGCTTTTAGAAGTTTGATGAGGTGGAGAGCTTAGGTGTTATTTGCATTAAATGGATTAGTGACTCATGAGATGAATCATCCAAATGAGTTAATGAAGCATTTATTGCTTAATGACTCATGAGATGATTCATTGTATGTATTAAATGAAGCATGGTTGTTAATATCAAATAATGATTTATTTGATATTCTTTATGCTTCATCATATATCACAAATGAGACATAATTCATATCATTCTCACTTTCACATTCTCTCTCCTCAAGCTCTCTCTCTTCAAAGAACTAACCATAATCCTCTCATGTGTTGAGATCCTAGGGTTAGCAAGACTAATAGATCCCTAATCCTCTTCTATATCCTCTAGGTTACTTTGATTAGCACTCATAGCCACCTAGTTACGTCAAGTGAGAGGTTAAAGCTTGGAGAAGTAGGTCTCGGATGGATCTTCTATCATATCGAGGAGGCCGACGAGGAGGTGAACTACAAGAGCAAGAAGGACTTGAATCATTAGGTGTAATCATCTATCATAGTAGCTAATCACTTCTATATAGTTGTTAGTTAGGGTTTAGCAAAGATCCGTAAAATTAGTCGATGTTAGTTTAAACAAAATGATTATTTTACCTATTCCACCTCCCCGCATCATGTGGGGTGTCTAACGTCGACTTACACTAAGTACATCCTTCAAATGTTCCTAGTCGTAGGTGTATCGAGACAGGGCATCGATATACCAGAGTAGAATAGCGTATAGCTTCTCGACCCATGTAGATGGGCGATGGATGATCCCATATCCATTGGTGTTTGACATCAGAGATAGTATACGGGTGCTCAGTAGAGACTGGGTACACTGGACGGACTCGCCGAGAACTCCTAAATGGTATTATACCTCACGTCAGATGGCAGTTCTCTGGTGACACTGGTACAGGTTAGTCTGTAGACCCGAGATCGTCATAGATTCTTGTATGATTCCCACTGTGCTTTGATTTCCACCTTACCACCTTCAAGAGAACGTGCAAAACGGTGGCTTTTGGGTACAGTCCCGAATCACATAGAGGCAATGAGCGATAGGAGGGGTTTCGTCTCTCCCGGTATTGGGAGTTGATGTTGCACCGTGTTCGATTGGCTATAACTGGAAATCCCTGGCCAGGGTTGCTGAGATTTACTGGTAAGTGTTATCAGTAGTTTCTCGAATCGTTATAGACCTCATATCGACACGACTTATCGGTTACTGGGGTCTGAAGTTTACCACCCCTAGACTAGATATGCGACATATCAGACGAAGAGACCGGACTGTACGGGAGTGTTACTGATTGGATTCACAGGAGAATGTATAGTCTTGCTTGTTGATCTTCTGATCGCTCAATACCTGGGTGGCTGTTACGTTTAGCTGACCGCTTGCCGCTTGTGGGTGTTTGATATGATCATCACCTACTGCCGGCGTATTGACGATTCTTTAGAGTCCTACACAGAGCTTTTCTGGCTCAGGCAAAACGGAATAGGAGCACATATGTGATATGTGCGGGACCGAGAATAATACGAGTATGTGATACCGAATTCGATTCTCGTGATATGTGATATCGGCCGGGTATATGTGATATAGCCGGGTCATCGGATCAAGTGTTGATTCGGTGAACTGATACAGATTATATTAGTCGGTTATTTGATAATAGCCGGATTATCGGATCAAGTGTTGATTCGATAATTTAATGTATAATTATATATGTGATATATTACGTTACATTAACTAATATAAGCTCGCTTTATTGATTCTTTTTCTCACATGGATAATACATTGATGTATATGCGATATATGTTAATTGTATTATTTTATTTTTTTACATTATATATTATATATGTGATATATAATATTATAACATGTTAGGGTTACAAATGCAACAAAGGTTTTGAGATTTAACCATGTCAGGGTTTGGATTAGGGTTAAGGTTTTGGATGAGCTTTGAGGAAGCTTCATGAAGTTTTGACTTTGTCCACTTTCCTTAATATTTTTTTGCTAGATATTTGTTAACCTAACCTAAACCTTAACCCATGGTAAAGTCTCTACAAGGGTTAAGCATGTCATGCTTAACCCTAGGTTGCAATTGTAACCACAACAATAATTCATTATTCATCACAAAAGGATTTTCTTCTTCTTCTTCCTCTTTGAAAAAGCTTTGCTTGCTCTTTGGATTGTGGTGATTTAAAGTGAGATTAAGAAAACAAAAGAGAGCAAAATTCCTACTTCATTATTCTCATCTATTCTACCCACTTAGATTAGGGTGTTTGCTTCACTAATACTTGATTAGTGAAGTGAGAGCTTGGGTTAGTGTTTCTTCAAGGTAGATCATCTTAGTTTTTGAAGATTAGAAGCAAGGTTGCATCATTCTCTTCATGGAGCCTCTCTAGAGTCCGGGTATTTGATGATCGCAGCGAAGGGACCTCAACACGGAGCTTATGAAGCAAAGGAACGGACTACAAAGGTTGTAATCCCTAACTCTTAGATGTTAAAGTGTTAACATGCTAGTTTTGTTTGATTCTCTAGTTAATGATCTAGGTTTAGGGTTATCTATAATGGCAAATTTTTGAAATTGGCATGTGAGATGTCACCCGAAACCTTGCTGCCATTGTAGGTATCCCAACAGTACGTACATCATATATTTTCGTTCTTTTCTGGTATGATTAATTGATGGGACTGCGTTGATTCTGATCAATGCAAGGAAAATAAACCTATTTGATGTTGTTGGAACGAAGTTTTTAAAACTGACATTACAGACATTTTCTTTTGCTTTGCACAGTGGTATTCAATTTGGAATATCCTGCATCTCATTCAACGAGGCAAGGGCCGAGATCCCTTCATCGGGAGTGACCCCTTGAGTAAAAGTTGGCGTCAACGTAATAACTTCACTATAGTCGATTCTTTTGCTTTGCATCATGATATTCAACTTGGAATGTCCTGCACCTCATTCGACGAGGAAAGAACCGAGATCCCTTCACCGGGAGTGACCTCTTTAGCAAAGGTTTTCGCAACTATATATTTATAAAATCTATCCGGTTTCTTCAACGGTATCAAGTTCATTACGTTAAAGGTTTTTCGCCAAAAACTATTCGTAGCCCTCCGTCATTTCAGATGGGTAGCACTTAGTATTCATTCTATATTTGTTGGCCTTCATCAAGGCATAGTGTATGGTAGCCATTTGTTACTTTTCTGTTACATAGATAGATGCGTTGGTTTGGGACAGTCGTACTACTTTGTTAGCCTTTGTCAAGGGTATGTACGGGTGGGTTCAAATTAACCTGGACAATGACGGGTAGAACTTGACATGTGACTTATGATTTGTTGGCCTTCATCAAGGTCATAAGAGTATGAGGTAAAAATCATATCGGGAGTTTCAAACTTACTGAAACTTTTTAGGCATGCGCATACCTTCTAGAGTGTGATAACTTGAGTGGCTTCCATCAAGTTATCATACGATGATAGTTGGATCCCGATTCCCACTGATGAATTGGTTTACTCCTCGGGTTATTTTAAATGATCCCGACTAATTCTCCTTTTTGGGTTTGAAGGAGAATTCAAGAAAACAGTGGGAGCCATCCTGATTAGATAAAGTGATTAACCATTCTGATCTAGGTTCGAGTGCACGCTGAGTGTTTCTTTTCTCTCTCTTTTTGGCTACGACTATAACCCGACCCTAAACTAAAACTCATGAACCAAGTTAACCGAACCTTCTTAAAACACTTTGGCTTTTGGAATGTCACGGTGTCGCATATATCATTGCCACTTCTATATCACCTTTGCATTTCTTCAGAACACCCCGTATCACTACGAACATCCACTCTTATTGGATAAATCTATCGTATAGTTACATACGAACTCGAAGGAACTTGTTCCAGATTCGAGGATGGATTCTGGTTCTGGAGAGATTGAATAAGATTATTCGGTTGTCTTTTCTCTTTACCTTCTCTCAGGTTGTGAGGGCTCCTAAGATTAGGAGAGGGTACACCTATTGAGCTTATTGGATAGTCTTCCTCCAGACCATAGGTAGGTGCCGAAAGGTGGGGAAGGAAGAAAACCAATTAGCCTAAATATGGTGTACAGAAGGTAATAAGTAAAGACATATAAAGGGATTCGAATAACGGCAAAGAAAATTGCAACTGCTATCATTCACGACAAAACCATATATACCCCTGCCACTTCCACATCCATTTTGGATTTTTCCAGAACACTCTGTATCACTACGGATATCCACTCTTATTGGATATGCCATCGTATAGTTACATACGAACTCGAAGGAATTCGTTCCAGATTCGAGGATGGTTTCCGGTTCAGGAGAAATAAGAATAGGATTATTCAGATGTCTTTTCCCATTACCTTCTCTCAGGTTGCGAGGGCTCCTGGCATAAGGAGTGTACACCTATTATGCTTATTGGATAGTCTTCTTCCAAACCTTAGGCTGGTGCTGATGGGTAGGGAAGGAAGAAAACCAATTAGCCTAAAGAATGTGTACAGAAGGTAATAAGTAAAGACAAATAAAGGGATTGGAGTGAGGGCATGAAACTATACGGTTACAGTCATGAATCAGGATAATGGAAGAGTCATTACTAGGAATACCCGGTTATCCCTTCAAAACATTTTCATGTTTCAGTTTCACTGTGCGATATTAATTGAAAACTATTTTCCCAATTGGAATCAAACTCCAGGGTATGTATTTACCAGATCGGTTTCTCACATCTGTATGTTATTACGGATGGTGAGTGGAAGTAAGATATTGGGAATTGGGTGATTAGATCCTCATTATATCGGAATTCGTTGTAATTGGTGATATTTGAGGAAATCACCTGGGTTTTGCCTAACGACAAATATTTGGTTTTGAATATCCGTTGTTATGCACCAATTTCAAACTGATATATCTGTACGTTTATTTTATAAAGTGAGATATAAATTTTTGAAATTATGTCTGTGAAATTTACCTATATCTGTTGATGGTTAGGTAAGGTGCATTCAACATTAACCATAGTACAGTTTTCAACCTACGACGTACAAAGTTTAAATTATTGAACTCAGGGGACTTATACAAAGTATTGTATGTTGTCCAGTGTCCATTAAGGCAAAGGGGTTGGTACTCATACTATATTCTATTTACTCATGACTTCTCTAGTTCTAGACAAATATTTCGTTGAAATACAAGGTCCAGATATTGAGAAGTTATAGGTATAAGAATAAAGTAGAGAACCATTTATTGGAAGTATCAGGATTCTTCGAGGTAGCCAAAGATATAGATACTTGTGTTTGGTATTCCGTTGATAGTAATGGTTTTGAGAACTTGTTTCTCTTTCAGGTTACTCATATATGGATGCACTCCTAGTTGAGTAATGCTGCTTTGCCTCCTTCCATTTGGTTGATATGCACTGGAGACAGCTGCATGATTTTGAATCTGGCTCTAAATTAAATTAGTGCTTTTGTTTCTATATTGGATATATAGAATCAATTTATATCTTAACGATGTTAAGGTATAGGGAGTTGTCCGGATGATGCTTAAAACCAGAATCCGGATAAACTCTAGGCACGTTTTAGTAATGGCAGTTTGTGGGTTATCCCGGGCTTTGACGAGGGTTAACTTTCTACCATCAGGAAGATCAATAGTGATATTGTTCTTGACTCGCCACAGTTTTAGTAAAATGGTTTTTTTCAGAAAAACACAACTGGGAGTATGGTAGAACTGGAAGTGATTCCAGAACCA
Organism: Agapanthus africanus; assembly: GCA_030015575.1. NCBI lineage: Eukaryota > Viridiplantae > Streptophyta > Magnoliopsida > Asparagales > Amaryllidaceae > Agapanthus > Agapanthus africanus. The sequence continues at coordinate 202,374,417 of CM057345.1, read as the reverse complement.
CAAACGATCACTGAAGATTTAATAGAACCTGAGGATTCAATTGGTTTTGACATTCCATTAGCCACTCCGCAGATTTGGTAGGTAACCTCAGGCACCCGAGAGGTATTTCGGTCTTCTCAGAGACGGTGACAAGGAGGTTCTTGTTTATCCAGACTTTCCATTGCTGCTGTTCTAGACTATAAGACCCGGCAGGAGGATGAGTATAGCGTCGTTCTAAACTAGCTTTAGAAGTGCACGTGTATATGACTCTGCCAGGGGGTTGTTGTAGTCAGTGGGAGCAGCAGAAGCATAGTGGGCAAGTAGCTTATGTCTATTTATAGACTAAAGCAAGTATAGGGGAAATATATCATCTATTTTTGATGTAACAGTCATAGGTCTTGCCTCATCAGAATAGGAGATGGATCTGGTAAGAAGGTAGTAGAGAGTGATGTCCAAGTATTAGGATGACATGCACTTGATAGGAAGAGATATTCCTATACTACGATCGGTTATACTGTGGCTGTCACAAAGTTGTTTCTCCACATAGGATATGGATAAAATATCAGGGTTTCTGGTTTCTAGATCTATGGTTTTAGATCTAGATTTGGGAAGTGTCCCAATTTGGGTACTTTGACATTATTCTAAAGTTGTTTTAGAATGGTTGACTCTTGGCATGGTGGTGTACCTACAGGTGATGGAGTCACCCTCTCTAAAAGTTGTCTTTCAGACTAAAGGGGAAGGGGATTTGCATGATTAGCATATCACTTGCTTAGGCAATTGAGTTAATCATGAAATGTCAAGTACCACACCAGATGTTATTTTTGCACTAGCTGCAATAAACATATATTAATCTAATCCTGGAGAAATGTAGGGAAGCAGTTTATGAACATAAATGGATGTTCTAGGGATATGGTAACGGCAACCTCCTTCAGGAGATGGTTATCATTTCAGGCTTCCAAGTGACCTGGATGACAGAGTGGCTGTCTGAATTATAGTTTTTCCCTCATCTGAGGGACAGTATGTTGGACAAGTGGTCCAAGCGGATACTGAGGAAGGTATGGCGCAGTATACTGATTAAGTTCAGTGGACGATACAGTCTAATAAGTTTTCTGGATTTGGAGTTTGTTTGTGAACTGGTTCCCATTAGATATCCAGACATATTCTAAGATAGGTATTGCTCATTTTGGGAGATAGCTTTCTCCGCGAAGTTGAGATATAGAGAGATATAGAAAGAAACATTGGAGCGGATCTACTCACTGAGGCTATTTCTCGAACATAATAGTTTCACAAACGAGGTTTGCGAAACTGATTAGTAGAGAAGTTGGGTGTTCAGTGTCACACGGGCTGTGAGTATGCGACACCGCAACAATTGGCCTTAACTGCAAATGGGAGATTGTTGGCTATAGTGCCCTCAAGGCAATTATCATAGTCGCAGGTAGATGATTATGATGATTGAGGGAGGACCAATACCGGTAGAACAGTCTTACTCGAGATGATAGTATGCTATTTGGTTTGTCTTTATCATCATGCTTTAGGTGATATTACAGATCACTATTACATGTTGATAGAGCCCAAAGGATTCTTGCTTGACTACCAGCATTATGATGGCGATCATGTATGTTGGAGCTGGTGGTCTATAAGCAAATACTTAAATGTCCCTAGTCGTGGGAGTTTCGAGACTGGGCATCGATACTCCAGAGTAGACTAGTGTATACTGATCGAGACCCCGACGAAGGGCAGTTGCCAGGTCTCACAAGACATTGGTGTTAGTTTGTTCACCTAAGATAGTATACAGGTGCTCATTGGATTATGAGTACACTGGACGGACTCGCCGGAAACCTGCTAGTTTGTATTATACCTATTGTCAGATAGCAGTTCCCAGATGACATGTGTACAGGTTAGTCTGTCGACCTGAGATCGTCATTTGTCTCGTGTGAGTTCTCACTGTGCTTTGATTACTACCCTACCACGGCTCAAAGGAGTCGTGCAAACAGGTTTTAGTTGGGTACAGTCCCGAGCCACATAGAGGCAGTGAGCGGATCATCGGGGATTCGTCTCTCCCGGTATTGGGGGTTGATGTCGCGTTGTGCACGGGTGGCCATCACCAGAAATCCTCGGCCGGGGTATACGAGAATTACCGATACAGGATCGATAGTTTCTCAGGTGGCGATGGGTTACATACCGACACGAATTATCGCGTTGTTAGGGGTCTGACTTTATTCACCCCTATACTCTATATGCGATACTCTTAGACGAACAGACCGGACTGTACGGATATTGTCACTGTCAGGCTCAGTAGGGGTTTGGATGAGTTTGCTCGTTGGCCTTCCTTTCGCTCAATACTTGGGTAGCTGTTACGTACAGCTAGTGCCGCTGACGTTCTTATGGTTAAACCCACTGCCAGCGTATTGATTGTTAGTTATGTATATGCCCTAGAGGCCATTATTGTACATATGATATATATTATAGTGGATGCTTGGATATATATAGAGAGGACTTTCTTGCTCGATATGATAGTATGCTATCCGGTTGCTCTTTGTCTTAACATGTTGACTTGTATTATGTTACTGTCTTGCTCTCACACATTGATAAAGCCCTTAGGATATGTACTTGACTACTAGGACTATGATGGAGATCATACTAGTGGGGCCAGGGTAGTCCATGAGTACATCCTATAATTGTTCCTAGTCGAGGGTGTATCGAGATAGGGCATCGATACTTCAGAGTAGACTAGCGTATACGCAACTTGACCCATATGATGGGCGATGGATGAACCCACATCCATTGGTGTTTGACATCAAAGATGGTATATGGGTGCTCAGTGGAGACTGGGTACACTGAACGGACTCGCCGAGAACTCCTAGATGGTATTATACCTATCGTCAGATAGCAGTTCTCTGGTGACACTGGTACAGGTTAGTCTGTAGACCCAAGATCGTCATAGAGTCGTGTATGATTCCCACTGTGGTTTGATTTCCACCTTACCACATTCATGAGAACGTGCAAAATGGTGGCTTTTGGGTACAGTCCCGAATCACATGGAGGCAATGAGCGACAGGAGGGGTTTCGTCTCTCCCGGTATTTGGGGTTGATGTTGCGCTGTGTTCGATTGGCTATAACTGGAAGTCCCTGGACAGGGCTGATATGGAGATCTACTGGTAAGTGTTATCAGTAGTTTCTCGACCCGTTATGAGCCTCACATCGACACGAATTATTGGTTACCGGGGTCTGACGTTTACCACCCCTAGACTGGATATGCGACATATCAGACGAAGAGACCGGACTGTACGGTAGTGTTACTGATTGGATTCGCAGGAGTATGTACAGGCTTGCTTGTTGATCTTCTGATCGCTCAATACCTGGGTGGCCGTTACGTTTAGCTGACCGCTTGCGACTTGTGGGTGTTTGATATGATCGTCACCTACTGCCGGCGTATTGACGAGTCTTCAGAGTCCTACACAGAGGTTTCCTGGCTTAAGCGAAACGGAGTAGGAGCACATATGTGATATGTGCGAGACCGAGATTTACACGTGTATGTGATACGGTATTCTATTCTCGCGATATATGATATCGGCCGGTTGTATGTGATATAGCCGGGTCATCAGATCAAGTGTTGATTCGATGAAATGATACATTTTATATTAGTCGGTTATATTTGATATAGCCGGATTATCGAATCAAGTATTGATTCGATAATTTAATGTATAATTATATATTTGATATATTAAATTACATTAACTAATATATGCTCACTTAAGTATTTCTTTTTCTCACTTTGGATACATTTAACATATATTGATATATGTTTATTGTATTCTTTTCTTTTGTTACAAAATTATATATATGTGATATGTATAATTGTAACATGCTAGGTTATACATGCACCTTGGGTTTATGAGAATTACACTATGGTTGTTATTATGGTTGGATTTATATTTATTTTGGTAATTCCAAATTGAATGGATTAAGTCATGGATGAGCTTTGTAGAAACTTGTAGATGCTTTGACTAAGTCCACCAATTTTGTCTTTGCTAAGATATTTATTAACCTAACCCTAATCACTTATTGCCATGGTCAATTCTCTACATGAGTTAGCCATGCCATATACTTAACCCATGGTTGCATTTCTAACCTCATCTCATTCATACTTCATCTTCTTCATTGATCACATTCTTCTTGCTCTCTAGCTCTTGAGATAAAGTGAAGAAAATTGTGAGAAATTCAATTCTAAAGTAAGCAAAATTCCTATTTCATCATCCTCTTCTATACTAGCCATTTAGATTAGGGTGTTAGCTTCATTAATTTCATATTAGTGAAGTGAAAGCTTGAGTCCGTGTTACCTCGATGTAGATCATCTTGGATAGTGAAGACTTCAAGTAAGGATGCAACATTCACTTCATGGAGCGTCTCAAGAGTCCGGGAGCTTGATGATCGCAGTGAAGGGACCACAACTTGGAGCTATAGAAGTGAAGGAGAGAACTACAAAGGTTGTAATCCCTAATCACTTTGAAGTAAAGATGTTTACTTGTTGTTTCCATTTGATTCTCTAGTTAAAGATCTTGTTTAGGTTTTGTTTAAGCATGGCAAAATTTTAATTTGGCATGGATGATGCCACCCGAAACCTTACTGTTGTGCTTAGGAACCCTACATTGACGAGTCTTTAGAGTCCCACACAAAAGGTTTTCACGGTTCATGTGATATGGTGTAGATGACGTATGTTGGTACATACAGTTGTCCGATTAAATATGTGTACATGCTGCACAGACTTTAATCAGACGGTTGATAATACTGGCGGCTTAGGATTAAGCCGGATTATTAAATCAGGTTTTGATTTAATAATTTATGTGTGTGTGTGTGTGTGTGTGTGTATTCTAGTATTATTGTTTACTATTCATTTTCTCTCTTGGCTATTCGTATTTTTGTACGAATATGCGTATACGTATTTCGATACGTGTACCAGGAAGTATTCCGTATTTATACGGAATAGCTTCTAGAAGATGGCCACCTCATTATTGATTTTCTTTTTAGAAAATCATTTTGGAAATGAGGTGGAGGGGTGAGTTGGCATGAGCATGGGCTTGAGCATATAGAGATGTATGGCATGCATTTGTTTATTTGTAAAATGAGGAGATATTTTTTATGGGTGTGCGTGATTGAGAGGAGGAGGGGGCTGCCATGATTCTTGACATGCTTGCTCATTTCTTTTTCTTTACTTGCTTGCATTCTCATTCTCACTTGAAAAAAAAGACTTATCCATTCTTGAGTTGCTCATGCCACCAGTTTTCCTCACCTCCTTCTTCATCTTCTATGGTTGCTCTTTTGTGCATTTTTTTGATGAGAGAAAATTATAGTGAGATAATCATACACCTCCACTCTCTATTGCTTGCAACCTTGGAGCGTCGGTTGCCTCGCTAGGCGAGGCTGGAGCTTGCGCCGTTTCCCTCGGGTGGATCATCATAGATGGAGGAAGACCGGCAACCAAATTCGATCCGCGACCACTAGGAGCTTGGGATGATGATTGAAGACCCGAAGGACTTGGTTCATTCGGTATAACCATCCAACTCCTCTTTATATGCCTGCTAGTATAGGGTTTATGGTAGATCCGGGCATCGGGTTGTGGTAGCGCCAGTTTAGAAAATTTTTCTTCCGCATTTGGCCACGATTTGATGGCCGGAGCGCTGTCATAACCCAACACCTTGGTTCCTTCGCTAAAGCTATAGCGCCGTTGTTGTCACAATACAGCGGTATTGGATCAACAATGGATGGAACCACCTGAAGTTCTATCACGAACTTCCTGATCCAGACTGCTTCTTTCGCGGTGTCAAATGCAGCGATATACTCCTCTTCCATCGTCGAGTCAGCAACGGTTTCCTTCTTGGAGCTTTTTTAACAGACTGCCCCTCTATTGAGGGTAAAGACATAACCCGACGTGGACTTGGAGTCATCCTTGTCACTTTGGAAGCTAGAGTCGGCGAAGGCCTCGATCTCCGTACACCAAGAACATCTCCTTAGTCCTTCTCAGGTACTTGAGAATGTTCTTCACTGCTGTCCAGTGCTTCTCCCCTGGGTTTGACTCATACCTACTTACAACGCTCAATGCGTAACCTACATCTGGTATGGTATACAACATCGCATACATTATAGAGCTTACCGCAGAAGCATAGGGTATAATACTCATGTGATCCCTTTCCAAATCAGTCTTGGGAGACATCTCTTTAGATAGGGTAATTATGTGACAAGCCGGTAGATTACCACGCTTTGAATCTTCTATACTAAATCTTTTCAGTATGGTGTCGATGTACCTTGACTGTGAAAGTCCCAACATCTGTTTAGATCTATCACGATAGATCTGGATCCCCAGAATGTAGGAGGAATCACCCTGGTCCTTCATGGAGAACCTTTGTGACAAGAATCCTTTGACTGATTGTAGCATAGGAATGTCATTTCCTATTAGGAGAATGTCATCCACGTACAAGACGAGAAATACCACAGTTCTCGCTACAATTTTACTATAGATGTATGGTTCATCTGGATTTTTAATAAAGTCGAATTCCTTGACCGTCTCATCAAAACCATTGTTCCAACTCCGCGATGCCTACTTTATTCCATAAATGGATTTAAGCAACTTGCACACTCTTCCGCTGCTCCTACTCTCTATGAAACCCTCCGGCTGATCCATATAAACACACTCTTCCAAATTTTCATTCAGAAAAGCGGTCTTTACGTCCATCTGCCAAATTTCATAATCGTGGAAGGCAGTAATGGCAAGAAGGATTCGAATGGATTTGAGCATAGCCACTGTAGAAAAGGTTTCATTATAGTCCAAACCAGGTCTTTGACGATAACCTTTTGCAACAAGTCTAGCCTTATAGGTTTCAACCTGTCCATCTACACCAATCTTCTTTCTGAAGATCCATTTGCAGCCTACGGGTTTTACCCCTTCTGGAGAAATGTCCAAAGTCCATACTTTGTTGGTGTACATGGAATCCATTTCGGTCCGCATTGCATCCAGCCATTTTACCGAGTCTCTGCTCTGAATGGCTTGCTGGAAGCTAGTTGGCACATTATCATCGATGATGCAATCCTCTCTATCCCCTTCTATGAGAAAACCGTAGTATCTCTCCGGCGGATGAGACTGCCTACTAGTCATGCGGAGTGGCGCGGGGATGTCCGGTTCTTTCGAAACTTCTGGTTCCACCATGCTTTCAGTAATAGCTTGTGGTTCTGGAATTTTTCCAGTTCTATTGCGCTCCCACTTATTTCTTTTTCAAGAAATTGAGTCTCCAAAAAGTGGGCATGCCGAGAAACAAAAACCTTTTGTTCCTCCACGTAATAAAAAAGATACCCCCTGGAGTTCTTTGGGTATCCCACAAACTTACACAATACTGAGTGTGCCTCGAGTTTGTCTACATGCTGCTTTTTTACAAAAGCTGGATATCCCCATATCTTTAGATACTGAAGATAGGGTTTCTTCCCACTCCACATCTGATATGGTGTGGTAGGCACCGACTTAGTAGGAACCTTGTTCAAAAGATATATAGTTGATTCTGCATAACCCTAGAAGGATCACGGTAACTCAGCGTTACTCATCATGAAACGTACCATATCTAATAAGGTTCGGTTCCGCTTTTCCCTTACACCATTGTGTTGAGGTGTGTATGGAGCAGTAAGCTGAGAGAGAATTCCATTCTCTTTTAAGTAATCCAGGAACTCAACACTCATGTATTCACCATCTCGATCATATCTAAGTATCTTGATACTTTTGCCGGTTTGTTTTTCCACTTCATTCTAATATTTCCGGAATTTCTCAAAGGCCTCGGATTTATGTTTCATCAAGAATACATGTCCATACCTTGATAAATCATCCGTAAAAGTAATGAAATAGGAATAACCACTTATTGCATTTGTATACATTGGACCACACACGTCGCTGTGTATGAGTCCCAAGAGCTCAGTGGCTCTTTCTCCGTGTCCAGTGAATGGAGTTTTTATCAACTTTCCTTTGAGACATGATTGACAAGTTGCATAGGAACGATATTCGAACGGATCCAAATATCCTTCTTTATGTAACTTCGTCAACTGTGTTTCATTGATGTGACCCAGTCTACAATGCCATAAGAAAACCTGATTAAATTCTGGAGACTTTCTTTTAAGTGTGTTCTGGACATTGAAAACCTGAGCTTGATTTAATACGTATATACCGTTATCTAGTGTACCTGACCCAATCAAATTTTGATTAAGGTGGATGTGAACCACATCACTTACAAATGTAAAATCATAACCTTCTTTAGAAAGTAAAGATATATAAATTTATTACAAGGCAGACTAGGTACACATAAACAGTTACATAAAATCAAAATCTGTCCACTTGTCAATCCTAGGTGATATTCCCCTATGGATACAGCGTCCATGCTCATTCCGTTAGCAACCCTGAGAGTCATATCACCTGCCTTGATAACTCTACGGTTTCTCAGAGCCTATAATAAATTACAGATATGAGATCTTGATCCGGTATATAGTACCCAGGAAGTAGAGTTAGTTGACAGACAGTTTTCAATCATAAACACACGTGAAACCACAACGTGCTTCGAATCTAGGTTTCTGGCTTTCCAAGCTTTGCAGTCCTTCTGCCAATGCCCTTTCCCATGATAATAGAAACATTCCTCCTTCCCTACTGTTAGCCCCGAAACTTTTGCCCTGCCATTTCCCTCTACCTTACTAATACCGCCTATCGGCTTGGTAGAGGCCTTCTTCTTCCCTCCCTTGGCTTTCACTATAGATCTAGAAGAAGAAGATTTCCCAATAAGTAGAGCGGATGTCTCCCTAGATTTCTGCAGGGTGCCCTTAGTGCTCCTCAATATGTTGAGGAGTTCTGGAAGTGAAACTTCCTTCTCTTGAATGTTGAAATTCAAGATAAACTGGGCGTAGGTGGAGAGGAGAGACTGTAGAATCAAGTCAGTATATGACTCGTTCTCCAACGTGGTCCCAAGGTCCGTGAGCTCTTCAATATAGCTAATCATCGTAAGGACGTGGTCCCTTACAGATGACCCGACAGCCAACCTCGCCTGAAACAATTTCTTCGAGGTCTCATATCTTGCGATACGAGATTGCTCTCCATATAAATATTTTGTATGGAGGAAGATGGAAGCTAAGTCTATTTTCTCGTGCTGCATCTGGTGTTCGTAATCCATTGAGGCCAACACGAGGCACTTGGCTCTCGCACTGTCTTTTTCCCATATCTTACGGATTTCAACATCCACGACGGTGGAATCTGGACCTAGGACGATGGGGGATTTGGTAGTAAAGAGGTAGCCCAGCTTGTCAAAGGTAATGGCCATCTCGACATTTCTTAGCCAATCTTTATAGTTTGGCCCAGTCAATTTATTATTATCTAGCAGTAACTTAAGCCCGGTCATTTTGGTCGCTGCTGTCAGGAGAGAGAGAAGAAACACTCAGTATGATACTCTTGTAAGTTTAGATTGGTTATTAGTTTATCTAAACAGAATGGCTCCCACTGTTCCTCGAATTCTCCTTCAAATCATGAAAGAAGAATTAGTCAGGATTAATCTCACCCTACGATTCTTGCTTAACCTTTCGGCCAGGCTAGTGTTGGTACTTCGAGGGAGGTTTTCTAACACTTTCGCGAAGTTCCTTAATTACATAACCTCTTTTTCCTAGAGGCGTAGCCCCGCTAACACCGTTCTAGACACCTACTTGGTTTATAGGATTGATTGTTTAATGAAAAATCTCCCGAAGAGTAGCGGATACTTACAATAGGATCAGGATCCAAATATCATCGTGTGACAACCTTGAAGGAATCCTACCAAAATCATTACACTCCAAATGGTATGCAACATTAGCAAGTTTTATTTTCCTTAGAAACTCCCAATATGGATTTTTTCCCCATGCGCTTATGACCTTGACGAAGGCCAACATATCATAAGATGCAAGTCAAGTTCTACCCATCGTTATCCAGGTTAATTTGAACCCACCCGTACAAACTGTAAGTCGATGTGCAACACCCCACGACTTGCGCGGAGGCGGAAATATGAAAAACGATCTTGTTCTTTGCTTAAACATCGACTAACCGCAAGAATCGAAGCTAAACTATAACTAATAAGAAACCATAGAAGAGTTAACTACTATGATAAGTGATTATACCTAAAGATCTGAGTCCTTCGTCTTATCGTACTCCATGTCCTCTCCGGCCTTCTCTATGTAGTAGAAGATCCACCCGAGAGCTTTACTACAAGCTTCACCTCTAATTTGAGGTAACTAGGTTTCTTAAGTCGCTAATCTAAGCAACCTAGGTGATATAGAGAATGGTTAAGGATTAAGTAGTCTAATCTAATCCTTGTACTCAACACATGAGAGGGGAGGATTAGGGTTTAAAGAGAGAGAGCTTGAGGAGAGAGAAAGTGAGCATAAGAATGAGATGAGATAATGATGTATCATAATATATATCAAGCATTATCATTTATCCAATAAAAGAAAATAAATGATTTACAACCATGCTTGATAAATATCTAAGGGTGATTCATCTCCATGAGTCATTAAGCATTTATGATGCATTAATGACATGGATGAATCACTCATATGACTCATTAATCTCATTTAATGCATATGCCACCTTAACCCCCAAGTCAACATCTTCTAGAAGCTTCTCGCGTAATTACGAGAATGCCCCTCCTATCCGTGAAAACACGGAAAAACTTTAGACTGTATAAATCCAATAACCGGATACTAGAAACCGGCTTAAACCAAAGCCGGCTAGTAAAAACTGTCCGGATGTCGTACGTGCGTAAACACACGTATGCGTCCGAACCCTTGTCGTAAAACCATACGACCTCTATATCGTTTCGCCTGGAATAAGGAAACTCTCTGTGTGGGACTCTAATGACTCGACTACTACGCTGGCAGTGGATTTAACTACAGACCGCAAGCGGACTAGCTGTACGTAACGGTCCCCAGGTAGATGTCGATAAGAAGGCCGATGAGGAAACCCATCCGAACTCCTACTGAGCCTGATGTGACAATCTCCGTACAGTCCGGTCTGTTCGTCTAAGACTATCGCATTTCGGGCCTAGGGGGCGGCAAGCGTCAGTCCCCTAATAGCGGTATAAGTCGTATCGGAGCGAAGCCCATTACACCCTGAGAAACTACTGGAACCTACCAATAAATCTCGCTTGCCCTGGCCAGGGACTTTGCGTAATGGCTCTCTGACACAGCGCGATATCAACTCCCAATACCGGGAGAGACGAATCCTGTCTAACCGCCACTGCCTCCAAGTGCTCGGGACTGCACCCAACTGCTACCTATTTGCACGACTCCTTTGAGCCGTAGTAGGGTAGCAATCTAAGAACAGTGGGACACACTCGAGGTAAAGTAGCAGTGTCAAGTCTGCGGACTATGCTGTGCTCATGTCATCTGGGAACTGTTAACTGACGACTGGTATAAAACCCAACCAACAGTTCCCTGCGAGTCCTGTTCGGTGTACCCGTAACCCAATGAGCACCTGTATACTATCTCCAGTACGACGTACTGACGGCTGTGGGACAGACCATCTCCCCAACCGGGATGAGAAGCGTACACACTAGTCTACTCCTGAGTATCGATGCCCTGTCTCGATAATCCTACGACTAGGGACCTGAATAAGGATGTGCTTGTAGACTACCCAGCCCCCACTGGTGTGACTGCCATCACAACGCTGGTAGTCAAGCAAGATCCTAAGAGCTCTATCAATACGTATACTCACATATTAAGATAGAAAAACCAAGTAGTATACTACCATGTTTAGCAAGACTGTTATATACATGTGAATATCCCAAGCTTCCATTAAGTAATATACAAACTAGTATGATACAATAATGGCCCCTAGGGCATATACACTAACACAAACCCTTGATGAAGGCCAAAATAGCTGTACGACTGTCCCAAATCAACGCCTCTATCTCTGCTACAGATGAATACCCAGCAGCTACCAATCACTATGCCTTGGCGAAGGTCAAAATACATAGCTTGAATACTACTGAATACCCATCTAAAATGACGGAGGGCTACGGATGGTTTTGGCGAAACCGTGAATGTAATGAACTTGATATAGTTGAAGGAACCATGATAGCTTTTAAAAGGAGTGGTTTATGCTCCACATTTAAAAGTTGTTTTTCAAGAAAACCGAGTGGTTTTGAAATTGTTCCAACGATTTAAACTTTGGTTTGTTTTCCTTGCATTAATCAATATCAATGCGGTCCCATCATTTAACCCTATCATTGTAGAAAAGAAATGAAAATAGAACAAACGCTTATGCCATCTGCATTCGCCATGGGGCCCCGTCATGCACCGTTAGGTTACTTAACTAACGGCAGAGCGGGGCTAGACTAGCACGGGTGCAAAGCATAAGCAAGGTTTATTATATATATGTTAGTTATATGTATGCCCTAGAGGCCATTACTGTACATAGGATGTATATTGTAGTGGATGCTGGGACATATATAGGGAGGACTTTCTTGCTCGACATGATAGTATGCTATCTGGTTACCCTTTACCTTAACGTGTATACTGATTGTCTCTCTATTACATGTTGGTAAAGCCCTTAGGATCTGTACTTGACTACCTGGACTATGATGCGGATCATACTAGTGGGGACATGGTAGTCCATAAGTACATCCTTCAAAGTCCCTAGTCGTGGGTATATCGAGACGGGGCATCGATATACCAGAGTAGACTAGCGTGTACCTTCTCGACCCATACAGATGGGCGATGGATGATCCCATATCCATCGGTGTTTGACATCAGAGATGATATACGGGTGCTCAGTAGAGACTGGGTACACTGGACGGACTCGCCGAGAACTCCCAGATGGTATTATACCTCACGTCAGATGGCAGTTCTCTGGTGACACTGGTACAGAGTAGTCTGTTGACCCGAGATCGTCATAGAGTCTTGTGTGGTTCCCACTGTGCTTTGATTTCCATCTTACCACGTCCAAGAGGGCGTGCAAAACGGTGGTTTTTGGGTACAGTCCCGAGTCACATGGAGGCAATGAGCGATAGGAGAGGATTCGTCTCTCCCGGTATAGGGAGTTGATGTTGCGCTGTGTTCGATTGGCTATAACAGGAAATCCCTGGCCAGGGTTGCTGAGATTTACTGGTAAGTGTTACCAGTCGTTTCTCGAACAGTTATAGACCTCATATCGACACGACTTATCGAGTTATTGGGGTCTGGCGTTTACCACCCCTAGGCGAGATATGCGACAGATCAGACGATCAAACCGGACTGTACGGTAGTGTTACTGGTTGGATTCACTGGAGTGTGAGCGGGCTTGCTCGTCGATCTTCAGATCGCTCAATACTCGGGTGGCCGTTACGTTTAGCAGACCGCTTGCGGCTTGTGGATGTTTGATATGATCATCATCCGCTGCCGGCGTATTGACGAGTCTTTAGAGTCCTACACAGAGGTTTCCTGGCTCAAGCGAAACGAAATAGGAGCGCATATGAGATATGTGCGGGACCGAGAATAATGCGTGTATGTGATACCGTATTTCATTCTCGCGATGAATGTATCGAATGGTTGTATGCGATATAACCTAGTTATCGATTCAAGCGTTGATTCGATAAGCCGATACATTGTATACTAGTCGGTTGTGTGCGACATGACCGGATCATTGAATCAAGTGTTGATTTAATGATTTAATGCATATTTATATATTTGATATATTGCTTTGCATCAACTAGTATCGGTTTAGTTAAGATGGATTTTCTCGCTTGGGTGTGCGCATTGTATATGCGATATGTTTATGTGCACATGATTGTATCATGTTTGATGATGCATACCACTTTGGTTAAGTGTAAAGTTTGAACCATGGTTGTGTTTATGTTTAGGGTTTTATTTTCTTAATTATTCATTTATTCTTTTTGATAAATGAATAAAAGAAAGTGAGAAAAGAAAATGAGAAAAGAATGGTGGCTTCTTTTGTTGTTTAGTTGAAACTTCATGAAGCTTTGACCTAAGTCCACCATTCTTATCTCATTCTTAACCCTAACCATTCAACTAACCTTGGTTAACTCTCTACACATTACCATAGTTAGAATTATGATAAGTATTCTATTATTTTCTATTTTCTAATAACTTATCATAATACTAGCTTCTTCTTCTTCATCTTCTTCATTGAAGAAAACCATTCTTCATCAATGGTGATTGATGTTTTTGAGTGAGAAATCCAATTCTAAAGTTAACCCACTTCCTATTTCTTCATCCTCTACCTCTTGCCAAGTAGTAGAGTGTGTTTACTTCACAAGTTTCTTGACTTGGTGAAGTCGGAGCTTGATTTAGCGATGCCTCGACGTAGATCATCTTCGGCATGGACATCGACGACCTAGCTTGCCCATTCTCCGACGAAGCCGATCCTAGAGCCCGGATTTGACTTGGACAGCGGAGAGGACTTCGTTGCGGAGCTATGGAGGTAGAGCACCGGATCTACAAAGGTTGTATTTCCGTTTTCTCATTAGTTAAGTGTTAACTAGTTCAATGTTCGCCTAGACATCTAGTTATCGATCCGTAGTTTAGGGTTTGTAGGCACCATAATTTTTGAAATTGCCATGGTTGATGGCTTGGGAGACCTCACTAGAGTGCCTAGGAACCCTACAGTGGTATCAGAGCCTAGCTAGAGCCTTAGGCGAAGTCCAGACGGAATTCGAAGTCCGAACGAACCCGGAACCCCAAAACAAATATGCTCTCTGTACTTTTTCCGAGAATGCGGATTTTTGTGTATTAAAAATGCCTAAAAAATTCAATAAATAATTATAAGAATCACTGTGCAAACTCAGGTGAATAATTCATCAAACAGAGCGCGGAACCGCGGCAGAAGCCCAGCTTCTGCGGCGGTTCCGCGGCTAGGTGATGACGTCATCCTCCAAGATCTGCACAGTAACTCTTATTATTTTATGTTAGATTTTATGGGAATTTTTAATACTTATTCAAGAGTTGAAATTTCTGCAGTCATTTTGGGGATTCGGTGTTTCGATCGGGGTATCAAATTTTGTCTGTTTGGCTTTCCGGATAAATCTTAGAATATGTTAAAAAGTTCGACCGGATATAAATACCCAATTTTTCCCCTGTCGGGGAATTTCCAAGTGTTGGATTTTTCCGAAGTTTAACGACGTTCTAAGTAGTGCAAGTAACGCGATGGTCCCTCTAGAAGACACAAACCTTAACTCGATTATGTGACCGTCTTGAACTGCCCTTTGAACCTTCGGGTTTGGGGCAGTACGGCGTGCCACATGTGAGGCGTTGGCTTGACCCTTCTACGGCTGGACCGTTGGTACTGAGGTACGAACTGAATGTTGTTAGACTAGTTTCATGTGTTGATCTGTATCGGGAAAACTTGGGTGTTAGAATGTTCGATCGGAAAGTTTAACATTTTCTATTTATCTGGAATGGGATACAATAATTGGAATTCACAATAGTTATGAGATAACTGAATGAATGTTATAAACATAGCAGTTTAGTCTCACTTGATCGGTTGCCACGGAGTTTTGATGTGATCAAAAGTCCGTCGCAATCACGTAGCGTACGCGGATACTCGCCGGGTAAACTTAATAGACAGCTTCACTCCATAGCCCCGACTAATTGACTGTAGGAGAACCCCGTCGCCGAAAGCATCCGTCCGGGTGCTCGCGGTAGCGGTGTTCCGCCTTGGTGCACTTCGTCGACGGTATCAGGGGTGCAGCCGTCTACTGAAGTTTACGACGAGTATTCGATCAGGATGTCGGGAATCTTGTTGAATTACCCGACTTGATATTGAAAAGTGTTTTCGATTTTGAGACTAAAATGCGGGGTTTATAATTGTTAGGCATGTGATGTCTAAGTAATTCATTTGGTCAGGCATGCGATGTCTGAGGTGGTTGCGGATTCCAACTGTTGTAGTTTTACACTTTCTTTTCTGTGACCGTAAGTGTAATATATGATATCGCCGGTTTCGTTGCTATATGTCAACGACAATTGGGATGCGCATATTTACTTACGTTGATGACATGTGATGTTATGTGTTGCTGGATATGTTATATTGGATCGTCGTGTTTGAATAGCCGGGGTTTTTTATGTGAGATGAGTGTTTTTTTTCATTTTCATTCATGTAAAAACTTGTATGTAATATTCTTTTATTGGGGCGCTTCCAGGTTGCGGAAGTTGTCACCTCTTGTATATTATTTACTTTTCCGCACTAGGATAGACCCAAGGAGGAGGGCACAAGTAACCGGGTTCTGGAGTCCTGTGGGAGACCAACTTGAAGAGTCGAGTCCGGGTCTCCTAACTCTAGAATTGGTAGGGTTGCTTGCCGCTCTCGTAGGGGTCTAGGGGTGTGGGTTTGCTATTCATCACGACCGTGGAATCCGTGTTTTATACTGGCTCGTATTGAAAACACGGACGTCCTAGTATATCCAATATTTCATATGATTCTTCTGCTGCGATATCTGTGATGTGATCATGTGATGTTCTGTGATAGATATAGTATATAGTATATATGATATATTATATAGACGTTACTTATGTTTTACATCCGTGCTAGCCCTGCCCCGCTCTGCCGTTAGTTACTTAACCTAACGGTTCACGAGGGGACATCGAGGCGAATGCGGATGGCATAAGTGTATGTCGTATTTATCTGTGATGTTTAGGTACTTAAATGATGGGACTTCATTAATGTGATTAATGAAATAAAAAGAAACCTAAGATGTTGTAGAATCGAATTTCAAAATAAAACAGGTAGCTACAGTTCTTGCTTTGCATAGCGGTATATGTGATATATCCTGCACCTTATTCGATGAGGAAAGGACCGAGATCCCTTCACCGGGAGTGACTCCTTTAGCAATAACTGGTCGATGCTACGCCCTCGGTTTGTCTTTTGATTGCTTTTAAGTGTTTTTGCTTTGCACAGTGATATATATGATATATCCCGCACCTCATTCGACGAGGAAAGGACCGACGATCCCTTCACCGGGAGTGACTCCTTTAGCAAAACAAGAAAAGCCTCAAAAGCACTCCATTTCAAAATTCATTCGATCCTACAACGATATCAAGTTCATTACGCAATAGGTTTTCATAAAAACCTGTCGTAGCCCTCCGTCATTTCAGATAAGTGCTGTTTAGTATTCGTGCTGCGTTTGTTGGCCTCCGTCAAGACGCAGTGTGCGGTAGCTAACCAGTATTTATCTGCTTATGCATATGATGCAGATTGAGTTAGGGTAGTCGTGCGACCTTGTTGGCCTCCGTCAAGGGTCGTGCGGGTTGGTTTGATTCGATCAAGAAATGACGGGTTGAACTTGACTAGTAGCCTATGGTTTGTTGGCCTCCGTCAAGGTCATAGGGTGCTAGGGGCAAAATATTATCGGGAATTTCAAGTGTTGAAATTTGCAATGAGATTACATACCTTCTATGAGATAGTTGGATCCCGATACCCGCTGCGAGTAAGAGTTACTCCTGGGAGAGTTTTATACATTACAATTAGCCGATCAAGTAGGTGTCTAGAAAGGTGTCAACGGTGTTACGCCTCTGGGAAAACGAGGTTTACATTAATTAGGTTCGTGCGAAAGCACGGGGGACCTCCCTCAAAGTACCGACAATGGCCTGGCTGAAAGATTGGCGAACTTGTAGTGTGTAATTAATCCCGGCTAGTCTTTCCTTTTAGGGTTTGAAGGAAGATTTGATAAAAAGCAGTGGGAGCCATCCTGATTAGATAAAATAAAAACCAATCTATTCTTGACAGAGCGCACGCTGAGTGTTTTCTTCTCTCTCTCTCCAGGTAGCGACCATATCACGCCTTAATCAAGATAATAATACGGATTATTGACCGAACCCGCTTGTTATACTGAGCTGGGGAACGTTGGTCCCGCTCCAACTTATAATTGTTATAAGACAGAGCAGGAAATTGGGGAATACCAGATTTCCCGTGCAGCCCAAACGAAGAGAGTGCATGCTAATGCATCATCTTCGGGTGTGTTCATTATACAGAACTGTTTCTCAGTATCCTTTACGTCCTGGGTATATGATACCGGATCAGGATCCCAGATATGTAATCTGTTACATAGGGCTACAGATAGGTAGAGAACTGAGAACGGGTGATAAGTTTCATGAGGCTGAAAACGGGGCAAATGTTGCAGCCAAGTCTGTTGGTCACTGTCACCCTGTATTACCGATACATTGATTCTGAACGAATGTTGTTAGATACCGAACCTGATATACAAAATCATATCAGTCTCTTTATTAGTAAAGAAAGGATATAATTTTGTATTGTTGGATAATGTTTTGAACATTTCCTATATCAAAAGTTGATCGGTTCAGGCACGTTATCTAAAAGCGTTAATGTTCTAAATCAAACTACAGTTCTTACTATATGGAACACACACAAGAGGAAGAGTTCAGAAATGAACGAATTCTTCTTGAGGCATTGTAGACTAGGTCAGATCAATGTGACCCGACTAGCTAGAGTTACATAAAGATGCATATTTAAATTAGTTTGAATTTACATCTTGTGAAACTCGCCAGTCATGTCACAAAGATAAGATGACCATAGCTCCGTTTACTGGAAACAGAGAAAGAGTTACTGAACTCTTGGGATGATACATGTTGATGTATGTAAGGTCCCCTGTCTACACATGCCAGGACTGGTTCTTTGTACTTCATTACATTCTCTGATAATCTCTCAAGATTCAGACATATGTTCCTGTTGAAACATGAGTCCGAGCCTTTTGAGATATTCACAGAATATAAGCGAGAAGTAGAGAACCAGATATAAGGGTATAAGTATTATGTCCTATGATGAGATCAAGGAGGAGAATACTTGAGCACGAAAATCCTGGATTATTCTAAAGGAGAATGAGATTCTCTCTCGGCATTACTCCTCCGTATACACCATAGCATGATGGTATATTGGGGCGGAGCAATCACACCCTATGTGATAAGGTGTGTTCTATGATGAGTACTACTGAGTTACCTATTTCCTCTTAGGGAGTTATGCACTTATGAAGCTGCATACCTATTGAATAGGGTTCCAATCAAATCAGTTGCCTACCGCTTCATATGTGATATGGAAAGGAAAGAGCCCATATCTTAAGTTGGTTAAGATTTGGGGTTGTCCGGCCTATGTCTGAAAGCAAAATCCGGACAAGCTCGAGGCAAGGTCTGTAATGTAGAACTGGAAAGGTTCCAGCTATACGAACTACAGCAGATGATTTGATAAAACCAAAGGATTCAGTAGAGACCAACGAACCTCAGCCCCTCCGCCGATCTAGTAGGGTTTTCTCACCCACCTGAGAGATACATTGGTTTCTCTATGACAGTGGGAGCGAGGATTGCATCATGAGATGATGACCCAAAGCTTCGAGCTGGCCATCGAGAGTAAGACTCTGTAAGAATGGCTGGATGTTTAGCGATCTGAGATGGAATCCTTATACACCAACAAAGTATGGACTTTAGTTGCTATATCTGAAGGGTTAAATCCCCATCAGGAGCAAGTATATCTTGAGAAGATTACTTGGTGTACATGGAAAAGTTGAGACTTTCAAAACTAGACTTGTTAAGGGTTTTCATCATTGACCAGGTGTGGATAATGATGAAACCTTTTTCAAGTAGCTATGCTTAAGTCCATCCAGATCCTACTTGTCACGGCTACATACCATCACTACGATATCTGGTGGTTGGGTGTCATGACTGCTTTTCTAAATGATGTTTTAGAAGAGTGCGTCTATAAGTACACAGCCAGAGGGCTTCGTAGACAGTGGGAGCAGCGGAAACGTGTGCAAGATGCTTTATAGGATTAAAGCAGGCATCGCGGAGTTGGAACATCTGTTTTGATAGATTAGTCAAAGAGTTTGACATCATCAAAATGGTAGATGAACCTTGTATAAACAAAAAGGATAGTAGGGAGTATGGTGACGATCCTCGTAGAGTACGTGGATGACATACTCTTGATAGGGAAGTAGTTTCCTATGCTACGCTCGGTCAATCTCCGCTTATCACAAAGATTCTCCATATAGGATTAAAGTGATACCTACTAAATCCTGGATTTTGGATCTATGAGATAGATCTAAATTGATGTTAGGATACTCACTAGATGTAGTGAGATGGTGTCAATCGATCCTGAGGAGAATCGCTGGAAGGGTTCCAGTGTGATAAAGACGACTGAATGTCAGTCGCAGGCATTGCCTTTACCCTCAGTAAAGGGACGGTATGTTGGAAGAGTTCTAAGCTATATACCGTGGCATACTAGACGATACAGGCTGGATACATCGCTACTTAAGATGCTACCAAAGAGGCAGTCTGGGTGTATATTGGTTCATGAGATGAACTATGTTCCTACCATTGTGAGACAATGGAGTTGTGGCTTATGCCAAGGAACGCCGGTCCCATCAGTGATCCAGACATATTCTAAGGCAGTGTCACTTGATCATGGAGATGGTTGATCTCCAGGGAGATCGAGGTTAGGAGAGTAGACTCAGAGGACAACACAGCGGATCCACTCACGAAAGGCCTTTTCCCAGAGAGAGACTTTTATGGGATGGTTGAGTATGAGATACTTCAAACCACTGCTACAGATGGCCCTAGTGCAAGTGGGAGATTGTTAGTTATATGTATGCCCTAGAGGCCATTACTGTACATAGGATGTATATTGTAGTGGATGCTGGGACATATATAGGGAGGACTTTCTTGCTCGACATGATAGTATGCTATCTGGTTACCCTTTACCTTAACGTGTATGCTGATTGTCTCTCTATTACATGTTGGTAAAGCCCTTAGGATCTGTACTTGACTACCTGGACTATGATGCGGATCATACTAGTGGGGACATGGTAGTCCATAAGTACATCCTTCAAAGTCCCTAGTCGTGGGTATATCGAGACGGGGCATCGATATACCAGAGTAGACTAGCGTGTACCTTCTCGACCCATACAGATGGGCGGTGGATGATCCCATATCCATCGGTGTTTGACATCAGAGATGATATACGGGTGCTCAGTAGAGACTGGGTACACTGGACGGACTCGCCGAGAACTCCCAGATGGTATTATACCTCACGTCAGATGGCAGTTCTCTGGTGACACTGGTACAGAGTAGTCTGTTGACCCGAGATCGTCATAGAGTCTTGTGTGGTTCCCACTGTGCTTTGATTTCCATCTTACCACGTCCAAGAGGGCGTGCAAAACGGTGGTTTTTGGGTACAGTCCCGAGTCACATGGAGGCAATGAGCGATAGGAGGGGATTCGTCTCTCCCGGTATAGGGAGTTGATGTTGCGCTGTGTTCGATTGGCTATAACAGGAAATCCCTGGCCAGGGTTGCTGAGATTTACTGGTAAGTGTTACCAGTAGTTTCTCGAACAGTTATAGACCTCATATCGACACGACTTATCGAGTTATTGGGGTCTGACGTTTACCACCCCTAGGCGAGATATGCGACAGATCAGACGATCAGACCGGACTGTACGGTAGTGTTACTGGTTGGATTCACTGGAGTGTGAGCGGGCTTGCTCGTCGATCTTCAGATTGCTCAATACCCGGGTGGCCGTTACGTTTAGCAGACCGCTTGCGGCTTGTGGATGTTTGATATGATCATCATCCGCTGCCGGCGTATTGACGAGTCTTTAGAGTCCTACACAGAGGTTTCCTGGCTCAAGCGAAACGAAATAGGAGCGCATATGAGATATGTGCGGGACCGAGAATAATGCGTGTATGTGATACCGTATTTCATTCTCGCGATGAATGTATCGAATGGTTGTATGCGATATAACCTAGTTATCGATTCAAGCGTTGATTCGATAAGCCGATACATTGTATACTAGTCGGTTGTGTGCGACATGACCGGATCATTGAATCAAGTGTTGATTTAATGATTTAATGCATATTTATATATTTGATATATTGCTTTGCATCAACTAGTATCGGTTTACTTAAGATGGATTTTCTCGCTCGGGTGTGCGCATTGTATATGCGATATGTTTATGTGCACATGATTGTATCATGTTTGATGATGCATACCACTTTGGTTAAGTGTAAAGTTTGAACCATGGTTGTGTTTATGTTTAGGGTTTTATTTTCTTAATTATTCATTTATTCTTTTTGATAAATGAATAAAAGAAAGTGAGAAAAGAAAATGAGAAAAGAATGGTGGCTTCTTTTGTTGTTTAGTTGAAACTTCATGAAGCTTTGACCTAAGTCCACCATTCTTATCTCATTCTTAACCCTAACCATTCAACTAACCTTGGTTAACTCTCTACACATTACCATAGTTAGAATTATGATAAGTATTCTATTATTTTCTATTTTCTAATAACTTATCATAATACTAGCTTCTTCTTCTTCATCTTCTTCATTGAAGAAAACCATTCTTCATCAATGGTGATTGATGTTTTTGAGTGAGAAATCCAATTCTAAAGTTAACCCACTTCCTATTTCTTCATCCTCTACCTCTTGCCAAGTAGTAGAGTGTGTTTACTTCACAAGTTTCTTGACTTGGTGAAGTCGGAGCTTGATTTAGCGATGCCTCGACGTAGATCATCTTCGGTATGGACATCGACGACCTAGCTTGCCCATTCTCCGACGAAGCCGATCCTAGAGCCCGGATTTGACTTGGACAGCGGAGAGGACTTCGTTGCGGAGCTATGGAGGTGGAGCACCGGATCTACAAAGGTTGTATTTCCGTTTTCTCATTAGTTAAGTGTTAACTAGTTCAATGTTCGCCTAGACATCTAGTTATCGATCCGTAGTTTAGGGTTTGTAGGCACCATAATTTTTGAAATTGCCATGGTTGATGGCTTAGGAGACCTCACTAGAGTGCCTAGGAACCCTACAATATATAAT
This sequence comes from Agapanthus africanus, assembly GCA_030015575.1. Lineage (NCBI taxonomy): Eukaryota > Viridiplantae > Streptophyta > Magnoliopsida > Asparagales > Amaryllidaceae > Agapanthus > Agapanthus africanus. Next base: position 202,351,593 of record CM057345.1, on the reverse strand, counting down.
ATATATATATATATATATATATATATATATATATAGCCATTCGTCTCACGCAATAATAGGCATTCCAGATCACAGCAACACAGATGAATATATTGGATATACTAGGAATTTCGTGTTTCGTTTTAGTTTAGAACGAAAGACGGATTCCACGGTCATGATGAATAGCCAAACCCCACCCTAGACCCTTACGGGTGCGGCAAACTACCCGCCAAATTCCCTAAGTGAAGCAACCTCCCTCAATAAAATGAGTAAGCCGCTCGGCACTTCAAGAACCCGGTAGTTTGTGCACCCCACCTTGGGTCTATCTTAGGTGCAAGAAAAAGTAAATGAAATAATACAACGTTGGCTATAACCTCAACCGGATGTGCCCCGCAAAAATAATATTACATCAACTTACAAATTTACATGAATGAAAGAAAAGAAAACACTCTTCTCACATCCCCCCGGCTATTCATCCACGACGATCCAATACTTCATATACACAAACCATCATCACAAAATACTAGATATGTGCAACCCCTACTAATCGACATATAGCAATTAGTCGACGTTTCATAACACATATACAAACTGAAACGAATAAACGATGTTAAAATTGCGACTTTGAAACACTCCGAATTGCCCCAACACAAAGATAACAAAATATGAAATCTGGGCAAAATCAAACAACACCTTAAAACCTAAATCCAAGAGATCAGAATACCACACAAAACCCAAGCCCCAATTCCTTATATGAACCGGCCAGGCCAGGAATTTTGCATGTTTTGTTAGTGTTTATGCCCTAGAAGGCCATTACTGTATCATACTAGCTTGTATATTACTTAATGGAAGCTTGGGATATTCACATGTATATAACAGTCTTGCTAAACATGGTAGTATGCTACTTGGTTTTTCTATCTTAATATGTGAGTGTACGTATTGATAGAGCTCTTAGGATCTTGCTTGTCTACCAGCGTTGTGATGGCAGTCACACTAGTGGGGGCTGGGTAGTCTACAAGCACATCCTTATTCAGGTCCCTGGTCGTTGGATTATCGAGACAGAGCATCGATACTCCGGAGTAGACTGGTGTGTACGCTTCTCATCCCAGTTGGGGAGATGGTCTGTCCCACAGCCGTCAGTACGTCGTACTGGAGATAGTATGCAGGTGCTCGTTAGGTTACGGGTACACCGGACAGGACTCACGGGGAACTGTTGGTTGGTTTGATACCAGTCGTCAGTGAGCAGTTCCCAGGTGACATGAGTACAGCGTAGTCCGCAGACTTGACACTGCTACTTCGCCTCGAGTGTGTCCCACTGTTCTTAGATTGCTACCCTACCACGGCTCAAAGGAGTCGTGCAAACAGGTAGCAGTTGGGTGCAGTCCCGAGCACTTGGAGGCAGTGGCGGTTAGACAGGATTCGTCCCTCCCGGTATTGGGAGTAGATATCGTGCTGTGTCAGAGAGCCATTACGCAAAGTCCCTGGCCAGGGCAAGCGAGATTTGCTGGTAGGTTCCAGTAGTTTCTCAGGGTGTAATGGGCTTCCCTCCGACACGACTTATACCGCTATTAGGGGACTGACGCTTGCCGCCCCCTAGGCCCGATATGCGATAGTCTTGGACGAACGGACCGGACTGTATGGAGATTGTCACATCAGACTCAGTAGGAGTTCGGATGGGTTTCCTCATCGGCCTTCTTATCGACAACTACCTGGGGACCGTTACGTACAGCTAGTGCCGCTTGCGGTTTGTGGTTAAACCCACTGCCAGCGTAGTAGTTGAGTCTCTAGAGTCCCACACAGAGAGTTTCCTACTCCAGGCAAAGCGATATAGAGGTCGCATGGTTTTGCGACAAAGGGTTCGGACGCATACGTGCGTTTACGCACGTACGACTTTCGGACAGTTTTTACCAGTCGGCTTTGGTTTAAGCCAGTTACTGGTATCCGGGCATTGGATTTTTACAGTCTAAAGTTTTTCCGTATTTTTGCGGATCGGAGGGGCGTTCTCGTAATTGTGCGAGAAGCTTCTAGAAGATGTGACTAAGGAGGTTACTTTGGATAAGATTGTGAGTCATGAGGGTGATTCATCATTATCATTATTGCACCATAAATGATAATGACACATGCTTAATGAATCACCATTTTGCATTTATGAAGCATGCTTATTCATTTCTATTATTCATTATTCTAAAAATAAGAATGCTTCATAATATATTATGATACACTCTCTCTCATCTCATTATCTCATCTCACATTCTCTCTCCTCAAGCTCTCATCTTCAAGAGACTAATCCTTAATCCTCATGTGTTGAGATCAAAGGATTAGTTAGACTTAAACATCCATTACCTTCACTCTATATCATCCTTTCTTCTTTGATTAGCAATCAAAGTAGATTAGTTGCCTCAAGTTAGAGGTGTAGCTTGGAGTTTTGCTCTCGGGTGGATCGTCTACTACCTAGAGAAGGCCGAGGAGAACAAGGAGATCGTAAAGACGAAGGACTAGTTTCATTTGGTATAATCCCTAAACACAATAGTTAAGAAACACTTTGTGTACGGTTATTTATAGTTTAGCTTCGATTTAAGCGGTTAGTCGATGTTCGTTCTTTAAACATGATCGTTTTTGAAAATTCCGCCTCCCCACAAGTACTGGGGTGAAGTACATCGACTTACAGTGGTATCAGAGCCTCGCTAAACACTAAATAACTTTATTGCAAATTTGTACGAATTTCGAACGGAAAAACAAAGCCGGAAAACCCTAAATCTGTTTAGTTTCTGTCGAACTTAAAATGAAGTCCTAAAATTTTTCAGGTGATCTCAGAAAGCTAGTAAACAGTCCAGAGGAACACACAAGAAATTCGAGCCTATGAGTCGGCTAAAGAGCCGCGGAAGCGCGGCGGATCCCACCGATCCGCCGCGGTTCCGCGGCCGCGTTGCCGAGTCATGGACTCGTATTTCGTGTGTGGGTCCTCTCTGGTATTTGGGGTTTTCTGGAATATTTAATATTTGCCCAGGTTTCAGTTTAACAGAGCAGTTTTTGGAGCAATATTAATGTTGTTTAATCGATCGAAATTGTACAGTATTTGCATGTTGGATTATATCTGTGATTGATAAATGTGTTCGTAAACCTCCCCTAACTGCTAGTATGTCGGTTGGCAGGGGGTTGCACATTTCTGTAATGGTTATATCTGTTTGTGCATATAAACTGTATTGGACTGTTGTGGTGTATAGCCGGGGTTAGCAATGGGTTATTGTTTAATTCATTTGTTGTAAATGTAATTTGTTGTAATATTATTTTTGCGGGGCACTTCCAGGTTGCGGTTGTAGCCACCGTTGTATTATTTCATTTTACTGTTTTTGCTCCTAGGACTGACCCAAGGTGGGGTACACAAACTGCCGGGCGGGTAGTTTGCCGTACCCGTAGGGGTCGAGGGTGGGGTATCGGCTATTCATCACAACTGTGTAATCTGTCTTTTCTTGCAGGCTCAAAAGAAATACAGATTGCTTGCAAATCCAATATTGTTTATCTGTGTTCTGGAATGAATATCATTGCGTCAGATGAATGTAAAATATCTATATATATTGTAACTATTTAGACGTCACTTATGTTTTACACCCGCGCTAGCCCAGCCCCCGCTCTGTCGTTAGTTAAGTAACCTAACGGGTGATGACGGGACCCCGTGGCGAATGCGGATGGCATAAGAGGACGTTGTATTTTCGTTGTTTTCTGCAATGATAGGTTAATGATGGGACGCATTATCTATAATGCAAAGTAAAACAAACCAAAGTTTAAATCGTTGGAACAATTTAAAAGAAACCACTCGGTTATTTTTAAAACAGGTATTTTTAAATGCGGAGCTTTAACCACTCCTTTTAAAAGCTATCAGGTTCCTTCGGTTATATCAAGTTCACTACGTTCACGGTTTCGCCAAAACCAGTCGTAGCCCTCCGTCATTTCTTATGGATAGTCAGTAGTATTCAAGCTATGCTTGTTGGCATACGTCAAGGCATAGTGTTTGGTAGCTGCTGGGGTATTCATTTGTTGCATAGATAGATGTGTTGGTTTGGGACAGTCGCATTACCTTGTTGGCATACGTCAAGGGTATATACGGGTGGGTTCAAATTAACAAGATAATGATGGGCAGAACTTGACATGTGACTTATGATTTGTTGGCATACGTCAAGGTCATAAGAGCATGGGGCAAAAACATATATCGGGAATTTCTAAAGAAACTGAAATTTGCAAAGAGATGCATACCATTTGGAGTTTGATGAATGTTGGTAGGATTCCTTCAACATTATCATACGATGATATTTGGATCCCGATCCTACTGTGAGTATATGCTACTTATCAGGATATTCGTCACTTAACGATCAATGCTATAAACCTAGTAGGTGTCCAGAAAGGTGTCAGCGGGGTTACGCCCCCAGAGAAAAGAGGTTATTTAATTAAGGAACTTCGCGAAAGCGTTGGAAAACCTCCCTCGAAGTATCGACACTGGCCTGGCTGAACGGTTAAGCAAGTATTGTACGGTGAGAATAGTCCTGGCTAATTCTTCTTTTATGGTTTGAGGAAGGATTCGAAAAACAGTGGGAGCCATCCAGTTTAGATAAACTAAAAACCACTCTAAACTTGCAAGAGCATCATGCTAAAGTGTTTTCTTCTCTCTCTCCTAATTGCAGCGACCCTGAAAATGACTGGACTTAAGTTACTTTTAGAAAAGAATATACTGACGGGGCCAAACTATAAAGATTGGCTGCGGAATGTCAAAATGGCTTTGACCTATGACAAACTGGGGTACGTCCTCACCGCTACGGCACCTGCTGTCCCTGGTCCCAAATCCAGCAATGCGGATAAGGAAATCTGCAAAACCTGGGATTTAGATTGCGCGAGAGCCAAGTGCATCGTGCTTGCCTCGATGAACAATGAACATCAGAGGAGGCACGAGGATATGTCCCTGGATGGCATATTTCTCCATACAAAGGAACTTTATGGAGAGCAATCTCGTATAGCAAGATACGAGACCTCTAAGAAATTGTTTCGAGCGAGGTTGGCTGTCGGGTCATCGGTAGGTGAACATGTCCTACAGATGATCGGCTATATTGAGGAGCTCGCAGACCTTGGGACGACTTTGGATAATGAGCTCTATACAGACCTTATTCTCCAGTCCCTTCCTCCCACCTACGCCCAGTTTATCCTCAACTTCAATCTTCAAGGAAAAGAAGTTGAACTTGCGGAACTCCTGAACATGTTAAGGAGTGCAGAGGGCACCTTGCAGAAGGCAAGGGAAACACCCGCTATGTTTGTTGGCGGTGCATCTTCTTCCGGGTCCAAGGCTAGGGCCAAAGGAAGGAAGAAGAAGGCCGCACCCAAACCTAGAGGAGGTGTTAGTAAGGTGGGAAAGAAGGGAAAGAAAAAGCTTGCAGCACCGATAGTTGGCCAGGATGAGTGCTTCCATTGTCACAGGAAAGGGCACTGGAAGAAGGATTGCAAGGCGTGGAACGCCAAGAACCAGGAACCGAAGCAAGCTGTGGCTTCAACTTCAGGTGTGTTTGTAATTGAGAATTGTCTGTCGATCAACTCTACTTCCTGGGTATTGGATACCGGATCAGGATCTCATATTTGCAATTCATTGCAGGCACTGAGAAACCGTAGAGTGCTGAAGGAAGGTGATATGATCCTCAGGGTTGCTAACGGAGCTAGCGTGGGAGCTGCGTCCGTCGGGGATTATCACCTAGGATTGACGAGTGGACATATTTTGGTTTTGCATAACTGTTATTTTGTACCAAGCTTAACGTGTAATATCATATCAGTTTCCTTGTTATCAAATAAAGGTTATGATTTCACGTTTGTAAGAGATGTTGTTAACATCCACCTTAATCATGGTTTGATTGGGTCCGGTACTCTAAATAACGGCATATATATTCTAAACCAACTCCAAATTTTCAATGTCCAGAACACACCAAAAAGAAAGTCTCCAGATTTAAATAAAGCTTTCTTATGGCATTGTAGACTGGGTCACATCAATGAGAGAAGGTTGACTAAGTTGCATAGAGAAGGATATTTGGACACGTTCGAATATCAATCTTATGACACTTGTCAATCTTGTCTCAAAGGAAAGATGCCAAAAACTCCATTTACTGGACAAGGAGTAAGAGCGAGCGAGCTCTTAGGACTCATACACAGCGATGTATGTGGTCCAATGTCTACACATGCAAGAGGTGGTTATTCCTACTTCATTACTTTTACAGATGATTTCTCTAGGTTTGGACATGTCTTCTTAATGAAGCATAAATCCGAAGCCTTTGAGAAATTCCTGGAATACAAGAGTGAAGCGGAAAACCAAACAGGCAAAAGTATTAAGACACTGAGATCTGATCGAGGTGGAGAATACTTAAGTGCCGAGTTCCTAGGTTACCTAAAAGAGAAAGGAATTCTCTCTCAGCTTACTCCTCCATACACTCCACAGCACAACGGTGTATCGGAGAGACGGAATCGAACCCTATTGGATATGGTACGATCCATGATGAGTAATACTGAGTTACCGCGATCTTTCTGGGGGTATGCGCTAGAATCAGCGATACATCTTTTGAACAGAGTTCCAACCAAAACTGTGCCTACCACACCATATCAGATATGGAGTGGGAAGAAACCCTATCTTCAGTACCTGAAGACATGGGGATGTCCAGCTTTTGTAAAAAAGCAGCATCCGGACAAGCTCGAGGCACGCTCAGTAGAGTGTAAGTTTATGGGATATCCAAAGAACTCTACAGGATATTGCTTCTATTACGCAGAGGAACAAAAGGTTTTTGTTTCTCGTCATGCCCGCTTCTTAGAAACTGAATTTTTGGAAAATCAGAAGAGTGGGAGCGCAGTAGAACTGGAAGAAATTCCAGAACCACAAGCTGCTACTGAAAGTTTGGTAGAACCAGAGGTTCAAGAAGAACAGAACATTCCCGCACCCCTCCGCAGGAGTAGTAGGCCGTCTCATCCGCCTGAGAGATACTACGGTTTTCTCATAGACGGGGATAGAGAGGATTGCATCATAGATGATGATGAACCTACTGACTTCCAGCAGGCCATCCAGAGCGGCGACTCGGTACGATGGCTAGATGCAATGCGGACCGAAATGGAGTCCATGTACACCAACAAAGTATGGACTTTGGACTTTGCTCCAGATGGGGTAAAACCCATAGGATGCAAATGGATCTTCAAGAAAAAGGTTGGTGTAGATGGACAGGTAGAAACCTATAAGGCTAGACTTGTTGCAAAGGGTTTTCATCAAAGACCTGGTTTGGACTATGACGAAACTTTTTCTCCAGTGGCTATGCTCAAATCCATTCGGGTCCTTCTTGCTATTGCTGCCTTCCATGATTATGAAATCTGGCAGATGGACGTAAAGACGGCTTTTCTGAATGGAAATTTAGAAGAGAGCGTCTAAATGGATCAGCCAGAGGGTTTCAATCAGAGTGGGAGCAGCGGGAAAGTATGCAAGCTTCTTAAGTCCATTTACGGACTAAAGCAGGCATCGCGGAGTTGGAACATCTGTTTTGATGAGACAGTCAAAGAATATGACTTTATCAAAAATCCAGATGAACCGTGCATATATAGTAAAGTTGTGGCCAGAAGTGTCGTATTCCTCGTCTTGTACGTGGATGACATTCTATTGATAGGAAATGACATTCCTATGCTACAATCTGTCAAAGGATTCTTGTCACACAGGTTCTCCATGAAAGACCTGGGTGATGCCTCTTACATTCTGGGGATCTGGATCTATCGTGATAGATCCAAGAGGATGTTGGGACTTTCGCAGTCCAGGTATATCGACACTGTACTGAAAAGATTCAGTATGGAAGATTCTAAGCGAGGTAATCTACCGGCTTGTCACGGAATCACCCTCTCCAAAGAGATGTCTCCCAAGACTGATTTGGAAAGGGAACGCATGTCTATTATACCCTACGCTTCTGCAGTAGGCTCTATAATGTATGCGATGTTGTGTACCAGACCAGATATAGCTTACGCACTGAGCGTGGTAAGCCGGTATCAGTCTGACCCAGGGGAGAAACACTGGATAGCAGTAAAGAACATTCTCAAGTACCTGAGGAGGACTAAGGAGATGTTCTTAGTTTACGGCGCTAAAGACCTCAGGTTGGAGGCCTTTGCTGATTCCGGCTTCCAGAGTGATAAGGACGATTCCAAGTCCATGTCGGGTTATGTCTTTACCCTCAATGGAGGGGCGGTGTGCTGGAGGAGCTCCAAGCAGGACACCGTTGCTGACTCGACGATGGAAGCGGAGTATATAGCTGCTTGCGATGCCGCAAAAGAAGCAGTCTGGATGAAGAAGTTCCTAACAGAACTTCAGGTGGTTCCTACCATAGTTGATCCAATACCTCTGTATTGCGACAACAACGGAGCTATAGCTTTAGCGAAGGAACCAAGGTCCCATCAGAAGTCCAGACACATCTTGAGGCGGTATCACCTGATCAGGGAGATCATTGATCGTCAGGAGATCGAGGTTCGGAGAGTTGATTCTGAAGAGAACATTGCTGATCCATTCACGAAGACCCTTCCTCAGATTCAGTTCGAGAGGCTACTCGAGATCATCGGTCTACGATATGCCAGTACATGGCCCTAGTGCAAGTGGGAGATTGTTAGTGTTTATGCCCTAGAAGGCCATTACTGTATCATACTAGCTTGTATATTACTTAATGGAAGCTTGGGATATTCACATGTATATAACAGTCTTGCTAAACATGGTAGTATGCTACTTGGTTTTTCTATCTTAATATGTGAGTGTACGTATTGATAGAGCTCTTAGGATCTTGCTTGTCTACCAGCGTTGTGATGGCAGTCACACTAGTGGGGGCTGGGTAGTCTACAAGCACATCCTTATTCAGGTCCCTGGTCGTTGGATTATCGAGACAGAGCATCGATACTCCGGAGTAGACTGGTGTGTACGCTTCTCATCCCAGTTGGGGAGATGGTCTGTCCCACAGCCGTCAGTACGCCGTACTGGAGATAGTATGCAGGTGCTCGTTAGGTTACGGGTACACCGGACAGGACTCACGGGGAACTGTTGGTTGGTTTGATACCAGTCGTCAGTGAGCAGTTCCCAGGTGACATGAGTACAGCGTAGTCCGCAGACTTGACACTGCTACTTCGCCTCGAGTGTGTCCCACTGTTCTTAGATTGCTACCCTACCACGGCTCAAAGGAGTCGTGCAAACAGGTAGCAGTTGGGTGCAGTCCCGAGCACTTGGAGGCAGTGGCGGTTAGACAGGATTCGTCCCTCCCGGTATTGGGAGTAGATATCGTGCTGTGTCAGAGAGCCATTACGCAAAGTCCCTGGCCAGGGCAAGCGAGATTTGCTGGTAGGTTCCAGTAGTTTCTCAGGGTGTAATGGGCTTCCCTCCGACACGACTTATACCGCTATTAGGGGACTGACGCTTGCCGCCCCCCTAGGCCCGATATGCGATAGTCTTGGACGAACGGACCGGACTGTATGGAGATTGTCACATCAGACTCAGTAGGAGTTCGGATGGGTTTCCTCATCGGCCTTCTTATCGACAACTACCTGGGGACCGTTACGTACAGCTAGTGCCGCTTGCGGTCTGTGGTTAAACCCACTGCCAGCGTAGTAGTCGAGTCTCTAGAGTCCCACACAGAGAGTTTCCTACTCCAGGCAAAGCGATATAGAGGTCGCATGGTTTTGCGACAAAGGGTTCGGACGCATACGTGCGTTTACGCACGTACGACTTTCGGACAGTTTTTACCAGTCGGCTTTGGTTTAAGCCAGTTACTGGTATCCGGGCATTGGATTTTTACAGTCTAAAGTTTTTCCGTATTTTTGCGGATCGGAGGGGCGTTCTCGTAATTGTGCGAGAAGCTTCTAGAAGATGTGACTAAGGAGGTTACTTTGGATAAGATTGTGAGTCATGAGGGTGATTCATCATTATCATTATTGCACCATAAATGATAATGACACATGCTTAATGAATCACCATTTTGCATTTATGAAGCATGCTTATTCATTTCTATTATTCATTATTCTAAAAATAAGAATGCTTCATAATATATTATGATACACTCTCTCTCATCTCATTATCTCATCTCACATTCTCTCTCCTCAAGCTCTCATCTTCAAGAGACTAATCCTTAATCCTCATGTGTTGAGATCAAAGGATTAGTTAGACTTAAACATCCATTACCTTCACTCTATATCATCCTTTCTTCTTTGATTAGCAATCAAAGTAGATTAGTTGCCTCAAGTTAGAGGTGTAGCTTGGAGTTTTGCTCTCGGGTGGATCGTCTACTACCTAGAGAAGGCCGAGGAGAACAAGGAGATCGTAAAGACGAAGGACTAGTTTCATTTGGTATAATCCCTAAACACAATAGTTAAGAAACACTTTGTGTACGGTTATTTATAGTTTAGCTTCGATTTAAGCGGTTAGTCGATGTTCGTTCTTTAAACATGATCGTTTTTGAAAATTCCGCCTCCCCACAAGTACTGGGGTGAAGTACATCGACTTACATGTTTGGCCGGCCAAAATGTTGAATCCGGGTCTCGTTTTCTCTGGTGTTCTAAATACAACAATAAGAGCACTCTGCAACTGTTTAAATAATTTTTAGAGCCTCTTTAAAAATTAACAGAAACTTGGATCTAGCTTCATCTGTTTCGGAGTTATTTTGGTTTCGTAATTTTAAACATCGTCTAACTAACTAGTTAAGGTCTGAGTAGGCTATGATACCACTGTAAGTCGATGTCGCGCACCCCGCAAGTTCGCGGGGAGGCGGAATTTACACAAAAAAAAAAACGATTTTTCAAAGCTTCACAACACCGACTAAACTCCAGGATCTTAACAGAAACCTTAACTAGCTAAATCTACTTGGAGGTTTAACTACTCGGTAAGAGTTTTATACCTCCTTGAACCATGTCCTTCGGGTCTTCTTCTCCTCCTCTCCTTGAGCTCCTCAAAGATCCGTATCGCGCTTGATCGTCGGCCTCCTCGTGTCGAAGATGATCCACCCGAGAGTCTATACCTCAAGCTCCAACCTCTAAACCGAGGTAACTAGGGTACCTAGTTCGCTAAGCTAGGTAGCCTAAAAGATATAGAGTATCTAATGGAGTATTTTATCTCATGAGACCCTAGGGTTCACAACTCATATGAGGATTAGGGTCTTTAAGGAAGAAGGAGGAGAAAATGGAGAGAGAAATGAAATGAACAAATGAGCTAGTCTTGTGAAGGATGAGAGAATGGCTAAGTGTTTGCAATGATCAAGCATGGATTATTTTCCATAGAAAATAATCAACCATGTTTGAATAGTGAAGCCAAATGAATAAACAAAAGACTTAGCCATGCTTTCCTTCATGCCTCAAATATCTCCAATTTCTACCTCACTAATCTATTTCTTAAAATAGATAAATCAAATAATGAGGTGTCCCCTTCTAGAAGCATCTCTTATGAAATTACAAGAATACCCTCACCGTATATACATATCTGTATTCGGATTCCGAAAAATACGAATACAATGAGATAATAATAATCCAATAATATAATACTAGGATCTGGCTTAAACCAATGCCCACTAGTATTATTCATCCGAACAACATCCGTGTAGCCAGTACACGTATGTGATTGGAACTCTGCCGTAAAACCATACGGCCTCTACATCGTTTCGCCCGAAGCAGGGAAACCCTCTTTGTGGGACTCTAAAGACTCGACAGTACGCTGGCAGTGGATTTAACAATAAGTCCGTCAGCGGTACTAGCTGCACGTAACGGCTACCCAAGTATCTGTCGATAAGAAGGCTGATGTGCAAACTCATCTGAACTCCTACTGAGCCTATCTGTGACAATCTCCATACAATCTGGTCTGTTCGGATAAGTTACTCGCATATTGGGCCTAGGGGGATGGTAAATGTATGACCCCTAATATCGCAATAAGTCGTGCTGGGATAGAGCCCAAAACACCCTGAGAAACTACTGGAGTACCTACCAGTTGTTAGTGATATGTATGCCTTAAAGGCCATTATTGTATGATATAGCGGATGCTTGGACATATATATGGAGGACTTTCTTGCTCGACATGATAGAATGCTATCTGGTTGCCTTTATCTTAACATGTTCACTGGTATTATTATATCGTCTCTCATATACATGTTGATAAATCGCTTAGGATGTTGGCTTGACTACCAAGACTATGATGCGGATCATACTACTGGGACCTGGGTAGTCCATAAGCACATCCTTCAATTGTTCCTAGTTGAGGGAATATCGAGACAGGACATCGATATTCCAGAGTAGACTAGTGTGTACGTTTCTTAGCCCTGTATGGGGCGATGGTAGATCCCATATCCATTGGTGTTTGACATCAAAGATTGTACACAGGTGCTCATTAGAGAATGGGTACACTGTGTTAGTGTATATGCCCTAGAGGCCATTACTGTATCATACTAGTTTGTATATTACTTAATGGAAGCTTGGGATATTCACCTTGTATAAACAATCTTGCTCAATATAGTAGTATGCTACTTGGTTTGTTTCTACTTCAATGTGTACATGTGTTTATTTTGCGATATCACCTATACGCATTAGTGGAGCCCTTAGGATCTTTGCTTGATTACCAGCGTTGTGATGGCAGTCACACTAGTGGGGGCTGGGTAATCTATAAGCACATCCTTATACAGGTCCCTAGTCGCAGGACTATCGAGACAGGGCATCGATACTCCGGAGTAGACTAGCGTATGCGCTTCTCATCCCAGTGTGGGAGATGGTCTGTCCCACAGCCATCAGTACGTCGTACTGGAGATAGTATACGGGTGCTCGTTGGGTTACGAGTACACTGGACAGGACTCGTCGGGAACTGACAGGTTGGTATTATACCTATCGTCAGTTATCAGTTCCCAGGTGACATGAGTACAGCTTAGTCCGCTGACTTGACACTGGCACTTCGCCTCGAGTGTGTTCCCACTGTACTTTGACTACTACCCTACCACGGCTCAAAGGAGTCGTGCAAACAGGTGGTAGTTGGGTGCAGTCCCGAAGCACTTGGAGGCAGTGCCGGTTAGACAGGATTCGTCTCTCCCGGTATTGGGGGTTGACATCGCGCTGTGTCTAGGAGAGCCATTACACGAGTAGTCCCTGGCCAGGGCAAGCGAGATATACTGGTAGGCTTCCAGTGTTATCTCAGGGTGTTTTGGGCTTCACTCCGACACGACTTGTACCGCTATTGGGGGACTGACGTTTACCGCCCCCTAGGCCCGACATGCGATGTATCAGACGAACAGACCGGACTGTACGGAGAATGTCACATTCAGACTCAGTAGGAGTTCAGATGGGGTTCACCTTGTCAGCCTTCTTGTCGGCTTCTACCTGGGGACCGTTACGCACAGCTAGTGACGCTTGCGGTCTGTGGTTAAACCCACTGCCAGCGTAGTGTCGAGTCTTTAGAGTCCCACACAGAGGGTATTTGCCTCTGGGCAAAACAGAGTAGAGGTCGCATGGTTTTGCGACAGGGTTCGTTCTCATCCGCGCACTTGTGCACGTTTGGAGTCCGGACGGATATTGCCAGCGGGCTCTGTTTTGAGCCGGATACTGGTATATGTTTTGGGGTTACTTTTATCTCTCAGTATTCATGTTCCTCGGAACAAGAATGCAGGTGTGTATGCACAGTTGTTTGAGGCGGAAGAAGAGGTTTTTCATTAGGGTTTCGGAACGGGTGCGCATGCACAGTTGACAGTCGTCTTTTTTCCAAACCCTAATGAATTAGTGAGATATCTATTAATAATAGTAATTAAATGAAATTATGTTATGGTTGGTTTTGTTGACTTGTTGACCATGGTTGACTTGTTGACCATGGTTGAATGTTTGACCATCATCATTATTTTGCAAGGATGCTCCTTGATTCTTGCCAACATTCATTTAATGAAGTGATGATAATGGTCATTCCAAAACAACCATCAACTATTCTCATTTGAATTATTATTACTAATTAGATAATTCTTTTTCTTTTGATATGGTTGCAAAAAGGAAAAAGAGAGCTCATTCTATCATTTAGCTTCTCTCTCCTCACTTCATCTTCTTCTTCCTCTAGCTCAAGGAGAATCCTTCTCATGTGTTGAGAATCCCTCTCCTTGAAAGATAAACACCCCTTAGACACTCTCTACTCACTCTAGGATCAAAGGTTTAGCAAGCCGAAGATTCTAGTTCTCTCCAAGTTCGAGAAAGAGCCCGGAGGTTGAACCCTCAGGTGGATCCATCTTTGACGGAAGAAGGCAACGAGGAAAGCACCATCAACCTCTACAAAAGTTTGAAGAAGAAAGAGTTCAAGTTTAGGTATAACCATCTTTCCGAGTAGCTAACGACTTTAGCTTGTTTGCTAGTTTTAGTTTAGGAAAAGATCCCGACTTTGTTAGTCCATGTTGCCCCATGCGCTAAAAATTTGATTTTTATATCGTTTCCGCCTCCCCGTAAGAACCGGGGGTCGCAACGTGGACTTACAGTGGTATCAGAGCCTAACTAAACTTAAACTAGCTTGGTAGCGAAGTGTATGGAAGTTCGAAACCGAAAAATCGCAAAACCGGAAAATCCAAAACCCTAAGTTTCTGTTGAAATTTTTTGTGCTCTAAAAGTAAAACTTTTTACTCCTAAAATCGGCTCAGGGTTTTGTAAGAACACCCAAGAAAAACGATCCCCTGATTCCTTCAAACCGCCGCGGATCCGCGGCCTCATCTATTCTCTTAGCCGTGGATCCGCCGCCGTTTGGGATCTTCATGCGATTGTGTTTTGTGCAGTGTTCTTCTGGTAGGGTTTTGGGATTTTTCAAATATGTTATATGTGCCCAGATTTTCCAGAAAAGAAATTTACTTTTGGGGTCCTATAAATCCGTATTTTTTTTCGAACTTCGCTACACTTTGGCTATGTTGGTTATATCTGTGATGTTTGCATGTATTGAACGTCGGCTAATCGCTATAAGTCGATTAGTCGGGGTTATACATCTCTGTGATCTGTGTTTGATATTGGAATGTGTATATGAATGTGTTGGACTGTCGCGGGTGAATAGCCGGGGTGGATGTGAGATGAGCTTTTGTTTTTCTTTCATTCATTTGTAAATGTAAATTGATGTAATAATATTATTTGTATGGCCGCACAACCGGGTCGGGGTTGTAGCCGTCATTGTATAATTCTTTTTACTGTTTTTTGCTCCTAGGATAGACCCACGGAGGGGTGCTCAAACTACCGGGAACATGGCGGGTAGTTTGCCGCACCCGTAGGGGTCTTGGGTGGGGTTTTGGCTATTCACCGCGACCGTGTAATCCGCTTTTCGTTGCAGGCTCGAACGGATTGCGGATTCCTAGTATATCTAATGTATTCATCTGTGATCTGTAATGTCTATCATTGCTTTATATTTAGGCGTTGCTTATGTTTTACAGCCGCGCTAGCCCAGCCCCCGCTCTGTCGTTAGTTAAGTAACCTAACGGGTGATGACGGGACCACGTGGCGAATGCGAATGGCATAAGCGTACGTCATATTTTGGTTGTTTTCTGCAATGGTAGGATTAAATGATGGGACGCATTAAAAGAACTAATGCAAGAATATCACGCATTAAAAGAATTAATGCAAGATAATAAACCAAGCTAAAGTCGTTGGAACACTTTCGAAAAACCACTCGGTTCTTTTCAAAACTAACTTTTAAATGCGGAGCTTGAGCCACTCCTTCTAAAAGCTATCTCGTTCCATCGATTATATCAAGTTCACTACGTTCACGGTTTCGCCAAAACCATTCATAGCCCTCCGTCGTTTCGTGTGAATATTCAATAGTATTCAAGCTATGTTTGTTGACCTTCGTCAAGGCATAGAGATTGGTAGCTGTTGGGTGTTCATATGTAGCATAGATAGATGCGTTGGTTTGGGACAGTCGTATTGCCTTGTTGACCTTCGTCAAGGGTATATACGGGTGGGTTCAAATTAATCTGGATAATGACGGGCAGAACTTGACATGTGACTTATGATTTGTTGACCTTCGTCAAGGTCATAAGAGCATGGGGCAAAAATCCACATCGGGAGTTTCATAAGTACTGAAACTTGCTAGATTTGCATACCATTTGGAGTGTGATGATTATGGTAGGATTCCTTCATTTTCGTCACGCGATGATATTTGGATCCCGATCCTACTGTGAGTATATGCTACTCCTCGGGAAATTTCTCACTAAACGATCAATGCTATAAACCTAGTAGGTGCCTAGAAAGGTGTTAGCGGGGTTACGCCCCCAGGGAAAAGAGGTTCTTCAATTAAGGAACTTCGCGAAAGCGTTGGAAAACCTCCCTCGAAGTACCGACACTGGCCTGGCTGAACGGTTAAGCAAGTATTGTGCGGTGGGATTGATCCCGGGTAATTCTTCCTTTGTGGTTTGAGGAGGGATTCGAGAGACAGTGGGAGCCATCCTGTTTAGACAAATTAAAAACCATTCTAAACTTGCAAGAGCATCGTGCTAAAGTGTTTCTTCTCTCCCCCCTGCAGCGACCAAATTCGAAATGACTGGACTTAAGTTACTTCTAGATAAAAACATACTGACAGGGCCAAACTACAAAGATTGGCTCAGGAATGTAAAATTGGCAATCACTTACGACAAGCTGGGGTATCTTCTTACCACCAAAGCTCCCCCCGTCCCAGGTCCCACCTCCAGCGTCGCGGATAAGGAAATCCGTAAGACTTGGGAGATTGATTGCGTGAAGGCCAGGTGCCTCGTGCTTACCTCTATGGACAACGAACATCAGAGAAGGCATGAGAATATGGACCTCGAGTCCATATTTCTCCATACAAAAGAACTGTATGGAAAGCAGTCTCGTATCGCAAGATACGAAGTGTCGAAGAAGTTATTTTCGACAAAGTTGGCCGTCGGATCATCGGTAGCAGACCACGTGCTTAAGATGATTGGCTACACTGAGGAGCTCGCGGAACTTGGGACCACGTTGGACAGTGAACTCTATACGGATTTAATTCTCCAGTCCCTTCCATCCACTTACGCCCAGTTTATACTGAACTTCAACTTACAAGAAAAGGAAGTTGAACTTTCAGAACTCCTCAACATGCTGAGAAGCGCAGAGGGCACCCTACAGAAGGGTAGGGAAACACCCGCTTTGTTTGTAGGAGGATCTTCTTCCTCTAGGTCCAAGGCGAAAGCCAAGGGAAAGAGGAAGAAAGCCCCCGCCAAACCAAGAGGCGGTGTTAGTAAAGTGGGTACGAAGGGAAAGGAAAAGGCAACAAAGATTGCGGGGAAGCTTGTTGGAAAGGAAGAATGCTTCTATTGTCATAAGAGTGGACACTGGAAGAAAGATTGCAGGGCTTGGAAGGCCAGGACACAGGAACTGAAGCAGGTTGCGGCTTCAGCTTCAGGTGTGTATGTTATTGAAAACTGTCTTTCTATAAACTCTACTTCCTGGGTATTGGATACCGGATCAGGATCTCATATCTGTAATTCTTTGCAGGCGTTTTGAAACCGTAGGTTTTTGAAGGCAGGTGACATGACCCTCAGAGTTGCGAACGGAGCTAGCATGGATGCTAAAGCCGTGGGGAACTATCACCTGGGAATGTCAGATGGGCATGTTTTGGTTTTGCGTAATTGCTTTTTTGTACCCAACGCAACTTGTAATATCATTTCTGTATCTTTGGTTTCTAAAGAAGGTTATGAATTTGCGTTTGTAAGTAATGTTGTAAACATTCACCTTAATCAAGTTCTGATTGGGTCAGGTACACTGAGCAATGGTATATACGTATTAAACCAACCACAGATTTTCAATGTCCAGAATACACACAAAAGAAAGTCTCCAGATATCAATCAGGCTTTCTTATGGCATTGTAGACTGGGTCACATTAATGAGACACGGTTGACTAAGTTACATAAAGAAGGATACTTGGATCCGTTCGAGTATCAGTCTTATGCCACTTGTGAATCTTGTCTCATGGGAAAGATGACAAAGACTCCGTTCACTGGACACGGAGAAAGAGCGAGCGAGCTCTTGGGACTCATACACAGTGACGTGTGTGGTCCAATGTCTACACATGCGCGAAGCGGTTATTCATACTTCATTACTTTCACAGACGATTTCTCTAGGTATGGACATGTCTTCTTAATGAAGCACAAATCCGAGGCCTTTGAGAAATTTCGGGATTACAAGAATGAAGTTGAAAAACAAACAGGCAAAAGTATTAAGATTCTAAGATCGGATCGAGGTGGTGAATACTTGAGTGCAGAGTTCCTGGACTATTTAAAAGAGAATGGAATTCTCTCTCAGCGTACTCCTCCATACACTCCGCAACATAACGGTGTATCGGAAAGGAGGAATCGAACCCTATTGGATATGGTTCGTTTCATGATGAGTAAGGCTGAGTTACCGCGATCTTTCTGGGGCTATGCACTAGAAGTAGCTGCATATCTCATGAACAAGGCTCCCACCAAGACTGTGCCTACCACTCCATATCAGATGTGGAGTGGGAAGAAACCCTGTCTTAAGTACCTTAAGATATGGGGATGTCCAGCTTTTGTAAAAAAGCAGCATGCGGACAAGCTCGAGGCACGTTCAGTACAGTGTAAGTTTGTGGGATACCCAAAGAACTCCAGGGGGTATCTATTCTATTCTGCTGAGGAACAAAAGGTTTTTGTTTCTCAACATACCCGCTTCTTGGAAACTGAGTTTTTGGAAACCCAGATAAGTAGGAACGCAATAGAACTGGAAGAAATTCCAGAACCACAAGCTATTACTGAAAGCTTGGAAGAGCCAGTAAGTTCAAAAGAACAGGACATTCCTACGCCGCTCCGCAGGAGTAGTAGGCAGTCTCATCCGCCCGAGAGATACTACGGTTTTCTCATAGACGGGGATAGAGAGGATTGGATCATAGATTATGATGAGCCTACTAGCTTCCAATAGGCCGTTCAGAGCGTTGACTCGGTAAAATGGCTGGATGCAATGCGGACCGAAATGGAGTCCATGTACACCAACAAAGTATGGACGTTGGACATTGCTCCAGACGGGGTAAAACCCGTAGGATGCAAGTGGATCTTCAAAAGGAAGATTGGTGTAGATGGACAGGTTGAGACCTATAAAGCTAGACTTGTAGCAAAGGGTTTCCGTCAAAGACCTGGCTTGGACTATGACGAAACCTTTTCTCCAGTGGCTATGCTGAAATCCATTCGGATCCTTCTTGCCATTGCTGCCTTCCACGATTATGAGATTTGGCAGATGGACGTAAAAACCGCTTTTCTAAATGGAAATTTAGAGGAGTGTGTCTATATGGATCAGCCAGAGGGTTTCATTCAGAGTGGGAGCAGCGGAAAGGTGTGCAAGTTGCTTAAGTCCATCTATGGACTAAAGCAGGCATCGCGGAGTTGGAACATCTGTTTTGATGAGACGGTCAAGGAATTTGGCTTTATCAAAAATCCAGATGAACCATGCATCTATAGTAGATTTGTAGCGAGAACTGTAGTATTCCTCGTTTTATACGTGGATGAATTCTCTTAATAGGAAATGACATTCCTATGCTACAATCTGTCAAGGGTTTCTTGTCACACAGGTTCTCCATGAAAGACCTGGGTGATGCCTCTTACATCCTGGGGATCCGGATCCATCGTGATAGATCCAAAAGAATATTAGGACTTTCACAGTCCAGGTACATCGACACCGTACTGAAAAGATTCAGTATGGAAGATTCCAAGCGCGGTAACCTACCGGCTTGTCACGGAATCACCCTCTCTAAAGAGATGTCTCCCAAGACTGATTTGGAGAGGGATCGCATGTCTATTATACCCTACGCTTCTGCGGTAGGCTCTATAATATATGCGATGTTGTGTACCAGACCGAATGTAGCTTATGCACTGAGTGTGGTAAGCCGGTATCAGTCAAACCCTGGGGAGAAACACTGGATAGCGGTAAAGAACATTCTCAAGTACCTGAGAAGGACTAAGGAGATGTTCTTGGTGTATGGCGGAAAAGACCTTCAGATCGAGGCCTTTGCTGACTCCAGCTTCCAGAGTGACAAGGATGATTCCAAGTCCATGTCGGGTTTTGTCTTTACCCTCAATGGAGGGGCGGTGTGTTGGAAGAGTTCCAAACAGGAAACCGTTGCAGACTCGACGATGGAAGCGGAATACATCGCTGCATCTGATGCCGCAAAAGAAGCTGTCTGGATGAGGAAGTTCTTGAAAGAACTTCAGGTGGTTCCGTCCATTGTTGACCCAATACCTCTGTATTGCGACAACAACGGGGCTATAGCTTTAGCGAAGGAACCCAGGTCCCATCAGAGATCCAGGCACATCTTGAGGCGGTATCACCTGATCAGGGAGATCGTGGATCGCAAGGAGATCGAGGTTCGGAGGGTTGCTTCAGAAGAAAACACTGCAGATCCATTCACCAAGGCCCTACCCCAAACTCAGTTCGAGCGGCTGATCGAGATGATAGGTCTTCGATACGCCAGTACATGGCCTTAGTGCAAGTGGGAGATTGTTAGTGTATATGCCCTAGAGGCCATTACTGTATCATACTAGTTTGTATATTACTTAATGGAAGCTTGGGATATTCACCTTGTATAAACAATCTTGCTCAATATAGTAGTATGCTACTTGGTTTGTTTCTACTTCAATGTGTACATGTGTTTATTTTGCGATATCACCTATACGCATTAGTGGAGCCCTTAGGATCTTTGCTTGATTACCAGCGTTGTGATGGCAGTCACACTAGTGGGGGCTGGGTAATCTATAAGCACATCCTTATACAGGTCCCTAGTCGCAGGACTATCGAGACAGGGCATCGATACTCCGGAGTAGACTAGCGTATGCGCTTCTCATCCCAGTGTGGGAGATGGTCTGTCCCACAGCCATCAGTACGTCGTACTGGAGATAGTATACGGGTGCTCGTTGGGTTACGAGTACACTGGACAGGACTCGTCGGGAACTGACAGGTTGGTATTATACCTATCGTCAGTTATCAGTTCCCAGGTGACATGAGTACAGCTTAGTCCGCTGACTTGACACTGGCACTTCGCCTCGAGTGTGTTCCCACTGTACTTTGACTACTACCCTACCACGGCTCAAAGGAGTCGTGCAAACAGGTGGTAGTTGGGTGCAGTCCCGAAGCACTTGGAGGCAGTGCCGGTTAGACAGGATTCGTCTCTCCCGGTATTGGGGGTTGACATCGCGCTGTGTCTAGGAGAGCCATTACACGAGTAGTCCCTGGCCAGGGCAAGCGAGATATACTGGTAGGCTTCCAGTGTTATCTCAGGGTGTTTTGGGCTTCACTCCGACACGACTTGTACCGCTATTGGGGGACTGACGTTTACCGCCCCCTAGGCCCGACATGCGATGTATCAGACGAACAGACCGGACTGTACGGAGAATGTCACATTCAGACTCAGTAGGAGTTCAGATGGGGTTCACCTCGTCAGCCTTCTTGTCGGCTTCTACCTGGGGACCGTTACGCACAGCTAGTGCCGCTTGCGGTCTGTGGTTAAACCCACTGTCAGCGTAGTGTCGAGTCTTTAGAGTCCCACACAGAGGGTATTCGCCTCTGGGCAAAACAGAGTAGAGGTCGCATGGTTTTGCGACAGGGTTCGTTCTCATCCGCGCACTTGTGCACGTTTGGAGTCGGACGGATATTGCCAGCGGGCTCTGTTTTGAGCCGGATACTGGTATATGTTTTGGGGTTACTTTTATCTCTCAGTATTCATGTTCCTCGGAACAAGAATGCAGGTGTGTATGCACAGTTGTTTGAGGCGGAAGAAGAGGTTTTTCATTAGGGTTTCGGAACGGGTGCGCATGCACAGTTGACAGTCGTCTTTTTTCCAAACCCTAATGAATTAGTGAGATATCTATTAATAATAGTAATTAAATGAAATTATGTTATGGTTGGTTTTGTTGACTTGTTGACCATGGTTGACTTGTTGACCATGGTTGAATGTTTGACCATCATCATTATTTTGCAAGGATGCTCCTTGATTCTTGCCAACATTCATTTAATGAAGTGATGATAGTGGTCATTCCAAAACAACCATCAACTATTCTCATTTGAATTATTATTACTAATTAGATAATTCTTTTTCTTTTGATATGGTTGCAAAAAGGAAAAAGAGAACTCATTCTATCATTTAGCTTCTCTCTCCTCACTTCATCTTCTTCTTCCTCTAGCTCAAGGAGAATCCTTCTCATGTATTGAGAATCCCTCTCCTTGAAAGATAAACACCCTTTAGACACTCTCTACTCACTCTAGGATCAAAGGTTTAGCAAGCCGAAGATTCTAGTTCTCTCCAAGTTCGAGAAAGAGCCCGAAGGTTGAACCCTCAGGTGGATCCATCTTTGACGGAAGAAGGCAACGAGGAAAGCACCATCAACCTCTACAAAAGTTTGAAGAAGAAGGAGTTCAAGTTTAGGTATAACCATCTTTCCGAGTAGCTAACGACTTTAGCTTGTTTGCTAGTTTTAGTTTAGGAAAAGATCCCGACTTTGTTAGTCCATGTTGCCCCATGCGCTAAAAATTTGATTTTTATACCGTTTCCGCCTCCCCGTAAGAACCGGGGGTCGCAACGTGGACTTACACACTGAACAGGACTCGCCGAGAACTCCTAGATGGTACTATACCTATCATCAGATAGCAGTTCACTGGTGACTCTGGTACATGTTAGTCTGTAGACCCGAGATCGTCATAGAGTCTTGTGTGGTTCCCACTGTGCTTTGATTTCCTCCCTACCACGGTTCAAAGGAGTCGTGCAAACAGGTGGATTTTGGGTACAGTCCTGAGTCACATGGAGGAAATGAGCGATAGAAAGGATTTCGTCTCTCCTGGTATAGGGAGTTGATAATGCGCTGTGCTCGATTGGCTAAAACGGTAAGTCCCTGGCTAGGGATATTGATGAGATTTACTGGTAAGTGTTACCAGTAGTTTCTCGAACCGTTATGAGCCATACATTGGCATGACTTATCAAGTTACTGGGGTCTAATGTTACCATCCCTAGACTCGATATGCGATATATCAGACGAAGAGACCGAACTGTATGGTTAGTGTTATCTATAGGCTTCATGGGAGTTTGCACAAGCTTACTTGTTGATCTTCTATTCGCTCAATACTTGGGTAGCCGTTACGTCCAGCTAGTACCGCTGACGGCTTGCGGGTGACTGATGTCCCACATAGAAGTTTCCTGGTTCAA
Organism: Agapanthus africanus; assembly: GCA_030015575.1. Classification (NCBI taxonomy): domain Eukaryota; kingdom Viridiplantae; phylum Streptophyta; class Magnoliopsida; order Asparagales; family Amaryllidaceae; genus Agapanthus; species Agapanthus africanus. Next base: position 202,328,429 of record CM057345.1, on the reverse strand, counting down.
GCGAAACGAAGTAGGGCACATATAATGCGGGGCCTGATTAAATACGAGTATGAGATACCATATTATAATTTGGCGGCTTTTTGTTATCAGTTAGGTTATATGTGATATAACCGGATTATTGAATCAAGTGTTGATTTGATAATGTGATATACAGATAAATGATATTAGTCGGTTATATGTGATATAACTGGATCATTGAATCAAGTGTTGATTTAATAATATGATATATATTTATATTTGATATAATTATATATTGACTAATATTATTGCTCACTAATTATATGCTTATCTTTATATATAAGTGTGTGTGTGTGTGTGTGTGTGTGATATATATATATATATATATATATATATATAATATGAAGCATGGCATGGTTTTTCAATTTTTTGAAAATAGAAATTGAGATGATAAATGGGAAGACTTTGAAGGCATGGGCATAGCATGACTTATTCTATATTATATTCATTTGCTTACACTATTGAAGCATGGCTACAATTTTTAAGTGTTAAAAAATTGTATGCTTCAATAATGTGTGTTTTTTGGATGAGCCATTCTACACTTCATTCCACACTTAGTTTTTTTCTTGAGTTGAGCTCATGTGATGAGTTGCTCTCCAGCTCTCTCCATCTTCTTCACCTCCACCTTCAAGCTCAATCCCTCACATGAGTTGTGAACCCTTGAGCCTGTGAGAACCCTAGTGAGCAAATATAACCCCTACTTCACCATCCTACACTAGATTAGCACTTTGGTGTAGTGTGTTTCCTTCACTAAAGAGTTTAGTGAAGAAGTAGATTGGATTAGCGGACTTCGGGTGGATCATCTTCGGCACAAAGGTCATCGGAGCAAGTTCGTTCAACCTTCAAGTGGAGCCTGGTGGAGTTGCGTGGACTACAACCCGGAGCTTTTGAAGAGAAGGACATGGTCTACAAAGGTTGTAGCCATCCATCTCTTAGCTAGATCTTATGATATCATCATAGAAACCCTAATAGTTTAGTTTGATCCTTGTTTAGTGTTGATTAGCACCTAGAAAATTTTAAAATTGCATGTGTGATGCCTGTTTTAACCCACTCGTGGTGCTAGTAAACACTTTCACCAGTAAATCTCACTTGCCCTAGCCAGGGACTTTATGTAATGGCTTTCCGAACACAACGCGATATCAACCCCCAATATCGGGAGAGACGAATCCTATCTAACAGCTACTGCCTCCAAGTGCTTCGGGACTACACCCAACTACTACATGTTTGCATGACTCCTTTGAGCCGTAGTAGGATATTAATCTAAGTGCAGTGGGAACACACTTGAGATGAATAGTGATATCAAGTCAATGGACTAACCTGTACTCATGCTACCCGGGAACTGCTACCTGACGATTGGTATAATACCAACCAGTTGTTCCCAACGAGTCCGTCCAGTGTAACTCATAACCCAATGAGCACCTGTATATTATCTCTGGTACGACATACCAATGGCTGTGGGACAAACCATCTCCCCTGCTGGGATGAGAAGAGTATACATTAGTCTACTCTGGAGTATCGATGCTCCATCTCGATAATCCTACGACTAGGGACCTGTATAAGGATATGCTTATAGACTATCCAACCCCCACTAGTGTGACTGCCATCATAATGCTGGTAGTCAAGCAAAGATCCTAAGGGCTCTACCAATATGTATAAGCGATATGCTAAAAGAAACACATGCACATATTGAGGTAGAATCAAACTAAGTAGCATACTACTATTTTGAGCAAGACTGTTATTATAACTGTGAATATCCCAAGCTTCCAATATGTAATATACAATCTAGTATGATACAATAATGGCCTCTATGGCATATATCACTAATAAAAAGTTTGTTGGATTTGGAGTTCATTTCTGAACTGGGTCCCATCAGATATCCAGACAAATTCTAAGACATGTATCGCTCATTTCGGGAGATAGTCTTTCTCCGTGAAGTTGAGATATAGAGAGATAAAGATAGAAACATTGGAGCGGTCCACTCACTGAGGCTATTTCTTGAACACAATAGTTTCACAAACAGGCTTTGCGAGACTGATTAGTAGAGAAGTTGGGTGTTCGGTATCACACGGGCTATGAGTATGCGACATCGCAATAATTAGCCTTAAGTGCAAGTGGGAGATTGTTGGATATAGTGCCCTCAAGTCAATTATTGCAATCGCAGGCACGCGATTGTGATGATTGAGGGAGGATCTATACGGGTAAAACAGTCTTACTCGAGATGATAGTATGCTATCTGGTTTGTCTCTATCATCATATACATGCATTATGTGGTGTTACATATCACTATTACATATTGATAGAGCCCATAGGATTCTTGCTTGACTACCGAATATTAGTGATATATGCCCTAGAGTCCATTATTGTATAGTACTGGTTTGTATATTACATTTTGGAAGCTTGGGATATACACAGATATAATAACAGTCTTGCTCAAAATGGTAGTATGCTACTTGGTTTGATTCTACCTCAATATATGTATACGTTTCTTTTAGCATATCGCTAATACATATTGGTAGAGCCCTTAGGATCTTTGCTTAACTACCAGCGTTGTGATGGCAGTCACACTAGTGGGGGCTGAGTTGTCTATAAGCACATCCTTATACAGGTCCCTAGTCGTAGGATTATCGAGACGGGGCATCGATACTCCAGAGTAGACTAGTGTATACACTTCGCATCCCAGCAGGGGAGATGGTCTATCCTACAGCCATTGGTATGTCGTACTGGGGATAGTATACAGGTGCTCATTAGGTTATGAGTTACATTGGACGGGCTCATTGGGAACTGCTGGTTGGTATTATACCTATCGTCAGGTAGCAGTTCCCGAGTGGCATGAGTACAGGTTAGTCCGTTGACTTGACATCACTATTCGTCTCAGGTGTGTTCCCACTGTACTTAGATTACTACCCTACCACGGCTCAAAGGAGTCATGCAAATAGGTAGTAGTTGGGTGCAGTCCCGATGCACTTGGAGGCAGTAGCGGTTAGATAGGATTCATCTCTCCCGGTATTGGGGGTTGATATCGCGTTGTGTTCAGCAAGCCATTACACAAAGTCCCTGGCCAGGGCAAGCAAGATTTACTGGAAGGTACTCCAGTAGTTTCTCAGGGTGTATTGGACTCTACTCCGACATGACTTATTGCGCTATTAAGGGTCTGACGGTTACCATCCCCTAGGCCCGATATGCGAGTATCTTAGACGAACAGACCGGACTGTATGGAGATTGTCACAGATAGGCTCAGTAGAAGTTCAGATGAGTTTGCTCATCGACCTTCTTATCGACAGATACCTGGATAGCCATTATGCACAACTAGTGCCGCTGACGGACTTGTGGTTAAATCCATTGCCAACGTACTATCGAGTTTTTAGAGTCCCACACAGAGGGTTTCCCTGCTTGAGGAAACGATGTATAGGCCGTATGGTTTTACGGCAGGGTTCCGATCATATACGTGTATTGGCTACACGGATGTTGTTCGGACAGATAATACTAGTGGGCTTTGGTTTGAGCCGAATTCTAGTATTATGTTATTGGATTATTATTACTCATTGTATTCGTATTTTTCGGAATACGAATACGGGTATGTATATACGGTGAGGGCATTCTTCTAATTTCACAAGTGATGCTTCTAGAAGGGGACGTCTCGTTATTTGGATTTATCTATTTTTGGAAATAGATTATTGAGGTAGAAATTGGAGATATTTGAGGCATGGAGTGAAGCATGGCTCATTTGTTTTGTTTATTGGTTTGGACTCACTATTCAAGCATGGTTGGTATTTTCAATTGGAAAATATTGCATGCTTGAGGTGAGATAGTGTAATGAGCCACTCTTCACTTGCCAAGACTTAGTTCATTTGATCATTTTGTTTCTCTCTCCGTTTTTCTCTCCTTCTTCTTCAAGACCCTAATCCCTCACATGAGTTGTGAACCATAGGGTCAAGTGAGATTAAATAATCCATTAGATACTCAACATCTTCTAAGCTACCTAGCTTAGTGAACTAGGTATCTTAGTTACCTCGGTTTAGAGATTGGAGCTTGAAGTATAAACCCTCGGATGGATCATCTTCGACATGAGGAGGCTGACGATCAAGCAAGATCCGGATCTTTGAGGAGCTCAAGGAGAGGAGGAGAAGAAGACCCAAAGGACTAGAGTCAAGAAGGTATAAACACTTATCAGAGTAGTAAGAACCTCCAAGTAGCTATAGCTAGTTAAGGTTTCCGTAAAGATCCTGGAGTTTAGTTCGGTGTTGCGAAGTAAGAAAATCGTTTTTGTAAATTCCGCCTCCCCATGAACCCGCGGGGTGTGCGATATCGACTTACAGTGGTATCAGAGCCTACTAAACCTTAACTAGCTTGTTAGAAAGTGATTAGAACTTCGATCAACGAAAAAATACCCGAAATTAAATTTCCGAGATATGATTGCTGTCGATTTTTTAAAACCTGTTCAAAAAATTATTTCAGTGACCTTAAAAATACATGCAGGCATTTTTAAGACTTAGAAAAAAATCAGAGCACCTAACTCATCAACTTTGCGGCGGAACCGCCGCCAAATAGGTCATTTGGCGGCGGAGCCGCCGCCGAGTTGTGGCCGAGTTGCTCCCAATTTTTTCTGTGGTTTTGGTTCTTGGAATTATGATTTTTGGTATATGTGGTTTTTATCCAGATTGTTTGTGTACTAGTTTGTGCATGGGGTAAACACGGATAAGTATTATCGATCGAAATTCTAAGTTCTTAGCTAATATATGATTCTGTGATTATATATGTGTTACTAAACGTCTGCTAATAGTTATATGTCGATTAGTGGGGATTGCACATATCTGTATCTTGATAGTTTGTGTATATGAAGTATTGGATCATCGTGGATGAATAGCCAAGAGATGTGAGAAGAGTCTTTTCTTTTCTTTCATTCATGTAAATTTGTAAATTGATGTAATATTATTTTTGCGGGGCACATCCGGATTAAGATTATAGCCACCGTTGTATTATTTCATTACTTTTTCTTGCATCTAGGATAAACCCAAGGTGGGGTGTACAAACTACCGGGTTCTTGAAATGCCGAGTGGCCTACTCACTTTGATGAGGGAGGTTGCTTCACTTCGGGAATTTGGCAGGTAGTTTGCCGCACTCGTAGAAGTCTAGGATGGGGTTTGGTTATTCATCACGACCGTAGAATCCGTCTTTCGTTATAGGCTAAAACAAAATACGGAATTCCTAGTACATCCAATATATTCATCTGTGAGCTTGAATGCCTATTATTGCGTGAGACGAATGTCTATATATATATACATATATATATATATATATATAATAAAATTTACTTATGTTTTGCACCCGCGCTAGTCCAGCCCCCGCTCTGCCGTTAGTTAAGTAACCTAACGGTGCATGACGGGGTCCCATGGTGAATGCGGATGGCATAAGCGTACGTTCTATTTTCGTTTCGTTTCTGCAATGATAGGGTTAAATGATGGGACCACATTAATATTGATTAATGCAAGGAAAACAAGCCAAAGTTTAAATCGTTGGAACAATTTCAAAACCACTCGGTTTTCTTGAAAAATAACTTTTAAATGCGGAGCTAAACCACTCGTTATAAAATTTATCATGGTTCCATCGACAATATCAAGTTCATTACATTCACGGTTTCGCCAAAACCATCCGTAGCCCTCCGTCATTTCAGATGGGTATTCAGTAGTATTCAAGATATGTATTTTGACCTTTGCCAAGACATAGTGATTGGTAGCTGCTGGGTATTCATCTGTAGCATAGATAGATGCGTTGATTTGGACAGTCATACAGCTATTTTGGCATTCGTCAAGGGTTTGTATGGATGGGTTCAAATTAACCTGGATAATGACGGGTAGAACTTGACTTACATCTTATGATATGTTGGCCTTCGTCAAGGCCATAAGCGCCTGGGGAAAAAATCCACATCGAGAGTTTCAAAGGAAAATGAAACTTGCTAGTGTTGCATACCATTTGGAGTGTGATGATTTTGGTAGGATTCCTTCAAGGTTGTCACACAATGATATTTGGATCCCGGTCCTACTGTGAGTATCTGCTACTTTTCGGGAGATTTTTTCACTAAACAATTGTAACATTTCAGAAAATAAAACATTATTTTTGGGAGTTTAAATAATTAAATAATTAATATTAGTGATATTTAAAAAAAAGTTTGGAGATTTGTTTTAATGAAGGGGTATAATTATATACCGATAATTTGAAAATTAATACAAATTGTTTATTTGAAGGTATTCATGTGATTTGGGCATTTTATGAGTTATTATACAGTATTTATAAATGGGTCATTTACTAAACTCGGTTACTATTTACTAATTTTGCATTATGTATATTGTGCCTGACATGCAACATAAAATGTTGCAACACTTGTTACATGTTATTTTTATGAACCAAGGATGAAATGAGCAAGCAATGATCCCAAATTCCATGACAAATGAATCTTGCATGAAACACAAGCTATTCTTTTCCCCCCAAAATTCATAATAAAATCATTACCTTGCTTCATTTCCAATCTCTCTCTCTCTCTCTCATCTCCTCCAATGGCGCCTTCAAATCTCAGCACCGATCTCTCCTTCGATGCCATAGACTCCTTCGATCAACAACAGTAAGAACAGGAACAAACCCTAGATCCCCCTTCACTTTCCTCCTCTCTTCGACACCGCAGACCCTCGCGAGAGCGGCGCGACAGAATCTTGCAACGATTACAAGAAGCCACCGTTTCTGAGGCCCCACAGGCTTCGAGCACTACCGTCACATTGGAAACCCTAGAAAGCCCTAATCAATCTCTTCGCTTCTCGGTGGCAGGTTTTGTGATCAAAGCCATCCTGTTTCAGCTCAATTTGTAGATTTCTTGCTTTTCGATTCCTGCCAAACTGCTACAATTTTCGTTCTTGATGGTGTATGATCCTTTTGGGATGGTGAAATGTGCGAGAAATGTCATAAAGGCGAGATTTTTATGTGTTTGTAATTGGGCTACTGAGAGGGTTAGAAAGCAGGAGGATTTGGGGAAATTGGTGGTGAGGTTAGGCCTGGGTTGCTTTTGGTCTGTTTACGTTGGGTTCGTTTTGTTTGGGATTTTGGTGAGTGATTTTTGGCTGGGAATTTTCTGATGAAACTAATTATAGAGGAGATGGTGAGGGAGTTGAATTTCAACTATACGAAGCCGAGCCCCGATGCTTTTGTGGCGTTCAATCCGAGAGTTGGTGGTAATTGTGGTTTGATTTTCGATCAAAATGATGAGATTGGGATGCATGTAGTGTCGAGAGTTGTGCCGGTGAATCATAGATTGCAGCTGGTTGTTTTGTTGACATTGCCGGAGTCGGATTATAACAGGAAGCTTGGAATGTTTTAGGTTCGAGCAGAGTTTCTAACCGCAATGGGCAAAGTTGCATATCGCTCAAGCCAGCCATGCATGTTGCGGTTCAAAAGTCCCCATATTCGCTTTGCTGAGACATTTCTTAAAACCGGTACTTTACTAACAGGCTATTCATCAGAATCTCAAACTCTCAACATAAAAATGATAAGATTTATTGAGGGATATGAGCCAACCATGTGTGTTAGAGTCGTTCTTGAACAGAGGGCAGAGTATAGGCCTGGCGCTGGTATTCCTGAGATATATGCTGCAACTCTGAAACTTGAGTTGCAGCTTCCTCTTTTGAAGAGAATTATATGGAACTGGAGAAGGACAGTATTTGTTTGGGGCGGTTTGGGGCTATTTGTATTGGAATTGATAATTTCTTGGATTTGTTGTAGTCCTTTCATAATTCCAAGGACACAGCTAAGAAGGGAAAGTACTAGAAGAACATAGGCGTTGATTTGAAGAATACGTCAACAAAGAGAGCAAGAAATCATGGATTGCATCCAGCAATCTCATATACTACTGCTATCGAGGCACCTTTACGTGGACTTCGGATAACAAGGAAGAGCGTGGCGTCATCGATTTTGGCAAGCAAGGATCAAGGTGAGTAAATGTATATTTACGGGGGAAGTCGGGTGGATGGCGTATAGCACCCCCACAAACGTAGAATAGAATTATTACCGTATTATTTGTAGGGTCACGGCAGCGTCTCGGCCGTCAAAACGCGGCCAAAATGCGGAACAAAAATTTACAGAACCGGCGCTACCGCTACCCGAATCCCGGATCGACCTTAAACCCTAAACTAGCAAACTAACTAAGAGTTAGAATCATTATACCGAGTTGATATGTGTCCTTCGGTCTTCATTCCAAGCTCCTAGTGATCCTTTGATGATGTTTGGTTGTCGATCTTCCTCCATCTCCGATGATCCACCCGAGGGAAACGGCGCAAGCTCCAGCCTCGACAAACGAGGCAACCGACGTTCCAAAGTCGCTAGCGATGGAGAGTGGGGGTGTATGAAAGTGTCACTATAATTTTTCTCTCAACCATGAGCTCCATGGAGCAACTCAAGAAGAAGATGAAGGAGGTGATGAAAAACTTGGCATGAGTAAAAATGGCTAAGTGTGCTTGGATGAATGAGAGAGTGGGAGTATGTAATCAATCAAGTGTAATGAATCCCACCATAAGAATGTGGCTGGCCCCCCTCTCTCTCTCATCAAAAAAACATTTTCAATTAACCATTAAACAAATGCAACCATGCTTTGACCCATGCCACTCAACATATCCATGACCATACCTCCTTTTCCACCTCATTTATAAAAAACCAAATGAATTTCCATAAAGGGAAAATCATATAAATGAGGTGGCATCTTCTAGAAGCTATTCCGTAAAAAATACGGAATACTTCCCGGTACATGTATCGAAATACATATACGTGTATTCGTACCAAAATATGAATAGCCGGGAGAAAAAACGAATAGTGAACAATAATACTAAAATACGTATATACAAATACATATATAAATTATTAAATCAAAATCCGATTTAATCCTAAACCGCTAGTATTATCAACAGTCCGATTAAAGTCTGCGCAGCAAGTGCACATATTTAATTGGACACCCGTATGTACCCACATACGACATGTACACCATATCGCCTGAACCGTGAAAACCCTCTGTGTGGGATTCTAAAGACTCGCCAATACGCTGGCAGTGGGTTTAACCACAAGCACGTCAGCGGCACTAGCTGTACGTAAGGCTGCCCAGGTATTGAGCGAAAGGGAGGCCGACGAGCAAACTCATCCTTAACCCCTACTGAGCCTGTCAGTGACAATATCCGTACAGTCCGATCTATTCATCTAAGAGTATTGCATATCGAGTTTAAGGGGGTGGATAAAGTCAGACCCCTAACAACACGATATTTAGTGTCGGCATGATACCCATCACCTCCTGAGAAACTATCGATCCTAGATCGGTAATGCTCGTTTACCATGGCCATGGATTTGTGGTGATGGCCACCCGTACAAAATGCGACATCAATCCCCAATACCGGGAGAGAAGAATCCCCGACGATCCGATCACTGCCTCCATGTAGCTCGGGACTGTGCCCAACTAAAACCTGTTTGCACGACTCCTTTGAGTCGTGGTAGGGTAGTAATCAAAGTACAGTGGGAACTCACACGAGACAAATGACGATCTCAGGTCGACAGACTAACCTGTACACATGTCACTTGGGAACTGCTATCTGACAATAGGTATAATACCAACTAGCAGGTTCCCGGCGAGTCCGTCCAGTGTACTCATAACCCAATGAGCACCTGTATACTATCTTAGGTGAACAAACTAACACCAATGGCTTGTGAGACCTGGCCACCACCCCTCGTCAGGGTCTCGATCAGTATACACTAGTCTACACTGGAGTATCGATGCCCGGTCTTGATGCTCCTACGACTAGGGACATTTAAGGATGCGCTTATAGACCCCAGCTCCCACAAATATGATCGCCATCATACTGCTGGCAGTCAAGTAAGAATCCTAAGGGCTCTATCAACACGTACATGATGATAAAGACGAACCAGATAGCATACTATCATCTTGAGTAAGACCGTTTTATCGGTATAGGTCCTACCTCAATCATCACAATCATCTGTCCGCGACTATGATAATTGCCTTGAGGGCACTATATCCAACAATCTCCCACTTGCACTTAAGGCCAATTATTGCGATGTCGCATACTCACAGCCCGTGTGTACCGAACACCCAACTCTCTACTAATCAGTTTCGCAAAGCCCGTTTGCGAAAATGATTGCGTTCGAGAAATAGCCTCAATGAGTGGATCTGCTCCAATGTTTCTTTCTATATCTCTCTATATCTCAACTTCGCGGAGAAAACTATCTCCCGAAATGAGCAATACCTGTCTTAGAATTTGTCTGGATATCTGATGGGACCCAGTTCATAAAAGAACTCCAAATCCAGCAAACCTCCTAGATTGTATCATCCACTGAATTTAATCAGTAACCTGCGCTATGCCTTTCCTCAGTATCCGCTTGGACCACCTGTCCAACATACGGTCCCTCAAAAGAAGGAAAAACTATAACTCTGACAGTCACTCTGTCATTCAAGTCACCTTGGAAGCCTGAAATGATAACCGTCTCCCGAAGGAGGCTGCCGTAATCATTTCCCAAGAACATTCACATATGTTCAATAACTGCTTCCCAATGTTTCTCCAGAATTGGATTAATATATCTGCTTATTGCATCTAGTGCAAAAGCAATATCTGGTATGGTACTTGACATTTCATGATTAATTCAATTGCCTAAGCAAGTGATATGCTAATCATGTAGATCCCTCTCCCCTTTAGTCTGTAAGACACTTTTAGAGAGGGTGACTCCATTACCTGCAGGTACACCACCATGCCAGGAGTCATCCATTTAATGTCAAAGTACCCAGATTAGGATACTTCCTAAATCTAGATCTAAAACCATAGATCTAGTAACCAGAAAATCTGATATTATATCCATATCCTATGTGGAGAAAACAACTTTGTGACAACCACAGTATAACCGATCGTAGTATAGGAATATCTCTTCCTATCAAGTGCATGTCATCCCGAATCCCCGGACATCACATGCTACTACCTTCTTACCAGATCCATCTCCTATTCTAATGAAGTCAAAACCTATGACTGTCACATCAAAAATAGATGATCTATTTCCGCTATACCTGCTTTAGTCTGTAAATAGACATAAGCTACTTGCCTACTATGTTTCCGCTGCTCCCACTGACTACAACAACCCTTTGGCAGAGTCATATACACGTGCACTTCTAAAGCTAGTTTAGAATGACGTTATACTCATCCTCCTGCCGGGTCTTATAGTCTAGAACAGCAGCAATGGCAAGTCTGGGTAAATAAGAACCTCCCTGTCACCGTCTCTGAGAAGACCGAAGTACCTCTCAGGTGCCTGAGGTTACCCACCAAATCTGCGGAGTGGCTAATGGAACATCAAATCCAATTGAATCTTTAGGTTCTATTAAATTTCCAGTAATCGTTTGTGGCTCTGGAATAACTTCCAGTTCTACCATACTCCCACTTCTGTTTTATGAAAAAATCCATTTTATTAAAAACTATGGCGAGTCAAGAATAATATAAATATTGATCTTCCTGATGGTAGAAAGTTAACCCTCGTCAAAGCCCGGGATAACCCACAAACAGCCATTACTGAAACGTGCCTTGAGTTTATCCGGATTCTGGTTTTAAGCATCAGCCGGACAACTCCCTATACCATAACATCGTTAAGATATAAATTGATTCTATATATATCTAATATAGAAACAAAAGCACTAATCTAATTTGAACCAGATTCAAAAACATGCATCTGTCTCCAGTGCATATCAACCAAATGGAAAGAGGACAATCAGCATTACTCATCTAGGAGTGCATCCATATATGAGTAACCTGAAAGAGAAGTAAGTTCTCAAAACCATTACTATTAACTGAATACCTAACACAAGTATCTACATCTTCGAATACTTCGAAGAATCCCGATATTTCTAACAAACGGTCCTCTACTTTATTCTTTTACCTATAACTTCTGAATATCTGGACCTTGCATTTCAACGAAATACATGTCCAGAACTGGAAAAGTCATAAGTAAACGGAATATAGTACGAGTACCAACCCCTTTGTCCCAATAGATACTGGACAACATACAATACTTTGTACAAGTCTCCTGAGTTCAATAACTCAAACCCTGTGCATCGTAGGTTGAAAAACTGTAGTATGGTTAAGAAGAATTACACCACTGTTGAATGCACCTTACCTAATCACCAACTGATATAGGTAAATGTCATAGACACAATATCAAAAAGTTATATCTCACTTTATAAAATAAATGTACAGATATATCGGTTTGAAATTGGTGCATAACAACGGATATTCAAAACCAAATATTTGCCATCCGGCAAAATCCAGATGATTTCCTCAAATATCACCAATTACAACGAATTCCGATATAATGAGGATCTAATCACCCAATTCCCAATATCTTACTCCCACTCACCATCTGTAATAATATACAGATATGAGAAACTGATCTGGTAAATACATACCCTGGAGTTAGATTTTTATTGGGAAAACAGTTTTCAATTAACATTGCATAGTAAAACTGAAACATGAAAATGTTTCAAAAGGGGTAACTGGTATTCTCAGTAACGCCTCTTCCATTATCCCGATTCACGACAGTAACTATATATTTACCTGTCCTTACTGCAATCCCTTTATTATGTCTTTACTTATTACCTTCTGTACACCTTCTTTAAGCTAATTGGTTTTCTTCTTTTCCTACCCTTCGGCACTAGCCTAAGGTTTGGAAGAAGACTATCCAATAAGCGTAATAGGTGTATTCTCCTAATCCTAGGAGCTCTCGCAACCCGAGAGAAGGTAATGGGAAAAGACAACCGAATAATCCTATTCAATCTCTCCAGAACCGGAATCCATCCTCGAAAAAGTTCCTTCGAGTTCGTATATAACCATACGATGGATTTATCCAATGGAAGTGGATATCCGTAGTGATACGGAGTGTCCTAGAGAAAAGCAAAGTGGATGTAGGAGTGGCAGGGGTATACACGGTTTTTGTCGTGAATGATGGTGATCACAATTTCTATTGCCATTATTCTAATCCATTTATATGTCTTTACTTATTACCTTCTGTACACCATAGTTAAGCTTGTTGGTTTTCTTCCTTCCCTACCGTTCGGCACCTGCCTATGGTCTGGAGGAAGACTATCCAATAAGCTCAATAGGTGTACCCTCTCCAATCCTAGGAGCCCTCACAATCTGAGAGAAGGTAAAGAGAAAAGACAACTGAATAATCCTTTTCAATCTCTCCAGAACCAGAATCCATCCTCGAAAAAGTTCCTTCGAGTTTGTATATAACTATACGATGGATTTATCCAATGGAAGTGGATGTTCGTAATAATACGGGGTGTTCTGGAGAAATGCAAAGGTGATATAAAAGTGGCAATGATGTATGCGACACCGTGACATTCCAAAAGCCAAAGTGTTTTAAGAAGGTTCGGTTAACTAAGTTTCATGAGTTTTAGTCAAAGGTCAGGTCATACTCGCAGCAAGAGAGAAAGAGAAGAAGTACTCAGCGTGCACTCTAACCTAGATCAGAATGGTTAATCATTTTATCTAATCTGGATGGCTCCCACTGTATCATCGAATTCTCCTCCAAACCTAAAAGGAGAATTAGTCGGAATCACCCGAGGAGTATTCCTACTCATCAGTGGGAATCGGGATCCAACTATCATTGCATGACAACTTGATGGAAGCCACTCAAGTCACCACACTCCAGAAGGTATGCGCAAGCCGACAAGTTTCCTGTATGTTTGAAACTCCCGATGTAAGTTTTTACCCCTAGGACCCAAGTGACCTTGACACAGTCAACATATCAAAGGGTCCTAGTCAAGTTCAACCCGTCATTATCTTGATTGCATTAGACCCACCCGTACGAGTCCTTGACACAGTCAACATGACCGTATGACTGTCCTAACCAATCCATATATCCATGTGACAGAAAAGCATTACAGAGCTACCGCACACTACGCCTTGACACAGTTAACATACGTAACACGAATACTAAGCAATACTAGTCTGAAATGACGGAGGGCTACGACTGGTTTTTGGCGAAAAACCTTTAACGTAATGAACTTGATATCGTTGAAGGAATCTAAGTGGTTTTTTTTTATAAATATATATAGTGGCGAAAACTTTTGCTAAAGAGGTCACTCCCGGTGAAGGGGTCTCGGCTCTTTCCCCGTCGAATGGGGTGCAGGATATTCCAAACTGAATACCACGATGCAAAACAAAAATAATCGACTATAGTAGAGTTATTACGCTGACGCAAACTTTTACCCAAGGGGTCACTCCCGATGAAGGGATCTCGGCCCTTACCTCGTCGAATGAGGTGCAGGATATTCCAAAATGAATACCATGATGTAAAGCAAAAGAGAACGTCTGTAATGTCAGTTTTTAAAATTTGGTTCCAACAACATCAAATATAGGTTTGTTTTATCCTTGCATTGATAAGAATCTATGCAGTCCCATCAATTAATCACACCAGAAAAGAACGAAAATAAAATGTACGTATATGCCATCCGCATTCGCCACTGGGTCCCGTCATCACCCGTTAGGTTACTTAACTAACGACAAAACGGGGACTGAACTAGCGCGGGTGCAAAACATATACAATATCTACTAGTATATATAAATATATATATATAACATTCGTCCCAGGCATAATAAAAAGCAATATCACAGAAACATCACAGAAACAACACAGAATGGTGGATAATCTGGAGCCCCGGCTTTCACTTGAGCCGCAAGTGAGACCCGACGTTCCCTGTCGTGTGGATAGCATGTGCAATGAAACCTATACCCCCTACGAGTGCGGCGAATAGCCCGCCAATTCTAGAGTAAGGTCCCCTCCATCCCAAAGCCATGAGATGCGGACCAGTTGCCCTCTAGAATCCGGCTATTCGTGCACTCCATCGCGGGGTAATCCTAGTACAGAAAAGAAAATAATATACAAGGGTGATATTGACCACAGCCCGGTCGTGCCCCAAAAGAATAATATACAAACTGGCAGTGACGGCAGTCCACATGTCGGACGCTCGCCCCGCAATATCAAATGTACAAATTAAATTAAAACTGTACTAACATTGCACCACAGCTATCCACCACAACGATCCAACCAACATCACAACACATCACAGAACATCAACGTGAATGTCACGTTCGCAAACCCGTCTAAAAGACATATAGCAATTAGACGAGTTTACCGATCAAATGACATTCACGGTCGCAGATAATAATGTATGTACTGTCAAACGCACGCTTAAATTACCGATCGACTAAATTCCAAATTGGCCCCAAAAGCAAAACAACACTTCACTGAAACCTGGGCCAAAATAGAATATCTCAAAAATCACAATTCCAAGAAATAGAGCTACAGAAAAAAGTTGGACGCCCGTTACCACTAATCCGCCGCGGAACCGCCGCCAATGGGGGCTAAGTGCGGCGGATCCGCGGCGCTTTAAAGGATTCATGGGCCCAAAATTTTTATGTACTCCTAGAAAAGCCTGCACGGATTTTTAAGCATCATGAAATAATTTTTTGACACTTTAGAAAATCGGCAGAAACTGTGAAAAATGGAATCGTGATTTCGTAAATTCCGTCGATCGATCTATTAAGCATGTTTAAACAAGCTAGTAGGGTTTAAAAGGGTGGCTCTGATACCATGTAGGGTCACGGCAGTGCCCCGGCCGTCAAAACGTGGCCAAAATGTGGAACAAAAATTTACAGAACCGGCGCTACCACTACCCGAATCCCGGATCGACCTTAAACCCTAAACTAGCAAACTAACTAAGAGTTAGAATCATTATACCGAGTTGATCCGTGTCCTTCGGTCTTCATTCCAAGCTCCTAGTGATCCTTTGATGATGTTTGGTTGTCGGTCTTCCTCCATCTCCGATGATCCATCCGAGAGAAACGGTGCAAGCTCCAGCCTCGAAAAACGAGGCAACCGACGCTCCAAAGTCGCCAACGATGGAGAGTGGGGGTGTATGAAAGTGTCACTATAATTTTTCTCTCAACCATGAGCTCCATGGAGCAACTCAAGAAGAAGATGAAGAAGGTGATGAAAAACTTGGCATGAGTAAAAATGGCTAAGTGTGCTTGGATGAATGAGAGAGTGGGAGTATGTAATCAATCAAGAGTCATGAATCCCACCACAAGAATGTGGCCGGCTCCCCCTCTCTCTCATCAAAAAAACATTTTCAATTAACCATTAAACAAATGCAACCATGCTTTGACCTATGCCACTCAACATATCCATGACCATACCTCCTTTTCCACCTCATTTATAAAAAAACAAATGAATTTCCATAAATGGAAAATCATATAAATGAGGTGGCATCTTCTAGAAGTTATTCTGTAAAAAATATGGAATACTTCCCGGTACATGTATCGAAATACATATACGCGTATTCGTACCAAAATACGAATAGCCGAGAGAGAAAACGAATAGTGAACAATAATACTAGAATACGTATATACAAATACATATATAAATTATTAAATCAAAACCCGATTTAATAATCCGGCTTAATCCTAAGCCGCTAGTATTATCAACCGTCCGATTAAAGTCTGCGCAGCAAGTGCACATATTTAATCGGACACCCGTATGTACCCACATACGACATGTACACCATATCGCCTGAACCATGAAAACCCTCTGTGTGGGACTCTAAAGACTCGTCAATATGCTGGCAGTGGGTTTAACCACAAGCACGTCAGCGGCACTAGCTGTACGTAACGGCTGCCCAGGTATTGAGCGAAAGGGAGGCCGACGAGCAAACTCATTCTTAACCCCTACTGAGCCTGTCAGTGACAATATCCGTACAGTCTGGTCTGTTCGTCTAAGAGTATCGCATATCGAGTCTAGGGGGATGGATAAAGTCAGACCCCTGACAACGCGATATTTAGTGTCGGCATGATACCCATCACCTCCTGAGAAACTATCGATCCTGAATCGGTAATTCTCGTCTACCATGGCCATGGATTTATGGTGATGGCCACCCATACACAATGCGACATCAACCCCCAATACCGAGAGAGACGAATCCCCGACGATCCGATCACTGCCTCCATGTGGCTCGGGACTGTACCCAACTAAAACCTACTTGCACGACTCCTTTAAGCCGTGGTAGGGTAGTAATCAAAGTACAGTGGGAATTCACACGAGACAAATGACGATCTCAGGTCTACAGACTAACCTGTACACATGTCACCTGGGAACTGCTATCTGACAATAGGTATAATACCAACTAGCAGGGTCTCGGCGAGTCCGTCCATTGTACTCATAACCCAATGAGCACCTGTATACTATCTTAGGTGAACAAACTAACACCAATGGCTTGTGAGACCTGGCCACCGCCCCTCCTCGGGGTCTCGATCAGTATATACTAGTCTACACTGGAGTATCGATGCCCGGTCTCGATGCTCCTACGACTAGGGACATTTAAGGATGCGCTTATAGACCCCAGCTCCCACAAATATGATCGCCATCATATTGCTGGCAGTCAACCAAGAATCCTAAGGGCTCTATCAACACGTACATGATGATAAAGACGAACCAGATAGCATACTATCATCTTGAGTAAGACTATTTTATCGGTATAGGTCCTACCTCAATCATCACAATCATCTGTCCGCGACTATGATAATTGCCTTGAGGGCACTATATCCAACATTATTAAAATAAGTTTGGATATGATATTGGATACTTAGCGAGTAGGGTATTTAGAAGACCTTAAATTAGATTAGGTTGATTTTAGGAAGACCTATGCAGAGGATGTTTACATTGGTGGCGAATCATAGGTTTCATGTAGACACACACACGCACACTCACACACTTGATTTGTGTGTGTGTGTGTGTGTGTGTGTGTGTGTGTGTAGGTATGTGGGTATGCGTGTATATATATATTTACATATACACGGATGATGAGGATATTATATGATATGTGGAGATGAGTCGATATGATCGGGCATGGTGCCGTGAGGTTGGATATGTGTTTAGGTCATGATATGATACATGACGTGATATTATAATGGATCGTTGAGCGATATGTATTCATGCATACGATTATGTGTGAGTTGATAATATTTGAAGGTACGAGACTTTAGAACCGTACCCATGATCATGATATTGCACGATGATGATACCTTATGAATGATGATGTATATATGATAGTTGACCCGTACCCTCGATTATGGGATGCCGTACGATGGATTTTACCATACGAGGTTTAGATATGATGATTGATCCGCACTCTTGACTCGAGAATGCCATACTATGTATTATACAGTACGTGACGCTACGAGACTGGATCACCGACTACTAGTTATATCGACTCGGAATTTATGTGGATTTCTTATCCTTTCGACTAGTTCCTTAGTTTAGTCTTTTAGTTGATTAGGAAGATGTTAGACCAGGCTCGAGTCATACCTATTTTCAAAAACTAACGAATCGTGAGTACTTTCAAAAGACAACCCGAGAGATATTACGGATTTTTCAAAGGACGTACCTTTTCTTAAAAACACCGTAGCCCCTATTCTCTAAAAACCACAATTCGTGCTATTTAAAATGCCAAAACTGTATGACTCATATATAGAAATGTATATTCTTCAATGTTGCGTTTACTATTCATTCTCCGTTATATTCATGTTCTCATTGCATTGCATGTTTATACATGTGTTTCCTTAATTATTATGATCTCGTTTGTTAGGACACCAGCACCATTACCGATGATGCGTATGTCCACGAACACTTGCTTGCCGGCTCACACACATCATCATCAGTAATTGCCATGTCACGTACACTTTAGAGAATATTACTTCATTGATATAACTTGCTAGCTGATAGTCCTAATATATCATTACTATATTAGTTTAGATATTGCATTCTTTTCTTAGATACCCATGCATGTGTATATTCATTTGTCATGCAATATTATGGGGCTTGATGCTGGTAATTCACTGTTTATTGACTCTCGATTTTTGGATTTCGGATTTTTCATGAGATTTCTGGATTTGGAGAAACCGCAAGGATTTTATAAACTCATTATCATTTCTAAAAATAGAAACTTACGGTTTTCTCGTGATATGATGTGTGTGGCGTCCACCATGGGTTTTCTCGGTTCTTGAGTGGTATCATACACCTGATTCGAGGAGGAGGAGGAACCGTCTGCGGGTGCATGGTGGACCCGGTACGGTACCTCGGGGCAAGAGGGTCGCAGATGATGGCGTTGAGCCTGGCAGGGGAGCATTACCGACCGGTTATTTTTGACGCGGCGGATATCCGGAGGATACCGACGTAGTCGTGAGATTTGATGATATGGGTCGATCTGGATTGACAGAGCCCGAGATATTGAGATATTGAGATATTGAGATATTGAGATATACATATTTGGTGTCGATGTTTGACACGATTTTTTTGTTGATTTCATTGATGATACTCCAGTTTTTATACTAAATTTTACTAAGAAAAGAACACAGCTTTCTTATACAGATATATTCTTATTTCTTGTAGATTATTCATTCATGATGCATTCCATACATCATATACATGACATGTTGCTACTTCGTGACACTGATACGGATACTTGGTACCACACTTGTGCATAGACTGTTACTCTGCCTTACTAGATGTTCCTGTGTTATATTATGAGTATATTATCGTATGACCTAGGAGATCGTCATACATGAGATTTCTACTCGGTGATGTCTTCTACTCACGAGTTGGCAACTCACCCCCGTTGTGCCACAGTTTCTTGCGGGTTTGGCCGTACAGGTTTCGTTGCGGCTTGCTGGCACACTGCTTCCTTCCAGGTGATTGCTTTGGTAGGTGGGTTCATTTGCATCGTGACCACCGTTGTATTTTTATTTATTTCAGCTGTATCTAGTAAGCTCCATCAACCAGACTTGTATATTTAGTAGACTTAGAAAACCACAGTTGTTTATTCTTTCGACCTTAAAGTCGCGCTCATGTATTATTATGGTTTTCTGGCTTCCTTGATGATGTTGAGTTCTTTACTTTCTTTCTGAGTCTTGATCTTCGCCCTTCGGCGTTGTATATTCATTTTATCTTGTGTGGTTGTTCTGCCATTTGGCGAAGAGCTAGCTCCTGCTTGGGGATGTCTTTTATTATATTGCTTATATCGTTTT
Source organism: Agapanthus africanus (assembly GCA_030015575.1). NCBI lineage: Eukaryota > Viridiplantae > Streptophyta > Magnoliopsida > Asparagales > Amaryllidaceae > Agapanthus > Agapanthus africanus. The sequence goes on along the minus strand of CM057345.1, from coordinate 202,308,258 downwards.
CGGGTTAAAACATACAAAGGAGGTGTTGCCGAAATTTTCAATGGCGAAAAGTGTTTTCAATTAATTACAAAATGTTGTTTTCATACTATATTACTTATGTATTTAAAGAAGGAACCTGATTTCGTTAAACCTTATTTCAAAACTTCACCTCCATTATTTTCCCTAAAAGGTTTAGATTTCTGGGCTTTTGGCTTATTTGAATTAGGTGGGGTCCTATAGACTTCACATGATTCAAGTGCCAGTCACGTGCTATTTCGGGTTGTGACAACAATCAATGCTATAAACCAAGTAGGTGTCTAGAACGGTGTTAGCGGGGCTACGTCTCCAAGGAAAAGAGCTTATGCAATTAAAGAACTTCGCGACAGCGTTGGAAAACCTCTCTCGAAATACCAACACTAGCCAGGCTGAAAGGTTAAGCAAAAATTGTAAGAATGAGATTAATCCTGACTAATTCTTCTTTTATGGTTTTAAGGAGGATTCGAGAAACAATGGGAGCCATCCTGTTTAGATAAAATAATAACCAATCTAAATTTGCAAGAGCATCATACTGAGTGTTTCTTCTTTCTCTCTCGACTGCAGCGAACAAAATGATCGGGCTTAAGTTACTGCTAGATAAAAATAAATTGACTGGGCCAAACTATAAAGATTGGCTAAGGAATGTCCAGATGGCCATTACCTATGACAAGCTGAGCTACCTCCTTACTACCAAAGCCCCCGCCGTCCCAGGTCCAGATTCCACCGTCGTGGATGTTGAAATTCGTAAGACATGGGAAATAGACAGTGCGAGAGCCAAGTACCTCGTGTTGGCCTCAATGGATAATGAACACCAGAGGCAGCACGAGAAGATGGAATTAGCTCCCATCTTCCTCCATACCAAAGATTTATATGGAGAGCAATCTCGTATCGCAAGATATGAGACCTTGAAGAAATTGTTTCAGGTGAGGTTGGCTGTCGGGTCATCTGTAGAGGACCACGTCCTTAAGATGATTTTTTATATTGAAGAGCTCGTGGACCTTGGGATCACGTTGGAGAACGAGTTATATATTGACTTGATTCTACCGTCCCTCCCTTCTACCTACGCCCAGTTTATCTTGAATTTCAACATTCAAGGGAATGAAGTTTCACTTCCAGAACTCCTCAACATGTTAAGGAGTGCTGAGGGCACCCTACAGAAATCCAGGGAGACACCCGCTCTGCTTATTGGGGAATCTTTCTCTTCTAGATCTAAGGCGAAAGCCAAGAGGAAGAAGAATAAGGCCTCCACCAAGCCGAAAGGCTGTGTCAATAAGATAGAGGGAAAGGGCAGGGCAAAAGTTTTGGGGCTGACAGTAGGGAAGCAGGAATGTTTCTATTGTCAAAGAAAAGGGCATTGGAAGAAGGACTGCAGGGCTTGAAAAGCCAGAAACCAAGATTCGAAGCACGTTGTGGTTTCGGATTCAGGTGTGTTTATGATTGAAAACTGTTTGTCAATTAACTCTACTTTCTGGGTACTAGATACCGGATCAGGATCTCATTAATTCATTGCAGGATCTGAGAAACCGTAGAGTTATCAAGGCAAGTGATATGACTCTCAGGGTTGCTAACGGAATGAGCGTGGATGCTGTATCCATAGGGGAATATCACCTAGGATTGACAAGTGGGCAGATTTTGATTTTGCGTAACTGTTTGTGTGTACCTAATTTGGCTTGTACTATCATCTATGTATTTTTACTATCTAAAGAAGGTTGTGATTTTACATTTGTAAGTGATGTCGTCCACATCCACCTTAATCATGCTTTGATTGGGTCAGGTACACTAGATACCGGTATATACGTATTAAATCTAGCTCAGGTTTTCAATATCCAGAACACACTTAAAAGAAAGTCTTCAGAATTAAATCAGGCTTTTTTATGGTATTATAGACTGGGTCACATCAATGAAACACGGTTGACGAAGTTACATAAAGTAGGATATTTGGATCCATTTGAATATCAATTTTATGCAACTTGTCAATCATGTCTCAAAGGAAAGATGACACAGACTCCGTTCACTGGACACGGAGTAAGAACCAGCGAGCTCTTGGGACTCATACACTGCGATGTGTGTGGTCCAATGTCTACACATGCAAGAAGTGGTTATTCCTACTTCATTACTTTTGCTGATGATTTCTCAAGGTACGGACATGTAATCTTGATGAAACATAAATCCAAGGCCTTTGAGAAATTCCGGAAATACAAGAATGAAGTGGAAAAACAAACCGGCAAAAGTATCAAGACATTTAGATCTGATCGAGGCGGTGAATACTTAAGTGTCGAGTTCCTGGATTACTTAAAAGAGAATAGAATTCTCTCTCAGCTTACTCCTCCATACACATCTCAACATAACGGTGTATCGGAAATGCGGAACCAAACCTTATTGGATATGGTGTGTTCCATTATGAGTAACGCTGAGTTACCGCGATTCTTCTCTGGTTATGCACTAGAATCAGCATATCTTTTGAACAAGGTTCCCACTAAGTCTGTGCCTACCACACCATATGAAATATGGAGTGAGAAGAAACCCTGTCTTAAATGTCTTAAGATATGGGGATGTCGAGTTTTTGTAAAAAAAAAAACAGCAGACGGACAAGCTCGAGGCATGCTCGGTACTGTGTAAGTTTGTAGGATACCCAAAGAACTCCATGGGGTATCTTTTCTATTACGTGGAGGAACAAAAGGTCTTTGTTTCTCGGCATGCCCACTTTTTCGAGACTCAATTTGTTGAAAAAGAAATAAGTGGGGGCGCAATAGAACTGGAAGAAATTCCAGAACCATAAGCTATTACTGAAAGCATGGTGGAACTAGAAGTTTCGAAAGAACCAGACATCCTCGCGCCACTCCGCAGGACTAGTAGGCAGTCTCATCCGCCCGAGAGATACTACAGTTTTCTCATAGACGGGGATAGAGAGGATTGCATCATCGACAATGATGAGCCAACTAGTTTCCAGCAAGCCATTAGGAGCAGAAACTCGGTAAAATGGCTGGATACAATGCGGACCGAAATGGAGTCCATGTACACCAACAAAGTATGGAGTTTGGATATTGCTCCAGAAAGGGTAAAACCCGTAGGCTGCAAATGGATCTTCAGAAAGAAGATTGGTATAGATGGACAGGTTGAAACCTATAAGGCTAGACTTGTTGCAAAAGGTTTCCGTCAAAGACTTGGTTTGGATTATGATGAAAGCTTTTCTCAAGTGGCTATACTCAAATCCATTTGGATCCTTCTTGTCTTTTCTGCCTTCCATGATTATGAAATTTGGTAGATAGACGTAAAGACCGCTTTTCTGAATGGAAATTTGGAAGAGTGTGTTTATATGGATCAACCGGAGGGTTTCATAAAGAGTGGGAGCAGCGGAAGACTGTGCAAGTTGCTTAAATCCATTTATGCATTAAAACAGGCATCGCGGAGTTTACTAGAACACCTGTACGTTTACTAATAATTGTTATGCCACATGTAGAACTTGCCATACTTTACATATTATAGTATGATCAATGTTATGTTGTGTACACGACTAGATGTCCGTATCGATCATTGAGCGAGAGCGTCGACGAGATTTCCACACCAGCCACCGTGTGTGTACATGACTAGATGTTTGTACTAATTGCTGTATAGGTACGTAGACTAGCGGTCCATACAATTTAAATTGTGTGTTTGCGTACGTAGAATAGATGTCCGTACTGACTATTATTGAGCGCATTATATTATTTATTCTAACATTTGGAATTATCGAAAATGAAGTTATGATTTAATTCAATGGAATATTTTCTTGTCATCGTCCGAGATGAGATTCCGTACTGGATGAGGTGGTAATGGTTAGCCGAATATGGCCTTTTATTTTTGACTCGCCGAGTCTTACTACTTACCCCGATTGGGAGATTATGAAAATACAAAAGTTATACTTATTTCTAAAACTAATGATTCGTTTCATATTTTAAACAAAGGATGCGCTGCTGGACTTCAAAAGGGATATCTATTTTTAAAACACCACAGCCTTCTTATTTCCAAACAACGTTTCGTTCTATTTTAAAATATAATTGGATTATTCGGAAGTATTTATCTATTTACAATGTCCGTTCACGCTATACTTGCTTTACTTATTACTCGTTCACGCTGTGCTTACTCATCATTCGTTTATACTACGCATGCTTTACATGTTATCCGTTCACGTTATGATTATGTTATTAGTGTGTGCCGTGTTTTCCATGAGATTTGGGAAACCGTATGGTATTATTTTATAAACTTGGTTATATTTGCATATTGTGGTTTACTCTTGATATAATGATGATACGTCCACCATGAGTTTTTATATATTTATGGTTTGTTGTTATCCGATATCAAGGTGGGGGAGAACCGATTTCAGATATATAGTGGACTGGTTTTTTGACATCCGATATCGATGTGGGGAGAACCGATTACGGATACATGGTGTAATCAATTCATGAGCGATTGAGGTTATATGTGATCAATCCAAGAGCATCCATGAGCGATTGAGGTGATATGCGATCAATCCATGAGTGATTGAGATGATATATGATCAATCCATGAGTGATTGAGATTAGAAGGCATAAGATATCTTGCTGGGAACCGGAGGGTCGTTATAGATACCCTACTGAGGATGAGATATATTAAACTATATAGTTTTCAAACAGGACCGGTCCAAAAGACAGGCACCTGAGATATTGTTTTCATATATCGATATTTGCTATCACTTTCAAAAGAGCTATTGTCGTACTATTTTCCACGTGTTTATGATCGACACAAGTGTTTTTCAAAAGAAAACCTTTTATATTATTTTCAAACGACGTGACATATATTTTAATGAAATATTTATATTGCTTTACAAATTAACGTCCACTGCTTTTGCCGTGATATATACACCGTATGGGTGCTTTTGCCGTTATTATATTGGATGCGTGCTATATATGTGTTATATTCTTGTTATAGTGATTGCGCATGGTCGCGTGCTATAGATATTGCACTACAAATACGATGATAGCGATTGTACACCGTTATATAATTATATTGTTGAGTTGTTCACGAATAATTATTGTTACCGTTTCCTTGCGCTTAAATTCAATTTTAATTTATGCATATTACATTCGTGACTCACATGCTTTCTTATATTTTAGTGGTTTGCTATGCCCTTATCGGGTGTGATGTAGATTTATTTTATAATTCCATGATAACCACACATATTGCATACCACACATGCTAGGATAGCGGTACACAAGTTGTGTTGGAGTTTACTAACGCCCTGGCCATCTACCGTGGCCGATGCGGAACAAAAAATTGTGTTTAAAAATTTTGGTGCTAAAAACCCGTCCTAGAATCAAACCATAAACCTACACTAACTAACAAAAGAGAGCTCCAGCTACTGTGATAGAAGTGTTTTACTGAATGAATCGTGTCCTTCGGTCTTCTACCATCTTCCTTAGCTCCTTAAGGTCTCCTTGAACGAGCTTGACCGCCGGTCTTTCTCCACCGAAGATGATCCACCCGAGAGATGTAGCTCATAGCTCTAGCTCCACTCTAAGAATCTAGTGGAGGAACTAGGGACTCTAGGTTACTAATTTAGAGTGCCTAGGGATGTAGTGAGTTGCTCTAAGTGAGTATCTATCTTACCTCCTCTCTTGATTCTCAACACATGAGATTGAAGAGAGGAGGTTCAAGAAGAAGGTGGAGGAGCTCAAGAAAGGTAGTGAAGAGAGAAGAAGCCAATGGTGATGGTGTTTTCTTATCTCAAAAATAATGAACCATCCAAGTGAGAGAAAAACTCAAGCAAGGTTTTGTAAAACAATGTTTTCAATAAGCATATTGCAACCATGCTTGAATAGTTTGCACAAATGAATTAACAATTCATTTGTCAACACTGTTCAAGCATGGTTCTCACCATTCCCTTTACACCTCATTTCCATTTAATTTAATAAATGGATAAACCAAAATGAGGTGTCCACCTTATAGAATATTTTCCGTATAAATATGGATTACATTCAACTGTATATACATACCTGTATTCGTACCAAAATACGAATACTCAAAGAGATAGAATAACACAAAGAACATAATACTAGAATATGCATATCGAAATACATATACGTAAATTATTAAATCAATACCCGATTTAATAATCCGGCTCAAACCCGAGCCAGCTAGTATTATCAACCGTCCGATCGAAAGTCCGGGTAACTAGTACAATCATTCGATCGGAGCACTGCACGTATCAAAATACGGCTACTATATCATTTCGCCTGAACTAGGGAAACCCTCTGTGTGGGGCTCTAAAGACTCGTCAATATGCTGGCAGTGGGTTTAACCACAAGCACGTCAGTGGCACTAGCTGTACGTAACGGCTACCCAGGTATTAAGTGAAAGGAAGGCCGACGAGCAAACTCAGCCGAATCCCTACTGAGCCAATCTGTGACAATCTCCGTACATTTTGATCTCTTTGTCTAAGAGTATCGCATATCGGGTCTAGGGGTGGATATAGTCAGAACCCTAATAACGCGATATTTCGTGTCGGTATGAAGCCCATCACCAACTGAGAAACTACTTATCCAAATCAGTAATTCTCATCTAGCTTGGCCAAGGATTTCTGGTGATGGCCACCCGTGCACCGCGCGACATCCACCCCCAATACCGGGAGAGACGAATCTCCGACGATCCGTTCACTGCCTCCATGTGGCTCAGGACTGTACCCAACTAAAACTTGTTTGCACGACTCCTTTGAGCCGTCGTAGGGTTGTAATCAAAGCATAGTGGGAACTCACACGAGACAAATGACGATCTCAGATCGACAGAATAACCTGTACTCATGTCACCCAAGAAATGCTATCTCACAATTGGTATAATACCAATTAGCATGTTCCCGGCGAGTCCTTCCAGTGTAACTCATAACTCAATGAGCACATGTATACTATCTTAGGTGACTAACTGACACCAATGGCTTGTGAGACCGGCCACCGTCCCTCGTCGAGGTCTCAAAAAGTATACACTAGTCTATTTCGGAGTATCGATTCCCAGTCTTGATACTCCCTCGACTGGGGACATTTAAGGATGTGCTTATAGACCACCCAGCTCTCACGTATATGTTCGCCATCATAATACTAGTAGTCAAGCAAAAATCCTATAGGCTCTATCAACATGTAATAGTGATCTGTAATACTACATAATGCATGTACATGATGATAAAGACAAACCAGATAGTATACTATCATTTTGAGTAAGACTGTTCTACCCGTATAGGTCCTCCCTCAATCATCACAATCGTGTGCCTGCGATTACAATAATTGACTTGAGGACGCTATATCCAACAATCTCCCACTTGCACTTAAGGCTAATTATTGCGGTGTCGCATACTTATAGCCCGTGTGATACCGAACACCCAACTTCTCTACTAATCAGTCTCTCACAGCCCGTTTGTGAAACTATTGCGTTCGAGAAATAGCCATAGTGAGTGGATCCGCTCCAATGTTTCTATCTTTATCTCTCTATATCTTAACTTCGCGGAGAAGGACTATCTCCCGAAATGAGCGATACCTGTCTTAGAATTTGTCTGGATATCTGGTGGGACCCAGTTCACAAATGAACTCCAAATCCAACAAACTTCTTAGACCATATCTTTCGCTGAATTTAATCAGTATCCTACGCCATGCCTTCCTCGGTATCCGCTTGGACCACCTGTCCAACATACTGCACCTCAAAAAGAGGGAAAACTATAACTCTGACAGCCACTCTGTCATCCAGGTCACCTTGGAAGCCTGAAATGTTAACCACCTCCTGAAGAAGGCTGCCGTTACCATATACCAAGAACATCCACTTATGTTCATAAATGCTTCCCAACGTTTCTCTAGAATTGGATTAATATATATATATATGCTTATTGCAGCTAGTGCAAAAGCAATATCTGGTGTGGTACTTGACATTCATGATTAACTCAGTTTCCTAAGCAAGTGATATGCCAATCATGCAAATCTCTCTCCTCATCAGTCTAGAAGACATCTCTTCAGAGAGGGTGACTCCGTCACCTGCGGATACACCACCACGCCGGGAGTCGTCCATTCTAAAAACACTTTAGATGAAAGTGTTTCTTAGCACCATCACTGGGTTTTACTAGCATCAAGCATGCCATTTTAAAAATTTTGGGGTGCTAATCAACACTAAACAAGAATCGAAAACTAGATGATTAGGGTTTAACTATGATATCATAAACTATACTAAGAGATGGATGGCTACAACCTTTATGGACCTTGTCCTTCTCTTCTAAAGCTCCGAGTTATACTCCCTACGACTCCACTAGGCTCCACTTGAAGAATGAACAAGCTTCCTTCGATGACCTTCGTGCCGAAGATGATCCATCCGAAGCTCCACTAATCCAAGCTACCTCTTCACTAAACTCTTTAGTGAATGAAACACACTACACCAAAGCGCTAATCTAGTGTAGAATGGTGAAGTAGGGGTTTTGTTTGCTCACTAGGGTTCTCACAAGCTCAAGGGTTCACAGCTCATGTGAAGGATTGAGCTTAGTGGTGGAGGTGAAGAAGATGGAGAGAACTAGAGAGCAAGGAGCTCAAGTGAGGAAAATAACTCAAGTGAAGAATGAAGTGTAGAATGGATCTTCAAACCTTTATCGAAGCATAAAATATTCAAAAATTAAAAATTGTAACCATACTTCAATAGTGCAAGCAAATGAATAAAATAAATGACAAAGCCACGCATGCCCATTCCACAAAAAGTCTCCCCCTTTTCCACCTCATTTTTTCTATTTTCCAAAAACAGAAAATCCATGCCATACTTCATATAATATATATATATATATATATATATATATATATATATAAAGATAAGCATATAATTAGTGAGCAATAATATTAGTCAATATACAATTATATCAAATATAAATATATATCATATTATTAAATCAACACTTGATTTAATAATCTGGTTATATCACATATAACCGACTAATATCATTTATCCGTATATCACGTTATCAAATCAATACTTGATTCAATAATCTGGTTATATCACATATAACCTAAATGATAACAAATAACTGCCAGATTAGAAAACGGTATCACATATTCGTATTTAATCAGGCCTCCACACATATCAGCATATGTGCCCTAGTTCATTTCGCTTAAACCAGGAAAATTCTGTGTGGGACTCTGAAGACTCGTCAATACGCAAGCAGTAGGTAATGATCACATCAGTTACCCACAAGCCGTCAGCGGTACTACCTGGACGTAACAGCTACCCAGGTATTGAGCGAATAGAAGATCAACAAGCAAGCTTGTCCAAACTCCTATGAAGCCTATAGGTAACACTTACTGTACAGTCCGTTCTCTTCATCTGATATGTCGCATATCGAGTCTGGGGGTGGAATCGTCAGACCCCAATAACTTGATAAGTCATGCCGATGTAAAGCCTATAACATTACGGGAAACTACTGATAATACTTACCAGTAAATCTCATCAACAGCCCTGGCCAGGGACTTTCTGTTATAGCCAATCGAGCATAGCGCAATATCAACTCGCTATACCGGGAGAGACGAAACCCTTCCTATCGCTCATTGCCTTCATGTGACTTGGGACTGTACCCAAAATCCACCTATTTACACGACTCCTTTGAGCCGTGGTAGGGAGGAAATCAAAGCACAGTGGGAACCACACAGGACCCTATGACGATCTCGGATCTACAGACTAACCTGTACCAATGTCACCAAAGAGCTGCTATCTGACGATAGGTATAGTACCATCTAGGAGTTCTCGGTGAGTTATGTTCGATGTACCCATTCTCTAATGAGCACATGTGTACAATCTTTGATGTCAAACACCAATGGCTATGGGATCAACCATCGCCCTCATACAGGGTCAAGAAACGTACACACTAGTCTACTCTGGAATATCGATGCCCTGTCTCGATATACCCTCGACTAGGAACAATTAAAGGATGTGCTTGTGGACTACCCAGGTCCCAGTAGTATGATCCGCATCATAGTCCTAGTAGTCAAGACAACACCCTAAGGGCTTTATCAACATGTATCTGAGAGATAGTATAATAATACTAAGTGTACATGTTAAGATAAAGAGTAACCAGATAGCATACTATCATGTCGAGCAAGAAAGTCCTCTATATATATGTCCAAGCATCCACTATAATATACATATCAATGTACAATAATGTCCTTTAGGGCATACATATCCCTAACAATCTCCCACTTACACTAAGGCCAGATGTTATAGTATCTCATACCCAACATCCCAAATAGTCTCTCGAATTGTGTCTGGGGGGGCCTTCGTGAGTGGATCCACTGTGTTATCCCCTGTGTCAACTCTCCTGACCTTGATCTCCCGGCGATCAACTATCTCCTGTATCAGGTGACACCGCCTAAGAATATGTCTGGATCTCTGATGGGACCGGGGTTCCTTAGCCAAAGCCACAACTCCATTTTTATCACAATACATGGGTATTGGATGCTCAATGAATGGAACCACACCAAGTTCAGCTATGAACTTCTTCATCCAGACAGCCTCTTTGGCAGCATCGTTGGCAGCGATGTATTTAGCCTCCATCGTCGAGTCTGCTATGGTATCTTGCTTGGAACTCTTCCAATATACCGCCCCTCCATTGAGGGTGAAGAAAAAACCCGAGACCGACTTACTGTCGTCTTTATCACTCTGGAAGCTCGAATCGGTAAAGGACTCCACCTGGAGTTCACCGTTACCATACACCAAGAACATTTCTTTAGTCCTTCTCAAGTACTTAAGAATGTTCTTCACAGCTGTCCAGTGCTTCTCCCTAGGATCTGATTGATACCTACTCACTACACCTAGTGAGTAAGCTACATCCGGTCTGGTACATAATATCGCATACATGATTGACCCGACTGCAGAAGCATAGGGTATCCCTTGCAAGAAAGCCCTCTCCAAATCAGTCTTGGGAGATATCTCTTTAGAGAGAGTGATTCCTGAGCAAGCGGGTAAATTACCACGCTTAGAATCTTCCATACTAAACCTCTTTAGTATGGTGTCTATGTACCTGGATAGGGACAATCCCAACATCCATTTAGATCTATCTCTATAGATCTTAATCCCCAGGATGTAGGAGACATCACTGAGATCTTTCATGGAGAACTTGTGTGATAAGAAGAGCTTGACCGAGTGTAGTATAGGAACATCGTTTCCTATCAAGAGTATGTCATCCACGTACAATACTAGGAAGACAATCTTACTCTCTACAACCTTCTTATATATACAAGGTTCATCTATGTTTTTGATGAAGTCAAACTCTTTGACAGCTTCATCGAAAAAGATGTTCCAACTCCGCGATGCCTGCTTTAATCCGTAGATTTATTTAAGAAGCTTGCACACGCTTCCACTGCTCCCACTATCTATGAAGCCCTCTGGCTGTGTCATGTACACACTCTCTTCTAAATTACCATTAAGAAAAGCGGTCTTGCGTCCATCTGCCAGATTTCGTAGTCATGGTATGCAGCAACGGCAAGTAGGATCCTGATGGACTTAAGCATGGCAACAGGAGAAAAGGTCTCATCATAATCGACACCAGGTCGTTGACGAAAACATTTTGCTATAAGTCTGGCTTTGAAGGTCTTAATCTTTCCATCTACACCAATTTTCTTCTTAAAGATCCACTTACTCCCGATGGGTTTTACCCCTTCAGGAGCAACTTTCAAAGTCCATACTTTGTTGGTGTACATGGATTCCATCTCAGATCGCATAACATCCAGCCATTTCACAGAGTCCCCACTTGTGATGGCCTGCTCGAAACTAGTTGGGTCATCATCTTCCATGATGCAATCTTCGCTCCCACCGTCTATGAGAAAACTGTAGTATCTCTCAGGTGGATGAGGAACCCTACTAGATCCGCAGAGTGGCTGAGGTTCGTCGGGGACTATTGAATCCTCCGGTTCTACCAAATTGTCAGTTTTTGTTTGTGTAGCTGGAACTTCTTCCAGTTCTACCTCATTACCACTAATTTCTTTTACAAGAAATTCCTTTTCTAAAAAGGTGGCATGTTGAGAAACAAACACTTTTTGTTTCTCGGAATGGTAGAAGATATATCCATAAGAATCTTTTGGATGTCCTACAAACTTGCACAAAACAGACCTTGCCTCGAGCTTGTTCAGATTTTGCCTTTTAACATAGGCTGGACAACAACATATCTTAACTCGTTTAAGAGATGGTCTCTTCCCATTCCATATCTCATATGGAGTGGTAGGCACAGATTTGGTCGATAGGTATGCAGCTGTCTCAAGTGCATGATCCCAAAAAGAAAAAGGTAACTCAGCGGTACTTATCATAGAGCACACCATATCTAATAAGGTGCGATTCCTCCGTTCCGATACTCCGTTGTGCTGTGGTGTATATGGAAGAGTAAGCTGAGAAAGAATCCCATTCTCTTTTAAATAATCAAGGAATTCCGTGCTCAAGTATTCTCCTCCCCGATCAGATCGAAAGATTTTAATACTTTTACCCGTTTGGTTCTCCACCTCGCACTTATATTCCTTGAATTTCTCAAAAGATTCAGATTTGTGTTTCATCAGGAACACATGTCCGTATCTTGAGAGATTATCGGTCAATGTAATAAAGTACGAGGAACCATTTCTAGCATGCGTAGACATAGGACCGCCTGCATCACTATGTATCAGTCTCCAGAGTTCAGTAGTGTAACGCTTTGAAATTCGTTTAGGTTTATTTCGCGTTAGTTAGTAATGATGCGTGTTTTTCATAAAAACCCGTAAATTTTAAATTCTTTTTTTAAACTAAAATAAAACTAGCTCTAATTGTGATGAGAAGTGTTTTTATATATATATGAGGGTTATTAATTATAATTTAGCTTGTGTTCACCTTAATTAAAAAATTTCCTTAATTACTTTTCCTAAGCTAGAATTAGTGTGGCTAGCATGCACACTTATCACATTTTTGTAACATAGGTTAAGTGTAACCATTTTCTTTTCTTCTTGCATGGTTCATATCCCCACATAAAACCAAGTCAAACCTTTAATTTTTAAATGAAAATGAAGAAATGGGAGGTATGGGTTGGATTAGGTGAAGAGGTGAGGCTTGACCTTTGACCCTATCTCTCTCTTTTCGCTCTCTCCCTCTCATTCTGAAATTTCCAGCAGAGGTAGCAGCTCAGCAGCAACATCTTCATCATCTTTTTCTTCTTCTTTGCTCCTCTTTTGATCCAAACATAAACCCTACACAAAATCTCACTTTCCTTCACAAAAACCTTTGGAAAAATGGCTCTTTTGGGGATTTTAGTGGCAAATCAGTGCCTTTGAAGGCAAGGGCTGGAAGTGAGGTTTCCCTAAGGTCTTTTGGAGGTATTAAACTCACCCATATCACCTTAGTTCTTAACTTGTAGTTTATTTAGCTAAAAATCGTATTTTTGTGCATATTAGTGCTAATGAGAGGAAATTAGTGAAGTTTATGTTAAGTTAGCATTTTTATGGCTTGGTTAACTTAATTAAGTGCTTATAGTGTTGTTTTAACCAAGGGTTTGTTTCAGGTTGCACTAAAACACCTTAATGTATTGATTTAGTGTTAAATTAGCTTTTTAACTAGGTTTTGTGCTCTGTTGTGATCTGCTTGTGACCCGATTGCTTCAGGCAAAAATTGTATTTACTGGAGTATGTACATTAGATTTAGAGAACACACACGAAGCATGGGAGCACAATTCCCTAGGTGGGCCGCCGGAATATTCTTTCTGGCCGCAAATTGCGGCCATATGGGGGACTTGGGTGTTGGGGTTTGTTGTGTGGGTGTCTGTTACATTTTTAAGGCCTATGGTATATGCAACTTTTTAAAATTATATATGTAGAAAAATCTGGAACCAATTACCCTATTTCCTACACTTTTAACTTCCGCGACACGTGTGATACGTGTGTGGGTTTGGTGATTTCCTGCGTGTCGCGACGTGTCGGGGTAGCTTCAGGCGCGTTATCACACGTTTTAGCGTATCGGACACACATGCGTTTGGTTCGCGACGCGGGTTTCTCGTTTGGCTTTAATGTCACGTTTTTATAGATTTTAGCTTATGAATGTTATTTTGTGAAATTCTAGGTTCACGGGCGAGTACGACGGACGCCGCGAAGAAAGGGAAACAAGTCGTCGGCTACACTTAGCACGAGACCACGGTGAGTAGATTTAACATCTACGGGGAAATCGCCCGTATGGCGTTATGCATCAGAGCTGATAGGACATTGTAGTAGCATATTGCATTTACATACATTGACTGTTCATGGATACTATTTGTTGCATACTATATTCCTTGCCATATAAGAACTTAGAGTTAACAGAACACCGCACTGTTACTAACGGTTCATGTTGCACGAGCACTAATCTGCATGTTACACACACACCGTTAGTAATTGCCATGACACTCACACTATAGAATTGCCATAAACAATATATTGTAGCTCACCTCATATATGATTCGACATGATTACGTTACTTGTGCATATACTCATTTGCATATCCCTACTTACACATTGGCTTTGAATTTCATGTGATTTCTGGATTTGAGAACCGTGGGGTTATTTTAAGGAAATATGCACTGTTTTGAAAACCCGGTTTTTCTTGATATGATATTTCAGTGCGTCCACCATGCGTTTTCTCGGTTCTGAGACGTGTGACTTGTGAACCCGAATCGAGGAGCTGGATGAGGCCGATTGCAGGTACATGGTGGACCCGGTATGGTACCCCGGGGCTAGAACGGATCTGTCGTGCAGTAGGCGATGAGCCTGGAAGTGGGACTACTACCTACCGGTGATTGGTTGGACCTGGCGGTTATCCGGAGGATACTGACCAGAGTTGATAGATGGATACGGGATGACACGTACTGCCGGGGCCGAGGGCCGATTCCGCAGATGGAGCCCGTGGGTCGATCCGGACTGACGGAGCCCGATATATGAGGATTTACGTGTCGATGCTGGACACGATTATTTCGTGATATTTTCGAGTGCCGATATTGGGCACTCACGATTCTCAGAGATTTACAGGATTTGAGGGCCGATGAGGGTGACGGCGCCTGAGTTTTATTGGGATTTGGGTGCATTGAGGGACACCGGTTATTTTTCCATGTTGACATTCCGTGTAGATATTATTTTATCCCTTGCTCAGCATTCATTATTATGCATCTCATCCTGTAGTCGTATTACCTGATAGAGTACTTATGCATGATTATTGCACATTCTGCTCATCGCATATAGATGTTATCTGCTGGCATATGTTAGAGTATCGCAGTACGTGCATGCTCGCGATTACCTTTGTATGTTATCTACTATTCACGAGTTGGCAACTCACCCCATTGTGCCACGGTATTTGCAGGTTGCCCCTCAGAGCAGTAGCGGCAGGCTGCTTTCTTGTATCTTTTTGGCTACGGATACCACGGCAGTTGGTGCGTGAGCTGTTTGCTGCTAGGTGGGTTTTGTGGTATCCGGTTATTTTCCAGTTGTACACACTTTTGTATCTAGTACCCTCCATCTACTATTTCATGTATTGACTTAGAGACCAGTGTGAGGATGATGATGTATATTATTTGTACTCTGGTGTCGAGCTCGTGTGAGCCGACTTTACTTATGCAGTTTTATCATTTTGTGATGTTTTTTTACTTATTGCTCATTTCTTCGCTACGACGTCGTATATTACTCTTGTGGTGATTGTTTCCGTTGTTGGGCATGATTGCTCCCGTTTGGGATGTTTTATTCTTAATATATATCATTTTACTCATATCCTGTCTTGTACCCGATTTCGGGGTTAGTTTTTACAAAGGAAATGCTGCCAAAATTTTTAAGATAATAACTTGAACTTTAAAAAAAGTTACTAAACTACTTAAGGTTTTCCAAATGTTTTTAAACAAATGGTTTCAACACTCACTACTTTTAATGGTTTTGATTTCTGGGTTTCGGCTTACTTAGTCGCGTTACGCCTGTAGACGTTACGTGGTTAAGTGCCGGTCACGGTTCGAACTTTGGGTTGCGACAAGTAGCTCTTTCTCCATGTCCAGTAAACGGAGTCTTGGTCATCTTGCCTTTGAGACGTGACTGGCAAGTTTCATAAGATGTAAGTTCGAACTGATTCAAAAATCCATCTTTATGAAACTTAGCTAGTCGTGTCGTGTTGATGTGACCTAGTCTACAATGGCACAAGAAAGCTTCGTTCATTTCTGAACTCTTGTGTGTGTGTGTGTGTTGGGTTACGCCAGCGCCCCGGCCATTAATCCGTGGCCAAATGCGGAACAAAATTTTTATAAACTGGCGCTAACGGAACCCGAATCTACGGATCGACCATTAACCCTAATCTAGCAATTAACAAAGAAGTTTAGAAAGTTATACCAAATGAACCGTGTCCTTTGGTCTTTAACTTTTATCTCAAGCTCCTCGAAGCTTCCTTGATCAAGTTTGATCTCCGGTCTCCCCCATCGAAGATGATCTACCCGAGAGTTTATGCATCGAGCTCCAACCTCATATCTGAGACAACTCAAGTACCTAGTTCACTACACTAGATAGCCAAGATGAAGTAGAGAGTATGTGAGATTAGTTTGTCTCAATACACCTTAGGTTTCTCAACACATGAGACATGTAGGGTGGAGGTAGAAGAAGCCATGAGAGGATGAGAGTGTGAGGCTAAGAAAAACAAGCGAGGAAAAATGGTCAAGTGTTGTGAGTATTTGTGAGCTTGGATGAAACTAAAGAAAGCAACTCAAGAATAAATATCTCCAAACAAATATCTCAAAACTCTCTCCAAAATATCAAGCATGGCACATAACCATTAGTCACTACATGACCCACCACCATGAGTCATCAAGTGAGCATGCTTGAATTAATGCCAAAATAAAATCTCACCCTCTCCACCTCATTAAACATTTAACCCTAAATGTTTAATACAAAAATAAGTGGCAATTTCTAGAAGCAATCTTGTAAAAAATTTCAAGAATACCTCTCATCCGTATATACATACCCGCATCCGTATTCCGACAGAATATGAATACAATGAAACGAAAATAATCCAACAATATAATACTAGGATCCGGCTTAAACCAAAGCCCACTAGTATTATCCGTCCGAATCATGATCCGTGCACAAGTGCACGTATATGATCGAATCCTTCCGTAAAACCACACAGCCTCTACATCGTTTCGCCCGAAGCAGGGAAACCCTCTGTGTGGGATTCTAAAGACTCGTCAATACGCTGGCAGTGGGTTTAACCGCAATCACGTCAGCGGCACTAGCTGTACGTAACGGCTACCCAGGTATTGAGTGAAAGGGAGGCCGACGAGCAAACTCGTCCTAAAACCCCTTCTGAGCGTGACAGTGACAATATCCGTACAGTTTGGTCCGTTCGTCTATGAGTATCGCATATCGAGTCTAGGGTGGTGGATAAAGTCAGACCCCTAACAACACGACATTTAGTGTCGGTATGAAACCCATCACCACCTGAGAAACTACCGATCCTAGATCAGTAATTCTCAACTACCTTGGTCAAGGATTTTTGGTGATGGCCACCCGTGGACAATGCGACATCAACCCCCAATACCGGGAGAGATGAATCCCCTGACGATCCGCTCACTGCCTCCATATGGCTCGGGACTGTACCCAACTAACACCTATTTGCACGACTCCTTTGAGCCATGGTAGGGTAGTAATCAAAGCACAGTGGGAACTCACACGAGACAAATGACGATCTCAGGTCGATAAACTAATCTGTACACATGTCACCTGGGAACTGCTATTTGACAATAGATATAATACCAACTAGCATGTTCCTGGCGAGTCCGTCCGGTGTACTCATAACCCAATGAGCACCTGTATACATCTTAGGTGAACAAACTGACACCAATGGCTTGTGAGACTGGCCACCGCCCCTCGTCGGGGTCTCGATCAGTATACACTAGTCTACTCTGGAGTATCGATGCCTAGTCTCGAAACTCCCACGACTAGGGACATTTAAGGATGTGCTTATAGACCACCCAGCTCTCACGTATATGATTGCTATCATAATGCTGGTAGTCAAGCAAGAATCCTATAGGCTTTATCAACATGTAATAGTGATCTGTAATGCCACCTGAAGCATAAACATGATGATAAAAACAAACCAGATAGCAAACTATCATCTCGAGTAAGACTGTTCTATCCGTATAGGTCCTCCTTCAATCATCGCAATCGCGTGCCTGCGATCCAATAATTCACTTGAGGGCACTATAGCCAACAGTGTGTTCTGTATATTTAGAACTATAGTTTGATTCAGAACGTATATACCATTACACAACATACCAAAGCCAATCAACACTTGATTTAGGAAAATGTTCATAATATTATCCTCCAGTACAAAATTATATCCTTCTTTATGTAATAAAGAGACTGATATAATATTGCACATCATCTTCGGTACGTAATAACAGTCGTTCAGAATCATTGTATTACCACTTGGTAATAGAAGGTGATATTCGCTAACTGCTTTGGCTGCAACAATTGCACCATTCCCTACTGTTAGAGACTTATCACCCTTTCCCAGTTCTCTACCTCTCTTTAGCCCATGTAATAAATTACATACGTGCAATCCTGATCCGGTATCCAATATCCAGGATGTAAAGCATACCGAGAAACAGTTCTCGGTAACGAACACACCCGAAGAAGATGCATGAACATGCTCCTTCTTCGTTCGGGTGGCGTGGGAATCCGGGTATTCCTCTATTCCTTACTCAGACTTATGACAATCATAAGAAAAAGCGGAACCAACGTTCCCCAGCTCAGTATAATAAGCGGGTTCGGTCAATACATCCATATTATTATCTTAATTAAGGCGTGTCATTGGTCGCTACCTGGAGAGAGAGAGAAGGAAACACTTTAGCGTGTGCTCTTGCAAGATTAGATTGGTTATTATCTTATCTAATCAGGATGGCTCCCGCTGTTTTTATCAAATCTTCCTTCAAACCCTAAAAGGTAAGATTAGCCGGGATTAATTACACCTTATAAGTTCGCCAATCGTTCAGCCAGCCAGGTATTGGTACTCCGAGGGAGTCTCCCCATGCTTTCGCATGGAACTAATTAAATAATCTCGTTTCCGCAGGGGCATAACCCCGTTAACACCTTTCTTAGACACTTATTTGATCGGCTAATTGTTAAGTGCAAAACTCTCCTAGGAGTAACTCTTACTCGCAGTGGGTATCAGGATCCAACTATCTCATAGGAGGTATGCAATCTCATTGCAAATTTCAACACTTGAAATTCTCGATAATTGTTTTTGCTCCTAGCAACTTATGACCTTGGCTATGGTCAACAAATCATAAGCGCTAGCCAAGTTCAACCCGTCATTTCTTGATTGAATTAAACCCAGCCGTACGACCCTTGGCTAGGGTCAACAAAGCAGTACGCCTACCCTAATCCAATCGCATCACTTGCTGCAAATAAGCACTAATTAGCTACCGCACACTACGCCTTGGCTACGGTCAACAAACGTAGCACGAATACTAAATAGTACTTATCTGAAATGACGAAGGGCTACGGCTGGTTTTTAAGAAAACCTTTAACGTAATGAACTTGATATCGTTGCAGAATCTAGTGATTTGAAAAGGAGTGTTTTTTTGTAGATTTTGCTAGTTTCGCTAAAGAGGTCACTCCCGGTGAAGAGATCTTGGCTCTTTCCTCATCAAATGAAGTGCTGGATATTCATCAAGGAATACCACTATGCAAAACAAGAACTAGAGAAGCTATTAAAAAAACCGAGTGGCTTGTAGCATTTGCTAGTTTTGTAAAGAGGTCACTCCCGGTGAAGGGATCTCGGCTCTTTCCTCATCAAATGAGGTGCTGGATATTCATAAAGGAATACCGCTATGGAAAACAAGAACTAGAGCTACCTTTTTAAAACTTTTGATTCTACAATATCTTTAGTTTCTTTTCTTTTCATTAATCTCATTAATGAAGTCCCGTCATTTATGTTTCCCTAAACATCACAGAAAAAGAAACGAAAATTGAACGTACGCTTATGCCATCCGCATTCGCCACGGGGCCCCGTCATGCTCCGTTAGGTTACTTAACTAACGGCAGAGCGGAGGCTGGACTAGCGCGGGTGCAAAACATAAGCAACGTTTATTATATATAGCATTCGTCTCACGCGGTTATATGATCACATCACAGAACCAAGCAGCAGAAGTCAACATATGAAATATTGGATATATTAGGAGGTCCGTATTTTAAATTCAGCCAGTAAAGAAAAACACGGATTCCACAGTCGTGATGAATAGCCAAACCCACATTCTTAGACTCCTACGAGGGCGACAAGCAACCCTGCCAATTCTAGAGTTAAGAGACCCGGTCTCGACTCCTCGAGATAGCCTTCCACTGGACTCTAGAACCCGGTTACTTATGCTCCCCGCCTTGGGTCTATCCTAATGCGGAAAAGTAAATAATATACATCAATGGTGACATCATCCTCAACCCGGAAGTGTCCCAATAAAAGAATATTACATAAAATTTTTACATGAATGAAAATGAAAAACTCTCATCTCACGCAAAAAACCCCAGCTATTCATTCACGATAATCCAATACAACATATCACAGCAACACATAATATCATGTCATCAACGTAAGTAAATATGCGTATCCCAAATTTCGTTGACATATAGCAACGAGATTTGGGATACCCCACATATTACACTTACGGTCGCAGAAAAGAAATTAAAAACTACAATAATTAGAATCCGCATTTCCTTAGACATCATAAACCCGGAATATCTCATATTCCGAATTTCATGCCTAATCTATAAACCTTGCATTTTAGTCTCAATTCGAAATTACTTTTCAATAACTTAGTCGGGTAATTCAACAAGATTCCCGACTACCCGATCGAATACTCGTCGGGAACTTTAGTAGATGGCCACACCCCTGATGCCGTCGACCAAGTGCACTTAGGCGGAACACCGTGGCCGTGAGCACTCGAGTGGATGCTTTTGGCAACGGGGTTCTCCTAAAGTCACTTAGTCGGGGCTATGGGGTGTAAATACCTAATAAAGTTATCTGGCGAGTATTCGCGTACGATACGCGATTGCAACGGAGTTTCGATCCGAATCAAAACTTCATGGCAATTGATCAATAGAGACTAACATGCTAGATTTACAATCAAACTAGTTTTCATAAAACTAATTTAATGTGGATTCCAACTACTGTATCACATATCAAACTTAAACCCGAAATGATGTAAAAATTGCGACTACGAAACACTCCGTATTAGCCCAAATATGAAAGTTAACATCACATGCAAACTGGGCTAATCAAACATAACCATCAAACCCTAAACCCAACACCACAGAACACCAAACAAAAACGAACCCATTCTTTTACTAAAGAACCCGCGACGCCGGCCATTTTGGCATTCTCGCCAGCCAAACAACCATTTTATGTGTTCGTTTTTCACTGGTGTTCTAGTTACATCACATGTAACATTCTGCACATGTTTAAAAAAAATTTAGAGTGCTTTTGAAAATCAACAGAAACTAGGTTTCTTGGGTTTCGGTTTCGTAGTTGTTTCGTTTTCGTGATCTTAATAACACCGTATAATCTACTAGCTTTGTCTCAGATACCATGAAAGTGTTTCTTAGCACCACCACTAGGTTTTACTAGCATCAAGCATGCCATTTTAAAATTTTTGGGATGCTAATTAAGACTAAACAAGAATAAAAAATTAGATGATTAGGGTTTAACTATGATATCATAAACTATACTAAGAGATGGATGGCTACAACCTTTGTGGACCGTGTCCTTCTCTTCTAAAGCTCCGGGTTGTAGTCCCTATGACTCCACTAGGCTCCACTTAAAGAATGAACAAGCTTCCTTCGATGATGTGCCGAAGATGATCCACCCGAAGCTCCACTAATCCAAGCTACCTCTTCACTAAACTCTTTAGTGAAGGAAACACACTACACCAAAGTGCTAATCTAGTGTAAGATGGTGAAGTAGGGGCTTTGTTTGCTCACTAGGGTTCTCACAAGCTCAAGGGATCACAACTCATGTAAGGGATTGAGCTTGGAGGTGGAGGTGAAGAAGATGGAGAGAGCTAGAAAGCAAGGAGCTCAAGTGAGGAAAATAACTCAAGTGAAGAATGAAGTGTAGAATGGCTCTTCAAAGCTCACACATTATTGAAGCATACAATTTTCAACAATTAAAAATTGTAACCATGCTTCAATAGTGCAAGCAAATGAATAAAATAAACGACAAAGCCATGCTTGCCCATTCCACAAAAAGTCTCCCCATTTTCCACCTCATTTTTTCTATTTTCCAAAAATAGAAAATCCATACCATGCTTCATATAATATATATATATATATATATATATATATATATATGAGGATAATGGAGAAAAGAAGCCCTAGGAGGGATTTTCGTTAGGCGGTGTTGAAAAAATACACCTTCCAACATTTTATTCAACGATCGGCATCCATCATCATCATTTTTATCATCTAAGATGGGCATACACCAAATTTCACGTGGTTCTTCAACTTTTTCACTGTTGAATTGGCAATGTAAAAAGTTCTATTGTCGGTAAACCTTTTGTTTCGCACCCACTAAATCAACGGTGAAAAAGTGGTAGAATCGCATGAAATTTGGTGTATCTACATCTTAGATGATAAAGATGAAGATGGTGTATGCCGATCGTTGGAAAAAATGGTGGAGTGTGCATTTTTTTCGGATGCCATAGGAGGAAATTCCCTTCTGTAGCACATTTTCTCCATTATTCTCTCTCTCTCTCTCTCTCTCTCTATATATATATATATATATATATATATATATATACATATCACATATATATTAATATATATATATAAGCATATAATTAGTAAGAAATAATATTAGTCAATATACAATTATATCAAATATAAATATATATCATATTATTAAATCAACATTTGATTTAATAATCTGGTTATACCATACAAATGTGAGAATCAAGTCTGGTGCATAACGACGGATATTCAAAACCAAATATTTGTCGTTAGGCAAAACCCAGGCGATTTCCTCAAATATCACCAATTACAAAGAATTCTGATATATTGAGAATATAATCACTCAATTCCCAATATTCTACTCCCACTCAACATCCGTAATGCCATACAGATATGAGAATCAAGTCTGGTAAATACATACTCTGGAGTCAGAATCTATTTGGGAAAACAGTTTTCAATTAACACCGTACAGTAAAACTGAAACATGATAATGTTTCGAAGGGGTGGCCGGATATTCCTAATAATGCCTCTTCCACTATCCAAATTCATGACAGTAACCATATATTTTCTTGCCCTCACTCCAATCCCTTTTATATTTCTTTACTTCTTTCCTTCTGCACACCACACTTAGGCTAATTGGTTTTCTTCCTTCCCTATCTTTCGGCGCCTGCCTAAGGTTTGGAAAAAGACTATCCAATAAGTTGTTGGCTATAGTGCCCTCAAGACAATTATTGAATCGCAGGTACGCGATTGTGATGATTGAGGGAGGACCTATACCGGTGGAACAGTCTAACTCGAGATGATAGTATGCTATCTGGCTTGTCTTTATTATCATGTACATACTTTAGGTGGTATTACAGATCACTATTACATGTTGATAGAGCCCATAGGATTCTTGCTTGACTACCAGCATTATGATGGCGATCATATATATGAGAGCTGGGTGGTCTATAAGCACATCCTTAAATGTCCCTAGTCGTGGGAGTTTCGAGACTGGGCATCGATACTCCAGAGTAGACTAGTGTATACTTATCCAGACCCTGACGAGGGGCGGTGGCCGGTCTCATAAGCCATTGGTGTTAGTTAATCACTTAAGATAGTATATAGGTTCTCATTGGGTTATGAATACACCGGACGGATTCGCCGGGAACCTGCTAGATGGTATTATACCTATTGTCAGATTGCAGTTCCCAGGTGACATGAGTACAGCTTAATCTGTCGACCTGAGATCGTCATTTGTCTCGTGTGAGTTCCCACTGTGCTTTGATTACTACCCTACGACGGCTCAAAGGAGTCGTGCAAATAGGTTTTAGTTGGGTACAGTCCCGAGCCACATGGAGGCAGTGAGCGGATCGTCGGGGATTCGTCTCTCCCGGTATTGGGGGTTGATGTCGCGCAATGCACGGGTGGCCATCACCAAAAATCCTTGGACAAGGTAGTCGAGAATTACCGATCTAGGATCAATAGTTTCTCAGGTGGTGATGGGTTTCATACCGACACGAATTATCGCGTTATTAGGGGTCTGACTTTATCCACCCTCTAAACTCGATATGCGATACTCTTAGACGAACAAACCGGACTGTACGGAGATTGTCACTATCAGGCTCAGTAGGGGTACAGATGAGTTTACTCGTCGGCATTCTTTTCACTCAATATCTGGGTAGCCGTTACGTACAGCTAGTGCCGCCGACGTGCTTGTGGTTAAACCCACTGCCAGCGTATTGAAGAGTCTTTAGAGTCCCACACATAGAATTTTCACGGTTCAGGCGATATGGTGTAGATGACGTATGTTGGTACATACAGGTGTCCGATTAAATATGTGTACAGGCTGCACAGATTTTAATCGGATGGTTGATAATACTAGCGGCTTAGGACTAAGCCGGATTATTAAATCAGGTTTTGATTTAATAATTTATATGTGTATTTATATATATATTCTAGTATTATTGTTCACTATTCATTTTCTCTCTTGGCTATTCGTATTTTTTGTACGAATACGCGTATATGTATTTCGATAAATGTACGGGTTGTATTCCGTATTTATACGGAATAGCTTTTAGAAGTGGACACCTCATTTGTATGATTTTCCTTTTTGGAAATTCATTTGTTTTACAAATGAGGTGGAGGAGTGAGGTGGCATGAACATTGTTAAGCATGTAGAGAGGTATGGCATGGTTTTATTTTATTGCAAAAATGAGTAGAGATATTTTTTGTGTGCATGATTGAGAGAGAGAGGGGCAGCCACCATTCGACACATGCCTTGCTCATTTCTTTTTCTTGACTTGCTTCATTACTCATTCTCATTCTCAATCTCACTTGGAGAAAACACTTAGCCATTTCTTGAGTTTCTCATGCCATTGTTTTCTTCACCTCCTCTTCATCTTCTTGAGTTGCTCTTGAAGCATTTTGATGAGAGAAAAATTATAGTGAGATAATCCTACATCTCCACTCTCCATTGCTAGCAACCTTGGAGCGTCGGTTGCCTTGCTAGGCAAGGCTGAAGCTTGCGCCGTTTTCCTCGGGTGGATCATCGTAGATGGAGGAAGACTGGCAACCAAATTCGATCTGCAACACCTCAGGGAGCTTGGGAATGGTAGAAGACCGAAGGACATGATTCGTTTGGTATAACCATCTAACTCCTCTTTATATTGCTTGCTAGTATAGGGTTTAGGGTAGATCCGGGCATCGGGTTGTGGTAGCGCCAGTTTTAAAAATTTTTGTTCCGTATTTGGCCACGGTTTGATGGCCGGGGCGCTGCCATAACCCACCATAAGCATAATAGGTGTACTGTCCTAATACTAGGAGCTCTCTCAACCTGAGAGAAGGGAAAAAGAAAAGAAAACCAAATAATCTTATTCAATTTCTCCAGAACCGGAAACCATCCTCGAACTGAAACAAGTTTCTTCGAGTTCGTATGTAACTATACGATGGCATATCCAAGCAATATGGATCTTTGTAGTGATACGGAGTATCCTGGAGAAAAGCAAAGGAGAAGTAAGAGTGGCAATGATATACGCGGTTTGGTCATGAATGATAGTAGTCGCAATTTCCTTCGCTCTCATTCTAATTCCTTTATATGTCTTTACTTATTACCTTCTGTCACCATACTTAAGCTAATTGGTTTTCTTCCTTCCCTACCTTTCGACACCTGCCTTGGTTTGGAAGAAGATTATCCAATAAGTGTAATAAGTGTACTCTCCTAATAATAGGAGCCCTCACAACCTGAGAGAAGGTAAAGAGAAAAGATAGCCGAATAATCCTATTCAATTTTTCCAGAACCGGAATCCATCCTCGAACATAAACAAGTTTCTTCGAGTTCGTATGTAACTATACGATGGAATATCCAAGCACTATGGATCTTCATAGTGATACGGGGTGTTCTGAAAAAATGCAAAGGGAAAGTAGGAGCGGCAGGGATATATGCGACTTAATGACAATCCAAAAGCCAACGTGTTTAAGAAGGTTCGGTTAACTTAGTTCATGAGTTTTAGTTTAAGGTCGGGTCATGGTCGTTGCCAAAGAGAGAGAGAAAAGAAATACTCAGCGTGCACTCTAACCTAGATTAGATTGGTTAATAACTTTATCTAATCAGGATGTCTCCCACTATTTTCTCGAATTCTCCTTCAAACTCTAAAAGGAGAATTAGTCGGGATCATCTGAAAATCACCCGAGGATAACACCTACTCATCAATGGGAATCGGGACCCAACTATCATCGCATGATAACTTGATGGAAGCCACTCAAGTTACCACACTCCAGAAGGTATGCGCATTCCTGACACATTTCCTGTATATTTGAAACTCCCTATGTGGTTTTTGCCCCGAGCGCTTGACGAAGCCAAAACATCATAAGTCGCAACTCAAGTTCAACCCGTCATTATCCAGATTAATCTAGACCCATTCGTACAAGCTTCTGGCGAAGGTCAAAACAGCTGTATGCCTGTCCTAAATTAATGCATCTATCTATGTTACAGATAAGCACCCACTAGCTACCAAACACTATGCCTTGGCGAAGATCAAAACACATAGCATGAATACTAGTAGATACTTATCTGAAATGACAGAGGGTTACGGCTGGTTTTTGGCGAAAAACCTTTAACGTAATGAACTTAATATCGTTGACGGAACCGAATAACTTTGAAAAAGAGTGGTTTAGGCTCCGCTTTTAAAAACTAGTGGTTTTTAAGAAAACCGAGTAATCTACAGTATCATAAACTTTTGCTTAAGAGCTCACTCCCCGTGAAGAGATCTAGGCTCTTGCCTCCTAGAATCAGGTGCTGGATGTTCCTGAATGAACGCCACTATTCAAAGCAAAAGAATACAACTATAGAGAAATTATTACAAAAACGCAAACTTTTGCCCAAGAGGTCACTCCCTATAAAGGGATCTCGGCTCTTACCTCGTCGAATGAGGTGCTGGATATTCATAACTGAATACCGCTGTGCAAAGCAAAATGAAACGTCTGTAATAACGGTTTTTCAAAAATTGGTTCCAACAATATCATTTAGGTTTATTTTTCCTTGCATTAATCAAAATTAACGCAGTCCCATCAATTAAACCATATCACACCAGAAAAGAACGAAAATACAATGTACGTATATACCATCCGCATTCGCCACGGGGCCCCGTCATGCACCGTTAGGTTACTTAACTAATGGCAGCACGGGGGCTGGACTAGCGCGGACGCAAAACATATACAATATATACTAGTATATATAAATATATATATATATAACATTCGTCCTAGACATGATATAAGCAACATCACATAAAAGCGATAAGCAACACAGAATAACGGATAATTTAGGAGCCCCGGGTTTCCTTTGAGCCGCAAATGAAACCCGACGTTCCCCGGTCGTGTGGATAGCCTATGCAATGTATAACCAAGACCCTACGAGTGCGGCAAGTTACCCGTCAATCCCAGAAGTGAGGCAACCCCAATTAACAAGTGAATGGGCCACCCAGCACTTCACAGAATCTGGTAACTTGAGCACCCCTCCGTGGGTCATCCTATACCCCCTACGAGTGCGATGAATAGCCCGCCAATTCTAGAGTTAGGCATGTTGGCTATAGTGCCCTCAAGATAATTATCATAGTCGCAGGCAGGTGATTATGATGATTGAGGGAGGACCTATACCGGTAGAACGGTCTTACTCGAGATGATAGTATGCTATCTGGTTTGTCTTTATCATCATGTACAGCATTAGGTGGCATTACAAATCACTATTACATGTTGATAGAGCCCATAGGATTCTTGCTTGACTGCCAGCAGTATGATGGCGATCATATACGTGGGAGCTGGGTAGTCTATAGGCACATCCTTAAATATACCTAATCGTGGGAGTTTCGAGACTGGGCATCGATACTCCAGAATAGACTAGTGTATGCTGATCGAGACCCCGACGAGGGGCGGTGGCTGGTCTCACAAGCCATTGGTGTTAGTTTGTTCACCTAAGATGTATAGAGGTGCTCATTGGGTTATGAGTACACCAAACGGACTCGCCGGGAACATGCTAGTTGGTATTATACCTATTGTCAGATAGTAGTTCCCTGGTGACGTGTGTACAGGTTAGTCTATCGACCTGAGATCGTCATTTTTCTCATGTGAGTTCCCACTGTGCTTTGATTACTACCCTACGACGGCTCAAAGGAGTCGTGCAAACAGGTTTTAGTTGGGTACAGTCCCGAGCCACATGGAGGCAGCGAGCAGATCGTCGGGGGATTCGTCTCTCCCGGTATTAGGGGTTGATATCGCGGTTGTGCACAGGTGGCCATCACCAGAAATCCTTGGCCAAGGTAGTCGAGAATTACTGATCTAGGATCGGTAGTTTCTCAGGTGGTGATGGGCTTCATACCGACACCAAATGTCGCGTTATTAGGGTTCTGACTTTATCCACCCCCTAGACTCGATATGCGATACTCATAGACGAATGGACCGGATTGTACGGATATTGTCACTGTCGGGCTCAGTAGAAGTTTCAGGATGGGTTTGCTCGTCGAACTCCCTTTCGCTCAATACCTGGGTAGCCGTTACGTACAGCTAGTTCCGCTGACGTGCTTGTGGTTAAACCCATTGCCAGCGTATTGACGAGTCTTTAGAGTCCCACACAGAGGGTTTCCCTGCTTCGGGCGAAACGATGTAGAGGCCGTATGGTTTTACGGCAGGGTTCAATCACATACGTGTACTTGTGTACGGATGATGTTCGGATGGATAATACTAGTGGGCTTTGGTTTAAGCCGGATCCTAGTATTATATTTGTTGGATTATTTTCGTCTCCTTGTATTCGTATTCTTCGGAATACGGATGCAGGTATGTATATACAGTTGAGAGGTATTCTTGTAATTTATTACAAGATTACTTTTAGAAGATTACACCTCATCATGGTTTAGACCTTTTTGGATTAAAAGGTTATTGAGGTGTAGGATGAGGTGTTTATTGCATTTTTGTGGCATGGCTAATTAGTGACCCATGGTTACTATTCTAGCATACTTAGGATTTTTGTTTGTTGTGAGATTATGTTGACTTGAGATATTTTTTATTGACTAAGATATTTTGGAGACATGGACATTTATGTGATGGCTCCATTATTTCTTATCACACTCATACAACAAACAAAAACACAAGCCATTATTCATTTCTTTCTCTCTCTCTTGAGTTGCTCTCAACACCTCATTCTCATGGCATCTTCTTCTTCCTCTAGCTCCACCCAAACCCTCTGATGAGTTGAGAATCCTTGGTTGTTTTGAGACAAATTAATCCTTCATCACTCTCTATTTCATCTATGGTATCTAGAGTGGCGATCTAGGTTCCCTAGTTGCCTCGGATATGAGGTTGGAGCTCGTTGCATAGACTCTCGGGTGGATCATCTTTGATGGAGGGAGACCGGAGATCAAGCTTGATCAAGGAAGCCCCTAGGAGCTTGGGATGATTGTTGAAGACCGAAGGACACGGATCTATTCGGTATAACCATTCTAACTCTTTTCCATATTTTGTTATCTAGGGCTTATGGGTAGATCCTGGTAATTGGTTGTGGTAACGCCAAGTTTTATAAATTTTTGTTCCGCATTTGGTCACGGATTGATGGCCGGGGTGCTGCCGTAACCCAACAAGGCCCCCTCCGTCTCAACGCCATGAGATGCGGGCCCATTGCTCTCTAGAACCCGGCTACTCAAGCACTCCACCGCGGGGTAATTCTAGTATAGAAAAGAAAAGTATATATACAATGGCGACATCGACCTCAACCTGGTAGTGCCCCAATCAAAGAATATACAACCTGGCAGAGGCGGCGTCCACATGTCGGACGCTCGCCCCGCAATACCGAATGTACAAATGAATCTGAATTGTACTATTACCACTACACCATAGGCTATCCAACACGACAATCCAACCATAATATCAGCACAATCAGAACATCAACGTGAATATCATGTTCACAAACCTGTCTAGTTGAACATATAGCAACTAGTCGGGTTGTACCACTCAATGATATTCACGGTCGCAGCTATTAACATATGCACTCATAAACACGTATCCAAAATTTCGATCGACAAAAACTTTTCCACAGTGGCCCTAAATGCAAAACAGCACTCAAACAAATCTGAGCCAAAACCATGCATCCTAAAAATCATATTTCCATGAACTAGAGCCCCAGAAATAATTTGGGGCACTGTAGCCCAAAAGCGCGGCGGTTCAGCCGCAAAATGTGCCATTTTGCTTCTGTTCCGCAGCCGAATTTTGGAGTTAGGTGCCCAAATTTTTTTCTCAGCTTTAGTTTTTCCTGCACATAATTTTAATACAACCAAAATATTTTTTTGAACTTTGAAATTCGAACAGCAAGCAACAATTTTGGAAATACGATTCAGAAAATTCCGTCGATCGATACTTTAGACTTGTGCAAAGTAGCTAGTGAAGGTTTATGGGGTGGCTTTGATACTATGCTGGGGTTTACTAACGCCCTGGCTATATACCGTGGCCGATGCGGAACAAAAAATGGTGTTTAAAAATTTTGGCGCTAAAAACCCGTCCTATAATCGAACCATAAACCTACACTAACTAACAAAAGAAGGCTCTAACTACTGTGATAGAAGTGTTTTACCGAATGAACCGTGTCCTTCGATCTTCTACCATCTTCCTTAGCTCCATGAGGTCTCCTTGAACGAGCTTGACCGTCGGTCTTCCTCCATCGAAGATGATCCACCCGAGAGATGTAGCTCATGGCTCTAGCTCCACACCAAGAATCTAGTGGAGCAACTAGTGTTAGTTATATGTATGCCCTAGAGGCTATTACTGTACATGCGATATATATTGTAGTGGATGCTTGGACATATATAGGGAGGACTTTCTTGCTCGACATGATAGTATGCTATCTGGTTGCACTTTATCTTAACAAGTACACTTATTTTCTCTCTATTACATGTTGATAAAACCCTTAGGATGAGTACTTGACTACCAGGATTATGATGCAGATCATACTACTGGAGACAGGGTAGTCGGTAAGTACATCCTTCAAAAGTTCCTAGTCGTGGGAGTATCGAGACAGGGCATCGATACTCCAGAGTAGACTAGTGTATACGCTTCTCAACCCATATGATGGGCGATGGATGATCCCACATCCATTAGTGTTTGACATCAGAGAAGGTATACGGGGGCTCAGTGGAGACTGGGTACACTGAACAGATTCGCCGAGAACTCCTAGATGGTATTATACCTATCGTCGGATAGCAGTTCTTTGGTGACACTGGTACAGATTAGTCTGTAGACCAGAGATCGTCATAGAGTCTTGTGTGAATCCTACCGTGCTTTGATTTCCACCATACCACGGTCAAGAGATCGTGCAAAAAGGTGGTTTTTGGGTACAGTCCCGAGTCACGTGGAGGCAATGAGCGATAGGAAGGGTTTCGTCTCTCCCGGTATTGGGAGTTGATGTTGCGCTATGCTCGATTGTCCATAACAGGAAATCCATGGCCAGAGTTGCTGAGATTTACTGGTAAGTGTTATCAGTAGTTTCTCGAACCGTTATGGACCTTGTATCGGCATGACTTATCAGGCTATTGGGGTCTGACATTATACCACCCCCCAGGCTGTGATATGCGATATATCTGATGAAGAGACCGGACTGTACGGTAGTGTTACTGATTGGATTCGTAGGAGTATGAGCAGGCTTGCTCGTTGTTCTTCTGATCGCTCAATACCCGGGTGGCCGTTACGTTTGGCAGACCGCTTGCAGCTTGTGGGTGTTTTATATGATCATCACCTACTGCCGGTATATTGACGAGTCTTTAGAGTCCTACACAAAGGTTTCCTGGTTCAGGCGAAATGGAGTAGGAGTACATATGTGATATGTGCGGGACCGAGATTAATGCGATATGTGATACCGCATTCTATTCTCCCGACTTGTGACATTGGTCGGTTATATGTGATATAGCCGGGTTATCGGATCAAGTGTTGATTCGATAAGTTGTTGCATTTAATGTTAGTCGGTTATACACGAAATAGCCGGATTATTAAATCAAGTGTTGATTTAATAATTTAATGTATAATTATATATTTGATATATTACATTACATTAACTAATATTAGCTCACTTAAGTATTCATTTTTCTCACTTATGATACACTTTACATATATGTGATATATGTATTGTTTTCTTTTTTGCACACTAAATATATATGTGATATATATAAGTGTGTCATGCTAGGTTACACTTGCAACATAGTTGTGTGAGACTTACACAATGCTAGGGTTAATGTTAAGGTTTTATTTATTATTAAGTAAATTCAAAATGGTGGAATTGGTCATGGTTAGGGTTTGTAGAAACTTGTAAAACCATTGACTTTGTCCACCTCTTTTGTTTTACTTAAAGATATTTATTAACCTAACCTTTAACCCTTAGCCATGGTTTAGTCTCTACAATGGTTAGTGTATGACATATACTCACCATGGTTGCATTTCTAACCTCATTTGATTATTCTTTCATCACTTGCTTCATCTTCTTCTTCCAAATGAAAAGAGTTTTCTAGGGTTTGAAAAGGTGATGAAAATTGTGAGAAAATTAAATCTAAAGTGAGACCACTTCCTACTTCATCATCCTATACTATTAGCCATTTAGTTTAGGGTGTTTGCTTCACTAATCTCACCATTAGTGAAGAGATAGCATGAGCTAGTGTCTCCTCGACGTAGATCATCTTCGGCCTCAAAGACTTCGATGCAAGCTTGTTCATTTCTTCATGGGAGCCTCTCTAGAGTCCGGGAGTTTGTGATCGCAGTGAAGGGACTACTACACGGAGCTATTGAAGTGAAGGACCGGTCTACAAAGGTTGTATTTCTTGTTCACTTTAGTTGCAAAGTTGTTTGCATTATGATTCGTCGGATTTTCTAATAACGATTCTAGGGTTATGGTTTACTAGAACGGGAAAATTTTAAATTGGCATGGTTGATGCCACCCGAAACCTTGCTGCCGTGCTAGGAAACCCAACAGTGGTATCGGAGCCTAGCTAGAAAATTAGACGATGTTTGCTAGGATTACGAAACCGAAACTACTCCGAAACACCCGATACGAAAACTTGGTTTCTGTCGAATTTAAAAAGCCTTCAAAAAAATTTTTAAACAACTGCAGAATATTGTATGAAATGCAACATGAACACAGTGCAAAATTGAACCCCCCTCGACGGTTTTTGGCTTTCCAGATGCACCTTAAAACCGGTGTGCTCAGTTTTGTGAGGGACTACAGGGTTGAATTTTGCAGTGTGTTCCAGTCTCTGGGTTTTGGGGTTTCAGGTGTTGTTTGTTTTTCCTAAATTTGCATGTGATGTTAACTTTCTGCAAAGGCAATTCGGAGTATTTCGTAATCGTAATTCTAACATGTATTCGGGTAATTTAGACGATGTTAAAAAGTTCGAACGGATATCAATAACCCAATTTTTCCCCCGCTGGAAATTTTTCAAGAGTTGGATTTTTTCCGAGTTTAAAATTTTCAGAAAATCTTGCAAGCGATTCTGTGGACCCTCTAGAAGAACGAAACCTTAACTCAATTATGTGACCGTCAGAGCCGCCATCAAACCCTAGGGTTTGTGGTAGTTCAGCGGTGCCACATGTGAGGCATTGGTTGACTCTTCTACGGCTGGTTCATAGGAGCTGTGGCAGTTTCTGGGTACTTATTGAACTCCGCTCAAGTGTTGAGCTTATTGGGAAATTTTGGGTGCTTGATAATTCGATCGAAAAGTTTAACTTTGTCTAGTTATCTGTGATTGTGATACAATATTTGGAATCCACATAATTGGTTATTTGATAACTAGTTTGAATTTTATAAATCTAGCAGTTTAGTCTCATTTGATCGGTTGCCACGGAATTTTGATATGGATCGAAAGTCCGTCGCAATTACATAGTGTACGCGGATACTCGCCAGGTAACCTTACTAGATAGTCACGCCCCATAGCCCCGACCAAGTGACTGTAGGAGAACCCCGTCGCCAAAAGCATCCGTTCGGGTGCTCACGGCCGCGGTGTTCCGCCTTAGTACACTTCGTCGACGTCATCGGGAGTGCGGCGGTCTATTAAAATTTCCGACGAGCATTCGATCAGATTATCGGGAATCTTGTTGAATTACCCGACAGGTTATTGGAAAGTGTTTTCAATATCGAGACTAAAATGCGGGATTTATAATTGTTAGGCATGTGATGTCCAAGGAATTCATTTGGTTAGGCATGAAATCCAAAGTATGAGATACATTGGGTTTATGATGTCTAAGGTGGTTGCGGATTCCAATTGTTGTAGTTTTTCACTTTCTTTTCTGCGACCGTAAGTGTAATATGTGGTGTATCACTGGTTTCATTACTATATGTCAACGATAATTGGGATACACATATTTACTTACGTTGATGACATGTGATGTTATGTGTTGCTGTGATATGTTATATTGGATCATCGCGTTTTGAATAGCCGGATTTTTTTTATGTGAGATGGGAGTTTTTCATTTTCATTCATGTAAAAGCTTGTATGTAATATTCTTTTATCGGGGCACTTCCGAGTTGAGGATGATATCACCATTGTATATTATTTACTTTTCCGCATTAGGATAGACCCAAGGTGGAGAGCACAAGTAACCGGGTTCTAGGGTCTAGTGGGAGACCATCTCTAGGAGTTGAGACCGGATTTCCTAACTCTAGAATTGGTAGGGTTGCTTGCCGCTCTCGTAGGGGTCTAGGGATGTGGGTTTGGCTATTCATCACGACCGTGGAATCCGCATTTTTACTGGCTTAAATAAAACACGGAATTCCAAGTATATCCAATATTTCATATGTGATTCTTCTGCTGCTGATATTCTGTGATGTGATCACTTGATATGTTCTGAGACGAATGCCTATATTATATATATATATGAGATATAATAAATATTGCTGCTTTCGTTTCTTATGTGATGCTTAGGAAGCATAACAGATGGGACTTCATTAATGAGATTAATGAAAGAAAAAGAAACCTAAAGATGTTGTAGAAACTTGTTTAAAAACTGGTAGCTCTAGTTCTTGTTTTGCATAGCGGTATTCCTTATAGAATATCCAGCACCTTATTCGATAAGGAAAGAGCCGAGATCCCTTCACCGGGAGTGACCTCTTTAGCGAAACTAGCAGATGCTACAACCCACTCGGTTTGTCTTTTGATTGCTTTTATAGTTTTTGCTTTGCATAGTGGTATTTATGAAATATCATGCACCTCATTAGATGAGGAAAGAGCCGAGATCCCTTCACCGGGAGTGACCTCTTCAGCAAAACTTGTAAAATCCTAAAAAACACTCCTTTTCAAAATCACTCGATTCTACGACGATATCAAGTTCATTACGCAAAGGGTTTTCTTAAAAACCTGTCGTAGCTCCCCGTCATTTCAGATAAGTGCTACTTAGTATTCGTGCTACATTTGTTGGCCTTCGTCAAGGCATAGTGTGCGGTAGCTAACTAGTGCTTATCTTCTTTAGCATGAGATGCGATTGGATTAGGGTAGTCGTGCGACTTTGTTGGCCTTCGTCAAGGGTCATGCGGGTGGGTTTAATTCAATCATGAAATGTACGGGTTGAACTTGACTAGCAGCTGTTGGAGATAGTGCCCTCAGAGTCAATTATTGGATCACAGGCACGTGATTGCAATGATTGAGGGAGGACCTATCCCGGTAGGACAGTCTTACTCGAGATGATAGTATGCTATCTGGTTTATCTTTATCATCGTGTACTGCTTTAGGTGACCTG
Organism: Agapanthus africanus; assembly: GCA_030015575.1. NCBI lineage: Eukaryota > Viridiplantae > Streptophyta > Magnoliopsida > Asparagales > Amaryllidaceae > Agapanthus > Agapanthus africanus. The sequence continues at coordinate 202,272,265 of CM057345.1, read as the reverse complement.
ACATGTCGCTATTGCACGTTGATAGAGCCCCTAGGATTCTTGCTTGACGACCAGCAGTATGATGGCGATCATATACGTGGGAGCTGGGGTCTATAAGCACATCCTTAAAATGTCCCTAGTCGTGGGAGTTTCGAGACTGGGCATCGATACTCCATTAGTAGACTAGTGTATACAGTCGAGACCCCGACGAGGGGCGGTGGCCGGTCTCACAAGCCACTGGTGTCAGTTGGTTCACCTAAGATGTATACAGGTGCTCATTGGGTTATGAGTACACCGGACAGGACTCGCCGGGAACCTGCTAGTTGGTCTTATACCAGACGTCAGATAGCAGTTCCCTGGTGACATGTGTACAGGTTAGTTCATCGACCTGAGGATCGTCATTTGTCTCGTGTGAGTTCCCACTGTGCTTTGATTACTACCCTACCACGGCTCAAAGGAGTCGTGCAAACAGGTTTTAGTTGGGTACAGTCCCGAGCCACATGGAGGCAGTGAGCGGATCTTCAGGGGTTCGTCTCTCCCGGTATTGGGGGTGAGGTCGCGCTGTGTCTAGGAGAGCCATTACGCAAAGCCCTCGGCCGAGGCAGGAGATTTACTGGTAGGTATTCCAGTAGTATCTCAGGGCGTTCTGGGCTACACTCCGACACGACTTGTACCGCTTTTGGGGGTCTGACTTTCACCAACCCCCTAGGCCCGCCATGCGATACTCATAGACGAACGGACCGGACTGTACGGATATTGTCACTGACAGGCTCAGTTGGGTGTCGGGGTGAGCTTCCTCATCGACGTCCCTTTTGGTCAATAGCTGGTGGCCCGTCATGTATTGGCTTATACCTCTGACGTGCCAGTGGTTAAATCCACAGCCATAGTATTGACGAGTCTTTAGAGTCCACCACACTTTCAGTTACTCAGCTTTCGGGCGAAACGCTGTAGAGGCCGTATGGAGATATGGCAGGATCCGATCAGATACGTGCGGTATTGCACGGATCAGGATCGGACAGTTTTGTACTTGTGGCCGTATGGTTATATGGCAGGGTTCGATCAGATACGTGCGGTATTGCACGAATCAGGATCGAACGGATTTTACTAGCCGGTTTTGGTTTAAGCCGGTACTAGTTCAGTACAGTGTAGATTTGTCTCATTGCATTTGTATCCGGTCGGAATACAGATGCGGGTGTGTATGCACAGTGTCGGGGTTTTCCTGTAATTTATTACGGGACCAGTTTTCTGGAGTTGCCAGTTTGCATTCCGTTCCGGCCGGTTTTCCTTTGTTCTTTTCCCCGCCGGACTTTTCCGATGGAGGGGGTAATTTGCAGTTTTGCAAATTACACTTTGTGGGGGGGTTTTCTTGCATAAAGTTTGATTATGATAGATTTCATTTCTTTCATCCATCACTTGATTTAAATGAGAAGTGAAAGGTTATGGAGTGCATAGTGTTTTAAGCATGGTTGTTGTTTTCTTTGACCTTGGATATGGTCACCTCCTTGTGCTCCTACACTCACCTCCCTTTTGGATTATGTCTCATTCCTCCACCCTTCTCATTCTCACTTGAAGATGATAAGTTTTTTCATGAGAAGAAAAAGAAAGAGAGAAGAAGAAGAAGAGAGTTTTCCTTCTTGAGAGTTTCATTCTTCTTGATCTCATTTCCATGCTAGAAAAATGCAAGCACCATTTTTCTAGTCTTGATTCCTCCATCATGGCAACTTAACCCCATTGAGTCAAAGCATCTTCTACACTACTTCCTACAGCAAATCTTGAGCATGTCGAGTTGCCGGCTTCATGCTCGAGTTGCCTCGGTATTGAGGCGGGAGCCCGTAAAAGACGAAGGCGATGTGGTGCCCTTTCCGGGAGGAGGCGACGATATGGAGACTACACTTTCCGCGGGAGATCGGGGCGATGATGAGAAGACCGGAGGACTCGGATCTCTTGGTATACTTCTTTCCCATCTCTTGTTTGCTAGTTAGGTTAATGGTAAACGATCCGGGTTTTCTTTGTCCGCGGTAGCGCCGGTTTCCGAGCAAGGAAAAATTTTGATTCCGCAATTTGGCCTCGAGTAAGACGGCCGGGGCGCTGCCGTGGCGCAACATGGTATCAGAGCCACGCCATTAACCTTACCTAGCTTCGTTTGATGTGTTTGCATTTCCGATCGACCAAAATTTCCAAAAACCGTATTTTTTGTTCACATCAGTTTCTGTTGAAATATTTTGGTCTCGAAAAATTTTTCAGGTTGTAAAATATTGATGTACTGGAAAATCTAAGAGCTCTGTAAAAATTCGATGAAGTGACTCCACAGTTGGAGCGCGGAACCGCCGCGAAAACCCCCTTTGTGCGGCCCTTCCGCCGCGCACTATTCACATCACTTCACCATTTTTTTACAGAGGCCTTCTGGGCTTAAAATATGGGCTTTGGAATATTAAAGTTGGGCCAATTGTTTCTGTGAGTGCTACAGTTTTCTTTGGGGCCCACTTGTTAATTGTTTGATTGATCGGAAAATTTTAAACACATTATTTCACAGTATTTACATTATATCTGCGACCGTGAATGTCACTCGATCGGTAAATCCGGTCTAACTGCTATAGCCCGGTTAGACGGATTTGCGAACGTGACTTTCACGTTGATGTTCTATGTTTATGCTGTGATGTTGCGGATCGGTCGTGGGGGATAGCCTGGATGCAATGCTAGTACAGTTTTGGTGTATTATGTACATTTGATATTGCGGGGCGAGCGTCCGACATGTGGACTGCCGTCACTGCCTGTTTGTATTATTCTTTTGGGGCACGACCTGGTTGCGGTCGATGTACCCGGTGTATGTATATTTTACTTTCTGTACTAGGGTTACCCCGCGGTGGGGTGCACGGATAGCCGGGTTCTGGAGGGCAACGGGCCCGCATCTCAGGGCATTGAGACGGAGGGGGCTTCAGTCCAGGATTGGCGGGCTATTCGCCGCACTCGTAGGGGGTACAGGTTGACCCAGGAGGGGTGCCCAAGTTACCGGATTCCGTGAAGTGCTGGGTGGTCCATTCACGGTACTGAAGGGGGCTGCCTCGCTTCAGGTTTTGGCGGGTGACTTGCCGCGCCCGTAGGGGTCTAGGATTTCATTGCACAGGCTATCCACACGACCAGGGGAACGTCGGGTTTCAGCAGTGGCTCTGTGAAACCCGGGGCTTCCAGATATCTGTATTGTTCTGTGATGCTGTACATTTCTGTGATGTTGCATTTTATTCACGCCTTGAGCGAAATACTATATATTGGTATATATATTAGTAGATGTTGTATATGTTTTACATCCGCGCTAGTCCAGTCCCCGCTCTGCCGTTAGTTAGCTAACCTAACGGGTGATGACGGGACCCAGTGGCGAATGCGGATGGCATATACGTACGTCAGTATATTTTCGTTCTTTTTGGTGTGATCAATTGATGGGACTGTATTGATTCGGATCAATGCAAGATAAACAAACCTAATTCTGATGTTGTTGGAACATTTTTCAAAAAGCTGTTATTGCAAGGACGTTCACTTTTGTTTTGCATCGTGGTATTCATTTGGAATATCCTGCTCCTCAGTCGACGAGGCAAGGGCCGAGATCCCTTCACCGGGAGTGACCCCTTGGACAGAAGTTCGCGTCAGGGCATTAACTTCACTATAGCCGATTACTTTTGCTTTGCATCGTGGTATTCAGTTGGAATATCCTGCACCTCATTCTACGGGGAAAGAGCCGAGATCCCTTCACCGGGAGTGACCTCTTTAGTAAAGGTTTTCGTCACTATATTTTTATAAAAGTTATCCAGTTCCTTCAACGATATCAAGTTCATTACGTTAAAGGTTTTCGCCAGAAACCATTCGTAGCCCTCCGTCATTTCGGATTAGTATTGCTTAGTATTCGCGCTACGTTTGTCGTTGCTATTCGCCGAGGCGTAGTGTGCGGTAGCTCTGTAATGCTTTCTGTCGCATGGATATGTGGATTGGTTAGGACAGTCGTGCGACTTTGTTGATTATTCGTCAAGGGTCGTGCAGGTGGGTTTAACGCAATCAAGATAATGACGGGTTGAACTTGACTAGGACCTTTTGATTTGTTGATTATTCGTCAAGGTCACTTGGGTCCTAGGGGTAAAAATCATATCGGGAGTTTCAAAAGAACTGAAACTTGCCAAGCATGCGCATACCTTCTGGAGTATGGTGACTTGAGTGGATTCCGTCAAGTTATCATGCGATGATAGTTGGATCCCGATTCCCACTGATGAGTTGGTTTACTCCTCGGGTGATCCCGACTAATTCTTCTTTTAGGTTTGGAGGAGAATTTGAGATACAGTGGGAGGTTTCCAGATTAGATAAAGTGGTAACCATTATGATCTAGGTTAGAGTGCACGCTGAGTGTTTCTTCTCTCTCTCTCTGGCAGCGACCATTGACCCGACCCTGGACTATGACTCAGTGACCAAGTTGACCGAACCTTCTTAACACTGGCTTTTGGATTGTCAGAGTTGCAGACCTCATTGCCACTCCTACTTTTACCCTTTTCTCCAGGACACCCCGTATTACTACGAACGTCCACTTCCATTGGACAAAACCATCGTATGGTTAGATACGAACTCGAAGGAATTCGAGGATGGTTTCTGGTTCTGGAGAAAACGGATCGGATTATTCAGTTGTCTTTTCCTTTTACCCTCTCTCAGGTTACGAGTACTCCTTGGTTTAGGGGTAGTACACCTATTACGCAAATTGGATTGTCTTCTTCCAAACCTTAGGCTGGTGCCGACCGGTAGGGAATGAAGAAAACCAATTAGCATAACGATGGTGTGCAGAAGGTATTAAGTTTAGACAAAGCAAGGGATTAGTAAGAGGGCAAAGTAAATTGCAACAGATATTCACGACCAAACCAAATATTTCGTTACCACTCCCACATCACCTTTGTATTTCTCCAGGACACTCCGTATCACTACGAAGATCCACAGTTTATTTGGATACTCCATCGTATGGTTATATACGAACTCGAATGGAACTTGTTCCAGTTCGGGGATGGATTCTGGTCCAGGAGAAATAGGAATAAAGTACATTCAGGTGTCTTTTATCTTCACCTTCTCTCGCGTTGCGAGTGCTCCTAGGATTAGGACAGTACACCCTTTATGCTTATTGGATAGTCTTCTTCCAAACCATAGGCTGGTGCCGAACGGTAGGGAAGGAAGAAAACCATTTGGCCTAAAGGGGTGTGCAGAAGGTAAAGACTAAAGACATATGAAGGGATTTGGAGAGGTGGCAAAGAATTATACGGTTATAGTTGTGAATTTGGATAATGGAAGAGGCATTACTAAGAATACCGGGATACCCCACCGAAACATTTCAATGTTTCAGTTTCACTGTGTACTGTTAAAAGAAAACTGATTTCCCGATTAGATACTTACTCCAGGGTATGTATTTACCAGGTATGATTCTCACATCTGTATGGTTTTACAGATGATGAGTGGGAGTAGGTTATTGGGAATTGGGTGATCATCCTCATTATATCGGGATTCGTTGTAATCGGTGATATTTGAGGAAATCACCTGGGCTGTTTGCCGGTCGGCAAATATTTGGTTTTGAATATCCGCAGTTATGCACCAATTTCAAATTGATATATCTGTACGTCTATTTTCATAGAGTGAGATATACCTTTCTGAAATTATGTCTATGACATTTACCTATATCAGTGGATGGTTAGGTAAGGAGCATTAAACAGCGGTGTAATTCTTCTTAACCACAAGTACAGTTTTCAACCTACGACACACAGTGAAAGAGTTTTTAGACTCAGCGGACTTATACAGAGTATTGTATGTTGTCCAGTGTCCATCAGGACAGAGGGGTTGGTCCTCGTACTATATTCGGTTTACTTATGACTTCTCTAGATTTTAGACAGCTGTTTCGTGGAAACACAGGGTCTAAGTTTTGAGGAGTTATAGGTATTTGAATAGAGTAGAGTACCAGGTGTAGCAAGTATCGGGATTCTTCAAAGAGATTGATGATGTAGATACTTGTGTATGATATTCAGTTGATAGTAATGATGAAGACAGATTGCTTCTCTTTCAGGTTACTCATAATTGGAAGCATTCCTAAGTTGAGTAACGCTGATCGACCTCCTTCCATTTAGTTGACATGCACTGGAGATAGTTGCATGATTTGAATCTGGTTCAATTGAATCAGTGCCTCTGGTTCTATATTGGATATAGAACAGTTCATATCTTAACGATGTTAAGGTACGGGGAGTTGTCCAGCTTATGATTAAAACCAGACACTGGACAACTCAAGGCACGTTTCTGTAATGGCTGTTTGTGGGTTGACCCAGGCTATGACGAGGGTTGATTTTCTACCATCTGGATGAACAATAGCAATATTGTTCTAGACTCGCCACAGTTTTTATTAAAAATGGATTTTTTCAGAAAAAGTAGTGGGAGTATGGTAGAACTGGAAGTGATTCCAGAACCACAAACGATTACTGAAGATTTGATAAGGAACCTAAAGATTCAATCTGATTTGACATTCCATTGGCCACTCCGCATATAAGGTGGGTAACTTCAGGCACCCGAGAGGTACTCCGGTAGCCTCAATGACGGTGACAGGGAAGTTCTTGTTTACCCACACTTGCCATTGTTGTTGTTCCAGGCTGCGAAACCCGGCAGGAGGATGAGTATAGCGTCGTTCTAAACTAGCTTTGGAAGTGCACGTCTATATGACTCTTGCAGAGGGTTGTCGTAGTCAGTGGGAGCAGCAGAAGCATTGGTGGACTTCTTGCTTATGTCTATTTATAGACTAAGGCAGATATAGCGGAGTTAGATCATCTGTTTCTGATGTGACAGTCATGGGTTTGACGTCATCAGAATAGGGGATGGATCTGTTGAGAAGGTAGTAGGAAGTGATATTCCTATACTACGATCGGTTATACTTTGGACGTCACACAGTAGTTTCTCCACAAGGGACTTGGATATTATATCAGACATACTGGTTACTAGATCTATGGTTTTAGATCTAGATTTGGGTGGTTTCCCAATCAGGGTATCTTGACAGCATTCTATGAGTATTTAGAATGGACGACTCCTGACACGGTAGTACACCTGCAGTTGATGGATTCACCCTCTCTAAAGGTGTCTTATAGACTAAAGGGGAGAGGGATACTCATGACTGGCAGATCACTTGCTTAGGCAATTGAGTCAATCATGAGATGTCAAGTACCACACCAGATGTTGTTCTTGCACTAGATGCAATAAGTTGATATCGATCCAATCCTGGAGAAACAGTCGGAAGCAGTTTTAGAACATAAGTGAATGTTCTAGGGATATGATAACGGCTGTCTCCTTTAGGAGACGGTTATCACTCCAGGCTTCCAAGGTGACATGGACGACAAGGAGGTTGTCAGAGTTATAGTTCTCCCTCTGACGAGGGGCAGTATTTTGGACAGGTGGTCCAAGGCAATACTGAGGGAGGCATGGCGCAGGATACTGATTAAGTTCAGTTAACAATACAGTCTAAGAAGTTTGGATTTGGAGTTCATTTATGAACTAGGTCCCATCAGACATCCAGACGTTCCAAGACAGGTATTGCTCATTTCGGGAGATGGTTTTCTCCACGAACATGAGATATAGAGAGACATAGAAAGAAACATCCCTGCGGATCCACTCACTGAGGCTATTCCTCGAACGCAAAAGTTTCGCAAACGGGTTTTGTGAGACTGACTAGTAGAGGAGTTGGGTGTTCGGTATCACACGGGCTGTGAGTATGCGACATCGCAATAATTAGCCTTGAGTGCAAGTGGGAGATTGTTGGAGATAGTGCCCTCAGAGTCAATTATTGGATCACAGGCACGTGATTGCAATGATTGAGGGAGGACCTATCCCGGTAGGACAGTCTTACTCGAGATGATAGTATGCTATCTGGTTTATCTTTATCATCGTGTACTGCTTTAGGTGACCTGACATGTCGCTATTGCACATGTATACAGTCGAGACCTCGACGAGGGGCGGTGGCCGGTCTCACAAGCCACTGGTGTCAGTTGGTTCACCTAAGATGTATACAGGTGCTCATTGGGTTATGAGTACACCGGACAGGACTCGCCGGGAACCTGCTAGTTGGTATTATACCTGACGTCAGATAGCATTTCTCTGGTGACATGTGTACAGGTTAGTTCATCGACCTGAGATTGTCATTTGTCTCGTGTGAGTTCCCACTGTGCTTTGATTACTACCCTACCACGGCTCAAAGGAGTCGTGCAAACAGGTTTTAGTTGGGTACAGTCCTGAGCCACATGGAGACAGTGAACGGATCTGCAGGGCTTCGTCTCTCCCGGTATTGGGAGTGAGGTCGCGCTGTGTCTAGGAGAGCCAGAACATGAAAAGTCCTTGGCCAAGGCAGGAGATTTGCTGGTAGGTATTCCAGTAGTATCTCAGGGTGTTCTGGGCTACACTCCGACACGACTTGTACCGCTATTGGGGGTCTGACTTTTACCAACCCCCTAGGCCCGCCATGCGATGCTCATAGACGAACGGACCGGACTGTATGGATATTGTCACTGATAGGCTCAGTAGGGTGTCAGGATGAGTTCGCTCATCGACGTCCCTTTTGGTCAATAGCCGGTAGCCCGTCACGTATGGCTGATACCTCTGACGTGCTAGTGGTTAAATCCACAGCCATAGTATTGATGAGTCTTTAGAGTCCACCACACTCAGTTACTCAGGTTTCGGGCGAAACGCTGTAGAGGCCGTATGGAGATATGGCAGGGTTCGATCAGATACGTGCGGTATTGCACGGATCGTGATCGGACGGTTTTTACTAGCCGGTTTTGGCTTAAGCCGGATCCTAGTATTAGATAGTGTAGTTTTGTCTCTTTGCATTTGTGTTCAGTGGGAACACAAATGCGGGCATGTATTTGCAGTAGCGGGGTTTTCCTATAATTTATTACGGGATCAGTTTTCTGAAGTTGCCAGTTTGCATTCCGTTCCGGCCGGTTTTCCTTTGTTCTTTCGCGGCCGGACTTTCCGATGGAGGGTGTTATTTGCAGTTTGCAAATAACATTTTGTGGAGGGGTTTCTTGCACATTTGTGGTTCAACCATCATGAGATTCTTTTCTTGTCTTTTCCATTTATTTTTTCATGATGGTTGATGAAAGGATATGAGCTTGAGATTGATGTGAGCCTTTTTCATATATGATTTCTTTTTCACATTATCATGTTTTTTGAGATATACTTGGAGATGTCTTTTTCTCTCTCCAATCTTCTTCTTGAGGAGAGAGGGCCGACCACTTTAGGAGGAAGGGGAGGATTCATTTTTGGTGAAGAAAAATGTTCATCTCATTCATGCATCAAAGTTTATAGCTCCCTTTTCCAAGCCTCTCCAAAAAGCTTCATTCTTTCCTCCACATCATCCATGGCAACTTCTTGACCCCAAAGAGACAAGTTTCTACACTACATCTATAGCACTCCTTGGACGCGTCGGCTAGCCAACTTCGCGCTCGAGTTGCCTCGGTCCAGAGGTGGGAGCCCGTAAAAGACTTTGGCGATGTGGTGCCCGTTTCAACGAGGAGGTGACGGACGAAGTATCCGCGGGAGATCGGAGTGGAGACGAAGACCGAAGGACACGGATCGCTTGGTATACTTCTCTACCCGTATTTTACTTTGCTAGTTGCTAGGTTAATGGCCCGATCCGGGTGAAAAGTGCGCGGTGGTGTCGGTTTGCTAGTTTGCAAAGTTTTTGTTTCCGCGTTTCCGGCGTCGGAACGATGACCGGGGCGCCACTGCGGAATTACAGAAATTGCATGCCGATGCATCTTCTTCGGGTGTGTTCGTTACCAAGAACTGTTTCTCAGTATCCTCTACGTCCTAGGTATGAGATACCGGATTAGGATCCTACATATGTAATCTGTTACATGGGCTACAGAAAGGTAGAGAACTGAGAATGGGTGATATATCTCTAAGAGTTAGAGAATGGTGCAATTGTTGCAGCCAAATCAGTTGGCAGATATCACCTTGTATTAATACATTAATTCTGAACGAATGTGATTACATACCGAACCTGATATACAACATTACATCAGATTCTTTAATAAGTTAAAGAAGGATATAATTCTATATTGGAGGATTATGTTGTGAACATTTTCCTGAATCAAGAGTTGATTCGATCAGGCATGTTATATAATAGCATATACGTTCTAAATCAAACCACAGTTCAAAGTGTATAGAACACACACAAGAGGAATAGTTCAGAAATGAACGAATCCTTCTTATGGCATTGTAGACTAGGTCATATCAATGCGACACGACCAGCTATGTTACATAAAGATGAATATAAGAATATGTTCGAATTTTCATCTTATGATACTTGCCAGTCTTGTCTCAAAGATAATATGACCAATACTCCGTTTACTGGAAACAGAGAAAGAGTTAATGAACTCTTGGGACAAATACATGATGATGTATACGGTCGTATGTCTACAAATGCCAGGATTGGTTCTTAGCACTTCATTACATTCATTGACTATCTCTCAAGATTCGTACATGTGTTCTTGTTGAAACACAAGTCTAAAACTTTTGAGAAATTCAAAAAATATAAGCTTGAAGTTGAGAACCAGACGGGTAGAAGTATTAAGTCCTTCGATGTGATCGAGGAAAAGAATACTTGGGCATAGACTTCCTGGATTATTTAAAAGGAGAATATGATTCTCTCTCAACATACTCCTTCGAGTACACCTCAGCACAACGGTGTATCGGGACGGAGATATCGCACCCTATGAGATATGGTGTGCTCTATGATGAGAACTGCTGAGTTACCTATTTCCTTTTGGGAGTTATGCACTTGAGAAGCTTCATACTTATTGAATGTGGTTCCATCCAAATCAGGGCCTACTACTACATATAAGATATGGAATGGAAAGAGGCCATGTCTTAAACGAGTTAAGATATGGGGTTGTCCGGCCTGTGTTGAAAAGAAAAATATGGACAAGCTCGAGGCAAGGTCAGATCTGTATAAGTTTGTTGAATATCCCAAACACTTGTGGGGGAATATCTTCTACCACACTGAGGAGCAAAAGGTGTTTTGTTTCTCAGCATGCCACCTTTTTAGAAAAGGAATTTCTTGCGAAGAAATTAGTGGTCATGAGGTAGAACTGGAAGGAGTTCCAGCTAGACAAACTAATAGCTGATGATTTGGTGAAACCAAAAGATTCAATAGTTTCCAACGAATCTCAGCCTCTCCGCGAATCTGGTAGGGTTCCTCATCCACTTGAGAGATACTACAGTCTTCTGGGTGACAGTAGGAGCGAGGATTGTATCATGGTTGATGATGGCCCAACTAGGTTCAGGCAGGCCATCACGAGTGATGACTCTGTGAAAAGGCTAGATGCTATGCGATCAAAGATGGAATCCATGTACACCAACAAAGTATGACTTTGCATGTTGCACTTGAAGGGGTAAAACCCATTGGAGCAAATGGATCTTGAGAAGATTCTTGGTGTAGATGGAAAAGTTGAGACTTTCAAAGCTATGCTTAAGTCCATCAGGATCAATGCAAGTATCGCGGAGCTGGAACATCTGTCTTGATGTGACAGCAAAGAGTTTGACTTCATCAAAATGGTAGATGAACCTTGTATATACAAGCAGGTTGTAGAGAATAAGGTTGTCTTCCACATATTGTACGTAGATGACATACTCTTGATAGAAAATAGTTTCCTATGATACACTCGGTCAAGCTCCTCTTATCACGAGGATTCTTAATATAAGATCTGGATGATACCTACTATATCTTGTGGATTATGATCTATGGTGATAGATCTAAGTGGATATTGGGAGTGTCCCAAATCCAGGTACATTAACACCATTCTAAAGGGGTTTAGTATGGAGGATTCTAAGCATGGTGGTTCGCCCACTTACTCAGGAATCACTCTCTCCAAAAGGATGTCTTCCGAGACTGATTTGGAGAGAGCTCGCGTGCAAGGGATACCCTATGCTTCGGCAGTAGGCTCTATCATGTATGCGATGTTATGTACCAGACCAGATGTAGATGACTCACTAGGTGTAGTGATCAGGAATCAATCGGATCTTGGTAGAATCATTGGACAGCTGTGGAGGACATTCTTAAGTACTTGAGAAGCACTAAAAGAAAGTTCTTGGTTCCAGCATCCAGAGTGATAAGTTTGACTGAGAGTCAGTCACAGGCATTGTCTTTACCCTCAGTGGAGGGACGGTATGTTAGAAGAGTTCCAAGCTAGATACCGTGACATACTAGACGATGAAGGCTGAATACATTGCTACCAATGATGCCGCCAAAGTAGCTGTCTGGACATTTCTTGTTCATGAGATGAACAAGGTTCCTACCATTGAGAGTCCAATAACTGTTATTGTGACAACAATGGAGTTGTAGCTTTGGCCTAGGAACGCAGGTCCCGTCAGCGTTCCAGACATATTCTGAGGCAAGTATCACCTGATCAGGGAGATGGTTGATCTCCAAGGGATCGGGGTAAGGAGAGTAGAGACGAAAGATAACACAGCGGATCCACTCACAAAGGCCTTACCCCTAGAGAGACTTCTATGGGATGGTTGAGTATGGGATACTACAACCACTGCTAAATTGTTGGGTATTGGATACTGCAACAGATGACCTTAGTGCAAGTGGGAGATTGTTAATTATATGTATGCCCTAGAGGCCATTACTGTACATGCGATGTATATTGTAGTGGATGCTTGGACATATATAGGGAGGACTTTCTTACTCGACATGATAGTATGCTATCTGGTTGCACTATATCTTAACAAGTACACTTATTGTCACTCTATTACATGTTGATAAAGCCCTTAGGATGAGTACTTGACTACCAGGATTATGATGCAGATCATACTAGTGGGGACAGGGTAGTCGGTAAGTACATCCTTCAAAAGTTCCTAGTCGTAGGAGTATTGAGACAGGGCATCAATACTCCAGAGTAGACTAACGTATATGCTTCTCGACCCATATGATGGGCGATGGATGATCCCACATCCATTGGTGTTTGACATTAGAGAAGGTATACGGGTGCTCAGTGGAGACTGGGTACACTGAACGGACTCACCGAGAACTTCTAGATGGTACTATACCTATCGTCGGATAGCAGTTCTCTGGTGACACTGGTACAGGTTAGTCTTTAAACCCGAGATCGTCATAGAGTCTTGTGTGATTCCTACTGTGCTTTGATTTCCACCATATCACGGTCAAGAGATCGTGCAAAAAGGTGATTTTTGGGTACAGTCCCGAGTCACATGGAGGCAATGAGCGATAGGAGGGGTTTCGTCTCTCCCGGTATTGGGAGTTGATGTTGCGCTATGCTCGATTGGACATAACAGGAAATCCCTGGTCAGGGTTGCTGAGATTTACCGGTAAATGTTATCAGTAGTTTCTCGAACCATTATGGACCTTGTATCGGCATGACTTATCAGGCTATTGGGGTCTGACGTTATACCACTCCCAGGCTGTGATATGCGACATATCTGACGAAGAGACCGGACTGTACGATAGTGTTACTGATTGGATTCGCAGGAGTATGAGCAGGCTTGCTCGTTGTTCTTCTGATCGCTCAATACCCGGGTGGCCGTTACGTTTGGGAGACCGCTTGTGGCTTGTGGGTGTTTGATATGATCATCACCTACTGCCGGCGTATTGACGAGTCTTTAGAGTCCTACACTGAGGTTTCCTAGTTCATGCGAAACGGAGTAGGAGCACATATGTGATATGTGCGGGACCAAGATTAATGCGATCTGTGATACCACATTCTATTCTCGCAACTTGTGACATTGGTCGGTTATATGTGATATAGCCGGGTTATCGGATCAAGTATTGATTCGATAAGTTGTTGCATTTGATATTAGTCGGTTATACACGATATAACCGGATTATTAAATCAAGTGTTGATTTAATAATTTAATGTATAATTATATATTTGATATATTACATTACATTAACTAATATTAGCTCACTTAAGTATTCATTTTTCTCACTTATGATACACATTACATATATGTGATATATGTATTGTTTTCTTTTTTGCACATTAAATATATATGTGATATATATAAGTGTGTCATGCTAGGTTACACTTGCAATATAGTTGTGTGAGACTTACATAATGCTAGGGTTAATGTTAAGGTTTTATTTATTATTAAGTAAATTCAAAATGGTGGAATTAATCATGGTTAGGGTTTGTAGAAACTTGTATAACCATTGACTTTGTCCACCTCTTTTATTTTACTTAAAGATATTTATTAACCTAACCTTTAACCCTTAGCCATGGTTTAGTCTCTACAATGGTTAGTGCATGACATACACTCACCATGGTTACCTCACTTGATTATTCTTTCATCACTTGCTTCATCTTCTTCTTCCAAATGAAAAGAATTTTCTAGGGTTTGAAAAGGTGATGAAAAATTGTGAGAAAACTAAATCTAAAGTGAGCCCACTTCCTACTTCATCATCATTTACTATTAGCCATTTAGTTTAGGGTGTTTGCTTCACTAATCTCACCATTAGTGAAGAGATAGTATGAGCTAGTGTCTCCTCGACGTAGATCATCTTCGGCCTCTAAGACTTCGATGCAAGCTTGTTCATTTTTTCATGGGAGCCTCTCTAGAGTCCAGGAGTTCGTGATCGTAGCGAAGGGATTACTACACGGAGCTATTGAAGTGAATGACCGGTCTACAAAGGTTGTATTCCTTGTTCACTTTAGTTGCAAAGTTGTTTGCATTATGATTCGTCGGATTTTCTAGTAACGATTCTAGGGTTAGGGTTTACTAGAATGGCAAAATTTTAAATTGGCATGGTCGATGCCACCCGAAACCTTGCTGCCGTGTTAGGCAACCCAACAACTAGGGACTCTAGATTGCTAATCTAGAGTGCCTAGGAATGTAGTGAGTTGCTCTAAGTGAGTATCTATCTCACCTCCTCTCTTGATTCTCAACACATGAGATTGTAGAGAGGAGGTTCAAAAAGAAGGTGGAGGAGCTCAAGAAAGGTAGTGAAGAGAGAAGAAGCCAATGGTGAGGGTGTTTTCTCATCTCAAAAATAATGAACCATCCAAGTGAGAGAAAAACACAAGCAAGGTTTTGTAAAACAATTTTTTCAATAAACATATTGGAACCATGCTTGAATAGTTTGCACAAATGAATTAACAATTTATTTGTCAATACTATTCAAGCATGGTTCTCACCATTCTCTTTTCATCACCTTTACACATCATTTCCATTTAATTTAGTAAATGGATAAACCAAAATGAGATGTCCACTTTCTAGAATGTTTTCCGTATAAATACGGATTACACCCAACTGTATATACATACCTGTATTCGTACAAAAATACGAATACCCAAAGAGATAGAATAACACAAAGAACATAATACTAAAATATACATATCGAAATACATATATGTAAATTACTAAATCAATACCTGATTTAATAATTCGGCTCAAACCCGAGCCGGCTAGTATTATCAACCGTCCGATCGAAAGTCCGGGTAACTAGTACAATCATTCGATCGGAGCCCTGCACATATCAAAATACGCCTACTACATCATTTCGACCGAACCAGAGAAACCCTCTATATGGGACTCTAAAGACTCGTCAATATGCTAGCAGCGGGTTTAACCACAAGCACGTCAACGGCACTAGCTGTATGTAACAGCTACCCAGGTATTGAGCGAAAAGAAGCCTAACGAGCAAACTCATTCGAACCCCTACTGTGCCTGTCTGTGACAATCTCCGTCCAGTCCGATCTCTTCGTCTAAAAGTATCGCATATCGGGTCTAGGGGATGGATATATTCAGACCCCTAATAACGCGATATTTCGTGTCGGTATGAAGCCCATCACCAACTAAGAAATTACCGATCCAAATCAGTAATTCTCGTCTACCTTGGCCAAGGATTTCTGGTGATAGCCACCCGTGCACCGCGCAACATCAACCCCCAATACCGGGAGAGACTAATCCCCGACAATCCGCTCACTGCCTCCATGTAGCTCGGGACTGTACCCAACTAAAACCTATTTGCATGACTCCTTTGAGCTATGGTAAGGTAGTAATCAAAGCACGGTGGGAACTCACACGAAACAAATGACGATCTCAGGTCGACAGACTAACTTGTACTTATGTCACCTGAGAATTGCTATCTGACAATAGGTATAATACCAACTAGCATGTCCCCGGCGAGTTCATCCAGTGTAACTTATGTAGGGTTCTCTAGGGCGGCAGCAAGGTTCTGGGAGGTATCGTCCATGCCAATTTTAAAAAATTGCCGTACTAAAGAACCCTAACCTAGAATCTTAACTAGAGATTTAGACAATACAACATGCAAACAACTTTGCATACAAAGTGAACAACGAATACAACCTTTGTAGACCGGTCATTCACTTAAATAGCTCCGTGTAGTAGTCCCTTCGCTCCAAGAAGTGAACTCCCGGACTCTAGAAAGGCTCCACAAGATGAACGGAACAAGCTTGTTTGAAGTCTTCGAGACCGAAGATGATCTACGTCGAGAAGACACCAACTCAAGCTACCTCTTCACTAATTAGGGTTTAGTGAAGCAAACACCCTAAACTAATGGCTAGTATAGTAGAGGATGATGAAGTAGGAATTTTGCTCACTTTAAATTTATTTTTCTCACAATATTTCTTCACTTTTAGAAAAGCTAGAAAGCTTTCTCATGAGGAAGAAGAAGATGAAGTGGAGAAAGAATGAAAGCTCATGAGGTGAGAATAGCAACCATAGGTGAGTTTATGTCATACACTAACTCATATAGAGACTAAACTATGGCTAAGGATAATAGTTAGGTTAATAAATATCTTAAGTAAAACAAATTAGTGGATTAAGTCAATGGACACATCAAGCTTCTCCAGGCTTCTAGCCATGACATAATTCCACCAATTTATGAATTACTTGGATAAATAAAAACCCTAATATTATCTTTAAGTATAGTGTAAGTCTCATACACCCATGAAGTATGTAGCATCAAGCATGACACAAAAAATGTACATTAATATATATCACATATATACTATATGCACACAAGTGAGAAAAAGAAATGTTTAAGTGTGCTAATATTAGTTAATGTAATTCAATATATCAAAAATATAATTATACATTAAATTATTAAATCAACACTTAATTTAATAATCCGGCTATATCACATATAACCGACTAATATCAAATGTAACATCTTATCGAATCAACACTTGATCCGATAACCCGGCTATATCACATATAACCGATCGATATCACATATCGCGAGAATAGAATGCGGTATCACATACGCGCATTAATCTCGGTCCCGCACATATCACATATGTGTTCCTACTTCATTTCGCTTGAGCCAGGAAACCTCTGTGTAGGTCTCTAAAGACTCGTCAATACGCCGGCAGTAGGTGGTGATCATATCAATCACCCACAAGTCGCAAGCGGTCTGCTAAACGTAACGGCCACCCAAGTATTGAGCGATCAGAAGATCAACAAGTAAACCTGCTCATATTCCTGCGAAGCCAATCAGTAACACTATCGTACAGTCCGGTCTCTTCGTCTGATATGTCGCATATCACAGCCTGGGGGTTGTTAGTTGTATGTATGCCCTAGAGGCCAGTATTGTACAGATTATGTATATTATATTGGATGCTTGGACATATATAGAGATGACTTTCTTGCTCGATATGATAGTATGCTATCTGGTTGCTCTTTATCTTAACATGTACACTAGTCTCTTTATACTGTCTTATAGTTACATGTTGGTAAAGCCCTTAGGATTTGTACTTGACTACCTAGACTATGATGCAGATCATACTAGTGGGGACATGGTAGTCCATAAGTACATCCTTCAAGGTCCCTAGTCGTAGGTGTATCGAGACGGGGCATCGATATACCAGAGTAGACTAGCGTATACGCTTCTCGACCCATGTGATGGGCGATGGATGATCCCATATCCATTGGTGTTTGACATCAGAGATGGTGTACGGGTGCTCAGTGGAGACTGGGTATACTGGACGGACTCGCCGAGAACTCCCAGATGGTATTATACCTCACGTCAGATGGCAGTTCTCAGGTGACACTTGTACAGATTAGTCTGTAGACCCGAGATCGTCATAGAGTCTTGTGTGATTCCCACTGTGCTTTGATCTCCACCTTACCACGTCCATGAGGGCGTGCAAAACGGTGGTCTTTGGGTACAGTCCCGAATCACATAGAGGCAATGAGCGATAGGAGGGGTTTCGTCTCTCCCGGTATTGGGAGTTGATGTTGCGCAGTGCTCGATTGGCCGTAACAGGGAAGTCCCTGGCCAGGGCTGATTAGAGATTTGCTGGTAAGTGTTACCAGTAGTTTCTCGACCCGTTATGAGCCTCACATCAGCACGGCTTATCGGGTTATTGGGGTCTGACGTATACCACCCCTAGACTTGATATGCGACATATCAGACGAAGAGACCGGACTGTATGGTAAGTGTTACTGGTCGGATTCGCAGGAGTGTGAGCGGGCTAGCTCGTCGATCTTCTGATCGCTCAATACCCGGGTAGCCGTTACGTTTAGCAGACCGCTTGCGGCTTGTGGGTGCTTGATATGATCATCATCTGCTACCGGCGTATTGACGAGTCTTTAGAGTCCTACACAGAGGTTTCCTGGCTCAAGCGAAACGAAATAGGAGCGCATATGAGATATGTGCAGGACCGAGAATAATGCGTGTATGTGATACCGCATTTCATTCTCGCAATATATGTTTCGATTGGTTATATTCGATATGACCTAGTTATCGAATCATTGATTCAATAAATCGATACATTACATTCTAGTCGGTCATGTGCGACATGACCGGATCATTGAATCAAATGTTGATTTAATGATTTAATGCATAATTATATATTTGATATATTGCATTGCATTAACTAGTGTTGGTTCACTTTAAACGGATTTTTCTCACTTGATGCACATTGTATATGTGATATACTTTAGTGCACTACTTTGTATCATGTTTGATGATACTTGATCATATAGTTAAGTTTATAGAATTAATCCATGGTTAATTTGATAATTAGGGTTTTGCATATTCATTTATTTATTTATTTGTTTATTTATTTATTTGAAATGAGTTATGATAAGAATGGTGGCTAAGTTTGTTTTATATTGAAGCTTCATGAAGCTTTGACTTTGCTAACCATCCTTATCTTCATGCTTAACCCTAACCCATCCAAGTGACCATGGTTAATTCTCTACACTTAACCCTAGTTCAAGTTATGATAAGTATTTGATTTTAAATTTATTTTTATCACAAGACTTATCATATTCTTTTCTTGAGCTCATCTTCTTCTTCTTCTTCAAGCTTGCTACAACAATGGCAACTTGAGATCTAGTGAGATAAATCCAATTCCAAAGTGAACCCACCTCCTATTTCTTCACCCTCTACCTCTTGCCAAGTTGTTTTGGGTGTTTACTTCACAAGTTTCACAAGTTTGTGAAGTCGGAGCTTGAGTTTGTGCAACCTCGACGTAGATCGTCTTTGACACAAAGCCGACGACCTATTACGCTCGCTTTCCCGATGAAGCCGATGATCGAGTCGAGGATTCATGATGGACAGCGAGGGCATGACCACGTGGAGCTAAGGAGGTGGAAATCCGGATCTACAAAGGTTGTAGCATCTCAACTTTAGTTAAATAGTTAACTAGTTTTCCGTTTCGCCTAAACATCTAGTTTAAGATCCGTAGTCTAGGGTTTCTCGGCACCAAAAATTTTAAATTGGCATGTTCGATGCCTTGTGAGACCTCACTAGGGTGCCTAGGAACCTTTCACTGGTATCAGAGCCTAGCTAGAGCCTTAGGCGAAATCTAGACGGAGTTTGAAGTCCGAACCAACCCGAAACCCTAGAATTTTAGAGCTCTCTGGACATTTTCTGAAAACTGGGATTTTTTGATATTAAAAATGCTCAAAAAATTCAGAAAAGAATTATAAGAATTCCGATGCAAAAAATTTCACCTGAACAGTAAATAAAGCCGCGGAACCGCGGCCTAAGCACTGCTTAGGCGGCGGTTCAGTGGCTAAAAGGTGACGTCATCCCATTATTTTTGCATTGTAATTCCTGATAAATTCTGGTGAGTTTTCTGGGTATTTTTAAATTGATTTAAGGGTTGAGTGCTCTGGGGTTTTATTGGGAATCGACGATTCGATCGGAATATCAAACTTTGTCTAAGTGTTTTTCCAGATAACTGTAGAATATGTTAAAAAGTTTGACCGGATACAAATACCCAACTTTTCCCCTGCCGGAAAAATTCCAAATGTTGGATTTTTCTGTGGTTAAAAGACGTTCGAAGTAGTGCAAGTAACGCGATGGTCCCTCTAGAAGACAACAAACCTTAACTCGATTATGTGACCGTCTTGAACTGCCCTTTGAACCTTCGGGTTTGGGGCAGTACGGCGTGCCACATGTGAGGCGTTGGCTTGACCCTTCTACGGCTGGACCGTTGGTACTGAGGCATGAAGTGAATGTCTTTGAACCTATTTCATGTGTTGATCGGTGTCGGGAAAACTTGGGTGTTCGAATGTTCGATTGGAAAGTTTAATATATTCTATTTGTCCGGAATTGGATACAATAATTGGAATTCACAAGGAGTTATGAGATAACTAAATGAATGTTATAAATCTAGCAATTTAGTCCCATATGATATTGAAAAGAGTTTTCGATAATGAGACTAAAATGCGGGATTTATATCTGTTAGGCATGCGATGTCTAAAGAGATTGCGGATTCCAATTGTTGTAGTTTTACACTTTCTTTTCTGTGACCGTAAGTGTAGTATGTTCATATCGCCGGTTTCGTTGCTATACATCAACGACAATTGGGGTATGCATACTTACTTACGTTGATGACATGTGATGTTATGTGTTGCTGGATATGTTATATTGGATCGTCGTGTTCGAATAGCCGGGGGTTTTTATGTGAAATGAGTGTTTTTCATTTTCATTCATGTAAAAACTTGTATGTAATATTCTTTTATTTGGGGCACTTCCAGGCAGCGGAAGTAGTCACCGTTTGTATATTATTTATTTTTCTGCACTAGGATAGACCCAAGGAGGGGAGCACAAGTAACCGGGTTCTGGGGTCCAGTGGGAGACCAACTCGAGGAGTCGAGTCCGGGTCTCCTAACCCTAGAATTGGCAGGGTTGCTTGTCGCTCTCGTAGGGGTCTAGGGGTGTGGGATTGGCTATTCATCACGACCGTGGAATCCGTGTTTTATACTGGCTCGTATTGAAAACACGGACGTCCTAGTATATCCAATATTTCATATGATTATTCTGCTGCGATATCTGTGATATGACTCTGTGATGGATATAGTATATAGTATATATGATATATTATATAGACGTTACTTATGTTTTACACCCGCGCTAGCCCTGCCCTGCTCTGTCGTTAGTTACCTAACCTAACGGTGCACGAGGGGACATCGAGGCGAATGCGGATGGCATAAGTGTACGTCATATCTATCTGTGATGTTTAGGTATTTAAATGATGGGACTTCATTAATGTGATTAATGAAAGAAAAGAAACCTAAGATGTTGTAGAATCAGATTTTAAATAAAGCAGGTAGCTACAGTTCTTGCTTTGCATAGCGGTATATATGATATACCCCGCACCTTATTCGATGAGGAAAGGACCGAGATCCCTTCACCGGGAGTGACTCCTTTAGCAATAACTGACAAATGCTACACACTCGGTATGCTTTTGACTGCTTTTGGATTTTTGCTTTGCACAGTGATATATATGATATATCCCGCACCTCATTCGACGAGGAAAGGACCGAGATCCCTTCGCCGGGAGTGACTCCTTTAGCAAAACTAGAAAAGCCTCAAAATCACTCCATTTCAAAACTTCATTTTGATTCTACAACGATATCAAGTTCATTACGCTCATGGTTTTCAGAAAAACCTGCGTAGCCCTCCGTCATTTCAGATAAAGACTAGTTAGTATTCGTGCTGCGTTTGTTGACCTTAGCCAAGGCGTGGTGTACGGTAGCTAATTAGTATTTATCTGCTAAAACATGAGATGTGATTGAGTTAGGGTAGTCGTGCGACTTTGTTGACCTTAGCCAAGGGTCGTACGGGTGGGTTTAATTCAATCAGGAAATGACGGGTTGAACTTGACTAGCGCTTATGATTTGTTGACCTTAGCCAAGGTCATAAGTTGCTAGGGGCAAAATATTATCGGGAATTTCAAGTGTTGAAATTTGCAATGAGATTGCATACCTTCTATGAGATAGTTGGATCCCGATACCCACTGCGAGTAAGAGTTACTCCTGGGAGAGTTTTACACATTGTAATTAGCTGATCAAGTAGGTGTCTAGAAAGGTGTTAACGAGGTTACGCCTCTGGGAAAACGAGGTTTACATTAATTAGGTTCGTGCGAAAGCACGGGGGACCTCCCTCAAAGTACCGACACTGGCCTGGCTGAAAGATTGGCGAACTTGTAGTGTGTAATTAATCCCGGCTAGTCTTTCCTTTTAAGGTTTGAAGGAAGATTTGATAAAAAGCAGTGGGAGTCATCCTGATTAGATAAGATAATAACCAATCTGATCTTGCACGAGCATACGCTAAAGTGTTTTCTTCTCTCTCTCTCCAGGTAGCGACCATTTCATGCCCTAATAAAGATAATAATATGGATGTATTGACCGAACCCGCATGTTATACTGTGCTGGGGAACGTTGGTTCCGTTCTTTCCTATAATAGTTATAGGACTGAACAGGATATAGGGGAATACCAGGATTCCCATGCCACCCGAATGAAGAAAGTACTTGATGATGCATTTTCTTCGGGTGTGTTCGTTACTGAGAACTGTTTCTCCATTTGCTCTACGTCCTGGGTATTGGATACCGGCTCAGGATCCCATATATGTAATCAGTTACATGGGCTTAGGAAAGGTAGAGAACTTGGAGAAGGTGATAAAGACATTAGAGTCGGAAATGGTGCAATTGTTGCAGCTAAGACTGTCGGGGAATATCACCTTGTATTACCAACTGGTAATACATTGGTTCTGAACGAATGCTATTACATGCCGAACCTGATATGCAACATTATATCGGTTTCTTTATTAAGTAAAGAGGGATATAATTTTGTATTACAGGACAATGTTATGAACATTTTCCATAACCAAAAGTTGGTTGGATCAGGCACGTTGTGCAATGGCATTTATGTTCTAAACCAATCAACAGTCCTCAGCATAACAAACACACACAAGAGGAAGAGTTCTGAACTCAATGAATCCTTCTTGTGGCATTGTAGACTGGGTCACATCAATGCGACACGACTAGCTAAGTTGCATAAAGATGGATATTTAAATCCGTTTGAATTTTCATCCTATGACACTTGCCAGTCATGTCTCAAAGGCAAGATGACCAAGACTCCGTTTACGGGACATGGAGAAAGAGTTACCGAACTCTTAGGACTGATACATAGTGATGTATGCGGTCCCATGTCTACACATGCCAGGGATGGTTCTTCGTACTTCATTACATTCACTGACGATCTCTCTAGATTCGGATATGTGTTCCTGATGAAACACAAATCAGAAGCTTTTGAGAAATTTAGAGAATATAAACAAGAAGTCGAGAACCAAACCGGAAAAAGTATTTAAATCCTACGATCTGATCGAGGAGGGGAATACTTGAGCAATGAATTCCTGGACTTCCTAAAAGAGAATGGGATTCTCTCTCAGCTAACTCCTCCATATACACCACAGCACAACAGTGTATCGGAGCGGAGGAACCGCACCCTATTAGATATGGTGCGCTCTATGATGAGCACAGCTGAGTTACCTATTTCCTTCTGGGGATATGCGCTGGAGACAGCCATATACCTATTGAATAGAGTTCCAACTAAATCTGTGCCTACCACTCCATATGAGATATGGAATGGAAAGAGACCATCTCTTAAAAGAGTTAAGATATAGGGTTGTCCGGCTTATGTTAAAAAGCAAAACCCGGACAAACTCGAGGCACGATCAGTTCTTTGTAAGTTTGTAGGATATCCAAGCAATTCGTATGGATATCTATTCTACCACAGTGAACAACAAAAGGTGTTTGTTGCTCAACATGCCACCTTTTTAGAAAAGGAATTTCTTGCAAAAGAGATTAGTGGCTCTGAGGTAGAACTGGAAGAAGTTCCAGAAACACAAACTATAACTGAAGATTTAGTGGAACCAGAGGATTCAGTAGCTCCCAATGAACCTCAGCCTCTCCGCCGATCTAGTAGGGTTCCTCGCCAACCTGAGAGATACTACGGTTTTCTCATGGACGGTGGGAGCGAGGATTGCATCATGGAGGATGATGACCCAACTAGCTTCGAGCAGGCCATCACGAGTGGGGACTCAGTGAAATGGCTGGATGCTATGCGGTCCGAGATGGAATCCATGTACACCAACAAAGTATGGACTTTGGAAGTTGCTCCTGAAGGTGTAAAACCCATTGGGAGCAAGTGGATCTTCAAGAAGAAACTTGGTGTAGATGGGAAAGTGGAGACTTTCAAAGCTAGACTTGTAGCAAAGGGTTTTCGTCAAAGACCAGGTGTGGACTATGACGAAACCTTTTCTCCAGTGGCTATGCTTAAATCCATCCGGATCATGCTTGCCATCGCTGCATATCACGACTACGAAATCTGGCAAATGGATGTTAAGACCGCCTTTCTAAATGGTGATTTAGAAGAGTGCGTGTACATGACTCAGCCAGAGGGCTTTGTAGACAGTGGGAGCAGCGGCAAGGTGTGCAAGCTGCTTAAATCCATTTATGGATTAAAGCAAGCATCGCGGAGTTGGAACATCTACTTTGACGTCGTTATCAAAGAGTTTGATTTCGTCAAAAATCCAGATGAACCTTGTATCTACAAGAAGGTGGCAGAGAGTAAGGTTGTCTTCCTCGTATTGTACGTGGACGACATACTCTTGATAGGAAATGACATTCCTATGCTGCAATCGGTCAAGCTCTTCTTATCACAAAGATTCTCAATGAAAGATCTTGGTGATGCCTCCTGCATATTGGGGATCAGGATCTATAGAGATAGATCCAAACGGATTTTGGGATTGTCCCAATCCAGGTACATTGACACCATACTAAAGAGGTTTAGTATGGAAGAGTCCAAGCGTGGGAACATGCCCACGATCTCTGGAGTCACTCTCTCCAAAGAGATGTCTCCCAAGACTGATTTGGAGAGAGCTCGCATGCAAGGGATACCCTATGCTTCGGCAGTAGGCTCTATCATGTATGCGATGCTATGTACCAGACCCGATGTAGCATACTCACTAAGTGTAGTGAGCAGGTATCAAGCTGATCCTGGAGAGAGTCACTGGACAGCTGTGAAGAGCATTCTCAAGTACTTACGAAGGACTAGAGATATGTTCTTGGTGTATGGTAACGGAGAACTCCAAGTGGAGTCCTTTACCGATTCCAGCTTCCAGAGTGATAAGGACGACTCTAAGTCGCAGTCGGGTTTTGTCTTTACCCTTTACGGAGGGGCGGTTAGCTGGAAGAGTTCCAAGCAGGAAACCGTGGCAGACTCGACGATGGAGGCTGAATACATCGCTGCCAACGATGCTGCTAAAGAAGCTGTCTGGGTCAAGAAGTTCATTACTGAACTTGGAGTGGTTCCATCCATTGAGCATCCAATACCTTTGTATTGCGATAACAATGGAGCGGTGGCTTTGGCCAAGGAACCCAGGTCCCATCAGCGATCCAGGCATATTCTGAGGCGGTATCACCTGATCCGGGAGATAGTTGATCGCCGAGAGATCGAGGTCAGGAGGGTTGACACGAAGAACAACACGGCGGATCCACTCACGAAGGCCATTCCCCAGATACAGTTTGAGAGACTCTTCGGGATGCTCGGTATGAGATACTACAGCAGCTGGCCCTAGTGCAAGTGGGAGATTGTTAGTTGTATGTATGCCCTAGAGGCCAGTATTGTACAGATTATGTATATTATATTGGATGCTTGGACATATATAGAGATGACTTTCTTGCTCGACATGATAGTATGCTATCTGGTTGCTCTTTATCTTAACATGTACACTAGTCTCTTTATACTGTCTTATAGTTACATGTTGGTAAAGCCCTTAGGATTTGTACTTGACTACCTAGACTATGATGCAGATCATACTAGTGGGGACATGGTAGTCCATAAGTACATCCTTCAAGGTCCCTAGTCGTAGTTGTATCGAGACGGGGCATCGATATACCAGAGTAGACTAGCGTATACGCTTCTCGACCCATGTGATGGGCGATGGATGATCCCATATCCATTGGTGTTTGACATCAGAGATGGTGTACGGGTGCTCAGTGGAGACTGGGTACACTGGACGGACTCGCCGAGAACTCCCAGATGACACGTCAGATGGCAATTCTCAGGTGACACTTGTACAGATTAGTCTGTAGACCCGAGATCGTCATAGAGTCTTGTATGATTCCCACTGTGCTTTGATCTCCACCTTACCACGTCCATGAGGGCGTGCAAAACGGTGGTCTTTGGGTACAGTCCCGAATCACATGGAGGCAATGAGCGATAGGAGGGGTTTCGTCTCTCCCGGTATTGGGAGTTGATGTTGCGCAGTGCTCGATTGGCCGTAACAGGGAAGTCCCTGGCCAGGGCTGATTAGAGATTTGCTGGTAAGTGTTACCAGTAGTTTCTCGACCCGTTATGAGCCTCACATCAGCACGGCTTATTGGGTTATTGGGGTCTGACGTATACCACCCCTAGACTTGATATGCGACATATCAGACGAAGAGACCGGACTGTATGGTAAGTGTTACTGGTCGGATTCGCAGGAGTGTGAGCGGGCTAACTCATCGATCTTCTGATCGCTCAATACCCGGGTGGCCGTTATGTTTAGCAGACCGCTTGCGGCTTGTGGGTGCTTGATATGATCATCATCTGCTACCGGCGTATTGACGAGTCTTTAGAGTCCTACACAGAGGTTTCCTGGCTCAAGCGAAACGAAATAGGAGCGCATATGAGATATGTGCAGGACCGAGAATAATGCGTGTATGTGATACCGCATTTCATTCTCGCGATATATGTTTCGATTGGTTATATTCGATATGACCTAGTTATCGAATCATTGATTCAATAAATCGATACATTACATTCTAGTCGGTCATGTGCGGCATGACCGGATCATTGAATCAAATGTTGATTTAATGATTTAATGCATAATTATATATTTGATATATTGCATTGCATTAACTAGTGTTGGTTCACTTTAAACGGATTTTTCTCACTTGATGCACATTGTATATGTGATATACTTTAGTGCACTACTTTGTATCATGTTTGATGATACTTGATCATATAGTTAAGTTTATAGAATTAATCCATGGTTAATTTGATAATTAGGGTTTTGCATATTCATTTGTTTATTTATTTGTTTATTTATTTATTTGAAATGAGTTATGATAAGAATGGTGGCTAAGTTTGTTTTATATTGAAGCTTCATGAAGCTTTGACTTTGCTAACCATCCTTATCTTCATGCTTAACCCTAACCCATCCAAGTGACCATGGTTAATTCTCTACACTTAACCCTAGTTCAAGTTATGATAAGTATTTGATTTTAAATTTATTTTTATCACAAGACTTATCATATTCTTTTCTTGAGCTCATCTTCTTCTTCTTCAAGCTTGCTACAACAATGGCAACTTGAGATCTAGTGAGATAAATCCAATTCCAAAGTGAACCCACCTCCTATTTCTTCACCCTCTACCTCTTGCCAAGTTGTTTTGGGTGTTTACTTCACAAGTTTCACAAGTTTGTGAAGTCGGAGCTTGAGTTTGTGCAACCTCGACGTAGATCGTCTTTGACACAAAGCCGACGACCTATTCCGCTCGCTTTCCCGATGAAGCCGATGATCGAGTCGAGGATTCATGATGGACAGCGAGGGCATGACCACGTGGAACTAAGGAGGCGGAAATCCGGATCTACAAAGGTTGTAGCATCTCAACTTTAGTTAAATAGTTAACTAGTTTTCCGTTTCGCCTAAACATCTAGTTTAAGATCCGTAGTCTAGGGTTTCTCGGCACCAAAAATTTTAAATTGGCATGTTCGATGCCTTGTGAGACCTCACTAGGGTGCCTAGGAACCTTTCAGGGGTGGTATAACGTCAGACCCCAATAGCCTGATAAGTCATGCCGATACAAGGTCCATAACGGTTTGAGAAACTACTGATAACACTTACCAGTAGATCTCAGTAACCCTGGCCAGGGATTTCCTGTTATGGCCAATCAAGCATAGCGCAACATCAACCCCCAATACCGGGAGAGATGAAATCCCCTCCTATCGCTCATTGCCTCCATGTGACTCGGGACTGTACCCAAAAACCACTGTTTTGCACGATCTCTTGAACGTGGTAAGGAGGAAATCAAAGCACAGTGGGAATCACACAAGACTCTATGACGATCTCGGGTCAACAGACTAATCTGTACAAGTGTCACCATAGAACTGCTATCTGACGATAGGTATAATACCATCTAGGAGTTCTCGGCAAGTCCGTTCAGTGTACCCAGTCTCCACTGAGCACCCGTATACCATCTCTGATGTCAAACACCAATGGATATGGGATCATCCATCGCCCATCATATGGGTCGAGAAGCGTATACGCTAGTCTACTCTGGAGTATCGATGCCCTATCTCGATACTCTCACGACTAGGAACATTTGAAGGTTGTACTTACCAACTACCATTGCCCCACTAGTATGATCTGCATCATAATCCTGGTAGTCAAGTACTTATCCTAAGGGCTTTATCAACATGTAATAGAGAGACAATAATGTATATGTTAAGATAAAGTGCAACCAGATAGCATACTATCATATCGAACAAGAAAGTCCTCCCTATATATGTCCAAGCATCCACTACAATATACATCGCATGTACAGTAATGGCCTCTAAGGCATACATATAACTAACAATCTCCCACTTGCACTAAGGCCATTTGTTATAATATCTCATACTCAACGTCCTATAGAAGTCTCTCTAGGGAAAGACCTTTGTGAGTGGATCCGCCGTGTTATCCTTCGCGTCAACTCTCCTGACCTCGATCCCTTGGAGATCAACCATCTCCCTGATCAGGTCATACTTTCTTCAGAATATGTCTGGATCGCTGATGGGACCGGTGTTCCTAGGCCAAAACCACAACACCATTGTTGTCACGATAACAGTTATTGGACGCTCAATGGTAGGAACTTTGTTCATCCCATGAACAAGAAATGCCCAGACAGCCACTTTGGCAGCATCGTTGGTAGCGATGTGTTCAGCCTTTATCGTCTAGTATGCGACGGTATATAGCTTGAAACTCTTCCAACATACCGCCCCTCTACTGAGGGTAAAGACAATGCCTGTGACTGACTTTCAGTCGACCTTATCACTCTGGAAGCTCGAATTGGTAAGGACTCCCACTGGAGTTCTGTTAGTTATATGTATGCCCTAGAGGCAATTACTATACATAGGATGTATATTGTAGTGGATGCTTGGACATATATAGGGAGGACTTTCTTGCTCGACATGATAGTATGCTATCTGGTTGCTCTTTACCTTAACGTGTACACTGATTGTCTCTCTGTTACATGTTGGTAAAGCCCTTAGGATGTGTACTTGACTACCGGACTATGATGCGGATCATACTAGTGGGGACATGGTAGTCCATAAGTACATCCTTCAAGGTCCCTAGTCGTGGGTGTATCGAGACGGGGCATCGATATACCAGTGTAGACTAGCGTATACGTAGGACATGGAAGTTTAACTCCATCTGTGTTTTTCCGGGTAATTTTAGAATATATTAAAAAGTTCGACCGAATATGAATACCCACTTTTTCCCCTGCCGGGAAATTTTCAAGTGTTGGATCTTTCCGTAGTTTAAAGACGTTCTAAGTAGTGCAAGTAACGCGATGGACCCTCTAGAAGACAACAAACCTTAACTCGATTATATGATCGTCTTGAACTGCCCTTTGAACCTCAGGGTTTGGGACGGTACGGCGTGCCACATGTGAGGCGTTGGCTTGACCCTTCTACGGCTGGACCGTTGGTACTGTAGCATGAAGTGAATGTTCTTAAAACCTATTTCATGTATTGAGCTGTTTCGGGAAAACTTGGGTGTTTGGATGTTCGATAGGAAAGTTTAACATTTTCTATTTATCTGGAATGTGATACAATATTTGGAATTCACAAATAGTTATGAGATAACTAATATGAATGTTATAAACATAGCACTTTAGTCTCACTTGATCGGTTGCCACGGAATTTTGATGCGATCAAAAGTCCGTCGCAATCACGTAGCGTCCGTGGATACTCGTCGGGTAAACATAATAAGCAGCTACACCCCATAGCCCCGACCAAGTGACTATAGGAGAACCCATGTTCCCGCCAAAAATTTCTGCGCAAAAGAGCCCAAGGTATCAAATGGCGGCGATACGCTTAAGAAAATGGGAACCAGTATCTTCCGGGCTGTTTTTTGACAAACTCCCGAATGAGAAACAGATAAATTCTGATGGTATCGAAAGCGGCTCGAAAAACCCTTCGATTTGATATATTATGGACCTCGTAATTCATCCGGGATCAAAAGTTATGAGACATTACGTGTCCGCACGTGATGGGCCTTTAAGAACCCGCTGGAGAAGTTAAAAGATATAATTAAAACTCAGAAAAGACCCCAATGGGGCGTCACGTGCTCACACGTGACCATGGGTCACGTGCAGACACGTGATGGGCTTGTAAGGCCTCTAAAATAATGAATAGAATTTAATTCTAAAAGTCAGAAAATACCTCAACGAAGTATCACGTGCTTACACGTGACCAATGGTCACGTGTTGACACGTGATGGTTAAAACAACAACATAAACAAGCGGCCGTTAAAGAACTCAATTAGGGGGTCACGTGCTCACACGTGACCAAGGGTCACGTGTCAGCACGTGACTGGTTTCGAAAGCCTTACAGTTAATAGAATTAAAATTCTAAAATTTTCTAAATCTTTCCAAACATAAAGGGTCTATGGGGACCGTTGGATTAAAAATCCGAGGGTGATTAAAAATCACCAATTTATGGAATAATCTTGGACTTGGAAAGATTTTCCCCCTAAATATAACCGAGATAACAAAGGGATATCTTTGGATTTAAAATCCAATGGTGAATAAAATTCACTTAACAATCTAAAGGCCCAGATGAATGATAAATATAAATCAAATCTCTCAACATACAAATCAAATCTTTCAATGAGAGATTTGCTAAACAAATTGATTCTCTTCCTTCTCCTATAAATACGAGCCAAGAAGAGAAGAGAGGGGGAACTACTTTTTTGGGGAGAGAAAAAACAGAGGGAGGAGAATTTAATTCTCAAGAGAAAAAAGAAAAGAGAGGAGAATTTAATTATCTGCGAAAGAAAAACCCTAGGTAAGAAAAGAGAGGCTTAAAAAGAGAATTTAATTCTCAAAAGAATTTAACTCTTATATAAAGAAAAGAACTTAGTTCTTTCTCTGGTGGAGGATCTGCAAAGTGCACATCTCCCCATGAATTGAGAATTTAATTCTCATTGGGTTGAGATCCTGCCATGCAGATCCAAAACATAGAGGATGAATTAAGTTTTGAGAATTCAATGGTCACAAAATTATAGGAATTTAATTCCTTTGGGAGAAAACTAGGGTTTTACCCTAAATAAGAATTTAATTCTTTCACAATAGAAATTTAATTCCTTCAAAACAAAAATTAGGGTTTTACCCTAAATAAGAATTTAATTCTTAAAGATAAGGAGACTTAAAAGATCTCTGATCATGAAAAAGACTAGGGTCACGTGCCCCACGTGACCCCTGAACAGATCCCCCAAAAATGAGAAGGGGAATGCTTTGAGGCCATGCCTCACGTGTTCCCACGTGACCCTCATTATATATGGAACAAAAGTAAAGGCAGAAACAATTCTGGGCGCTCTCACGTGTTACCACGTGACCCCTAATAAATGTTCTAATAAATCAGGGCATGATTATACATCACGTGCCCACACGTGACGGCTATGAAAATTAAAAGTGTTTAACACTTGTTTGCAGAACAAAATAAAGGGGATCTGGCCCCACTTTTTGATGCCATCACGTGCTCCCACGTGACTCCCAAAACGCAGAAAGAAAGATCAATAGAAATGAAGGCTTTGGGCGCTCTCACGTGTTTACCACGTGACCCCTTAGCAAACGTTCTAACAGTCAGCGCATAAATCCCCATCACGTGTCAACACGTGATGCTCGAAATAAAAAGGAAAAGTGTTTAACACTTATTCACAGATTTAAGGATAAAACAAAGGAGATGTGGCTCCGCATTTAGGACGCCCTCACGTGTCACCACGTGACCCCTAATGAGCATTCTAACAGACCAGAGCGGGGGCCTCCATCACGTGCTCGCACATGATGGCCGTCAGAATTAAAAGAGTTAAAACACTGATCTGCAGAATAAGATAAGGAAAATCAGGGTGCTCTCACGTGTCCACACGTGACCCCTCTCCCCTTAGTGTTTAACACTAATCCGAAGACTTTGTCCTCAGTGATTAACACTGATTTGCTTTAGTGTTTAACACTAATTTGAAATCTCTGCTACCAGTGTTTAACACTGATTTGCTTTTGTGTTAATACTAATTTGAAAGCCCTGTTGCTAACACTGATTATCTTTTAGTGTTAAACACTAACTTGCTAACCTTAATCCCAGTGTTCAACACTGTTGGTCTTTAGTGTTTAACACTAGCTTTAGCCCAATTGGCTAAGTTTCTAGAGGCAAAGCCTCTCCTTCAATGAGCCAACAAAGGGCCAATATTTCAAACATAATTGGACTTAGCCCAAACTGGCCATAAATCCTCAAATCATCTTGAACTGAGCACATCTGCTCTTTCAACCAACTCATTGGTTCAAGGGTACATCTCTGAACTCCTCTGATATTTGTCGTTGTAATCCTTCAACGTCTTCAGAGAGGTGACGGGTCCCGACAACCACACATCAACACGGACTGTGGGGTCCTTAAACCCACGGACTTATGCGTCCTTAAACTAACGGACTAATGCGTCCTTAAACACACCCATATGGACTGTGGGGTCCTTAAACCCATGGACTTATGCGTCCTTAAACTACAGATGGACCACCATGTCTCTAAACTGGAATATGGACCACCATGTCCCTAAACTGGAATATGGACCACTATGTCCTTAAACTGGCAATGGACCACTATGTCCTTAAATTGGTATTGGACCACCATGTCCTTAAACTGGCAATGGACCACCATGTCCCTAAACTGAAACAATAGAGCCCCCAAATGCTCTTTTGTCAGATCTAAACGATCCCGTTAAGTCGATCTTAGTCCCAAACTGGACTAATGTATCCTTAACAACCGTTTAAGTTGATCTTAGCCTCAAATATGGCTAACGTATCCTTAAACCTTCAAACAGACTTTAGTCCCAAATTGGACTATAAATCCCCCAATCAACTTTGGTTCAAGGGTACATCTCTGAACTCCTCTGACATCTGTCGTTGTAATCCTTCAACGTCGTCAGAGAGGTGACGGGTCCCGACGGCCATACATTAAATGGACCACTATGTCCCTAAACTGGAACAATGGAGCCCAAATGCTCTTTTGTCGGATCTAAATGATCCCGTTAAGTTGATCTTAGTCTCAAATTAGACTAACGTATCCTTAACAAACGTTTGAGTTGATCTTAGACTCAAATATGGCTAACGTATCCTCAAACCAAAATCCCAAACCCAAATCTAAGAAAATACGGATTTGGACTAATCCACGTCCTACGGGCGACAACATAAATTTATCTCCGTACACAATCCACGGGCAAGCCCAAACAAAACAAACACCCACGACACGAAGTGACCAGCTGGAGAAGGAGAAAGTTGTTACCGCAATGCGGTAGCGTAATTAACTGCAGGGGCTTGTGCCTGCAGGGAAGAGCGTCCCCACAATCAAAAACCCCTCAACGAGGGGGAATCTGACGAAGTCTGCTACATCGGTCGCATCCGTTTAAACCTTCGATACATGGTGCCATAAATCAACTTGGCATCTTCGGAGAGGTAGACGGATAACACCAATTAGCATCTGCCCCGAATCTCAGGCAAGACAGTCCATGTCTCGGCCGCCATTCGGAGGGGAACAGATTCTGGCACGCCCGGTGGGACCTTTTCCTCTTTCCACTCCACACTTCGTGTGTCGTGTTCACGAATGAATCGCGGTTTATTGTGGTTGCCTGTGGATTCGAGGTACTAAGATTTGGTGTCTTGCTCCGTGCAGAAAACAGAAGATCAATGGCTTCAAACTGCACTGCCTGCAACTGCAACTCTCGCTCAGTCCTTGCTGGAGGAGTGACTTATGGGCCCCAAGCGGCCTCCCTTTTCAAGATGCCAGTGGAGAAGGTAACTCAGGCCACCACTGGATTATTCTTCGAGACCATGCTCCCACCGTTGAGCTTCAATGCCACAATGACGTTGCAAGAAGCCCCAAAGAAGTTGGTCTTTGATCGGCTTACCACTGCCACGACCCCTCTCAACGGGTCGCCCAGCTTCAATACCTCAGTTTTCAACAGACTGGGCCAGAACGTCTGCAAACCCGCGATACCCGAAGTTGCCATCCCAAAGCGGATAGCTATCCCGGCTCAAGCGGACGAAATCATTGGAAAGGCTCCTCCTCCCAAGAAATCAGTTTTTACAAGGATGGCCATTCCGGTTGCTGCTCCAGGCGAGGTCCTCAAAGCTGCTTCCCCTGCTCAGAGGTCTGTCTTTGATAGATTAGACATTGCTTCTCAACGGGCGTCAGTCTTCGATAGGCTAGCACCAATAACAGTCTCTCCTCAAAGCAGGGGGCATGAAGAAGCTTATCCAATAACGGAGATGATCTCATCCGCACGACATGCTCGACGTCGCCACTGGCGCCGAGTGAGGAAGGCTGGGGGCAACTCCCCCTCTGAGATAACTCCACCAGCTCCAATGGTGGGGATCGATGCTGCTGTTCCAACCGGGAACAGCTTTGAATTGCTGAACACGGTGCGCAGAAACTCTCCTACCGCCGTACTAAAAAGATCCCCTCCTCCGGTGGGAAATATTGCGGAAGCCAAGCCAGAACAGTCCTCTCAACGGCTGTCCTCTAAAATCTACAAGGACTGGCACCAAGTCCAAGACTCGGTGATTGATCGAAATTTCTCCCGCCAGCAGAAGAAGCTGAAGGTCCGGCAGGAAGAAAACCGTCCTGTTAAGCCACAAAAGATGACGACTACTTGGGTGCTCACGACAGCGGCCCCCTCAACGTCAACCACTCAGAAAAGAAGGAGGCCAGAGAAAGCCCCAGTAAACGTGGCAGACCACAAAGACGCTAAGCCCAAACGCCCTAAGTCTGGGGGCATGGTGGTGCACACCGTATACATGGCTTCTGGAAAGGAGAAAATCCGTGCTTCGACGGGTCACCGACCGCTCACCCGATCCGTGACGAAAACCCAGGAGCAGCAACAGAAGCTTCAGGAGATGATGATTGCAATGGCCGCACTCACCGGGCCAAAAGAAAGCCCGGAGGCATCATCAGAGCAGCGTCACGAACAAGAAACTGATGCTGGCTTCTTACGCAGAGTCCTCGAAAAGAAGGACAGAGAAGCCGCAGAGCAAGCGGCTAACATAAAGCAAATGGCGCTCCTCTTCCAAGATATGGTAGGGATGATGCTACAGCCGGACCCTCCAGTTGAAGACCCTCCGATCATTACTGAAGACGATAGAGGAGAGACATCTAATCCTCCTCCGACTCTTTCAACAGCTAAAGATGAAACCATTTCCAAGGCTGCGCTGGATGACTATATAGCTGATCAAATACGGGCTCACCAAGTGAATGAAGCGGCTGCGCAAATTGTTAGAACTGGACGACCCTATCCGGGCTGGTATGACCAAATCAGTTACCCGCCGGGATATACGATCCCTAAGTTCCACGTATATAAAGGGACAGGGAACCCACATCAGCATGTCGCTCAATTCAGGTCCTTATGCGGCAATACTGGAGGCGATGACAAATTGTTACTACGTCAATTCGTCAGCAACTTAGCAGAAACAGCCTTTGAATGGTATTCGGAGCTACCTAATGACTCTGTCAAAACATTTGCGGAGATGGAGCTATTGTTTACACAAAGATTTGCCAGCGCCAGCGAGCGCACCCTGATAACAGCACTGATTAACGCCAGGGTGAAGCCAGGCGAAACGTGGGTTCAATACGCAGCACGATGGCGGAATCTATGGTCGAAATGCGAACAGCGGATCGAAGAAGAGCCGGCGGTGGGCATGTTCGTGGGCACTCTTGATCCGCAAGCGACCATCTCGCAATTCATGATGTTCTTCAAGCCAACTACTTTCCAGGCCTTGATTGACAAGTTGGCCCAAATGGATCAGATGGATCATAGATCATCTCCTTCAAAGACGGATCCTCGGAATGAAAAGGGGAAAGGAAAAGCAACTTTCATCGCCAATACTCAACAACAGCCGAGCAACTTAAAACCGGTTGTCCGCCAAAGCAACGTACGTCCACGCCCATCCCTCGAGGAGAGACTGGGATGTCCTTATTCGTTTCCTCAGGATAAAACAAGGAGACTGTTCGAGCTGGCAGTGCGCAACAGACTCATCCATCTGCCGAATCCAAAACGTCCGTTGCAGCCAGGCGATGTCAACGATCTTAATTACTGCCCTTACCACCAAGCGATAAGCCATCCAATCGAAGATTGCTTCGTCTTTAAGGGATGGATGGAAGATCAGTACCAACAAGGCAAGTTCGCGTTATCCGAAAACTGGAAGGTGAACCCGCCACAGCCTCACACTCCTAAGAAAACAAACACACTGGGGGCAACATGCTCTTTTGTTGAGGAAACTCCATGGGAGGTGGCTCTTTCGGCCAAGACCAAAAGGATGCTAAATGATCTTCAGACGTGCCCGGCGATTATATGGAAGAACCCGTTGGAACCTGAGATCATCAAGAGGATGCTGAAGCCGCGCCCAATTCCAAATATTGGTGGTGATAGCAAAAGCATTCACACCCAGCCGTCGAAATCTTCGAAAAAGAAGGAGAAATCCAAGAAGCCCGTGAAGCCTGGCAACAAGCGCACGGATTTGCAGAAACAGATTGACACGCTGGAAGAGTATAACCAGAAGGCGCAGATTCCAATCACGCTCCAAGAGTTTCTCAGCCACGTCCTCGAGGATGAAAACGATGGAGAAGACTCATCAGATGAATCTGAGGACTACGTAGCAAGTTGTCATGTGATCTCTCACTCCTTGATAGATGATAAAGAGGCTCCTTGCATCGAGAAACCAGGGGCGGATCCTGAACCAGAACTTCTGTGGCTGTCAGACGAGATGATCGATACCTTCCTGAATGAGATTCGTCTGAAAAGTAAAGCCGACCGGGAGCGTGAGATGGCCATATTTGAAAAGGCCAAACGCCGGCGACTGGACAAAAGGGTCGAAACACTCCCACCAGATCAAAGTACATTCGCCGCAAATGAAAGTAGGATCAAGACAAGGAAACGATTCGCCAAAGCCATATCGATGGGGATGAAACTGCCCTCTTTCAGAGAAAATTCTCCTGGCGGTGTACATCTTGATGAAGCGGACGTACATCCTAACTTCTGCTTATATCATCAGAAGATTGCACATCCTACTGAAGACTGCAACTCCTTTAAGTGTTGGTGGCAAGGGTATGTCGCTCACAGGCAACACTTCAACAGGACAAAGCGTGAAGCTCGTAGACAGCGGAAAAATACGACAAATGAGCATATGAAAACTGCCGGCAACGGTTACATGGTTGATGGCAGAAGATCGCAAACTCTCACCTTCGGGAGCAATTCGGAAGAAGAAATGACTCTCATCCCTCTCTTTAAAGAATCCACCTCAGGAAAAGAGGAAGAAAAGAAGAGCTGCGAGAACGCTCAGCTGCACAATCGCACGCTACCCGAAAAGAATCTCGGACCCGCAAACAAGGGATCGAGCGAAATGAGAAAGGAAAAGGGAAAAACGGCCTTTGTTGCCAACACTCAACAACAGCCGAGTAACCCGAGACCGTGTTGTCGTCAAAACAACAAGCCGCGATCCCTCAATGAGAAGTTGAAACGTCCTTACTCGTTTCCCAAAGATAAAACGAAGAGATTGTTTGAGCTAGCAGTGCGCAG
The DNA here is from genome assembly GCA_030015575.1 of Agapanthus africanus. Classification (NCBI taxonomy): domain Eukaryota; kingdom Viridiplantae; phylum Streptophyta; class Magnoliopsida; order Asparagales; family Amaryllidaceae; genus Agapanthus; species Agapanthus africanus. The sequence goes on along the minus strand of CM057345.1, from coordinate 202,234,090 downwards.
CGGGCTCATCACTCTGCCAGATCCAAAACGTCCATTGCAACCAAGTGACGTTAACAATCCTAACTATTGTCCCTATCATAGAGTAATGGGTCACCCACTCGAAAATTGCTACGTCTTCAAAAACTGGCTTGAAGACCAATACCAACAGGGCAAGTTCGGGCTGCCTGAAAAGTGGAAAGTAAACCCGCCACAACAACATGCTCCGAAAAAGATGGATATGCCGGTGGCATCATGCTCATTCATTGGGAAAGCCCCATAGACCGAAAAATCAGTAAACTAGAGATGCGTCTCAAATACGGCGACGGCGGACCGAAACGTCCTTAAACTAACGGCGGACCGCAATGTCCTAAAACTTGCAAATGACCGAAACGTCGTTAAACTACTCCCAACCCGCAGCATCTTCAGGCTGACGTGGTAAAACAAAAAACAAAAAAAACGGTACGCCCACAAGCAAAATGGGCACGGATGAAAACCCAAAAAGGCTCCGTGAGTAAAAACAGCAAGGCTACCGGCGAGTGTTCGTGAAAACCCGAAAGGGCGCGACCTCGTTAAAAAAAAAGATTAAAAATAAAATAAAAAAATAAAAAGAACGGTATGTCCATAAGCAAAGTGGGCACGGATGAAAACCCGAAAGGGCTCCGTGAGTAAAAACAGCAGGGCTACCGGCAAGTGTTTGTGAAAACCCGAAAGGGAAGGAGAAACCACCCGCGTGAGATCCTTACGACTCACAAGGGAGCAACACACTTAGGAATCCTCACGATTCCTAAGGAGAAATTACACTTGCGAGATCCTCACGACTCGTAAGGAGAACTCTCTTATGGGACCCTCACGGCTCATAAGATTTGAAAGTCTTAAGTTACAGAGACCTGAACCTGTTCTTAAGCAACCCCCACAACCTCTGATACTGCCCTACAAGCAGCTCAATACTGACCCTTGTATACAATCCACGGGCGCGAATAAACATTTCCCTAACAAAGTCCTACCCGTGACTGGGGATATGTCCATATGGTGAACAACCCTTGTAAGTCCTCTCGACTTATAAGGAGAAAATCCTTTTGTAAGATCCTTACGACTTACAGGGGAACATACACTTAGGAATCCTCACGATCCCTAAGGAGAAAACACACCTACGAGATCCTCACGACTTGTAGGGAGAAATACCTTTGTGAAACCCTTACGGCTCATGAAGTCAAAAGCCTTAGTCAACAGGACCTTAACCCTGTTTACTAAGCCACCTTTGTTCAACGTCGACAGTGGCAAATGATGATTCGCTCCTGGTAATATCCCAGTCGCAGCGATGCTGATGCTTAAACAGATATCAAATTCCAAGTCCTTTTACGGCAAATGATGATTCGCTCCTGGCAATATTCCAGTCGCAGCGATGCTGATGCCGAGATTGGCATCAGATTCCAAGTTCCACACTCGCGATATAAAAAAAAATCAGCGAGCCAAAAATGCATATGAAATAGCCGAAATGATGGGGCAACTTGCAACGAAATTAGCAAGTAAAAATGTATGCATATAAAAACAGCCGAAATGATTGGGCAACTCGCAATAAAAAAAACAGCGAGTAAAAATGAAATAAATAGCCGAAATGATTGGGCACCGCGAAAAATAGTCGAAATGATAGGGCAATCGTGACCTTCGCGATATAAAAGCTGAAATGATAGAGCATCGCGGGAAAAGAAATAAAATAAAAATAAAATTTATGCCCTACAGGCGATATTACATCAACCCCTGTATACAATCCAGGGACGCAAACGAAAAAAGGATCATACTCCTCCTCCCCAGGTTTCATCAGAAGAAGAAGCTGAATCTCGACGGGCCACAAATAACCTAGAGATCGTCTCAACACTCGTCTCATTACAACGGACACAACTTCAAGCGAAGCGGAACAGCGGCAACTCCCAGTTCGATAGCTCGGCGATACACCGATCACCGAGAGTCAAATCTCCACTCCGTGAAATGCGGATATAATCAGCAAAATTCCTGGTCACGTGGAACGCGGATAACGTCACTCTTTGACCCCGTGGAAAACGTCCAGAGCGGATCCTGGTCCTCGCAGAGCACGGCAGTGAACCCGTGTGAAGAATCCAGAGCGGAGCCTGGTCCTCACAGAGCACGGCAGTGAACCCGTGCGAAGCATCCAGAGCGGAGCCTAGTCCTCACCTAACACGGCAGTGAACCCGTGTGAAGCGTCTAGAGCAAAATTCCTGGTCACGTGGAATGCGGATAATGTCACTCTTCGACCCCGTGGGAAACGTCCAGAGCAGATCCTGGTTCTCACACCAACATGGAGTGATCACCACCGCGACATTCGTCTCGATACAGCAGACGCGATACCAGCAAACGAAGCGAAGGCCAAATTCCTAGCTTCAGGGTCTTGACGGCAAGTCATATAAAGCCTGAAAGACAATCGAAGATCATCCCACACCAGCGTGGAGTGGTCACCACCACGACATTCGTCTCGATACAGCAGATGAAATGTCACCCCAGCGTTCTTCCCCCAGCAGGATTCGGAAGCGACAAAGCAAACGAAGCGAAGGCCAAATTCCTAGCTTCAACGTCTTGACGGTAAGTCATATAAAACCGGAAAGACAAACAGAGATCATCCTACATGGAGTGGTCACCACCACGACATTCGTCTCGATACAGCAGACGAAATGTCACTACAGCGTCCTTCCTCCAACAGGATCTGGACACACCAAAGAAAACGAAGCGAAGGCCAAATTCCTAGCTCCAGGGTCTTAACGGTAAGTCATATAAAACCGGAAAGACAATCAGAGATCATCTCACACCAACATGGAGTGATCACCACCTCGACGTTTGTCTCGACACAGCAGACGCAACATCACCGAAAGGAGTCACGGCAAAATCCCTGGTTCCAGACCTCGACGGTTCACCAGCAACCTAGAGACAACCGCGACATTCGTCTCGATACAGAGGACGCAATGCCAGAAAACGAAGCGAAGGCCAAATTCCTGGCTTCAACATCTTAACGGCAAGTCATATAAAGCCTGAAAGACCATCAGAGATCATCCCACACCAGAGTGGAGTGGTCACCACCTCGACGTTCGTCTCGATAGAGCAGACGAGATGTCACGACAGCGTTCTTCCTCCAACAGGATTCGCACACGACAAAGCAAACGAAGCGAAGGCCAAATTCCTAGCTTCAACGTCTTGACGGTAAGTCATATAAAACCGAAAATACAAACAGAGATCATCCCACATGGAGTGGTCACCACCACGACATTCGTCTCGATACAGCAGATGAAATGTCACCCCAGCGTTCTTCCCCCAGCAGGATTCGAAAGCGACAAAGAAAACGAAGCGAAGGCCAAATTCCTAGCTTCAACGTCTTGACGGTAAGTCATATAAAACCGGAAAGACAAACAGAGATCATCCTACATGGAGTGGTCACCACCATGACATTCGTCTCGATACAGCAGGCGAAATGTCACTACAGCGTCCTTCCTCCAACAAGATCCGGACACACCAAAGAAAACGAAGCGAAGGCCAAATTCCTAGCTCCAGGGTCTTAACGGTAAGTCATATAAAACCGGAAAGACAATCAGAGATCATCTCACACCAACATGGAGTGATCACCACATCGACGTTCATCTCGACACAGCAGACGCAACATCACCGAAAGGAGTCACGGAAAAATCCCTGGTTCCAGACCTCGACGGTTCACCAGCAACCTAGAGACAACCGCGACATTCGTCTCGATACAGAGGACGCAATGCCAGCAAACGAAGCGAAGGCCAAATTCCTAGCTTCAACATCTTAACGGCAAGTCATATAAAGCCTGAAAGACCATCAGAGATCATCCCATACCAGCGTGGAGTGGTCACCACCTCGACGTTCGTCTCGATACAGCAGACGAGATGTCACGACAGCGTTCTTCCTCCAACAGGATTCGCACATGACAAAGCAAACGAAGCAAAGGCCAAATTCCTAGTTTCAACGTCTTAACGGCAAGTCATATAAAGCGTGAAAGACAATCGGAGATCATCTCGAACCAATGTGGAGTAGTCACCACCTCGACGTTCGTCTCGATACAGCAGACGCAACATCACCAAAAAGAGCCACGGCAAAATCCCTAGTTCCAAATCTCGACGGTTCGCCAGCAACCTAAAGACAACCGCGACATTCGTCTCGATACAGAGGACGCAATGCCGCCAAACGAAGCAAAGGCCAAATTCCTAGCTTCAGGGTCTTAACGGCAAGTCATATAAAGCCTGAAAGACTATCGGAGATCATCCCACACCAGCACGGAGTGGTTATGACTCATCGGGGCTCTCCAAAATGAGCCTAACCTCAAGTAAAAAGCGGCATGGCAAATTCCTAGCGCTTGCTCTTCCGACGGTCAAACTGCCAAGGAGGATTGCTTGAAGACGTCTTGTCCAGCCCCCGAAGGGATCAGAGATACGGCAGTCGCAGGGCTACTCGAACAGCACGATTGCCTATCGAGGAATACATCAGCTCATGCGACGGTACGACGGCCAAAACCCTAAGTACCACAGACCCTAACGGATTTCTGTCGTAAAGAGCAGAAGTTAACTGTGACGTTAGGATATTCTTAGGAGATCTGCTCAATTCGTTTCGACTCGTGAGGAAATTGATGTCTTTGCGAGAACTTCTCGATTCGTCTTGACTCGTGAGATAAAGCCTTAGGCAGTAGGGATTAAAAAACCTGTTTCCTAAGCACTGGGGCCCTGCAAGTCGGCCCAAAATGGTCTCTTGCATACTATCCATGGGTCTCACTCTCCGAAGTCGAATTTCGACAAGGAGAGGAACAACCGCTTACGGGTCCTCTCGACTCGTAAGAGGGAAAAATTCTCTTACAAGATCCTTACGACTTATAAGAGAGACACACTTAGGAATCCTCACGACTCCTAAGGAGAAAATACACTTACGAGATCCTTTCGATCCGTAGGGAGAAAAGTCTTTATGAGACCCTCACGGCTCACAAAGTTGAAAAGTCTTAGGTGGCAGATCCTAACCTTGTCTCCTAAGCCATCACTGCCCTGCAAAGAGGTCAAGATGGACTATCTATGAGCCACACTCGCCAAAGCTATATGCCACTGAAATGGAAAATCTACTCATGAGCATATAAACTACTTCACTCCAGAGTAAGATATAAAGAGATAGAAGGGTGCGGCTCATGGAGTTAAGGGTTTAGAACTATATCTCTTAAGAGTCGAGATTTGAGTCAATGATAAATGACGATGCTTGTGTCCGCTCGTTATCTTCTCAGATCAAGATTCTGAAAGTAATATACCAACCCGAAACTGGTCATACGCTATGCATTACTTTGCACTACTTCACCCACGTAAATACTTATGTGGGCAAAGTAGTGGGGGGCATTTGTTCCCGCCAAAAGTTTCTGCGCAAAAGAGCCCAAAGTATCAAATGGCGGCGATACGCTTAAGAAAATAGGAACCAGTATCTTCCGGGCTGTTTTTTGATAAACTCCCGAATGAGAAATAGATAAATTCTGATGGTATTGAAAGCGGCTCGAAAAACCCTTCGATTTGATATATTATGGGCCTCGTAATTCATCCGGGATCAAAAGTTATGAGGCATTACGTGTCCGCACGTGATGGGCCTTTAAGAACCCGCTGGAGAAGTTAAAAGATATAATTAAAACTCAGAAAAGACCCCAATGGGGCGTCACGTGCTCACACGTGACCATGGGTCACGTGCAGACACGTGATGGGCTTGTAAGGCCTCTAAAATAATGAATAGAATTTAATTCTAAAAGTCAGAAAATACCTTAACGAAGTATCACGTGCTTACACGTGACCAATGGTCACGTGTTGACACGTGATGGTTAAAACAACAACATAAACAAGCGGCCGTTAAAGAACTCAATTAGGGGGTCACGTGCTCACACGTGACCAAGGGTCACGTGTCAGCACGTGACTGGTTTCGAAAGCCTTACAGTTAATAGAATTAAAATTCTAAAATTTTCTAAATCTTTCCAAACATAAAGGGTCTATGGGGACCGTTGGATTAAAAATCCGAGGGTGATTAAAAATCACCAATTTATGGAATAATCTTGGACTTGGAAAGATTTTCCCCCAAAATCTAACCGAGATAACAAAGGGATATCTTTGGATTTAAAATCCAATGGTGAATAAAATTCACTTAACAATCTAAAGGCCCAGATGAATGATAAATATAAATCAAATCTCTCAACATACAAATCAAATCTTTCAATGAGAGATTTGCTAAACAAATTGATTCTCTTCCTTCTCCTATAAATACGAGCCAAGAAGAGAAGAGAGGGGGAACTACTTTTTTGGGGAGAGAAAAAACAGAGGGAGGAGAATTTAATTCTTAAGAGAAAAAAGAAAAGAGAGGAGAATTTAATTCTCTGCGAAAGAAAAACCCTAGGTAAGAAAAGAGAGGCTTAAAAAGAGAATTTAATTCTCAAAAGAATTTAACTCTTATATAAAGAAAAGAACTTAGTTCTTTCTCTGGTGGAGGATCTGCAAAGTGCACATCTCCCCATGAATTGAGAATTTAATTCTCATTGGGTTGAGATCCTGCCATGCAGATCCAAAACATAGAGGATGAATTAAGTTTTGAGAATTCAATGGTCACAAAATTATAGGAATTTAATTCCTTTGGGAGAAAACTAGGGTTTTACCCTAAATAAGAATTTAATTCTTTCACAATAGAAATTTAATTCCTTCAAAACAAAAATTAGGGTTTTACCCTAAATAAGAATTTAATTCTTAAAGATAAGGAGACTTAAAAGATCTCTGATCATGAAAAAGACTAGGGTCACGTGCCCCACGTGACCCCTGAACAGATCCCCCAAAAATGAGAAGGGGAAAGCTTTGAGGCAATGCCTCACGTGTTCCCACGTGACCCTCATTATATATGGAACAAAAGTAAAGGCAGAAACAATTCTGGGCGCTCTCACGTGTTACCACGTGACCCCTAATAAATGTTCTAATAAATCAGGGCATGATTATACATCACGTGCCCACACGTGACGGCTATGAAAATTAAAAGTGTTTAACACTTGTTTGCAGAACAAAATAAAGGGGATCTGGCCCCACTTTTTGATGCCATCACGTGCTCCCACGTGACTCCCAAAACGCAGAAAGAAAGATCAATAGAAATGAAGGCTTTGGGCGCTCTCACGTGTTTACCACGTGACCCCTTAGCAAACGTTCTAACAGTCAGCGCATAAATCCCCATCACGTGTCAACACGTGATGCTCGAAATAAAAAGGAAAAGTGTTTAACACTTATTCACAGATTTGAGGATAAAACAAAGGAGATGTGGCTCCGCATTTAGGGCGCCCTCACGTGTCACCACGTGACCCCTAATGAGCATTCTAACAGACCAGAGCGGGGGCCTCCATCACGTGCTCGCACATGATGGCCGTCAGAATTAAAAGAGTTAAAACACTGATCTGCAGAATAAGATAAGGAAAATCAGGGCGCTCTCACGTGTCCACACGTGACCCCTCTCCCCTTAGTGTTTAACACTAATCCGAAGACTTTGTCCTCAGTGATTAACACTGATTTGCTTTAGTGTTTAACACTAGTTTGAAATCTCTGCTACCAGTGTTTAACACTGATTTGCTTTTGTGTTAACACTAATTTGAAAGCCCTGTTGCTAACACTGATTATCTTTTAGTGTTAAACACTAACTTGCTAACCTTAATCCCAGTGTTCAACACTGTTGGTCTTTAGTGTTTAACACTAGCTTTAGCCCAATTGGCTAAGTTTCTAGAGGCAAAGCCTCTCCTTCAATGAGCCAACAAAGGGCCAATATTTCAAACATAATTGGACTTAGCCCAAACTGGCCATAAGTCCTCAAATCATCTTGAACTGAGCACATCTGCTCTTTCAACCAACTCTTTGGTTCAAGGGTACATCTCTGAACTCCTCTGATATTTGTCGTTGTAATCCTTCAACGTCTTCAGAGAGGTGACGGGTCCCGACAACCACACATCAACACGGACTGTGGGGTCCTTAAACTCGCGGACTTTTGCGTCCTTAAACTAACGGACTAATGCGTCCTTAAACACACCCATATGGACTGTGGGGTCCTTAAACCCATGGACTTATGCGTCCTTAAACTACAGATGGACCACCATGTCCCTAAACTGGAATATGGACCACCATGTTCCTAAACTGGAATATGGACCACTATGTCCTTAAACTGGCAATGGACCACTATGTCCTTAAATTGGTATTGGACCACCATGTCCTTAAACTGGCAATGGACCACCATGTCCCTAAACTGAAACAATAGAGCCCCCAAATGCTCTTTTGTCAGATCTAAACGATCCCATTAAGTCGATCTTAGTCCCAAACTGGACTAACGTATCCTTAACAACCGTTTAAGTTGATCTTAGCCTCAAATATGGCTAACGTATCCTTAAACCTTCAAACAGACTTTAGTCCCAAATTGGACTATAAATCCCCCAATCAACTTTGGTTCAAGGGTACATCTCTGAACTCCTCTGACATCTGTCGTTGTAATCCTTCAACGTCGTCAGAGAGGTGACGGGTCCCGACGGCCATACATTAAATGGACCACTAAATCCCTAAACTGGAACAATGGAGCCCAAATGCTCTTTTGTCGGATCTAAACGATCCCGTTAAGTTGATCTTAGTCTCAAATTAGACTAACGTATCCTTAACAAACGTTTGAGTTGATCTTAGCCTCAAATATGGCTAACGTATCCTCAAACCAAAACCCGAAACCCAAATCTAAGAAAATATGGATTTGGACTAATCCACGTCCTACGAGCGACAACATAAATTTGTCTCCGTACACAATCCACGGTCAAGCCCAAACAAAACAAACACCCACGACACGAAGTGACCAGCTGGAGAAGGAGAAAGTTGTTACCGCAATGCGGTAGCGTAATTAACTGCAGGGGCTTGCGCCTGCAGGGAAGAGCGTCCCCACAATCAAAAACCCCTCAACGAGGGGGAATCTGTCGAAGTCTGCTACATCGGTCGCATCCCTTTAAACCTTCGATACATGGTGCCATAAATCAACTTGGCATCTTCGGAGAGGTAGACGGATAACACCAATTAGCATCTGCCCCGAATCTCAGGCAAGACAGTCCATGTCTCGGCCGCCATTCGGAGGGGAACAACCCCGTCGTCGAAAGCATCCGTCTGGGTGCTTGCGGCAGCGGTGTTCCTCCTTAGTGCACTTCGTCGACGGCATCGGGGGTGCGGTCGTCTACTGAAGTTTGCGACGAGCATTCGATCAGGATGTCGGGAATCTTGTTGAATTGCCCGACTTGGTATTGAAAAGAGTTTTCGATAATGAGACTAAAATGCGAGGTTTATAATTGTTAGGCATGTGATGTCTAATTGTTAGGCATGTGATGTCTAAGGAATTCATTTGATTAGGCATGCGATGTCTAAAGAGTTTGCGGATTCTAACTGTTGTAGTTTTACACTTTCTTTTCTGTGACCGTAAGTGTAATATGTGATATCGCCGGTTTCGTTGCTATATGTCAACGACAATTGGGACGCACATATTTACTTACGTTGATGACATGTGATGTTATGTGTTGCTGGATATGTTATATTGGATCGTCGTGTTTGAATAGCCGAGGGTTTTTATGTGAGATGAGTGTTTTTCATTTTCATTCATGTAAAAACTTGTATGTAATATTCTTTTATTGGGGCACTTCCAGGTTGCGGAAGATGTCACCATTTGTATATTATTTACTTTTCCGCACTAGGATAGACCCAAGGAGGAGGGCACAAGTAACCGGGTTCTGGAGTCCAGAGGGAGACCAACCCGAGGAGTCGAGTCCGGGTCTCCTAACTCTAGAATTGGTAGGGTTGCTTGCCGCTCTCGTAGGGGTCTTGGGATGTGGGTTTGGCTATTCATCGCGACCGTGGAATCCGTGTTTTATACTGGCTCGTATTGAAAACACGGACGTCCTAGTATATCCAATGTTTCATATGATTCTTCTGCTGCGATATCTGTGATGTGATCATGTGATGTTCTATGATAGATACTATATATAGTATATATGATATATTATATAGATGTTACTTATGTTTTACACCCGCGCTAGCCCTGCCCCGCTCTGCCGTTAGTCACCTAACCTAACGGTGTACGAGGGGACATCGAGGCGAATGCGGATGGCATAAGTGTACGTCGTATTTATCTGTGATGTTTAGGTACTTAAATGATGGGACTTCATTAATATGATTAATGAAAGTAAAAGAAACCTAAAGATGTTGTAGAATCGAATTTCAAAATAAAACAGGTAGCTACAGTTCTTGCTTTGCACAGCGGTATATATGATATATCCTGCACCTTATTCGATGAGGAAAGGGCCGACGATCCCTTCACCGGGAGTGACCCCTTTAGCAATAACTGGCAGATGCTACATACTCGGTTTGTCTTTTGATTGCTTCTATAGTTTCTGCTTTGCACAGTGATATATATGATATATCCCGCACCTCATTCGACGAGGAAAGGGCCGACGATCCCTTCACCGGGAGTGACCCCTTTAGCAAAACTAGAAAAGCCTCAAAAACACTCCATTTAAAAATCATTTGATTCTACAACGATATCAAGTTCATTACGCAATAGATTTTCTTAAAAACCTGTCGCAGCCCTCCGTCATTTCAGATAAGTACTAGTTAGTATTCGTGCTACGTTTGTTGACTATGTTAAGGCGTAGTGTGCGGTAGTTGATTAGTGCTTATCTGTATAAGCATATGATGCGATTGGATTAGGGTAGTCGTGCGACTTTGTTGACTATGTTAAGGGTCGTGCGGGTGGGTTTAATTCAATCGGGAAATGACGGGTTGAACTTGACTAGCACTTATGATTTGTTGACTATGTTAAGATCATATAGCTGCTAGGGGCAAAATATTATCGGGAATTTCAAGTGTTGAAATTTGCAATGAGATTGCATACCTTCTATGAGATAGTTGGATCCCGATACCCACTGCGAGTAAGGGTTACTCCTGGGAGAGTTTTACACATTACAATTAGCCGATCAAGTAGGTGTCTAGAAAGGTGTTAACGAGGTTACGCCTCTGGGAAAACGTGGTTTACATTAATTAGGTTTGTGCGAAAGCACGGGGGACCTCCCTCAAAGTACCGACACTGGCCTGGCTGAAAGATTGGCGAACTTGTAGCGTGTAATTAATCCCGGCTAGTCTTTCCTTTTAGGGTTTGAAGGAAGATTTGATAAAAAACAGTGGGAGCCATCCTGATTAGATAAAATAATAACCAATCTGATCTTGTAAGAGCATACGCTGAGTGTTTTCTTCTCTCTCTCTCCAGGTAGCGACCATATCACGCCTTAATCAAGATAATAATACGGATGTATTGACCGAACCCGCTTGTTATACTGAGTTGGGGAATGTTGGTCCCGCTCCAACTTATAAATGTTATAAGACAGAGCAGGAAATTGGGGATTACCAGAATTCCCGTGCCGCCCAAACAAAGAAAGTGCATGCTGATGCATCATCTTCGGGTGTGTTCATTATGAAGAACTGTTTCTCAGTGTCCTCTACGTCCTAAGTATTAGATACCAGATCAGGATCCTGTAAATGTAATCCGTTACATGGGCTATGAAAGATAGAGAACTGAGAACGGGTGATAAGTTTCATGAGACAGAAAACGGGGCAAGTGTTGCAGCCAAGTCTGTTGGTCACTGTCACCCTGTATTACAAATACATTGATTCTGAACAAATGTTATTAGATACCGAACCTGATATACAACATCATATCAGTCTCTTTATTCGTAAAGAAAGGATATAATTTTGTATTGTTGGATTATGTTTTGAAAATTTCTTATATCAAAAGTTGATCGGTTCGGGCATGTTATCTAAAAGCATTGACGTTCTAAATCAAACTACAGTTCTTAGTATACGGAACACACAAAAGAGGAAGAGTTCAGAAATGAACGAATCCTTCTTATGGCATTGTAGACTAGGTCATATCAATGCGACCCGACTGGCTGAAGTTACATTTAGATGCATATTTAATTAGTTTGAATTTACATCTTGTGAAACTTGCCGGTCATGTCACAAAGATACGATGACCATAGCTCTGTTTACTGGAAACAGAGAAAGAGTTAGTGAACTCTTGGGATGATACATATTGATGTATGTAGGTCCTCTGTCTACACATGCCAAGACCGGTTCTTTATACTTCATTACATTCTCTGATGATCTCTCAAGATTCAGTCATATGTTCTTGTTGAAACACAAGTCCGAACCTTTTGAGATATTCACAGAATATAAGTTAGAAGTAGAGAACCATATATGGGTATAAGTATTATGTCCTTTGATGTGATCAGGGAGGAGAATACTTGAGCACGGAATTCTTGGACTTTTCTAAAGGAGAATGAGATTCTCTCTCAGCATTACTCCTCCGTGTACACCATAGCACGATGGTATATCGGGGCGGAGCAATTGCACCCTATTCGATATGGTGCGCTCTATGATGAGTACTACTGAGTTACCTGTTTCCTTTTGGGAGTTATGCGCTTGAGAAGCTGCATACCTATTGAATAGGGTTCGAATCAGATCACAGCCTACCACTCCATATGAGATATGGTATAGGAAGAGCCCATGTCTTAAGCTAGTTAAGATTTAGGGTTGTCCGGCATATGTCTAAAAGCAAAATCCGGACAAGCTCGAGGCAAGGTCAGTTATGTAGAACTGGAAAGGTTCCAGCTATGCAAACTACAGCAGATGATTTGGTACAACCAAAGGATTCAGTAGATACCAACGAACCTCAGCCTCTCCGCCGATCTAGTAGGGTTTCTCACCCACCTGAGAGATACTTCAGTTTCTCTATGACAGTGGGAGCGAGGATTGCATCATGAGATGATGGCCCAACTAGTTTTGAGCTGGCCATCAGGAGTGGGACTCTATAAGAATGGCTGGATGCTTAGCGATCTGAGATGGAATCCTTATACACCAACAAAGTATGGACTTTGGTTGCTATATCTGAAGGGTTAAATCCCCATCAGGAGCAAGTATATCTTGAGAAGATTACTTGGTGTACATGGAAAAGTTGAGACTTTCAAAGCTAGACTTGTTAAAGGTTTTCGTCATCGACCAGGCGTGGATAATGATGAAACCTTTTCCAGTGGCTATGCTTAAGTCCATCCGGATCCTACTTGCCACGGCTACATACCATGACTACGATATCTGGCGGTTGGGTGTCATGACTGCTTTTCTAAAAATGATGTTTTATAAGAGAGCATCTGTAAGTACACAGCCAGAGGGCTTCGTAGACAGTGGGAGCAGCGGAAACGTGTACAAGATGCTTTATAGGATAAAGCAGGCATCGCGAAGTTGGAACGTCTGTTTTGATGTACTAGTCAAAGAGTTTGACATCATCAAAATGGTAGATGAACCTTGTATAAACAAAAAGGTAGTAGGGAGTATGGTGACGATCCTCGTAGAGTACGTGGATGACATACTCTTGATAAGGAAGGAGTTTCCTATGCTACGCTCGATCAATCTCCGCTTATCACAATGATTCTCCACATAGGATCAAAGTGATACCTACTAAATCCTGGGTTTTGGATCTATGAGATAAATCTAAATGGATGTTAGGATTCTCACTAATTGAAGTGAGATGGTATCAATTGATCCTGGGGAGAATCACTGGAAGTGTTCCATGGTGATAAGGACGACTGAATGTCAGTCACAGGCATTGTCTTTACCCTCAGTGGAGGGACGGTATGTTGGAAGAGTTCCAAGCTAAATACCGTGGCTTACTAGACGATAAAAGCAGGATACATCGCTACTTCAGATACTACCAAAGAGGCAGTCTGGATGTATATTTGTTCATGAGATGAACTTAGTTCCTCCCATTGTGTGACAATGGAGTTGTGGCTTATGCCAAGGAACGTCCGTCCCATCAGTGATCCAGACATATTCTAAGGCAAGTGTCACCTGATCATGGAGATGGTTGATCTCCAGGGGATCGAGGTTAGGAGAGTAGACTCAGAGGACAACACGGCGGATCCACTCACGAAGGCCTTTTCCCAGAGAGAGACTTTTATGGGATGGTTGAGTATGAGATACTACAACCACTGCTATCAGATGGCCCTAGTGCAAGTGGGAGATTGTTAGTTATATGTATGCCCTAGAGGCCATTACTATACATAGGATGTATATTGTAGTGGATGCTTGGACATATATAGGGAGGACTTTCTTGCTCGACATGATAGTATGCTATCTGGTTGCTCTTTATCTTAACGTGTACACTGATTGTCTCTCTGTTACATGTTGGTAAAGCCCTTAGGATGTGTACTTGACTACCTGGACTATGATGCGGATCATACTAGTGGGGACATGGTAGTCCATAAGTACATCCTTTAAGGTCCCTAGTCGTGGGTGTATCGAGACAGGGCATCGATATACCAGAGTAGACTAGCGTATACCTTCTCGACCCATACATATGGGCGATGGATGATCCCATATCCATTGGTGTTTGACATCAGAGATGATATACGGGTGCTCAGTGGAGACTGGGTACACTGGACGGACTCGCCGAGAACTCCCAGATGGTATTATACCTTACGTCAGATGGAAGTTCTCTGGTGACACTGGTACAGGTTAGTCTGTTGACCCGAGATCGTCATAGAGTCTTGTGTGATTCCCACTGTGCTTTGATTTCCACCTTACCACGTCCAAGAGGGCGTGCAAAACGGTGGTTTTTGGGTACAGTCCCGATTCACATGGAGGCAATGAGCGATAGGAGGGGATTCGTCTCTCCCGGTATAGGGAGTTGATGTTGCGCTGTGTTCGATTGGCTATAACCGGAAATCCCTGGCCAGGGTTGCTGAGATTTACTGGTAAGTGTTACCAGTAGTTTCTCGAACTGTTATAGACCTCATATCGACACGACTTATCGAGCTATTGGGGTCTGACGTTTACCACCCCTAGGCGAGATATGCGACATATCAGACGACGAGACCGGACTGTACGGTAAGTGTTACTGGTTGGATTCACAGGAGTGTGAGCGGGCTTGCTCGTCGATCTTCTGATCGCTCAATACCCGGGTGGCCGTTACGTTTAGCAGACCGCTTGCGGCTTGTGGGTGCTTGATATGATCATCACCTGCTGCCGGCGTATTGACGAGTCTTTAGAGTCCTACACAGAGGTTTCCTGGCTCAAGCGAAACGAAATAGGAGCGCATATGAGATATGTGCGGGACCGAGAATAATACCAGTATGTGATACTGTATTCTATTCTCGCGATTTGTATCATTGGACGGTTATATGAGATATAGCCGGGTTACCGAATCAAGTGTTGATTCGATACATTGATACACTAATTATTAGTCGGTTATATGCAGTATGACCGGATCATTAAATCAAGCGTTGATTTAATGATTTAATGCATAATTATATATTTGATATATTACTTTGCATTAACTAGTATTGGTTCACTTAAGATGGATTTTCTCACTTGATGTGCACATTGTATATATGATATAGTTTTGTGCACTAGTTTGTATCATGTTTGATGATACATGCAAACTTGGGTGTATGTTTGGTTTAAACCTTGTTTAGTAAATGGTTAGGGTTTCATTTCATTTACTTTATTTACTTATTCATTTATTTATTTATTCATTTGTAAGTCCACGTTGCGACCCCCGGTTCTTACGGGGAGGCGGAAACGGTATAAAAAACAAATTTTGGCGCATGGGGCAACATGGACTAAACAAAGTCGGGAACTTTTCTAAACTAAACTAGCAAACTTGCTAAAGAGAGTTAGCTACTCGGAAAGATGGTTATACCTAAACTTGAACTCCTTCTTCTTGAAACCTTGTAGAGGTTGATGGTTCTCTTCTCGTCGCCTTCTTCCGTCGAAGATGGATCCACCTGAGGGTTCAACCTTCGGGCTCTTTCTCGAACTTTGAGTGAACTAGAATCTCCGGTTTGCTAAACCCTTGGTCCTAGAGTGAGTAGAGAGTGTCTAAGGGGTGCTTTTCTTTTAAGGAGAGGGATTCTCAACACATGAGAAGGATTCTCCTTTGGCTAGAGGAAGAAGAATATGAAGTGAGGAGAGAGAATGATTATGATAGAATGAGCTATCTTTTTCTTTTTGCAGCCATATCAAAAAGAAAAAGAATTATCTAAATAATAATAATTCAAATGAGAATAGTTGATGGTAGTTTTGGAATGACCACTATCATACTTCATTAAATGAAGTGTAAGCAAGAATCAAGGAGCATCCTTACAAAGTAATGATGATGGTCAAACATTCAACCATGGTTGAAGTGTAAGCAAGAATCAAGGAGCATCCTTACAAAGTAATGATGATGGTCAAACATTCAACCATGGTCAACAAGTCAACCATGGTCAACAAGTCAACAAAACCAACCATAACATAATTTCATTTAATTACTATTATTAATAGATATCTCACTAATTCATTAGGGTTTGGAAAAAGACGACTGTCAACTGTGCATACGCACCCGTTCCGAAACCCTAATGAAAAACCTCTTCCTCTGCCTCAAACAACTGTGCATACACACCTGCATTCTCATTCCGAGGAACAAGAATACCGAGAGATAAAAGCAACCCCAAAATATATACCAGTATCTGGCTCAAACCAGAGCCAGCCAGTAAAATCCGTCCGGACTCCAAACGTGCACAAGTGCGCGGATGAGAACGAACCCTGTCGCAAAACCATGCGACCTCTACTCTGTTTTGCCCAGAGGCGAATACCCTCTGTGTGGGACTCTAAAGACGCGACACTACACTGGCAGTGGATTTAACCACAGACCGCAAGCGGCACTAGCTGTGCGTAACGGTCCCCAGGTAGATGCCGACAAGAAGGCTGACGAGGTGAACCCCATCTGAACTCCTACTGAGTCTGAATGTGACATTCTCCGTACAGTCCGGTCTGTTCGTCTGATACATCGCATGTCGGGCCTAGGGGGCGGTAAAACGTCAGTCCCCCAATAGCGGTACAAGTCGTGTCGGAGTGAAGCCCAAAACACCCTGAGATAACACTGGAAGCCTACCAGTATATCTCGCTTGCCCTGGCCAGGGACTACTCGTGTAATGGCTCTCCTAGACACAGCGCGATATCAACCCCCAAAACCGGGAGAGACGAATCCTGTCTAACCGGCACTGCCTCCAAGTGCTTCGGGACTGCACCCAACTACCACCTGTTTGCACGACTCCTTTGAGCCGTGGTAGGGTAGTAGTCAAAGTACAGTGGGAACACACTCGAGGCGAAGTGTCAGTGTCAAGTCAGCGGACTAAGCTGTACTCATGTCACCTGGGAACTGATAACTGACGATAGATATAATACCAACCTGTCAGTTCCCGACGAGTCCTGTCCAGTGTACTCGTAACCTAACGAGCACCCGTATACTATCTCCAGTACGACGTACTGATGGCTGTGGGACAGACCATCTCCCATACTGGGATGAGAAGCGCATACGCTAGTCTACTCCGGAGTATCGATGCCCTGTCTCGATAGTCCTGCGACTAGGGACCTGTATAAGGATGTGCTTATAGATTACCCAGCCCCCACTAGTGTGACTGCCATCACAACGCTGGTAATCAAGCAAAGATCCTAAGGGCTCCACTAATGCGTATAAGTGATATACTGAAATAAACACAAGTACACATTGAAGTAGAAACAAACCAAGTAGCATACTACTATATTGAGCAAGATTGTTTATACAAGGTGAATATCCCAAGCTTCCATTAAGTAATATACAAACTAGTATGATACAGTAATGGCCTCTAGGGCATATACACTAACAATCTCCCACTTGCACTAAGGCCATGTACTGGCGTATCGAAGACCTATCATCTCGATCAGCCGCTCGAACTGAGTCTGGGGTAGGGCCTTGGTGAATGGATCTGCAGTGTTTTCTTCTGAACCAACCCTCCGAACCTCGATCTCCTTGCGATCCACGATCTCCCTGATCAGGTGATACCGCCTTAAGATGTGCCTGGATCTCTGATGGGACCTGGGTTCCTTCGCTAAAGCTATAGCCCCGTTGTTGTCGCAATACAGAGGTATTGGGTCAACAATGGACGGAACCACCTGAAGTTCTTTCAAGAACTTCCTTATCCAGACAGCTTCTTTTGCGGCATCAGATGCAGCGATGTATTCCGCTTCCATAGTCGAGTCTGCAACGGTTTCCTGTTTGGAACTCTTCCAACACACCGCCCCTCCGTTGAGGGTAAAGACAAAACCCGACATTGACTTGGAATCATCCTTGTCACTCTGGAAGCTGGAGTCAGCAAAGGCCTCGATCTGGAGGTCTTTTCCGCCATACACCAAGAACATCTCCTTAGTCCTTCTCAGGTACTTGAGAATGTTCTTTACTGCTATCCAGTGTTTCTCCCCAGGGTTTGACTGATACCTGCTTACCACACTCAGTGCATAAGCTACATCCGGTCTGGTACACAACATCGCATACATTATAGAGCCTACCGCAGAAGCGTAGGGTATAATAGACATGCGATCCCTCTCCAAATCAGTCTTGGGAGACATCTCTTTAGAGAGGGTAATCCCGTGACAAGCCGGTAGGTTACCGCGCTTGGAATCTTCCATACTGAATCTTTTCAGTACGGTGTCGATGTACCTGGACTGTGAAAGTCCTAATATCCTCTTGGATCTATCACGATGGATCCGGATCCCCAGGATGTAAGAGGCATCACCCAGGTCTTTCATGGAGAACCTGTGTGACAAGAAACCCTTGACAGATTGTAGCATAGGAATGTCATTTCCTATTAAGAGAATGTCATCCACGTATAAAACAAGGAATACTACAGTTCTCGCTACAAATCTACTATAGATGCATGGTTCATCTGGATTTTTGATAAAGTCAAATTCCTTGACCGTCTCATCAAAACAGATGTTCCAACTCCGCGATGCCTGCTTTAGTCCATAGATGGACTTAAGCAACTTGCACACCTTTCCGCTGCTCCCACTCTGAATGAATCCTTCTGGCTGATCCATATAGACACACTCCTCTAAATTTCCATTTAGAAAAGCGGTTTTTACGTCCATCTGCCAAATCTCATAATCGTGGAAGGCAGCAATGGCAAGAAGGATCCGAATGGATTTTAGCATAGCCACTGGAGAAAAGGTTTCGTCATAGTCCAAGCCAGGTCTTTGACGGAAACCCTTTGCTACAAGTCTAGCTTTATAGGTCTCAACCTGTCCATCTACACCAATCTTCCTTTTGAAGATCCACTTGCATCCTACGGGTTTTACCCCGTCTGGAGCAATGTCCAACGTCCATACTTTGTTGGTGTACATGGACTCCATTTCGGTCCGCATTGCATCCAGCCATTTTACCGAGTCAACGCTCTGAACGGTCTGCTGGAAGCTAGTAGGCTCATCATAGTCTATGATGCAATCCTCTCTATCCCCGTCTATGAGAAAACCGTAGTATCTCTCGGGCGGATGAGACTGCCTACTACTTCTGCGGAGCGGCATAGGAATGTCCTGTTCTTTTGAACTTACCGGCTCTTCCAAGCTTTCAGTAATAGCTTGTGGTTCTGGAATTTCTTCTAGTTCTATTGCGTTCCCACTTATCTGGGTTTCCAAAAACTCAGTTTCCAAGAAGCGGGCATGTTGAGAAACAAAAACCTTTTGTTCCTCAGCGGAATAGAACAGATACCCCCTGGAGTTCTTTGGGTATCCCACAAACTTACACTGTACTGAACGTGCCCCGAGCTTGTCCGCATGCTACTTTTTTACAAAAGCTGGACATCCCCATATCTTAAGGTACTTAAGACAGGGTTTCTTCCCACTCCACATCTGATATGGAGTGGTAGGCACAGTCTTGGTGGGAGCCTTGTTCAAGAGATATGCAGCTACTTCTAGTGCATAGCCCCAGAAAGATCGCGGTAACTCAGCCTTACTCATCATGGAACGAACCATATCCAATAAGGTTCGATTCCTTCTTTCCGATACACCGTTGTGTTGCGGAGTGTATGGAGGAGTACGCTGAGAGAGAATTCCATTCTCTTTTAAATAGTCCAGGAACTCGGCACTCAAGTATTCACCACCTCGATCCGATCTTAGAATCTTAATACTTTTGCCTGTTTGTTTTTCAACTTCATTCTTGTAATCCCGAAATTTCTCAAAGGCCTCGGATTTGTGCTTCATTAAGAAGACATGTCTATACCTAGAGAAATCGTCTGTGAAAGTAATGAAGTATGAATAACCGCTTCGCGCATGTGTAGACATTGGACCACACACGTCACTGTGTATGAGTCCCAAGAGCTCGCTCGCTCTTTCTCCGTGTCCAGTGAACGGAGTCTTTGTCATCTTTCCCATGAGACAAGATTCACAAGTGGCATAAGACTGATACTCGAACGGATCCAAGTATCCTTCTTTATGTAACTTAGTCAACCGTGTCTCATTGATGTGACCCAGTCTACAATGCCATAAGAAAGCCTGATTGATATCTGGAGACTTTCTTTTGTGTGTATTCTGGACATTGAAAATCTGTGGTTAGTTTAATACGTATATACCATTGCTCAATGTACCTGACCCAATCATAACTTGATTAAGGTGAATGTTTACAACATTACTTACAAACGCAAATTCATAACCTTCTTTAGAAACCAAAGATACAGAAATGATATTACAAGTTGCGTTGGGTACAAAAAAGCAATTGCGCAAAACCAAAACATGTCCATCTGACATTCCCAGGTGATAGTCCCCCACGGCTTTAGCATCCATGCTAGCTCCGTTCGCAACTCTGAGGGTCATGTCACCTGCCTTCAAAAACCTACGGTTTCTCAACGCCTGCAAAGAATTACAGATATGAGATCCTGATCCGGTATCCAATACCCAGGAAGTAGAGTTTATAGAAAGACAGTTTTCAATTACATACACACCTGAAGCTGAAGCCGCAACCTGCTTCAGTTCCTGTGTCCTGGCTTTCCAAGCCCTGCAATCTTTCTTCCAGTGTCCACTCTTATGACAATAGAAGCACTCTTCCTTTCTAACAAGCTTCCCTGCAATCTTTGTTGCCTTTTCCTTTCCCTTCGTACCCACTTTACTAACACCGCCTCTTGGTTTGGCGGGGGCTTTCTTTCTCTTTCCCTTGGCTTTCGCCTTGGACCTAGAGGAAGAAGATCCTCCTATAAACAAAGCGGGTGTTTCCCTACCCTTCTGTAGGGTGCCCTCTGCACTCCTCAGCAGGTTGAGGAGTTCTG
Source organism: Agapanthus africanus (assembly GCA_030015575.1). Lineage (NCBI taxonomy): Eukaryota > Viridiplantae > Streptophyta > Magnoliopsida > Asparagales > Amaryllidaceae > Agapanthus > Agapanthus africanus. The sequence goes on along the minus strand of CM057345.1, from coordinate 202,212,888 downwards.
AAAGTTCAACTTCCTTTTCTTGCAAGTTGAAATTCAGTATGAACTGGGCGTAAGTGGATGGAAGGGACTGGAGAATTAAATCCGTATAAAGTTCACTGTCCAACGTGGTCCCAAGTTCCGCGAGCTCCTCAGTGTAGCCAATCATCTTAAGCACGTGGTCCGCTACCGATGATCCGACGGCCAACTTTGTCGAAAATAACTTCTTCGACACTTCGTATCTTGCGATACGAGACTGCTCTCCATACAGTTCTTTTGTATGGAGAAATATGGACTCGAGGTCCATATTCTCATGCCTCCTCTGATGTTCGTTGTCTATAGAGGCAAGCACGAGGCACCTGGCCTTCGCGCAATCAATCTCCCAAGTCTTACGGATTTCCTTATCCGCGACGCTGGAGGTGGGACCTGGGACGGGGGAGCTTTGGTGGTAAGAAGATACCCCAGCTTGTCGTAAGTGATTGCCAATTTTACATTCCTGAGCCAATCTTTGTAGTTTGGCCCTGTCAGTATGTTTTTATCTAGAAGTAACTTAAGTCCAGTCATTTCGATTTGGTCGCTGCAGGGGGAGAGAAGAAACACTTAGCACGATGCTCTTGCATGTTTAGAATGGTTTTTAATTTGTCTAAACAGGATGGCTCCCACTGTCTCTCGAATCCCTCCTCAAACCACAAAGGAAGAATTAGTCGGGATCAATCCCACCGTACAATACTTGCTTAACCGTTCAGCCAGGCCAGTGTCGGTACTTCGAGGGAGGTTTTCCAACGCTTTCGCGAAGTTCCTTAATTTAAGAACCTCTTTTCCCTGGGGGCGTAGCCCCGCTAACACCTTTCTAGGCACCTACTAGGTTTATAGCATTGATCGTTTAGTGAGAAATTTCCCGAGGAGTAGCATATACTCATAGTAGGATCGGGATCCAAATATCATCGCGTGACAAAAATGAAGGAATCCTACCATAATCATCACACTCCAAATGGTATGCAAATCTAGCAAGTTTCAGTACTTATGAAACTCCCGATGTAGATTTTTGCCCCATGCTCTTATGACCTTGACGAAGGTCAACAAATCATAAGTCACATGTCAAGTTCTGCCCGTCATTATCCAGGTTAATTTGAACCCACCCGTATATACCTTTGACGAAGGTCAACAAGGCAATACGACTGTCCCAAACCAACACATCTATCTATGCTACATATGAACACCCAACAGCTATCAATCTCTATGTCTTGACGAAGGTCAACAAACATAGCTTGAATACTATTGAATATTCATACGAAACGACGGAGGGCTACGAATGGTTTTGGCGAAACCGTGAACGTAGTGAACTTGATATAATCGATGGAACGAGATAGCTTTTAGAAGGAGTGGCTCAAGCTCCGCATTTAAAAGTTAGTTTTGAAAAGAACCGAGTGGTTTTTCGAAAGTGTTCCAACGACTTTAGCTTGGTTTATTATCTTGCATTAGTTCTTTTAATGCGTGATATTCTTGCATTAGTTCTTTTAATGCGTCCCATCATTTAATCCTACCATTGCAGAAAACAACCAAAATATGACGTACGCTTATGCCATTCGCATTCGCCACGGGGTCCCGTCATCACTCGTTAGGTTACTTAACTAACGACAGAGCGGGGGCTGGGCTAGCGCGGCTGTAAAACATAAGCAACGCCTAAATATAAAGCAATGATAGACATTACAGATCACAGATGAATACATTGGATATACTAGCAATTCACAATCCGTTCGAGCCTGCAACGAAAAGCGGATTACACGGTCGCGGTGAATAGCAAATACCCCACCCAAGACCCCTACGGGTGCGGCAAACTACCCGCCAAGAACTCGGCAGTTTGTGCACCCCTCCATGGGTCTATCCTAGGAGCAAAAACAGTAAAAAGAATTATACAATGACGGCTACAACCCCGACCCGGTTGTGCGGCTAAACAAATAATAATATTACATCAATTTACATTTACAAATGAATGAAAGAAAAACAAAAGCTCATCTCACATCCACCCCGGCTATTCACCCGCGACAGTCCAACACATTCATATCCACATTCCAATATCAAACACAGATCACAGAGATGTATAACCCCGACTAATCGACTTATAGCGATTAGCCGACGTTCAATACATACAAACATCATAGATATAACCATCATAGTCAAAGTGCAGTGAAGTTCGGAAAAAAATACGGAATTATAGGACCCCAAAAGTAAATTTCTGCTCTGGAAAATCTGGGCACATATAACATATTTGAAAAATCCCAAAACCCTACCAGAAGAACACTGCACCAAAATCGATCACGAGAGGACAACAAACGGCGGCGGTTCCACGGCAAATACCTACCTCATGCCGCGGAACCGCGGCGGTTTGAACGAATCAGGGGATCGTTTTTCTTGGGTGTTCACACAAAACCCTGAGCCGAATTTAGGTGTATAACAAATCTTGTTTTGACCAGAAAAAAATTTAACAGAAACTTAGGGTTTTTGTTTTTCCGGTTTTGCGATTTTTCATTTCCGAACTTCGTTACACTTCACTACCAAGCTAGTTTAAGTTTAGTTAGGCTCTGATACCACTGTAAGTCCACGTTGCGACCCCCGGTTCTTACGGGGAGGCGGAAACGGTATAAAAAACAAATTTTGGCTCATGGGGCAACATGGACTAAACTAAGTCGGGATCTTTTCTAAACTAAACTAGCAAACTTGCTAAAAAGAGTTAGCTACTCGGAAAGATGGTTATACCTAAACTTGAACTCCTTCTTCTTGAAACCTTGTAGAGGTTGATGGTTCTCTTCTCGTCGCCTTCTTCCGTCGAAGATGGATCCACCTGAGGGTTCAACCTTCGGGCTCTTTCTCGAACTTTGAGTGAACTAGAATCTCCGGTTTGCTAAACCCTTGATCCTAGAGTGAGTAGAGAGTGTCTAAGGGGTGCTTTTCTTTTAAGGAGAGGGATTCTCAACACATGAGAAGGATTCTCCTTTGGCTAGAGGAAGAAGAAGATGAAGTGAGGAAAGAGAATGATTATGATAGAATGAGCTATCTTTTTCTTTTTGCAACCATATCAAAAAGAAAAAGAATTATCTAAATAATAATAATTCAAATGAGAATAGTTGATGGTAGTTTTGGAATGACCACTATCATACTTCATTAAATGAAGTGTAAGCAAGAATCAAGGAGCATCCTTACAAAGTAATGATGATGGTCAAACATTCAACCATGGTCAACAAGTCAACCATGGTCAACAAGTCAACAAAACCAACCATAACATAATTTCATTTAATTACTATTATTAATAGATATCTCACTAATTCATTAGGGTTTGGAAAAAGACGACTGTCAACTGTGCATACGCACCCGTTCCGAAACCCTAATGAAAAACCTCTTCCTCTGCCTCAAACAACTGTGCATACACACCTGCATTCTCGTTCCGAGGAACAAGAATACCGAGAGATAAAAGCAACCCCAAAACGTATACCAGTATCTGGCTCAAACCAGAGCCAGCCAGTAAAATCCGTCCGGACTCCAAACGTGCACAAGTGCGCGGATGAGAACGAACCCTGTCGCAAAACCATGCGACCTCTACTCTGTTTTGCCCAGAGGCGAATACCCTCTGTGTGGGACTCTAAAGACTCGACAATACGCTGGCAGTGGGTTTAACCACAGACCGCAAGCGGCACTAGCTGTGCGTAACGGTCCCCAGGTAGATGCCGACAAGAAGGCTGACGAGGTGAACCCCATCTGAACTCCTACTGAGTCTGAATGTGACATTCTCCGTACAGACCGGTCCGTTCGTCTGATACATCGCATGTCGGGCCTAGGGGGCGGTAAAACGTCAGTCCCCCAATAGCGGTACAAGTCGTGTCGGAGTGAAGCCCAAAACACCCTGAGATAACACTGGAAGCCTACCAGTATATCTCGCTTGCCCTGGCCAGGGACTACTCGTGTAATGGCTCTCCTAGACACAGCGCGATGTCAACCCCCAATACCGGGAGAGACGAATCCTGTCTAACCGGCACTGCCTCCAAGTGCTTCGGGACTGCACCCAACTACCACCTGTTTGCACGACTCCTTTGAGCCGTGGTAGGGTAGTAGTCAAAGTACAGTGGGAACACACTCGAGGCGAAGTGTCAGTGTCAAGTCAGCGGACTAAGCTGTACTCATGTCACCTGGGAACTGATAACTGACGATAGGTATAATACCAACCTGTCAGTTCCCGACGAGTCCTGTCCAGTGTACTCGTAACCTAACGAGCACCCGTATACTATCTCCAGTACGACGTACTGATGGCTGTGGGACAGACCATCTCCCACACTGGGATGAGAAGCGCATACGCTAGTCTACTCCGGAGTATCGATGCCCTGTCTCGATAGTCCTGCGACTAGGGACCTGTATAAGGATGTGCTTATAGATTACCCAGCCCCCACTAGTGTGACTGCCATCACAACGCTGGTAATCAAGCAAAGATCCTAAGGGCTCCACTAATGCGTATAAGTGATATACTGAAATAAACACAAGTACACATTGAAGTAGAAACAAACCAAGTAGCATACTACTATATTGAGCAAGATTGTTTATACAAGGTGAATATCCCAAGCTTCCATTAAGTAATATACAAACTAGTATGATACAGTAATGGCCTCTAGGGCATATACACTAACATCATTTTGGTGAGAAATAAAATGGTGACTTTATTTGGTATTCACTTGAAGCTTCATGAAGCTTTGAAAGTCAAAGCCATTTTGTTTCTTTCCTAAACCCTAACCCTTTAACTAAACCCTAATTCATTCTCTACATGAGTTAGCCTCACCCATGGTTGCATTATGATAACTCTTCACTTGATTTTTCATTTTTAATTGAATTGGTATTTCTTTTCTTCTTCTTCTTCTTCATGAGAAAGAAAAGAAAAGCTTGCTTCAAAAATGTCAAGTGATGATTCCAAGTGAGAAATCCAAATCCAAAGTGAACCCACTTCCTATTTCTTCATCCTCTACCACTTGCCAAGTAGTATAGGGTGTTTTCTTCACAAATTTCTTGACTTGGTGAAGTTGGAGCTTGATCTTGAGTTGCCTCGACGTAGATCATCTTCGGCATCGAAGTCGACGACCTAGCCCGATCATTTCTTCGACGAAACCATCGCTAGAGTCCGGGATCCGATGATCGCAGCGGAGGGACATCATCACGGAGCTAAGAAAGTGGAGGACCGGATCTACAAAGGTTGTAGTCACTTCACCATAGAGTAAAGTTGTTTATTCGCATTTGTTTTCGCCTATCCTCTAGTTAACGATCCGTATTAGGGTTTGTAGGCACATGAAAAAAATTGAATTTGGCATGGTTGATGCCTTGTGAGACATCATTAGTGTGCCTAGGAACCCTACAAGTTCACCGTTACCAAAACCCCAAGAACATCTCTTTAGTGCTTCTCAAGTACTTAAGAATGTCCTTCATGGCTGTCCAATGATTCTCCCAAGATTCGATTGATTCCTGATCACTATACTTAGTGAGTTAGCTACATCTGGTCTGGTACATAACATCGCACACATGATAGAGCCTACTGCCGAAGCATAGGGTATCCCTTGCACACGAGCTCTCTCTAAATCAGTCTCGGGAGACATCTTTTTGGAGAGAGTGATACCTGAGTAAGTGGGTGAACCACCACGCTTAGAATCTTCCATACTAAACCCCTTTAGTATGGTGTTAATGTACCTGGATTTGGGACACTCCCAATATCCATTTAGATCTATCACCATAGATCATAATTCACAAGATGTTGTAGGTATCATCCAGATCTTCCATGGAGAATTCTCGTGATAAGAGGAGCTTGACCGAATGTAGCATAGGAAACCATTTCCTATCAAGAGTATGTCATCTACGTACAATACGTGTAAGACAACCTCACTCTCTACAACCTTCTTGTATATACAAGGTTCATCTACCATTTTGATGAAGTCAAACTCTTTGACTACCACATCAAAACAGATGTTCTAACTCCGCGATGCTTGCTTTAATCCTGATGGACTTAAGCATAGCTTTGAAAGTCTCAACTTTTCCATCTACACCAAGAATCTTCTCAAGATCCATTTGCTCCCAATGGGTTTTACCTCTTCAGGTGCAACATGCAAAGTCATACTTTGTTGGTGTACATGGATTCCATCTTTGATCGCATAGCATCCAGCCTTTTCACAGAGTCGCCACCGGGAGGTGAAGCAGAGGGGCAACCCCCTCCCCCCGTCGCGCGCGCGTGTTGGCCTGCGTGAACCTGGTTGGGCCATCATCAACCATGATGCAATCCTCGCTCCCACTGTCACCGAGGAAAGCGTAGTATCTCTCAGGTGGATGGGGAATCCTACCAAATTCGCGGAGAGGCTGAGGTTCGTCGGAGACTATTGAATCCTTTGGTTTTACCAAATCATCAGCTGAAAGTTTGTCTAGCTGGAACTCCTTCCAGTTCTACCTCATGACCACTAATTTCTTCATAAGAAATTTCTTTTCTAAAAAGGTGGCATGCTGAGAAACAAAACACCTTTTGCTCCTTAGTGTGGTAGAAGATATTCCTTCGCAAATGTTTGGGATATCCAACAAACTTATACAGAACTGACCTTGCCTAAAGTTTGTCCAAATTTTGTTTTTCAACATAAGCCGGACAATCCCATATCTTAACTCGTTTAAGACATGGTCTCATCCCATACCATATCTCATATGGAGTGGTAGGCACTGATTTGGATGGAACCCCATTCAATAGGTATGCATCTTCTCAAGTGCATTACACCAAAAAGAATCACGTAACTCAGCAGTACTCATCATAGAGCGCGCCATATCTCATAGGGTGCTATACCTCCGCCCCGATACACCGTTTGTGCTGTGGTGTATACGAAGGAGTAAGCTGAGAGAGAATCTCATTCTCCTTTTAGAACATCCAGGAACTCCATGCCCATATATTCTCCTTCTTCGATCACATCGAAGGACTTAATACTTTTACCCGTCTGGTTCTCAACTTCAAGCTTATATTCGTAGAATTTCTCAAAAGTTTCAGACTTGTGTTTCAATAGGAACATATGTCCGAATCCTGAGAGAAGATCAGTGAATATAATGAAGTACGAAGAACCAACCTTGGCATTTGTAGACATAGGACCATATACATCATCATGTATCCATCCCAAGAGTTCAATAACTCTTTCTTTGTCTCCAGTAAACGGAGTATTGGTCATTTTACCTTTGAGACAAGACTGGCAAGTAGTATAAGATGAAAATTCGAACAGATTCTCATATTCATCTTTATGTAACTTAGATGGTCTTGTCGCATTGATATGACCTAGTCTACAATGCCACAAGAAGGATTCGTTCATTTCTGAACTACTACTCTTGTGTGTGTTCTAGATACTTTGAACTGTGGTTTGATTTAGAACTTATATGCCAATACATAACGTACCTGATCCAATCAACTCTTGATTCAAAAAAATATTCACAATATTATCCTCCAATACAGAATTATATCCTTCTTTAACTTAATAAAGAAACTGATGTAATGTTGTATATTAGGTTCCGTATGTAATAAAATTTGTTCAGAATCAATGTATTTACTATTTGGTAATACAAGGTGATATCTGCCAACTGACTTGGCTGCAACAATTGCACCCTTCTCTAACGCTTAGAGACATATCACCCATTCCCAGTTCTCTACCTTTCTATAGCCTATGTAACAAATTACATATATGAGATCCTAATCCGATATCTAATACCTAGGACGTAGAGGACATTGAAAAACAGTTCTTGGTAACGAACACACCCGAAGAATATGCATCAACATGCTTTTTCCTCGATTGGGTCGCGTAAGAATCCGGATATTCCCCTATTTCCTGCTCGGATTTATAACAATTATAAGATAGAGCGGAACCAACGTTCCCCAGCTCAGTATAATAAGCAGTTCGGTCAAAACATCCATATTATTATCTTAATTAAGGCGTGACATGGTCGCTACCAGGAGAGAGATAAAATAAAACACTCTGCGTGCGCTCTTTCAAGATTAGATTGGTTATTAATTTATCTAATCAGGATGGCTCCCACTGTTTTTATCAAATCTTCCTTCAAACCCTAAAAGGTAAGACTGGCTGGGATTAATTACACCCTATAAGTTCGCCAATCTTTCGGCCAGGCCAGTGTTGGTACTTTGAGGGAGGTTCTCCGTGCTTTCGCACGGACCTAATTAAAATAAACTTCGTTTTCCCCGGGACGTAACCCCGTTAACACTTTTCTAGACACCTACTTGATCGGCTAGTTGTAATGTGCAAAACTCTCCCAGGAGTAACTCTTACTCGCAGTGTGTATCGGGATCCACCTATCTCATAGAAGGTATGCAATCTCATTGCAAATTTCAACACTTGAAATTCCCGATAATATTTTACCCCTAGCAACTTATGACCTTAACAAGGTCAACAAATCAAAAGCGCTAGCCAAGGTCAACCCGTCATTTCCTCATTGAATTAAACCCACCCGCACGACCCTTAACAAGGTCAACAAAGTCGTACGACTACCCTAATCCAATCGCATCATATGCTTAAGCAGATAAGCATTAATTAGCTACGGCACACTATGCCTTAACAAGGTCAACAAACGTAGCACGAATACTAAGTAGCACTTATCTGAAACGACGGAGGGCTACGACAGGTTTTTAAGAAAACCTTTTGCGTAATGAACTTTATATCGTTGTAGAATCGAGTGATTTTGAAAAGAAGTGTTTTTTAGGCTTTTGCTAGTTTTGCTAAAGAGGTCACTCCCAGGTGAAGGGATCTCGGCTCTTTCCTTATCGAATAAGGTGCAGGATATTTCACAAATACCACTATGCAAAGCAAAAACTATAGAAGCAATCAAAAAACAAACCGAGTGGATTGTAGTATCTGCCAGTTTTGCTAAAGTGGTCACTCCCGGTTAAGGGATCTCAGCTCTTTCCTTATCGAATAAGGTGCTGGATATTCTACAAGGAACACCGCTATGCAAAGCAAGAACTAGAGCTACCAGTTTTTAAAACAAGTTTCTACAACATTTTTAGGTTTCTTTTATTTCTGTAATCTCATTAATGAAGTCCCATCAATTATGTTTCCTAAGCATCACAGAAGAAACGAAAGCAGTGATATTTATTATATATCATATATATAATATAACCATTCATCTCAATATATCAAGTGATCACATCACAAAATATCAGCAGCAGAAGAACACATATGAAATATTGGATATACTAGGAATTCCGTATTTTAAATTAAACCAGTAAAAAACGCGGATTCCATGGTCGTGATGAATAGCCAAACCCACATCCCTAGACCCCTACAAGAGCGGAAAGCAACCCTACTAATTCTAGAGTTAGGAGACCCGGTCTCGACTCCTCGAGATAGTCTCCCACTGGACCCTAAAACCCTATTACTTGTGCTCCCCTCCTTGGGTCTATCCTAATGCGAAAAGGTAAATAATATACATCAATGGCGACATCATCCTCAACCCGGAAGTGACCCAATAAAAGAATATTACATACAAGATTTTACATGAAGGAAAAAAGAAAAACTCTCATCTCACGCAAAAACCCCAGGCTATTCAAAACACGACGATCCAATATAACATATCACAGCAACACATAATATCACATGTCATCAACGTAAGTAAATATGCGTATCCCAATTGTCGTTGACATATATCAACGAAACCGACGATACACCACATATTACACTTACGATCGTAGAAAAGCAAGTGAAAAACTACAACAATTGGAATCCGCAACCACCTTAGACATCATAAACCCAATGTATCACATACTTTGGATTTCATGCCTAACTAAATGAATTCCGTAGACATCACATGCCGAACAATTATAAACCCGCATTTTAGTCTCGATATTGAAAACACTTTTCAATAAACAGTCGGGTAATTCAACAAGATTCTCGACAACCTGATTGAATGCTCGTCGGAAACTTTAGTAGACGGCCGCACCCCCGATGCCGTCGACGAAGTGTACTAAGGCGGAACACCGCGGCCGCGAGCACCCGAACGGATGCTTTTGGCGATGGGGTTCTCCTACAGTCACTTGGTCGGGGCTATGGGGTGTGGCTATCTAGTAAGGTTACCCGGCAAGTATCCGCGTACGCTACGTAATTGCGACGAACTTTTGATCCACATCTAAATTCCGTGGCAACCGATCAAATGAGACTAAATTGCTAAATTTATAAAATTCAAACTAGTTATAACATAACTAATTATGTAGATTCCAAATATTATATCACAATCAGAGATAGCTAAACGATATTAAACTTTTCGATCGAATAAACAAACACCCAAAATTTCCCAAAGAGCTCAACACTTGAGCGGAGTTTAAAAAGTACCCAGAACATGCCACAACACCTATGGACCAACCGTAGAAGGGTCAACCCTTGCCTCACCTATGGCGCCGCGGAACTACCACAAACCCTAGGGTTTGGTGGCGGTTCCGACGGTCACAGAATCGAGTTAGGGTTTCGTTCTTCTAGAGGGTCCACAGAATCACCTGCATGATTTTCTGAAGATTTTAAACTTGGAAAAATCCAACTCTTGGAAAATTTCCAGCGAGGGAAAATATGGGTTATTGATATCCATTCGAACTTTTTAACGTCGTCTAAATAACCCGAAATGATGTTAAAATTATGAATACGAAACACTCCGAATTGCCAATACAGTAAGACCGCATCACATGCAATCTTAGAAAAAACAAAGAACACCAGAAACACCAAAACCCAAAGACTAGAACACAGCAGAATATTGAAGCCAAAATGAAGCAGGAAAACCGAGCAGACCGGTTTTAACCTCAATGTGGCCGGCCATTTTCCGGCGAGAGGGGCTAAATTTTCTACTGTGTTTATGTTGCATCTCATACAACATTCTGCAGTTGCTTAAAAAAATTTTAGAGGCCATTTAAAAATCGACAGAAACTAGATTTTCTTGTTTCAAGTTTCGGAGTAGTTTCGGTTTCGTAATCTAACAAATATCGTCTAATTCTCTAGCTTGGCTCTGATACTACTGTAGGGTTCCCTAGGGCGGCAACAAGGTTTCGGGAGGCATCATCTATGCCAATTTTAAAAAATTGTCGTACTAAAGAACCCTAACCTAGAATCTTAACTAGAGATTTAGACAATACAACATGCAAACAACTTTGCATACAAAGTGAACAGCGAATACAACCTTTGTAGACCGGTCCTTCACTTCAATAGCTCCGTGTAGTAGTCTCTTCGCTCCAAGTAGTGAACTCCCGGACTCTAGAAAGGCTCCACAAGATGAACGGAACAAGCTTGCTTGAAATCTTTGAGGCCGAACATGATCTACGTCGAGAAGACACCAAACCAAGCTACCTCTTCACTAATTAGGGTTTAGTGAAGCAAACACCCTAAACTAAATGGCTAGTATAGTAAAGGATGATGAAGTAGGAATTTTGCTTAGATTTATTTTTCTCACAATATTTCTTCACTTTTAGAAAAGCTAGAAAGATTTCTCATGAGGAAGAAGAAGATGAAGTGGAGAAAGAATGAAAACTCATGAGGTGATAATAGCAACCATAAGTGAGTTTATGTCATACACTAACTCATGTAGAGACTAAACTATAATTAAGGATAATAGTTAGGTTAATAAATATCTTAAGTAAAACAAATTAGTGGATCAAGTCAATGGACACATCAAGCTTCTCCAAACTTCTAGCCATGACATAATTCCACCAATTTATGAATTACTTGGATAAATAAAAACCCTAATATTATCTTTAAGTATAGTGTAAGTCTCATACACCCATGAAGTATGTGACATCAAGCATGACACAAAAATGTACATTAATATATATCACATATATACTATATGCACACAAGTGAGAAAAAGAAATGTTTAAGTGAGCTAATATTAGTTAATGTAATTCAATATATCAAAAATATAATTATACATTAAATTATTAAATCAAAACTTGATTTAATAATCCGGCTATATCACATATAACCGACTAATATCAAATGTAATATCTTATCGAATCAACACTTGATACGATAACCAGGCTATATCACATATAACCGACCGATATCACATATCGCGAGAATAGAATGCGGTATCACATACGCGCATTAATATCGGTCCCGCACATATCACATATGTGCTCCTACTTCATTTCTCTTGAGCCAGAAAACCTCTGTGTAGGACTCTAAAGACTCGTCAATACGTCGGCAGTAGGTAGTGATCATATCAATCACCCACAAACCACAAGTGGTTTGCTAAACGTAACGGTCACCCGGGTATTGAGCGATCAGAAGATCAACAAGCAAACCTGCTCATACTCCTGCGAAGCCAATCAGTAACACTATCGTACAGTCCGGTCTCTTCGTCTGATATGTCGCATATCACAGCCTGGGGGTGGTATAACGTCAGACCCTAATAGCCTGATAAATCATGCCCATGCAAGGTCCATAACGGTTCGAGAAACTACTTATAACACTTACCAGTAGATCTCAGCAACCATGACCAGGGATTTCCTATTATGGCCAATCAAGTATAGCGCAACATCAACCCCTAATACCGGGAGAGACAAAATCCCCTCCTATTGATCATTGCCTCCATGTGACTCTGGACTGTACCCAAACACCACCGTTTTGCATGATCTTTTAAACGTGGTAAGGTGGAAATCAAAAAACACAGTGGGAATCACACAAGACTCTATGACGATCTCGGGTCAACAGACTAACATGTACCAGTGTTACCAGAGAACTGCCATCTGACGATAGGTATAATACCATCTAGAAGTTCTCGGCGAGTCCGCTCAGTGTACCCAGTCTCCACTGAGCACCCGTATACCATCTCTGATGTCAAACACCAATGGATATGGTATCATCCATCGCCCATCATATGGGTCGAGAAGCGTATACGTTAGTCTACTCTGGAGTATCGATACCCTGTCTCGATACTCCCACGACTAAGAACATTTGAAGAATGTACTTACCGATTACCATTGCCCCACTAGTATGATTTGCATCATAATCCTGGTAGTCAAGTACTCATCCTATAGGCTTTATCAACATGTAATAGAGAGAAAATAATATACATGTTAAGATAAAGTGCAACCAGATAGCATACTATCATGTCGAGTGAGAAAGTCCTCCCTATATATGTCCAAGCATCCACTACAATATACATCCATGTACAGTAATGGCCTCTAGGGCATATATATAACTAACAACTCATAACCCAATGAGCACTTGTATACTATCTTAGATGACTAACTGACACCAACGGCTTGTGAGACCGGCCACCGCCTCTCGTCGGGGTCTCGAAAAGTATACACTAGTTTACACCGGAGTATCGATGCCAGTCTCGATACTCCCTCGGCTAGGGACATTTAAGGATGTGCTTATAGACCACTCAGCTCTCACGTATATGATCGTCATCATAATGCTGGTAGTCAAGCAAAAATCCTAGAGGCTCTATCAACATGTAATAGTGATCTGTAATACCACATAATGCATGTACATGATAAAAACAAATCAGATAACATACTATCATTTTGAGTAAGACTGTTCTACCCGTATAGGTCCTCCCCCAATCATCACAATCGCGTGCCTATGAATACAATAATTGACTTGAGGGCACTATAGTCAACAAGTTGTACATGATGAGTTATTAATATTGTTGTTCATCGCTCGAATTCTAGTTTCGATGCATGATTATTTGCCCTTCTTAATGTACATGTTTACCTATACCTCAGATGTTTTACCGCTTATGCATGTGATTTCTATCTTATTATGTGAATTCTACTCACGAGTTTGCAACTCACTCCCATTGTGCTATAGCTTCTTGCAGATTTGGTCGTTTGGATCGATAGCGACAGTGAGATAGCTTTTTCGGCATGGTTGTTTATCTATCTTTGAGCTAGGTGTGTTAGAATTCATTTCGGTATTTCCCTTTTATCTATCTTTGTACCCATAAGTACTCCATCAACCAAGTCTAGTGATATTGCTACGACTTTAGAAGTTGTATTGTTGTTGTAGTTGAATTCGTGTGGAGTCATCTTGACTGTATTTATATATAGTGTTTATTGTTTTCCGCTTATTACTCTTTACCTTGGGCTTCGTATATTATTGCGTGGATTGTGACTCCGCCGTGTAGACGTCGAGCTAGCTCCTGTGTGGGGATGCTTGTATATTTTATCATTATATAAGAATTTTATTCAATTTACAAAGGAAGCACTGTCCGTTTTTTTAAACGTTAACTCTTTACAAAACCAGTTTTACTTCATTTTATAAATCTTTTCTAAAAACTTCACCTCCAATATTTTTCTTATATATATGGTTTAGATTTCTGGTTTTGGCTTACTTGGATTAGGGTGGGGTTCACTGGACTTCACGTGATCTTTGTGCCAGTCACGTACCCCTTTCGGGTCGTGACAAGATGACATGGAGATCAACATGCCATCATTACAAAAGAATCCGTGAATAGTCGATTTTTTTTCCTAAATAAATATGATAGTACCTATTTCTAAAAAAATAAAGGGTAAATTGCCAAAAACTCGCCAGCAGGATTTCCCGTGGACAAAAACCCTATGGCCTTCAGACGGTTGTCAAAAATCCTTTGAAATTGTTTTTAGTTGTCAAAAAAACCCATGTTTGCGGTATTTGTATAGTTGCATGCTATATTTAGTTATTATATGATATTTGTATACGATGTGTATGACTTATTTCGATATAGCAGGCAACTATATTGATACAACATGAAAGTTTTTCAGTGTTTTCGAGGCTAGAAAGTTTTTGTCGGGAAAACCTGCTTGGGGGTTTTGACAATTTACCCAAAAATAAATGCAAATTTAGATTTTATAATAAAATAGAATATGGAAGAAATAATACGCTACAACAACCCAATTAAACTCCAATAGTCCGAAGGAATGCACTCCTATAAGGAGGTAATAAATAAATAAATAGAAAAGGTGCCTTGTACCTTATAAGGTATCTAGGAGGCTGGTTATATTGTTTTCTATATGATATCCGACAACCAATGAGCCATAGCTTAGTTGGTATGGGCACTTTCCTTTTGGGGAAGAGTGTGTGGTTCGAACTCAAGAATCCTAAAAGGGGGAAGTGACCAACAAATTAACACTTTCGGGGCAAATAAATGGGTCCCCTAGGTGTGTGGATGGTTTTGTGTGTTGTGTGCTAGATTTAGGGCTTACGGGCCAGTGCCAAACACTAGATATGCTACAACAAAACGAATAATCAAATCCAATGAAATGTATTTCATATTACAATACTGTCCGACAATTTATAAATCATATGACTAAATGAAAACTAAAATTAAAAGGAAACATCCCATCAATAAGAAGGTAGCTTCCATCCTCTATTTTCTTTTCTTTTATCAAAACTTCAAAATTTGGAATTGCAAACTCAAATAATACATAAAATATATAAAAATAAAAAGTATGGCTAAGATTACCAAGAGTTGCAGAAATAGTGAACATAAAAATTATATAGATTTTGGTCAAGCAAAACGTACCTATGATGGGTCCAACATGAAACAGAGCAACATATATATGGAGGACAATTTTAACTTCCAAAGTCTAAAAGCCTTGGAACAATAGGGAGAGGTAATGAATATAAAGGTTTGAGTGGTGCATGCATCAAATTTGAAGATATTGGGAGTATAATTCAATATATATCATACATTAGCTAAATTAATTAGGTTCAAGACCTTTAAAATTCTCTTGAAATGAAGTGGGGAAAGGGATAGGTATGTTACAATAAATAGGTTAGATACATTCTTTTGGGACACAATTCATTTCTTAAAAATTTCATTCTGCGCAATAAATTTTATCTAGTTTTTTTTTTTTTGCCAAAATAAATTTTATCTAGTTTCCTAATAGTTTTATGCTCTTGTATACATTTAAAAGAGGCTTAAATCTACAACTTTACCCATGTGGCATCAACTGCCAATTACTTTTGTAAATATATAAGTAACTATCACAAAACTAAACTTTAAGAAAGTACGAGAAACTACAAAAAATGCTATGAAAAACTACCATAACACAGGTGCCGCGTCAACAATAATTGCAAAATACTATCACTAAACTTTCAAAGCATGATAATTTTTTCTTATAATTTTGTGAAATTTTGGTTGTTTGTCATCACGGAGGTAAAGTTTATGTTGGGGTTTTTGGCTTTAAGCCTTTAACAAATTACAAATTGTATAACGAATATCACCCTATGTTTATTATCAAAAAATTTGTATATTGCAATATACAGAATAATACATCACCATTTCTGTCTGATAAAAATTACAAATGATCGATGCATAATATATATGTTCATCTAATATAAGAATATACAAATAATTTATCTTTGTTGTAGATTCAATGTATATCAACATATCGTCTTCATGCCATGTATGAGATAGAACAAAGCGTGCTGCATCTATAAAAGGGAGGATGCATATTATTAAGCTTACCATATAAATGCATCAACAAAGAAGAGAAGAATGCAATATACTTTAATGCAAATAGAAATACAAAAAAGAACTAGTCGCAACAATACAAATAACAGTCACAAAATAAACAAAAGGAGTTGCTTGAATAACAAACTCCCCGGACATTGGATTAAAATTCACAACCAAACAAATTTCACATATTTCAACAACATCCACCTTAGCATACATTGAACAAACTTGGACGTCGCAAAATATAACAAATAAGGAAAAATTAAAAAAGAAGAATGAATTATCAACAGGCATTGACCCAGAACGGCGAAAAATCACCCGAATTTGACAAGGCTTTTGCTAAGAATAGGACAACAATATTTTCCACAGTTAAGAAGAACAAAATGCAGAATCAAATCATCATGCAGATTAGACTGCGATCAAGTCCCAGAACAAAACCCAGTTCTAATCTTTCGTTGATGTTAAAGTAACCAAACAATAAATACCATGATAATTAACAATTAATCTGTTCCCTTGCAAACTGAACAATAAGCAATATCCGACGATAAACAAAATAACAAGTTCAATTGAATCCAGAAACCAATTACAGAACCTAATATTGTAAATTCAAAGTTGAGATTTTTGGTAACGACTTGCCAAATGACATGCATTAGGCTCTTCTCTTCTTTTTCCAGCCGACAGCTCTCTTAACGATACTGAAATACACCAAACCAAGAAATTCAATTAGAAACTTTAAAATCATCGACAATATTAGCAAACACCAACAGAAACCATATCATGGAAAACAAATAGTAGCAAACACATGACAGAAATCATATCATGGAGAACATATAGCATCTTCGCATCAAAAGTTAAAAGAAGTTGGTCTCTTAGCTCTCATTGTCCAACCAAATTACAGTTAAAATAGCGCACTCAGGGAGCTTATTAGAATATATAATAAACATTTAGTAGCTAATTAAAAACCCTCAAATTAACGGTAATTTGGTGGAAATTAGCTTTTAATTATTCATATTTACCTTGATAAATCCAATCTCCTTGGCGTTGCTGCGGAAGCACTGCCTGCAGCACATGAGCCCATATTTCCGGATCAATCCATGTGGGTTGCCACATACCCGGCTGGTACAAATAAACAAAAAATTTGTAAGGGAAACAGACAGTGGAAAAGATTGGTACATAATATAATTTATAGTTCAAGTAATAGCCAGTCCATTCAAGCTTTTCAACAAAATAGTGTAAGTAAAGAGTATTACGTTAATTTAACGCCAGCTATTTGGTCCGAAAATGTAACAAAAACCATGAAAGATGACAGCTTGACTTCACTGGTCTTGCAATTTAAGCTCCAAGACTATCAAAGAGCCTTCACGGTTGACTTCTATTTCCTTGAGTTAAACCCCCACCCCAACCCACCCACACACAACAGTCTAGCCTCTCTCCTTCTCCAGAGCTCAACCTTCAGGTCTCCTCTTTAGTCCCTAACCCTCTTGTGTCTCTCCCTCTCCAATCTCACTGTATCCTAAGCGCCTCTTTGGTATTAATTAAGAAAAAATCTATTTTTTTTCTATTTCACTTTCCTTCTACCTTCATGCTTTCCTACTTTCTTTTCTCAATAATAAAGTGAAGAGGAAGTGAGAGAGTAAACGGTTCAGGCACGTTTGGGCGCAAGGAGAAGAAAGTTGGAAGATATAAAAGAAGCAGGAAAGTAAAATTAAAACCAAGTAATAATATGTGCTCGTTTACTTAAAGGGAAGTGGGAAAGAAGCTAAATTGCTGGTTAAGTGTCAAATGGAATGAAAAGTGAGCTTAGATTGTTGGTTGGAATGGCAGAAAAAAGAATGTGTGAAATAGAAATAGAAAATAGAATTAAAATATTCACTTTCTTTCCACTTCCTAGGTTCTGAATTCAAGGTTTAAAAACTCAGTATTGGTTTCGGTATTGGTATTGAACTATTGTTTTTAGAATCAGTATCGATTGTCTTGGTCCTATCATCCATCTAAAAACAGAAATATCAGGCATTTTTCCTATCAACTAAGTTTTGCTAGAAAAGTCAATAAAGATTAAAAAAAATAGTTCGAACTACTTTCATATTTGTTTCTATACTTGATAATGTCTACACATGTTTCTATGATAGTAAATATTAATAAAGCATTTTATATGCATACATGTGTGTATTTGACTTAGATAAAGAAAGATTGCTATTAGATGAATTTGTTGAGTTTTTTAAGATGGGTAAGCTTCATTAAACACCTTGAGTTTCCTGAGTTTTTGAAACTGCTCCACAGAAATGTGAAAATGCAATCAAACCCCATAAACTACCTTTGTCATCTGCGAAAGTTAGCTCCGTTATCATGGACTAGATATCTCGAAAATACCCTAACTTTCTTCAATTGATCCCTTATTTTGGGGGGGGGGGGGGGGAAATCAAACTCAACTCTCTCACAATCTCTTCGCCACCGTCATTAACCTCCACTACATCTCTTTCCGCTCCCAAACCATAATCCTGAATCCCTCACCCTCCTCAACGACTGGAACACTTTGATCTCGAGGATATGAGGATGTGGTCGTTGGGAATCTCAAGAAACTTTGCAGGTGTGAGGGCGTGGCTAAGCATGAGAATGCTGACAGCGTCAATGTCGGCTAGGATGCAAGGCTAAGGTTTTTGCAGAGGGAGAAGTTCAGGGTTTCAATGAGGTCGTGGTTGTTGGGGATCAAGAGGATGTGCAGGCGCATCATCGCTAAAATCGGCTCCAATCCGACCCACCTGAGTTGTAATGGGCTAGGCCGATGTATCAATCCTTGGTTATGATGAGAGCGATAAAAGAAATAGAAGCAAATAATGAAAAGATAGGATCTATTTTTCATTCTTGTTTCGTTGTATTCAACTACTGAAAGTATAAAAGTACTTATTACTTTCTCACTTTCATTTTCACTTTTCTACTATCTAACCGTCAAAGTGGAGAAGAAAGTAATAAAGTAATAAAGACTACCATACCACATCACCTTCCTCCTTTATTTCACTTTCTAATCAAAACCTTGAAAGCAAGAAAGACTCGAGTGAATATTTTATTTTATTATACTCTCTTTCTAACTTTATTACTATCTACCATTCCAAAAGTAGAAAAGTACTTATTATTTTCTCACTTTTCTCTTCACTTTTCTAGTACCCGACCGTCAAAGTGAAGAGAAAAGTAAGAAAGTAATAAAAACTCCCATACCACATCAACTTCCTTCTTTATTTCACTTTCAAATCAATACCGTGAAAGCAAGAAAGAATTAATACCACTCTCTTTCTAACTTTATTACTATCTACCATTCCAACCAAAGAAGAACGCTCATTATCCATTGCACATTCAGTGTAACTCGGCATCATTCATCCTTTTCAGCAAAACTAACAAGAATTAATAATTTCTTTTCACTTTCGTTTGGTATCATGCTTTCCATCCAAAGAATACTTCTCTACGTTTTTGTTTGGCCTCATAAAATAGAAAGTGGAAAGTAGGTTCCATGTTCCTATCACATCATCTATTTTCTCAATTTCACTTTCTAAATAAAAGCTAGAAAGTACATGAATATGAATATTTTATGTTACTTTACTTCCTCTTTCTAACTTTTTTACTTCCTACCCTTCCAACCACACAACAAAGTTCACTATATATTGAACTCATAATCTTTACCACTTACTTTCTAGCTGATGAAACTCGAACATGGACTCGGAAAATGGACATAGCAAGTTTATAAAAAGGACACGGAAACACGGCTATATTATTTATCTATACATTTACTTATATTTATTAAACAAAAAATAGTGAACTATAAGAAGAAATATGTACTGATACAACATTAAAAGCACAATAAAATAAAATAAAATGGTTACAACGGTATCAAAAACTTAAGTTTTTTAGCTTAAACAAATACATATATACTATGAAGCACGGATACTTGTAAAGTTGTAATGGCATCATAAATCATCTCCGATTGTGAATCGTAGCCGAAAAGCAACTTAGAAATAGGATTTGAAGTATCTGAATTAAATAAAATGAAAAAATGCAAGGAAACTCTCTGATTCGGCCTGATTCGCGATTCTAAAATAGGGTTGTTTTTGGCAGTTCGGGTTGAGTGTAAATTCAAACTTGTGGGTTATAGTGCCATCAAGACAATTATTATAATCGTAGGCGAGCGATTATAATAATTGAGGGAGGATCTATACGGGTAGAACAGTCTTACTCGAAATGATAGTATTCTCATCTCTATCATCATGTATATGTATTATGTGGTATTACGGATCACTATTACATGTTGATCGAGGCCTTGGGATTCTTACTTGACTACCAGGGTTATTGTGGCGATCACACTTGTGAGAACTGGGTAGTTTATAAGCAAATTCTTAAATGTCCCTAGTCGTGGGAATATCAAGACTGAGTATCCATATTCCAAACTAGACTAGTATATACGTTTCTTGATCCCGACGAGGGGCGATGGCCGGTCTCCCAGCCATTGGCGTCGGTTAGTCACCAAAAATAGTATACAGGTGCTCATTAAGTTATGGGTTACACTGGACGGACTCGCCGGGAACATGCTAGACGGTATTATACCTAATATTAGATAGCAGTTTTCTGGTGACATGGGTAAAGTTTAGTCTGTCGACATGAGATTGTCATTTGTCTTGTGTGAGTTCCCAGTGTGCTTTGATTACTACTCTACCACAGCTCTACTAACTCATGCAAACAGGTTTTAGTTGGGTACAGTCCCGAGCCACATAAATGAAATGAGCGGATCGTCAGGGATTCGTCTCTTCCGATATTGAGGGTAGATGTCATGTTGTGCACGGGTGACCATCACCAGAAATCATTGGCCAAGATGGACGAGAATTACCGGCTGCATATCGGTAGTTTCTCTATAGGTGATGGGCTTCACCGACACGACTTATCGCGTTATTAGGGATCTGACTTTATCTACCCCTTAGACCCGATATGCGATACTCTTAGACGAACAGACCAGACTGTACGGAGACTGTCACTTTCAGGCTCAATAAGGATACGAACGAGTTTGCTTGTCGGCCTTCTTTTCATTCAATACCTGGATAGCCGTTACATACAGCTAGTGCCGCTGACGTGCTTATGGTTAAGCCCACTGACTGCGTATTGTCGAGTCTTTAGAGTTCTACACAGCGTTTTCCAGCTCGGGCGAAACTATATAATGTACGCATTTTGATACGTACTCAAGTTTGATTAAAACACGTGTTTTTGTACACGTGCTTTTAATCGAGCATTTTGTTAATACTAACCGGTTTAAAAGATAGCCAGATTATCACATTTGGATTAAATATGAGCTGGTATTATATATCTCTTTTAGTATCTCTCTTTTTGGTATTCATATTTTGACAGAATACAGTATTTATACGAATACGGGTATTGGTATAAATGCGTGTATTTGTGTCTTGATATTGGTATCTTAATACGAATACGGGTATTGGTATCTTGATACGAATACGGATGTATGTATTTATAGTATATACTTGTATTTGTGTATGTATATATATGTGTGTATGTATATGTGTACATGTGAGGTAGCTCACTTTTTTTCTCATCTTTTCTTGGTTATGTTAGAATGTTGTAGGCTTGTGACTCACCATGGTGAGTCACAAGTCCATTCATTCATGACATAAAAGAAAAGAAGAAAAAGAAAGTGAGAATGATAGTTTTTCATTAGCCATGCTTGCTCACTTGCTCTCATCTCCCTTGAGTTTTTATTTGTAGAGAAAGGAAAAAGAGAGAACATCTAGAGATTAACCACTACTACATCCTAGTGATCAATTCTTAGCAAGTCCTCATCACTAGTTGCTTCACTTAGATTTTTGGTGTGAAGCTAGAGTCTAAGTTTGTGTTTCCTCGGGTGGATCATCTTCAACGAGGAAGACCGACTCCCAAGCTCATTCCAGACGACTTAGGAGCTAAAAAAATGGCATAGAAGACGAAGGACACGACTACAAACGTTGTATTTACTAACCTAGTAGTTAAAACTCCTTCTAGTGTTATTAGTTTAGTGTTTGGATTCGATTCTATATGATAGAGTTCGTGCTCTTGTCTTGAAAATTTTCGTTTTGTATTCTGCATTGGCTGCAAGTTAGCGGCACGAGCACGAGCGTCTACTTACATGGTATCAAAGCCACCCAAACACTAGAACTAGAATTATACGATGTTTACGTTTCGAAACTAAAAATTTCCGTTTTTTGATAACTCAAAACCAAAGTTTCTGTCGATTTTTATTTGATCTCTAAAATTTTTTTAAACAAGTGTAGAGATCTTGTTATGAGATATAAGAATTTGGGGAGAAAACGAGGACCAGAATCCAAACCAAAACCGCCCAAAATGCCCATTTTCTCGCCATGGTCGGTTTTTTAGTTTCCTCTGGTCTCCATTTTTTTCAGGTGCTTTATCTCATAAAAATTTGGTTTTTGGTTATGTTTGATTTGCCCCAGATTTCATCTACTGTTATCTTCGCATTCGGGCAACACGGAAAGTTTTAAATCAAAACTTTTGAATCGTTTTATATCATTATGTTTGTATACGTCGTCTAATTGCTATAGGTCGATTAGACGGGGTTGCAAATACTTGCTTCAGCTGTGATGATATATATCTTGTGATGGTTTAGACGGATTGTCGTGTCGGATAGCCCCTCATGCGATTTGTTTGTACAAGTTTTGTTATTTGTATTTGTTTATTCGGGACGAGCGGCCGGATTGTGGTCGTCGTTGTCGCTTGATGTATATTCATTTTGGGACACGTCCAAGTTGCGGGTGTAGTCACCATTGTATATATTTTTCATTACTAGTCCTAAGATACCCCGCGACGGAGTGCTCGGGTAACCGGATTCGAGAATATAGCGGGTGACCATCTCGTGGAGTTGAGACCGGATCATCTCATTCTCGGATTGGCGGGTTGCTCGCCGCACTTATAAGGGATGTAGCTTTGACCCACGGAGAAGTGCTTAAGTTATCGGATTCTAGACAGCGAGGGGTATCCGTTTCAAGAATTGGCAGGTAACTTGCCACGCTCGTAGGGGTCTTGGTTCGAGATTGTACGGGCTATCCACACTATCGGAGAACGTTGGTTTTCACTGTGGATAGGTATTACTCTTCGGGAGATTTTCATTTCATAATTAGCTAACGTATTAGGTGTCTATAAAGTGTTGACAAGATTACGCCTCTGCGGAAACGAGATTATTTAATTAAGTCTGTACGAAAGCACAGGGAACCTCCCTCGAAGTACCAACACTTCTTGGCTAAACAGTTAGCGAACTTGTTAGGTGTAAATGATCCCGACTAGTTCTCTTTTTAGGGTTTGAAGAAGAACTCGAGAAAACAATGGGAGCCATCCTGATTAGATAAAATGATTAACCAATCTAATATAGGCTAGAGTGCACGCCGAGTATTTCTATTCTCTCTTTGACTGCGACCATGACCGTCTAAACTAAAACTCATAAACCAAGTTGACCAAACCTTCTTACAAACCTAGCTTTGTTTTGTCGCGATTTAAGATAGTCTCATATATTCATGACACTCCTGCTTTACCATTTGCTTTCTCCGGAACATTCCGTATCACTATGAAGATCCATATAGAAAGTGGATAAAACCATCTCGTATAGTTACATACGAACTCGCAGAAATTTATGGAGTTGTCCGACTTATGTTTAAAACCAGAATCCGGATAAACTCAAGGCGCGTTTCAGTAATGGCAGTTTGTGGGTTATCCCGGGCTTAGACGAGGGTTAACATTCTACCATATGCAGGATCAATAGTTATATTGTTCTTGACTCGCCATCGCCATCTTTTTTTAGTAAAATGAATTCTTTTCAGAAAACATTAATGGGAGTATGGTAGAACTGGAAGTGATTTCAAAACCATAAACGGTTATTGAATATTTGGTAGAACCTAAGAATTCAATTGGATTCGACAATTCAGTAGCCACTCCGCAGATTTAGTGGGTAACCTCAACCACCCGAGAGGTACTTTAGTTTCCTCAAAAACGGTGACGGGGAGGTTTTGGAGACCGAAGTTTATCACTACCGCTATCTTTGACTATGAAATCTGGCAGGTGGATGACTGTAACGTCATTCTAAATTGAATTTAGAAGTGTACGTATATATAACTATGCCAGAGGGTTGTAGTCGGTGGGAGTAGCGGAAACGTGGTGGGCCGGTAACTTATGCCTATTTATAGCCTAAAGCAAGTATAGCTATTCTTGATGTAACAGTCATAGTGTTTGACTTCATCAAGAATGACAGATAGACCTGGTAAGAAAGGTTGAGTAGGGAGAACTGTCCTGGTTTTTGGATAACATACTCCTGATTGGAAGTGATGTTTCTATACTACGATCGGTTAAACTGTAGTTGTCACATATGTTTCTTCACATAGTAACGGGATAAAATATCAAATATTCTGATGACTAGATCTATAGTTTTATATCTAGAATTGGGAAGTGTCCCAATTTGGGTACTTTGACACTATTCTAAAGTATTTTTAGAATGGATGACTTCTGGTGTGGTGGTGTACCCATAAGTGATGGAATCACCCTCTCTGAAGACATGTCTTCTGGACTGATGAGGAAAAATATTTGCATGATTGACATATCACTTGCTAAGGCATTTGAGTCAATCATGAGATGTCAAGTACCACACCAGATATTGCTTTTGCATTAGTTGCAATATGTAGATATTAATCCAATCCTGGAGAAACTTTAGGAAGCAATTATGAACATAAGAGAATGTTCTTGGTATATGGTAACGACAGCCTCCTTTAAGAGGCGGTTATCATTTAAGGCTTCCTAGGTGACCTGAATGACAGAGTGGCTGTCAGAGTTAAAGTTTACCATCTTCTGAGGGGCAGTATGTTGGACAATGATCCAAGCAGATACTGAGATATACTGAGATAGGCATGACGCAGGATACTGATTAAATTCAGTGGAAGATACAGTCTAAGAAGTTTATCGGATTTGAAGTTCATTTATGAACTTGGCCCCATCAGATCTCCAGACAAGTTCTAAGACAAGTATCGCTCATTTCGGGAGATAGTCGTTCTCCACAAAGTTGAGATATAGAAATAAAAATAAAAGCATTGGAGCGGATCTACTCACTGAGGCTATTTCTCGAACACGAATGTTTCGCAAACATGATTTGCGAAACTGATTAGTAAAGAAGTTGAGTGTTCGATATCACACGGGCTGAGTATGCGACACCGCAATCATTAGCCTTAAGTGCAAGTGAGGGATTGTTGGCTATAGTGCCCTCAAGGAAATTATTGTAATCGCAGGCGAGCAATTATGATGATTGAAGGAGGACCTATACGGGTAGAATAGTCTTACTCGAAATAACAGTATGCTATCCGGTTCATCTTTATCATCATGTACATGTATTATATGATATTACGGATCACTATTACATGTTGATAGAGCCCATATGATTCTTGCTTGACTACCAGGGTTATTATGGCGATCACACTTGTGACAACTGGATAGTCTATAATCAAATCCTTAAATGTCCCTAGTCGTGGAACTATCAAGACTGGGCATCGTTATTCCAGAATAAACTAGTGTATACGTTTCTTGACCGCGACGAAGGGTGATGGCCGGTCTCACAACCATTATTGTCAGTTAGTCACCAAAGATAGTATACATGTGCTCATTAAGTTATTGGTTACACTGGACGGACACGCCGGGAACATGTTAGATGTTATTATACCTATTGTCGGATGCAGTTCTTTAGTGACATGAGTACAGCTTAGTCTGTTAACCTGAGATCGTCATTTATCTCATGTGAGTTCCTACTGTGCTTTGATTACTACTCTATCATGGCTCTATTGAGTCGTGCAAACGGATTTTAGTTGGATACAGTCCCGAGCCACATGGAAACAGTGAACGGATCGTCCGGTATTAGAGGTAGATGTCACGCTGTACACGAGTCGCCGTCATCAGAAATCCTTAGCTAAGATGGACGAGAATTACTAATTGCAGATCAGTAGTTTCTCTGTGGGTGATAGGCTCCACAACAACACGACTTATCGCGTTATCAAGGGTCTGACTTTATCCACCCTTAGACCCGATATGCGATACTCATAGACGAATAGACCGGACTGTACGGAGACTCACTTTCAGGCTCAGTAGGGATACGGACGAGTTTGCTTGTCAGCCTTTCTTTCGTTCAATACATGGATAGCCGCTACGTACAGCTAATGCCGCTGACGTGCTTGTGGTTAAGCCCAGCCAGCGTATTGTCGAGTTTTTAGAGTCCTTACACATAGGGTTTCAGGCTCTATTTTCTTCTCATCTTCTCTTGGTTATGTTAGAATGTTGTGGGCTTGTGACTCACCATGGTGAGTCACAAGTCCATTCATTCATGACATAATAGAAAAGAAGAAAACGAAAGTGAGAATGAGTTTTTCATTAGCCATGCTTCCTCACTTGCTCTCATCATCCTTAAGCTTCTTCCTCTCTTTTGAGTTTTTATTTGTAGAGAAAGGAAAAAGAAAAAGAGAACACCTAAAGATTAGCCACTACTACATCCTAATAATCAATTATTAGCATGTCTTGATCGCTAGGTACTTCACTTAGATTTTTGTTGTGAAACTAGAGCCTAAATTTGTGTTCCCTCGGATGGATCTTCGACGAAGAAGACAGACTCCCAAGCTCGTTCCCGACGACCTAAGAGTTTAAGTGGCATAGAAGACGAAAGACACGACTACAAAGGTTGTATGTACTAACCTAATAGTTAAAACTCCTAGTGTTACTAGTTTGGTGTTTGGATTCAATTCTAGGTCATAGAGTTCGTGCTCTTGTCTTGAAAATTTTCATTTTGTATTCTGCATTGGCCGCAAGTTAGCGGCACGAGCGTCTACCTACAGAACCAAACCCACTCAACGTAAATAGCTATTGTTGTCCCCAACGCTGATAAGTATTGGGAAAATAACTAGGGTTTTCAATCGTTCTCTCTCCTCTCGTCTTGTCGACGACGCCACCTTGCCTCGTCGAAGACTTGAATCGACGCCTCTCAAATCGAAGGCTTTCTCCATCACGCTCGATTAGTGACACCATCGACATTATGAAGGCCGAGATCAAACACAAGAGTCTCAATTCTTCATCTATATGCTTTTCCCTTCGATTTTCTCTCAAAGTTCGCAAATTTTCCTGAAATTTTCATTCAAAACCCTAATTCTGAGCATGGATTCATCTAGATCAGCATAGGCTCATCTTCGTTGGGATGCGGCTCGAGGAAGAGTGAACTCATTTCCTTCAAATCAGCAACTCTCTTCTCAAATACTCTCTCTCTCACATACACACGGAGTCTCTCTCTCCATATATATAGTTGTATTAACAATTAAAAACAGTATCATGTATCCTAGGTTTTTTGAAAATTATGAATCATGTGTCTATCGTATTGTATCATGTCCCCGTCTTTATGCTACATAGCATATATAAAATTTATGAAAATAGTGTATGCTACATAGTATGCTTTGGGCGCTTAAGCTATTTAAACTATATGGCAAAAAGGCTATAATGGGCATTTTACTCAAAAATGTGAATACATAATCCCACCCAATATTACCTGAAACGCGGAACGTTACGGTACGCAGAACGAAAACGAGAACACAAAACGCCACTTGTTATGGAACCCGGTACGATACGGTAGTCTCGTTCCCTGTGCTTATGTAAGACAGAGTACATCTAGAAAGTGAAGTATTTATGGATCGATCGTATGTATTGATCTATAATATACATTTATATAGTTCAATTTCTTTTGTTAAAAGTACATTATTTTTTAGTATTATCTAATTCAAACCCAATTAAATGTCTCGTTTAACACAAGTTTTTAATAGGTTCGATCAAAACGGTAATTCTTCTGATCTGGAGTGCTAGTGCTTCCGAATTAGGAACGATAGTTCCAATTCGCAATCCGCTAGTGGTATAGCGATTTATGGTAACATAAAACCCACCAATAAAACCTATTTTCAAAAGTTAAGCCTTGCATCTCTTCTCTACCCATCTCAACCACGTCCCTCGTTGGCCATCCCTGCATCCTTCCAACGCCGGCCATCCCCACTCATCGTTGCAGCCACTTTTGAGGCATCTGACGTAATCAGATCCAATCTGAAACTAGTTTTCATCGACTACGATCACTTGGTGAGTGTTCAATACAATTATTTTTATTCTTCACTTTTTTCATTTGTTTTGGCCCTTTGGGTTTGAATTGAAAAGGAGATAGGTTGCGTTGCAAGCGTTTAGGTAAACTTCTTTTTAAGATTTAATGATTTTTTTAATTAGTCTAAATCGATGAGGAAGGGGTTTGCCTTGGTTATGTTCAGTTTCCTAGATACTTAAGTTGAGTGTCTATTTATAATCTATATATTGTGTACGGGTATATGACGTTCTTGTGAACTATTGATAATGGTTGAGAATTATAAGCTAATGGATTAAACTTTAGGAAAATTGTTCGGATCCTAGTAAATTTTTAGATTTTTAAAATAATGATCGACTGTTTTTGCTATTTTTTATATTTAGTATAACTATATTTATATTTTTAAATTAAAATGTTAATAAACAATATAGCTTAGGCTGTATGTTACACTATTTGCGCTTTTTGCTATTTGTAGAAGGGACGCTACGCTTTACACTATCGTTATTTTCAACATTGGGAGATTCTTTATACATGATGGACTGTAGAATTTTGTATTCTAATTTAGACTTCTAAAAAGGTTGACATACACTAAACATTATAATTATCATTAATATAACTCAATATAAAAAGTCAACTTTCTGAATTAAGGTTTCCTCAAGAGCTCATAGGTAGAGCAGTCGACTATTAAGAGATTGTTCATAGTTTCGAAGTCTACTTGAGATATGATATTAAACACGTATGGAAACATTAATATTAAAAATTTATAAATTGATAATCGCAATAAAATATACACATAAAACACTACTAAAAATTCACTTTTTAAAAGATAATACATAAACTTCTTTGATTCCTTAAAAAATGGATACGGATCATTAGTAAGAGATCTTGCAAATAGTGCACACAAGAATCTTATAACCAAGTTCAATCTACCTATATACATTATCTTTCAACAAATTAAATAAAGTTTAATTTGTATCTATATCAAAAAATAAATAAATAAGTTTCTAATATATATAAGATAATTGCTATAACTTCATGGTAGAATGCTTATGGGAGCAATGCCCCAATCTGCGATGAGAATACTGAGTTTGACTACTAGATTTTTCGGATGTGAAAGAACTTGCTATGCATTTAAGATGATATTAGACCCAAAATAAATTTTATTAGAAAAATCATGATATTTTAACAATATCAAGGACCCGATATATCAGCCAATATGCCGATATATCGATTGATATTTCTCCAAAACTACAAAGCGATATAAAGTTGGCATATTGTATTGCTTCTCCATTTCCGATATATCAGCTGATATCCGATTTATATCCTGATATTTAGAACACTGAAACTATGCCATGTCAGTATAGACAACGTTGACAAGAATAAGGCTTAATGGCTCTTAATTAAAATATCTGTAACACAACAATCTCGCTTTGGGCAGGAAGCATTTCCATCTATTAGATGAACGCTTATTGACCTTCGTAGTGAATGAGATACAACCATTCATCGGAGCCATATATTGTACAATTTAATAAAGAATGATTAGAGTTGAAGCTAGTTGACTATGTAATGTCTTTCTATTGCCTTCTATTTTTCCCAAAGTATCTATATTTTTAGCTAGAAAGAGTCTGGGGTCATTAATTCCAAATTGACTGATGAAATGGGTACATAGCAGGTCTTCAAAACTTATTTTGTTTGCTTAGCTGTTTTAAAAGAATCAAAAGGTCATTTCATTAAAGTTTACACTATGCAATTCAAAAAGTCTTCGAAGTTTGAGCTACTATAACTGGTGATATGTTATATAATGCATGACCCTCTTTGATTGTTTATTGGTTTATGCCTTGCTGGGGGCTAACTGGCTAGAAGAATGCTTTTGAATGAAAACACGCATGATAGCTTAGTGAAATTTCGATTGCTGCTATCAATTGACAGCTTGCTGGTTTTATTTCTTATTGCTGCTCGGGTACTTTTGCTTTGCTCATATGCTAGATGTTGGCCTTCTTTGCTTCATAAGATTAATGCTCCTGGATGGATCTATTAACTCCATTTCGACTAGAGTCTCATTTGATAATCATCCATCTCTTGAAACTGGTTTAAATGAACCAATGAAAGCTAAGGATTTAAAGATTAGGGAGCATGCAGAGTAGATTCATCAATTCTTGTTTTAATCTAAGATGTGTGTGTGTTCTTCGTATGAGAGAATCAATTTCGAAGCTTAAAAGAGAATCAGGAGCAAAATAAATTTTATCGATGAAGGAAAGGGGAGAGAATCTTACCAAGACCTAGATCCAGGGCCGTAGTTCTTCGGATGAGAGTTCCAGACATTGGAGTGACCCATCCTTGTGAATTCAACGAAGGGGAAGGGGAAGAAGAAGAAGAAAACCCTAGCCTTTGATCGAGAGCTCTAAGATCGAAAGCCTCAAAACCCTAACCCTAGTTTTCGGCTGCGTAACGTTATGCCGTCTTTTATATCGCATGTGATTGATCGCTTCGATCTTCGCCGTTCGATTAATCTCATTGCGGGTCAATGGAAGGTTATCCGGTTAATCTTCGGTTCGAGGAATTCCGGTCCTGGAATGGGAAGCAAAGTTGGGTTGATGGAACATATACATCTTATTGTATCTATAATATAAGAGTGCGTTTAGCAAGAGCTAATTTAGTTGGTAATTCTAAATTGTTATACTAATTTGATCATTTTATTTTCATCGTATTTTGATTTTATTAAAAGTAGTAAGAGATTGTTGTAAATTTTTATAAAATAATTCTCAGGAATAATAATATTTTGTTATAACTAGTTAGAATATGGATTTTGGAATTTATGGCATTGTTTTAGGGCCCGTTTGGTTGTCCTGAAGCAACGGGTAAGCTGAAAGTAATCTCTAAGTAGCTTTTCAAAAAATGTCAGGGAAGCAGACTTAAATCTTACTTCTAGTATTTGTTTTTATAGCTTTTGAAGAAGAAAGTAAAAAATGAAACAATTTCCTATGTTTCTTTTGTAGGCAAAACAAACAAACAAATTATTATTTTTACAACTAATAAATTAATTAAATAATTAATCCATTTTCTTATTCTTTGTGCTTCATGGGTACTGCTCATCTAAGAAAAAGGAGAAGAAGAACCAATGAGTTATAGGTCAGTTGATATGGGCACTTCCCCTCTTAGGGAGAGTGGGGTCCGAACCCCAGGAAGGGAAGTGGCCACAAATTAACTCTTCTAGGGCAATTCGTGGGTCCCGGGGTATGTGTGTGTTGTGTTCTTGTATTTGATTTGTGCATGGGTGTATCGTGTGTGTTGTATGCATAGGCTAGAACCTACGGACCAATGCAAAAAAAATAAGGATTTTCTTTTAAAAGTAACCATGCCACAATCTACATCATCATGTTGAAATAACTTCCACATTCTACTTCCGTGCAAACAAACAACTAAAACACGTGAAGTATGCTTATTTCCGGTATTTTCATATTAGTTCCGTGCAAACAAACATGTCGTAAAACATTTTCCATAACTATCAATAAATGTTTTATGGCCTCGCTAAACGCTTAGACTATCACTTGACATTGAGTGTTAATTTTGGATGCTTTAGTCTTATTTAATTAATGAGCAATTCATTTGGTCGTAAGTGTCCACTAAATCATTTGATTAATTTGTTTTAAATATGGAATTAATTTCATTTATCAAATGTTATTTTGTGTTGGGGATGGATCGAGTTAGGAGGATTTTTATTAAAATTATACGCAGCACGAAATTAAATCCGAAACCCGTCGGTTATAAACCGATATACCCGAACACTCAATTTCGAGTCCGGGCGGGCTTCTGGTTTTCAATGGGCGGGTCGGGTTCTATCGGCCGTTTTGGGTTTATCCATCTATAAACATATCTCTTACACATCCAATTACAAAATACACTACAAAATATCAACACAGTGAAAATTTAAAAAATACAATTTTTAATAGAACGTTAAAATAAAATCAAGAAGTAAATATACCTGGAGAAAAAATATGTTGATCAATTAGGAATTAAAATCAGGTTTATAGAAATTTAATTGGTCTTAAAAAGTGAAACGACCCTAAAATCACTGTACAATTGTAACATGGTCAAAATATAGAAAAGTGCATTTCAGCCTGAATAGGAGCTATAAGTTAAATTTATTCAATAAAAGTAAAAAGCAACTTGTAGCTCACAAGTTAAGACTCTCCACTGTTATTATTTGGCCCGCGTGTACGAATCCTATCAGCCCCAATTATTTTTAATATTTTTCTTTTAACTTTTCGGAATCTCAAGAGTTGCACGTGCTGTAACATTTCAGAAATATAAAATATTAATTTTGGAATTTAAATAATAAATTGCACGAAATCTATTCGAGTATAAATTTTGGGTTTTCATAGAATGGTATAATTATATACCAATATTGTGGAAAATATTTGGATATTAATATGAACCATTAATTATAAAGGCATTTATTGGATTTGGATATTTTATAAATAATTATGCAATTAATTATATGCAAATTTATATTAAACTTGATTAGTGCACTACTAATCTTGCATTAAACCAAATCCAATTTCTTAATAACCATGGTTAGTGCACTATGACACATTTCATTGTTTCATGCATGGATCTTTTGTTTGTGATTTTGTTTTTAAAAGAAAAAAAAGAAAAAGAAAAGAAAATATATTTGTTGAGTGGGGACATGGAAGCATGGGCAAGAGAGAGAGAGAGAGTGAGAATGAGAAAGAGAGAGAGAGGGGGTGTATGGCTCCCATTCTTTACTTCTTCATTTCATTTCATTTTCTTCAACTCCTTTATCTTCTTTCTTCACTTCATCCTCCATCTCCACTACCACCCCCAAAGCATTTCCAAAACCACCCCAAAACCTCACCCCCACCTTCACAAAAATTGTCCACAATCTCATCCTAAACCCTATGGTGAGCTCAAGTTGGGATTTTGAGCACTTTAAACCATCTTGGAATTTTCTTCAGTTGCTCCAAGAGGTAAACCCTTCACTTTCCTTCTTTTTATCAAGTTTCTTAACCTCTTAATTGTGTTTAGAGTTTGATCATGTTAGATTAGTGACGTTGGAAATTTCTAGGATGATTTTAATGGATGTTTTGAGTTGTAGAGATATAATTGAGGTTTAGTTAGTGACCCTAAACCCTCAGTGACGATAATTCTGGACAAACTTGACACTAGAACCCCAAAACACGAACTTAGAATTTTCCTGACATCGGTTTTTAACGATATGTGATGATCTAATAGAATCTGCTATGAACCGAGTGCTCTATAAACTAAGTTGCCAACACAGAGAAGTGCGCTGGCTACTAGGAATTTATCCCAGAGACCTGAGCCCCCACTTCCTCTCTTTGGCCGCAGATTTATTGATTGCGGCCGCAAATTGCTGCCGCATTGTGGAGTATTGAGTTGGTTTTTAGACCATGGTTCACTTATCTGATATGTAGACCTACCCTATATGCAAAATGTCACGATCCGAAATAGCTCGTGACTGGCACTTGAATCATATGAAGTCTATAGGACCCCATCTAATCCAAGTAAGCCAAAAAGCCCAGAAATCTAAAACCATTTTTAATAATAAATGAAGGTAAAATTGTTTTTAGAAGCAAGAAAACATGTTTCAAAAGTAAAGTTTTTAAATACATAAGCCGAATATGAAATTTTAAAATGTATAGTCTTTTCTAAAAATTTCGGCAGAGTTTTCTTTGTAAATACCGACCCCGAACGGGGTACAACAAGAATAATATATATGCAATGATAAAAGGCATCCCCAAGCGGGAGTTAGCTCTTCGTCAATCTGTTAGTGTATATGCCCTAGAGGCCATTACTGTATCATACTAGCTTGTATATTACTTGATGGAAGCTTGGGATATTCACGGTTGTATAGACAATCTTGCTCAAAATGGTAGTATGCTACTTGGTTTGTTTCTACTTTAATATGTGCATGTGTTTCTTTTAGCATATCGCTTATACATATTAGTAGAGCCCTTAGGATCTTTGCTTGATTACCAGCGTTGTGATGGCAGTCACACTTGTGGGGGCTGGGTAATCTATAAGCACATCCTTATACAGGTCCCTAGTCGTAGGACTATCGAGACAGGGCATCGATACTCCGGAGTAGACTGGCGTATGCGCTTCTCATCCCAGCAGGGGAGACGGTCTGTCCCACAGTCGTCAGTACGTCGTACTTGAGATAGTATGCGGGTGCTCGTTAGGTTACGAGTACACTGGACAGGACTCGTCGGGAACTGTTGGTTGGTACTATACCTATCGTCAGTTATCAGTTCCCAGGTGACATGAGTACAGCTTAGTCCGCTGACTTGACACCGTCATTTCGCCTCGAGTGTGTTCCCACAGTACTTTGATTACTACCCTACCATGGCTCAAAGGAGTCGTGCAAACAGGTAGTAGTTGGGTGCAGTCCCGAAGCGCTTGGAGGTAGTGACGGTTAGACAGGATTCGTCTCTCCCAGTATTGGGAGTTGATATCGCGCTGTGTCATGGAGAGCCATTACACATAGTCGTCCCTGGTCAGGGCAAGCGAGATATACTGGTAGGTTTCCAGTGTTATCTCAGGGTGTTCTGGGCTACACTCCGACACGACTTGTACCGCTATTAGGGGACTGACGTTTACCGCCCCCTAGGCCCGCCATGCGATATTCTCAGACGAACAGACCGGACTGTACGGAGACTGTCACATTCAGGCTCAGTAGGAGTTCGGATGGGTTTCACCTCATCAGTCTTTTTATCGGCATTGTTCAGTTGATAAAACTGCATATTTGTTATTACATTTTTCCTACTATTTCCATATTTAAAAAGGTCTTTATTATAATATATCATACATATGAGGGTTTATTTATAAAAATACTATTTTCCATGTGTTGATATATTATAATTAGAATTTGGTAGGAAAATGTATGCAAATAATATCATTGACCAAATCCTAGTAGAACAAAGTCTACTAAATATTATTTGAGTTGTTGTGCAGAATTTTTCCAAGTTGTTGTGCAGAATTTTTCCAAGAAATCAAGTTGTTAAAGAAAACTTGCCTAATTAAGAAAGCAAAACTTGGAGATTAAGTCTGGCAGCAACCACGAGAAGATTTCCATGTTATAAAGGTTCCAAGGATCGCCAAATGTCACACACAAGAAGTCCCAGAAATTTGATCAACGGCTCTGATCAAATGTCCGCGGATCCGCGGCCATACCCCCCCTTTGGCCGCGGATCCGCGGCATGATTGATAAGTTAGGGGCTGCGCAAATTTTGGGTGAATCTTTACAGCTATTTCCCTAATTTGGAAGCAAAGGTTTCTGGCTTTGGACTATAAATAGGGACTGAGAGCCTCTTGGAAAAATTATCAAGCCAACGCGATCACGAAGTCCAAGACGGCTCACGTATCCAGGCTGGTCATCAACTGTTCGTCTGCCTCCTTAGAAGAGATCGAGAAGCAACTAGAAATTGTAATCATTTTCTAAGGATTCAAGTGTAATGAATATTGTTGATTAATAAAGGTAGCTTTCTTTTTCTTATTCTATTTCTTCGTAGTTTAATTATGCAATTTCTTTCCATCTCTTTTTCTCCCAACATGCACGAGTAATTCTCCGCTTGTTAGGGTTCGTAGGATTAGGGTAGGCTAATGGATGATGAACATCCCTAAACCCTTTTTAAGTCCTATAAAGTTTATGAACTTTATCAAAAGAATCATTAACATCCTAATCGGGAGCGCTAACAATTCTTTGTTAGTCCCGACCGCGATTAGAGATTAGATTAATGAATATTTTGGTAAAGGCTAGATATGAACGGAGTTCCGTGTCGAGATAAGGGTTAAGAGTGGGATTCCTTTTCCCTCCAGAAACCCTAATCTACGCGCATCACCGTCGTTCTAGTTTTAAATCTATTAAAGGATAAAAAGGGTAACTTTTAATTAATCGTCCATAACTACTAAATCCTAACGAACCCTACAAGTCCCCTTATTATATTAACTACATCCCTAAAATAATCTAGATCTATATTTTTGCATTAGTGCTTAACGTAGATCTAGAAACCTTTCCACAAAATTCTTTATCCCTCCTCTCTTTTTCAACACATCTAAAGTAAGAGTAAAAGGTTCAACGTTTCCCTGAGGACGACCCGTACTCATCTCGGTCTAGCTACACGCGACACCGTTATTGATTGCGGTTATTACTACAAACAAACACTTTTTCGTATCAATCAAATGGCGCCGTTGCCGGGGATACGTGCGTAATTTTTTATTCTTACTATTTGTGTTGAATTCTTATTCGATTCATATCATAATTAAAACAAAACTGCAAATTGCATATTTAACGATTTGTGCGTGAATTTTTGCAAGGAGATCTGGAGTCACAGACTTGAGGAAACAGGAGACAGAGACATTTTTAGAGATCCAGAGGAGTACAGGAGGCCAAAGAAAATTTTTCATCAACTGATCCATCTACTCCGCGGCGGAAGTGCGGCAAAGGAGCTCATTTGCGGCAGAAAGGCGGCGGACTAGAGGATTTAGGGCTCCAAACTTCTCTGGTAAGATTTTAACCTCTCTCTCTCCTCTCAAATCCAATAAAATCTATCTTCTGCAGGATTCTTTGCAAAATAGCGCCGCTCAAAAATCTTTATGCAAAAGTTTTGTGATTGGTTTTCTTTTGCATATTTTAATACGGACTTTAAGGGGCAAAGATCAAATCCAGATTAGGTGGGGATTTCATCACCCTTCCTAAGCCCCACAAATCACAAACCGAGTATCTAGATCAACCCTTCATTAATTTAAAAAATATCTAGACAAGACTCTAAGGACTGTCGCGCTCAATAAGGACAGAGGAAGGTCATGGGTAATCTATTGTTTATCCGCATTACTTTTGTAGTGCCTAGGCAAGTGTGACAAAGGCTAGTGGTTTTTAATTAGGCCCACTACTGTGGTTCCTTCCCACTTACCTGGCACTTATTTGGCTACAAGGGTAGTACGGAGGCGGTAGAGGATTGATCCTGCGGCTTGTCCTTTGGAAGTTTAGGAGCGGTCTAGAGACTATACCTAGGTAACCTTAGTACTAGGGTTGCTTGTGCATTTTAGAGTGATTTGTCTTGAGTCCTACTTTTTCAAAACAGACCAATTTTAAAATCACACACACGCTGCCACTTGCACTAAACCCGCTTAGTGCATGCTCGGCTGGACACGGGATCCTAGTGCCCGTCTTGTCCGCGTTCCTTCTATCGACGCCGAAGTCGGTACTTCTTCATCTTCTTTTCCCCCACCACACGCTACGACCGAGATGGAAGGCACTCCATCAGAATATAACACCACGCTGCCACCGCCCGTAGGTGTGCAGAATCCATCTCGTATCTCTCTCCAAGAGAGATGCTATCCTATCCGTGGTCCCCTTCCTACTTGTCTATCTCTTCCACCAGCTAACGGGGATAATTTCGAAATTAAACCCCACTACATCAATCTGCTGCCCAAATTTCACGGGCTTGAGTCGGAAGACGCGTACGTTTTCATCACCAAATTCGAAAACGTATGCGCAATGATGGGTACTTCACAGTTGACTGTCGATGCTATGCGCTTGCGTCTTCTCCCATTCACACTGTGCGACTTGGCAGAAAAATGGCTTTATAATACTGCCGCACACTCTATCACTCTGTCACATTCAGGCTCAGTAGGAGTTC
Source organism: Agapanthus africanus (assembly GCA_030015575.1). Taxonomy (NCBI): domain Eukaryota; kingdom Viridiplantae; phylum Streptophyta; class Magnoliopsida; order Asparagales; family Amaryllidaceae; genus Agapanthus; species Agapanthus africanus. Next base: position 202,174,593 of record CM057345.1, on the reverse strand, counting down.
GGATGGGTTTCACCTCATCAGTCTTCTTATCGGCATCTACCTGGGGACCGTTACGTACAGCTAGTACCGCTTGCGGCTGTTAGTGTATATGCCCTAGGGGCCATTATTGTATCATACTAGGTTGTATATTACTTAATTGAAGCTTGGGATATTCACAGTTGTATATACAGTCTTGCTAAAAAATAGTAGTATGCTACTTGGTTTGTGTCTATTTTAATATGTGCATATGTTTCTTGTAACCTATCACTTATATATATTAGTAGAGCCCATAAGTTCTTTGCTTGATTACCAGCGTTGTGATGGCAGTCACACTAGTGGGGGCTGGGTAGTCTATAAGCAACATCCTATACATGTCCCTAGTCGTAGGATTATCGAGACAGGGCATTGATACTCCAGAGTAGACTAGTGTGTACGCTTCTCATCCCAGTTGGGGAGATGGTCTGTCCCACAGCCATTAGTACGTCGTAATGGAGATAGTTTACAAGTGCTCGTTAGGTTACGGGTACACCGGACAGGACTCGTGGGGGAACCGTTAGATGGTATTATACCCGTCGTCAGTTAACAGTTCCCAGGTGACATGAGTACAGCATAGTCCGCAGACTTGACACTGCTACTTCGTCTCGAGTGTGTTCCACTGTTCTTAGATTGCTACCCTACTACGGCTCAAAGGAGTCGTGCAAACATGTAGCAGTTGGGTGCAGTCCCGAGCACTTGGAGGCAGTAGTGGTTAGACATGATTCGTCTCTCCCGGTATTGGGAGATGATATCGCGCTGTGTCAGAGAGCCTTACGCAAAGTCTCAGGCCAGGGCAAGCGAGATTTACTGGTAGGTTCCAGTAGTTTCTCAGGGTGTAATGGGCTACGCTCCGACACGACTTATACCGCTATTAGGGGACTGACGCTTGCCGCTGTTTAGTCGATAAAACTGCACATTTGTAGTACATTTTTCCTACCATTTTCATATTAAAAAAGGACTTTATTATAATATATTATACATATGAGGGTTTATGCGTAAAAACACTATTTTCCATGTGTTAATATATTTTAATTATCATTTGGTAGGAAAATATATGCAAATAAATCTATTGACCAAATCCTAGTAGGACTAAGTTTACTAAATATTATTTGAGATTATGGTGTAGAATTTTCCAAGTTGTTATGCAGGATTTAACAAACAAATCAAGCTGTTGAAGAAATCTTGCCAAATTAAGAAGCAAACTTGGAGACCAAGTCTGGAAGCAACCGAGAGAAGATTTCTGAATTCTGAAGATGCCTAGGATCGCCACATGTCACCAGATGAAAGCCCAAGAAAAATAAGCAATTGATCACATCCCTTGAGCGCGGATACGCGGCCAAACACACCTTTGGGCCGCGGATCCGCCGCAATAATGAGGAGTTGGAATGCAAGATTTTGGGAGATTGATTACTGCTGAATTTTACCAACTTTTCAACAATAAGATTCTGGGTTTTCACTATAAAAAGGCACCGAGAGCCTCTTGGAAAAGCTATCAAGCCGAAGAGATCACGAAGTCCAAGACGGCTCACGCATCCAGGCTGATCATCAACGGTTCATCTACCTCCATAGGAAAGATCGAGAAGCACTAGTTTGTAATCATTTTCTACGGAATAAAAGTGTAGCTTGTTCAGTTGATTAATAAAGGTAGTTGTTTTATTTAATTCTTTTGCACTTTACATTATGTTTTCCCTCTCTTTCTTTTTATCTTCTTCTCCCAACATGCGCGAGTAATTCTCCGCTTGTTAGGGTTCGTAGGATTAGGGTAGGCTAATGGACGATGAAAATAATTAAACCCTTTTTAAGTCCTATAAAGTTTAGGAACTTTATTAAAATAATCATTAACATCCTAATCGGGCGCGCTAGCAATTCCTTGCTAGTTCCGACCGCGATTAGAGATTAGATTAATGATTGTTTTGGTAAAGGCTAGATATGAACGGAGTTCCGTGTCGAGATAAGGGTTACAAGTGGGATTCCTTTTCCCTCCAGAAACCCTAATCTACACGCATCACCGTCGTTCTAGTTCTAAATCTATTAATGGATAAAAAGGGTAACTTTTAATTAATCTTCCATAACTACTAAATCCTAACGAACCCTACAAGCCCTATTATTATATTATTTAAATCTCTAAAAATCTAGATCTATATTTTACATTCTTGTTTAAAGTAGATCTAGAAACTTCTCACAAAATTCTTTATCCCTCCTCTCTTTCTCAACACATCTAAAGTAAAAGTAAAAGGTTCCATGTTTCCCTGAGGACGACCCGTACTCATCTCGGTCTAGCTACACGCGATACCGTTCTGATTGCGGTTAACTACAAATACACTCTTTCGTGACCAATCAAATGGCGCCGTTGCCGGGGATACATGCGTAATTTTTTATTTTTACTATTTGTGTTGAATTCTTAGACGAGTCATATCATTATTAACACAAAACTGCAAATTGCATATTTAACGATTTGTGCGTGAATTTTTGCAAGGAGATCTGGAGTCACAGAATTAAGGGAAACAGGAAACAGAGACATTTTTAGAGATCCAGAGGAGCACAGAGGTCCACAGAAAAAATTTCAGCAACTGAACCATCCACCTTGCGGCGGAACCGCGGCACAAAGGAACATCTGCGGCGGAAACGCGGCCTGACAAGGGGATCAAGGTCTCAAACTCCTCTGGTAAGATTCTCAACTCTTCCTCTCTCCCCTCAAATCCAATAAAATCTATTTTCTGCAGGATTCTTTGCAAAATTGTGCCGCTCAAAAAAATCTTTTTGCAAAAGTTTTGTGATTGGTTTTGTTTTGCATATTTAATACGGACTTTAAGGGGCAAAGACCAAATCAAGATTAGGTGGGGATTTCATCACCCTTCCTAAGCCCCACAAATCACAAACCGAGCATATAGATCAACCCTTCATTAATTTAAAAAATATCTAGACCAGACTCTAAGGACTGTCGCGCTCAATAAGGACAGAGGAAGGTCGTGGGTAATCTATCGTTTGTCCGCATTACTTTTGTAGTGCCTAGGCAAGTGTGACAAAGGCTAGTGGTTTTTAATTAGGCCCACTGTTGTGGTGGTTCCTTCCCACTTACCTGGCACTTACCTCGCTGCAAGGGTAGTACGGAGGCGGTAGAGGATTTATCCTGCGGCTTGTCCTTTGGAAGTCTAGGAGCGGTCTAGAGACTGGACCTAGGTGACCTTAGTTCTAGGGTTGCTTGTGCATCTTAGGGAGATTTGTCTTGAGTCCCACATTTTTCAAAACAAGCCAATTTTAAATTACACACACGCTGCCACTTGCACTAAACCCGCTTAGTGCATGCTCGGCTGGACACGGGATCCTAGTGCCCGTCTTGTCCGCGTTCCTTCTATCGACACCGAAGTCGGTACTTCTTCATCTTCTTTTCCCCCACCACACACCACATCGATCGTGATGGACGACACTCCATCTAATTATAACACCACGCTGCCACCGCCCGCAGGTGCGCAGAATCCACCGCGCATCTCTCTCTAAGAGAGATGCTATCCTATTCGTGGTCCCCTTCCTACTTGTTTATCTCTTCCACCACCTAACGGGGATAATTTCGAAATTAAACCCCACTACATCAATCTGCTGCCCAAATTTCACGGGCTTGGGTCGGAAGACGCGTACGTTTTCATCACCAAATTCGAAAACGTATGCGCAATGATGTGTACTTCACAATTGACTTTAGATGCTATGCGCTTACGTCTTCTCCCATTCACACTGTGTGACTTGGCAGAAAAATGGCTTTACAATACTGCCGCACACTCTATCACTAATTGGGATGAATTTGTTATAGCATTTCTTAAGAAGTTTTACCCAAACCATAAGACTGCACATATTAGGAGCGAGATCAACCAGTTCACCCAGCTTCCCAATGAACCATTTTGGAAGTGCTTTGAACGTTTCAAAGATCTGCTTGTCCAATGCCCCCATCACGGAATACAAAGATGGGATTTATGTCGGATTATATATGAGGGCATTAATCCAGCGACAAAGCAGATGCTTGAAACAATGTGTCAATGCAATTTCATGTCTAAAGATGATGGTGAAGCATGGAAATATCTGGAAGATCTCGCAGAAAGCACTTTGCAGTGGGAAAGCGTAAGACCACCTACAACTAAGGGAGGTATTCACCAGCTCGACGTTTCCATCGCAGTAAAAGCCGAAATGGCAGCGATGCAGAAGAAACTCGATTCTATTGAGAACAAACTTTCATCAGTCTCCCTAAATCAGGTCACGCTTCCTAAGACCGTCTGTGGTTGCTGTTCGGATCCTTCACACTTAACGGAAGAATGTCCTATGAAAGCATCGTTTCAAGCTAATGCTGCTTTTCAGCAGCGACCTAGAAACGACCCTTATTCTTCCACGTACAATCAAGGATGGAGGAATCATCCTAACTTTGCTTGGAATCAAAACCAACAAAGTAATTATCAAAGACCTCCTCCACAGCAACCACAACCACAGAATCAGCCCCCCTTTCAGTCACAGAATTTCCAAAATCCGACCAACATTTCTACACCACAAGTGGCCGGTACTGACAACTCACTTGCACAAACCTTGGATATGTTCATGAAACAATCCATGCAAAATTCGGCTGAGATGAGGTCTTCTATTGATACCTTAACGAAAAACTCCGCCTCCCATGGTGAGAGTATTAAATCAATAGAAAACCAAATCGCACAGTTAAACGCCGCAATGAGTGCGAGAGAGAAAGGGAAACTCCCATCTCAACCCATACCTAATCCTGGCCACTCACAAAGTTATAATGTGAGTGCTGTTACCACGTTGAGATCGGGAAAAGTGCTGAATGACCGAGTGGGTGAGCAGTGCGATGATAGTGACACCAATGATACCCCTTCTTCTTCTTCTTCCCCTAATTCGTCTAGTCCCCCACCTTCACCCGAGCCTATTCTCCGTTTTCCCCAAGGCTCGAACCCTTCGCCCATTTCACCAAATCTATCTAAGTCGATTCCCACTCCAGTTTTGGGATCGAATCCGTCCCCACAATTCTCTCCAACGTTGGACCCAAAACTTATTGATCAAGCACCTTATCCAAACAGGTTAAGGGGCAACAGACCAAGTCCACAAATGGAGAAGATTGTGGAAATTTTTAAGCAAGTTAACATAAACATTCCTCTCCTAGATGCTATTCAACAAGTTCCGTCATATGCAAAAATCTTAAAGGACTTGTGCACTAGGAAGAGAAAAGTTCAAGTACCTAAAAAAGTTTTCCTTGCGAGTAATGTGAGCACTGCTTTTACACAACAACTTCCCAAGAAACGAAAGGACCCCGGAAGTCCTACAATTTCAATTTCTATTGGGGGTAAAAATATTAATCGTGCTCTACTCGATCTAGGTGCTAGTGTTAACTTGCTTCCGTATTCGGTTTATGAGCAATTAGGAATCGGAGAGTTAAAACCTGCGCATTGCACTCTTCAGATGGCCGATCGATCTATCACCCAACCTAGGGGTGAGCTAGAGGATGTGTTAATCAAAGTCGGGGAATTCATATTCCCTGTGGACTTTATCGTTATAGATACACAACCTGTAGCAAACCCACGCAATCAAATCCCGGTGATACTCGGTCGACCCTTTTTGGCCACTTCCAACGCAGTAATCAATTGTAGAAACGGCTCTATGACCCTATCCTTTGGAAAGAAGTCAATTGAGCTTAACATTTACAAGTTGGGAAGTGAACCCTCCAAACCCTATGCTCATGTGTGTTCTGTCGAATTAATGGATGTCGACAGCAGCGAATTTGATCAACCTCATAATTCTGACTCTTTTCATATGTCGTTGTTTGACACGGACTCTTCCACCGAGTTGTCCGGGTCAATATCTAACACTGATGAGGAACTTTTTATAGAGTCGGACGATCACCCCATTTTTTCTGATGACATTATTCTTCGGGGTATCGACGAAAGCTTTGAGGAAATTTTCGCTGACGAGCTCGCATTTTTACAAGACACGGGTGTTGAGATGAATCAACTCCAAGATGAAGAAATTGGACCTCCACCCCTTCTTTTGGACAATCATGATAATGCGAGTAATCCATCATCACTATCACTGTGTCGTCTCTCCAAATTGAGACGCAATCCTTTTCCATCACACCTCTTATCACCTCCCCAAATCTTCACGTCAATAGGTGACATGTTCTTCCACCAACCTTGATGCTTCATTGATAAAATTTTTGAATGGTTGGTGTTGACCTTCGGTCTTTGCAAAGCTTGGCATTGACCAATAACCTTGACCCCCTCTTTTGTGATTTTAAAAAGATTAAAATTGTTTAACTCAAGTTTGGGGGGATTTGGTATATTTTGGCTCTTAAAAGAAAATGCTTTTTACAAAATTGTGAGCCTAAAATAAGTTTGGGGGAGGATTTTCACTTTCATATATTCTTGCCCCCATTAATAATTTCCTCCCAAGTCTACAGGTTTTTTGAGCTTAATGGATGACATCAGTGAGGACACTGCTGTAAACAGGTTTGGGGGAGGTTTGTGCTTATTTACATATCAATTTGCATCATATTTTGCATAAGCACAACATTTTTTAAAAAAAATATTTTTTTTAACAAAAGAGTAGAAAGTGAAAAATTACATCCAAAAGATAGGAATAGTTTAAGAAAACCAAGAAAATTAGAAGTTTCTTAAACGAACTAGTAATAAGTAGTTATGAGCTGTTGTCCCAAGGGTTAGTAAGATGAAGGAAGTCACTAATCTGAGGATAAAAATAAGTCTGAAAAATAGTTTCTATTCTGGAAGCCAAACATTTGAATGTTGATACCCTACTATATGCACTTACACACGTCTTGAAATTCGGGATAGTAGAGGATACCTTGAAATGCTCTTGTCTAAAAGCCAAAGTATGAAGGAAATGAAAAAAAATGAAGAAAATATAAAAATGGTGAAAAGAAAAAAAATGAACACTGGTTTTGTTACCGCCAAGGCAGCAATAAAAATATAGCGAGGGTGCCTCTTCACCTAGTGCCCTAAGGCCAACTGGTCTGGGAGTCACTGCTAAGCCTTAGGTGGTGCAAGATGAGGAAAATATTATCACCTAATCAGCAAGCACATAAGTAATCGGTCTGTTAGTACCTCAAGAAGTATTAACGGTCGTATGAAAATGTGTGAGCAAATCTTAATATTCATCAAATTGAAAAGTACTAAGGCAGATGGACAAGAGTATGATAGCTTGAATTGAATTCTCCGAGTGTAGGGATGTTCTTTACACACACGTGGGGTTATATGATCAATGTTTGGAAGAAAGGTAGGAATGAAGAATAAAGACGATATTTTATTGAGGGATGATGTGATTTCTAACATTTTTTCATGACTATTAAGATAGGGCTCATGACAACTGAAAATCTAGTATAGTTGGAAACTCTTCTTTTCAAAGTATTTCTTTTATGGTTCTTATCTTTATATGTAAATTTCACCATCTTTCTTTTGTTATAGAATTTTGTGGGTGTAATCCGCTGAAAACCCTCAGGAGACAACACTCCTCCTACTAGGGACACCTAGAGGTTTAACGGCTTGTTGCACGTGCTCAGTGCAATCGTGTCTGCCTACGAAAGTGTGCTTAGTTTTCTCCTTTCTTTTTCTCCTCTTGAATAAACTAGTTTGCTCGGGACGATCAAAGATAAGTTTGGGGGTATTTGTTCAGTCGATAAAACTGCACATTTGTAGTACATTTTTCCTACCATTTTCATATTAAAAAAGGACTTTATTATAATATATTATACATATGAGGGTTTATGTGTAAAAACACTATTTTCCATGTGTTAATATATTTTAATTATCATTTGGTAGGAAAATATATGCAAATAAATCTATTGACCAAATCCTAGTAGGACTAAGTTTACTAAATATTATTTGAGATTATGGTGCAGAATTTTCCAAGTTGTTATGCAGGATTTAACAAACAAATCAAGCTGTTGAAGAAATCTTGCCAAATTAAGAAGCAAACTTGGAGACCAAGTCTGGAAGCAACCGAGAGAAGATTTCTGAATTCTGAAGATGCCTAGGATTGCCACATGTCACCAGATGAAAGCCCAAGAAAAATAAGCAATTGATCACATCCCTTGAGCGCGGATACGCGGCCAAACACACCTTTGGGCCGCGGATCCGCCGCAATAATGAGGAGTTGGAATGCAAGATTTTGGGAGATTGATTACTGCTGAATTTTACCAACTTTTCAACAATAAGATTCTGGGTTTTCACTATAAAAAGGCACCGAGAGCCTCTTGGAAAAGCTATCAAGCCGAAGAGATCACGAAGTCCAAGACGGCTCACGCATCCAGGCTGATCATCAACGGTTCATCTACCTCCATAGGAAAGATCGAGAAGCACTAGTTTGTAATCATTTTCTACGGAATAAAAGTGTAGCTTGTTCAGTTGATTAATAAAGGTAGTTGTTTTATTTAATTCTTTTGCACTTTACATTATGTTTTCCCTCTCTTTCTTTTTATCTTCTTCTCCCAACATGCGCGAGTAATTCTCCGCTTGTTAGGGTTCGTAGGATTAGGGTAGGCTAATGGACGATGAAAATAATTAAACCCTTTTTAAGTCCTATAAAGTTTAGGAACTTTATTAAAATAATCATTAACATCCTAATCGGGCGCGCTAGCAATTCCTTGCTAGTTCCGACCGCGATTAAAGATTAGATTAATGATTGTTTTGGTAAATGCTAGATATGAACGGAGTTCCGTGTCGAGATAAGGGTTACGAGTGGGATTCCTTTTCCCTCCAGAAACCCTAATCTACACGCATCACCGTCGTTCTAGTTCTAAATCTATTAATGGATAAAAAGGGTAACTTTTAATTAATCTTCCATAACTACTAAATCCTAACGAACCCTACAAGCCCTATTATTATATTATTTAAATCTCTAAAAATCTAGATCTATATTTTACATTCTTGTTTAAAGTAGATCTAGAAACTTCTCACAAAATTCTTTATCCCTCCTCTCTTTCTCAACACATCTAAAGTAAAAGTAAAAGGTTCCATGTTTCCCTGAGGACGACCCGTACTCATCTCGGTCTAGCTACACGCGATACCGTTCTGATTGCGGTTAACTACAAATACACTCTTTCGTGACCAATCAGCCGCCCCTAGGCTCGATATGCGATAGTCTTAGACGAACAGACTGGACTGTACGGAGATTGTCACATCAGGCTCAGTGGGAGTTCGGATGGGTTTCCTCATCGGCCTTCTTATCGACATCTACCTGGGGACCGTTACGTACAGCTAGTGCCGCTTGCGGTCTGTGGTTAAACCTACTGCCAGCGTAGTGTCGAGTCTTTAGAGTCCCACACAGAGAGTTTCCCTGCTCCAGGCGAAACGATATAGAGGTCGTATGGTTTTATGACAAGGATTCGGACGCGTACGTGTGTTTACGCACGTACGACGTTCGGATAGTTTTTACTAGCCGGTTTTGGTTTAAGCCAGATTCTAGTATCGGGTTATTGGATTTATACAGTCTAAAGTTTTTCCGTGTTTTCACGGATTGTAAGGGGCGTTCTCGTAATTTGTCGGGAAGCTTCTAGAAGCATGGTGACTTGGGGGGGTAAGGTGGCATTAGCATTAAATGATATTGTGACTCATTATGTGTGATTCATCATGTCATTAATGCATTATTAAATGCTTAATGACTCACATAGTGAATCACTCATAATGCATTTATGTAGCATGATGAATAATCTCATTTTATTCATTTATTCATTATGCTTCATATATCAAGTGAGAAACAATATCATTCTTCATTCTCATCATCACCTTCTCTCTCCTCAAGCTTTCTCATTCTTGAAACCCTAACCCTAACCTCTCATGTATTGAGATCAAGGGTTAGCTAGACTAATACATCCATAACCTCACTCTATATCCCCTAAGTAGCTTAGATTAGCACTTTGAGCAACCTAGTTATCTCAAGTTAGAGATCAAGCTTGACGTAGGAGCTCTCGGGTGGATCGTTTTTGACTCGAGGAGGCCGTTGAGGTGCCGATATTCCAAGGAGCCTACGAGGAGTGGAAGACAGCGATGAAGACCCGAAGGACATGTATCGTGAGGTATAACTTCGAATCCGAGTAGTTAAACCTCTCGTAGATAGTTAGTAACGGTTTAGATACGATTCATGCGCTCAAGTCCGTGTTACGAAGCTTTGATAATCATTTTTCATATATTCCGCCTCTCCGCAAGTTCGTGGGGTGCGTGACATGGACTTACAGTGGTATCAGAGCCAACTAAACCATTACTAGCTTGTTAGCAACTAATTAGAAGTTCGATCGACGGAAAACACGAAAACGAAACACCCCGGACCCTAACAGTTTCTGTAAATTTTAAACGTGTTGAAAAAAATATTTGATATGCCTTAAAATTCACAGCAGGGAAATATAAGAATTCTGGGAAAATACGAAGTTCTAACTCGGCTTAATGGCCGCGGATCCACGGCAAGAATGTGCTTTTGGCCGCGGATCCGCGGCGGAGTCAACCCCGAGTTGACTCCGATTTGCTCTAAAATTCATATATTCTGGTGTTTTGCTTTCCTGTATATTCTGTTTCTGCCCAGGTTACTTCAGTACAGGCTTGCTTTTGGGGTAGACACGGAAAATGCTGATCGATCGATATTCTAAGATATTTGCTAATTGGGTTTTTATCTGTAATCTTTAATGTGTTTGTAAACCTCCCCTAACTGCTAGTATGTCGGTTGGCAGGGGGTTGCACATTTCTGAAATGTTTACTGTTTGTGTATATGAACTGTATTGGGCTGTTGTGATGATTAGCCGGGGTTTGAGATGTATTTAATATTCATTCATTCGATGTAAATGTAATATGATGTAATATTCTTTTGCGGGGCACATCCAGGTTGCGGTTGTAGCCACCGTTGTATTATTTCTTTTTACTGTTTTTGCTCCTAGGATAGACCCAAGGTGGGGTACACAAACTACCGGGTACGTTGAAGTGTTTAGTGGCCTACTCACGTTGCTGAGGGAGACCGCTTCACTTCGGGTACTTGGCGGGTAGTTTGCCATACCCGTAGGGGTCTAGGGTGGGGTAATGGCTATTCATCACAACTGTGTAATCCGTTTTTTATTGCAGGCTCAAAGCAAATGCGGATTGCTAGTATATCCAATAAAGTTCATCAGTGATCTGGAATGCTTATTATTGCGTTTGACGAATGTACAATATCTATATATGATAGCTATTAGACGCCACTTATGTTTTACACCCGCGCTAGCCCAGCCTCCGCTCTGTCGTTAGTTAAGTAACCTAACGGGTGATGACGGGACCCAGTAGCGAATGCGGATGGCATAAGAAGGACGTTGTATTTTCATTGTTTTCTGCAATGATAGATAAATGATGAGACGCATTATTATAATGCAAAAAAATAAACCAAAGTTAAAATCGTTGGAACAAATTTAAAAGAAACCGCTCGGTTATTTTTAAAAGAGTAGAGTTTTTAATTGCGGAGCTTTAACCACTCTTTTTAAAAAGCTATCAGGTTCCTTCGATTATATCAAGTTCACTACGTTCACGGTTTTGCCAAAACCATTCGTAGCCCTCCGTCATTTCTTATGGATGGTCAGTAGTATTCAAGCTATGTATTTTGACCAACGCCAAGGCATAGTGTTTGGTAGCTGCTGGGTATTCATTTGTTGCATAGATAGATGAGTTAGTTTGGGACAGTCGTATTATCATTTTGGCCAACGTCAAGGATATGTACGGATGGGTTCAAATTAACCTGGATAATGACGGGTAGAACCTGACATGTGACTTATGACATTTTGACCAACGCCAAGGTCATAAGAGCATGGGGCAAAAAATATACATCGGGAATTTCTAAAGAAACTGAAATTTGCAGAGAGATGCATACCATTTTGGAGTTTGATGAATATTGGTAGGATTCCTTCAACATTATCATACGATGATATTTTGGATCCCGATCCTACTGTGAGTATATACTACTTAATCAGGAGATTCGTCACTTAATGATCAATGCTATAAACCAAGTAGGTGCCTAGAAAGGTGTCAGCGGGGTTATGCCCCCAGAGAAAAGAGGTTATTTAATTAAGGAACTTCGCGAAAGCGTTGGAAAACCTCCCTCGAAGTATCGACACTGGCCTGGTTGAACGGTTAAGCAAGTATTGTACAGTGAGAATAGTCCTGGCTAATTCTTCTTTTATGGTTTGAGGAAGGATTCGAGAAACAGTGGGAGCCATCCTGTTTAGATAAATTAAAAACCACTCTAAACTTGCAAGAGCATCATGCTAAAATGTTTTCTTCTCTCTCTCTTAATTGCAGCGACCTTGTGACCACACATAGGTTACATCTAGATAACAAATTGACTAAATCTGACTTATATGACGGGCAAAGGTCTGTCCAGATGTCCATTGCCTATGACAAGCTGGACCACCCTATTACTACTCAAGATCCCGCCGTCCCAGGTCCAGTTTCCACCGTCGCGGATATGGATATCCGTCAGACAAGGGAAAAGGATAAAACGAAAGCCAAGTGCCTCGTGTTGGCTTCAGTTGATGGTGTATACCAGAAGCAGCACGAGAAGATGGACTCAGTTTCCATCTTTCTCCATAATAAAGATTTATATGGAGAGCAATCTCATATCGCAAGATATAAGACCTCGACCGAATTAATTCAAGCGAGGATGGCTGTCGGGTCATCTGTAGGGGACAAAGTCCTTACAATGACTAGCTATATTGATAAGCTCCAGGACCTAGAGACCACATTGGGAAATGGGTCAGATACTGACTTGATTCTACAGTCTCTACCTTCTACCCTGAAGGAAACCAGGGAAGTAGAAGGAAAGAGAAAGGCAAAAGTTTCGGGACTGAATGTAGTAAAAGAGGGTAGTTCCTATTATTATGGGATTGGACATTGGCAGAAAGATTGCAGGGTTTTAGAAGCCAGTAACCAGGATACGAAGCATGTTGTGGCTTCAGCCTCAAGTGTGTTTGTAATTGAGAACTGTTTGTCAATTAACTCTACTTCCTAGGTATTAGATACCGGAGCAGGATCTCATATCTGTGATTCATTACATGCTTTGAGAAACCGTAAAATTATAAAGGTAGGTGATTGGTCTCTCAAAGTTGCAAACGGAATGACAGTGAACGCTGAATCCGTAGGAGAATATCGCCTAAGTTTGACAAGTTGGCATATATTGATTTTACGTAACTGTTTATATATACCTAGTATGACTTGTAATATCATATCAGTGTCCTCACTTTCGAGAGAGGGATATGATTTTACATTCGTAAGCGATGTAGTTAACATCCACCTAAATCAAGTTCTGATTGGGTCAGGTACATTAGATAACGGTATATACGTATTAAGTCAAGCTCAGGTTTTCAATGTTCAGAATACACTTAAAAGAAAGTCTCCGGAATTAAATCAGGCTTTCTTATGGCATTGTAGACTAGGTCACATCAATGAGAGAAGGTTGACTAAGTTACATAAAGAAGGATATTTGAATCCGTTCGAATATCAATCTTATGCTACTTGTGAATCTTGTCTCATAGGAAAGATGACAAAGACTCCGTTTACTGGACACGGAGTAAGAGCAAGCGAGCTCTTGGGACTCGTACACAGTGACGTGTGCGGTCCAATGTCTACACATGCGCGAGGTGGTTATTCCTACTTCATTACATTTACTGATGATTTCTCTAGGTATGGATATATCTTCTTAATGAAGCATAAATCCGAGGCCTTTGAGAAATTCGAAGAATACAAGAATGAAGTGGAAAAACTAACCGGCAAAAGTATCAAGACACTGAGATCTGATCAAGGTGGTTAATACTGACGTGCCGAGTTCCTAGGTTACTTAAAAGAGAATGGAATTCTCTCTCAGCTTACTCCTCCATACACACCACACCACAACGGTGTATCAGAAAGGAGGAATCGAACCTTGTTAGATATGGTTCGTTCCATGATGAGTAAGGCTGAGTTGCCGCGATCATTCTGGGGATATGCACTAGAATCAGCTGCATATCTTTTGAACATAGTTCCTACCAAGACTGTGCCCACCACACCATATCAGATGTGGAGTGGGAAGAAATCCTATCTTCAGTATCTGAAGATTTGGGGATGCCCAGCTTTTGTTAAAAAGCAGCATGCGGACAAGCTCGAGGCACGATCAGTACAGTGTAAGTTTGTGGGATATCCAAAGAACTCCAAGGGGTATCTATTCTATTACGCAGAGGAACAAAAGGTTTTTGTTTCTCGTAATGCCCATTTTTTAGAACATCAGTTTTTAGAAAAGGAAATAAGCGGGAGCGAAATAGAACTGGAAGAAATTCCAGAACCACAAACTACTACTGAAAGTATGGTAGAACCAGAGGTTTCGGTAGAACCAGAGGTTTCAGAAGAAAGGGACATCCCGACGCCACTCCGAAGGAGTAGTAGGCAGTCTCATCCGCCCGAGAGATACTACGGTTTTCTCATAGACGGGGATAGAGAGGATTGCACTATTGACTATGATGAGTCTACTAGCTTCCAACAAGCCATTAAGAGCGGTGACTCGATAAAATGGCTGGACGCAATGAGGACCGAAATGGAGTCCATGTACACTAACAAAGTATGGACTTTGGACATTGCTCCAGATGGGGTAAAACCCGTAGGATGCAAATGGATCTTCAGAAAGAAGATTGGTGTAGATGGACAGGTTGAAACCTATAAGGCTAGACTTGTTGCAAAGGGTTTCCGTCAAAGACCTGGTTTGGACTATGACGAAACCTTTTCTCCAGTAGCTATGCTAAAATCCATTCGGGTCCTCCTTGCTATTGCTGCCTTCCACGATTATGAGATCTGGCAGATGGACGTAAAGACGGCTTTTCTAAATGGTAATTTGGATGAGTGCGTCTATATGGATCAGCCAGAGGGATTCATTCAGAGTGGGAGCAGCGGTAAAGTATGCAGATTGCTTAAGTCCATTTATGGACTAAAGCAAGTATCGCAGAGTTGGAACATCTACTTTGATGATACTGTCAAAGAATTTGACTTTATCAAAAATCCAGATGAACCATGCATATACAGAAAGATTGTAGGGAGAGCTGTAGTATTCCTCGTCTTGTACGTGGATGACATTCTCCTAATAGGAAATGATATTCCTATGTTACAGACAGTCAAAAGATTCTTGTCACATAAATTCTCCATGAAAGACCTGGGTGATGCCACCTACATTCTAGGGATCCAGATCTATCGTGATAGATCAAAGAGGATGTTGGGACTTTCTCAGTCCAGGTACATAGACACCATATTGAAAAAATTCAGTATGGAAGATTCTAAGCGCGGTAATCTACCGGCTTGTCACGGAATCACCCTCTCCAAAGATATGTCTCCGAAGACTGATTTGGAAAGGGATCGCATGTCGATTATACCCTACGCTTCAGCGGTAGGCTCTATAATGTATGCAATGTTATGTACCAGACCAGATGTAGCATACGCATTTAGCGTAGTAAGCCAGTATCAAGCAAACCCAGGGGAGAATCACTGGATAGCAGTAAAGAATATTCTCAAGTACCTGAGAAGGACTAAGGAGATGTTCTTGGTGTATGGCGGAAAAGACCTCCAGATGGAGGCTTTTGCCGACTCCGGCTTCCAGAGTGACAAAGATGACTCCAAGTCCATGTCGGGTTATGTCTTTACCCTCAATAGAGGGGCGGTCTGTTGGAAGAGTTCCAAACAGGAGACCGTTGCTGACTCAACGATGGAAGCGGAGTACATAGCTGCTTGCGATGCCGCAAAAGAAGCTGTCTGGATGAAGAAGTTCCTCACAGAACTTCAGGTGGTTCCTACCAGTGTTGATCCAATACCTCTGTATTGTGACAACAACGGCGCTATAGCTTTAGCGAAGGAACCCAGGTCCCATCAGAAGTCCAGACACATCTTAAGGCGGTATCACCTGATCAGGGAGATCGTAGATCGCCGGGAGATCGAGGTGAAGAGAGTAGAGACGGAGAATAATATTGCCGATCCATTCACAAAGGCCATTCCTCAGACGCAGTTCGAGAGGCTATTCAAGATGATAGGTCTACGATATGCCAGCTCATGGCCCTAGTGCAAATGGGAGATTGTTAGTGTATATGCCCTAGGGGCCATTATTGTATCATACTAGGTTGTATATTACTTAATGGAAGCTTGGGATATTCACAGTTGTATATACAGTCTTGCTAAAAACTAGTAGTATGCTACTTGGTTTGTGTCTACTTTAATATGTGCATATGTTTCTTGTAAAGTATCACTTATACATATTAGTAGAGCCCATAGGTTCTTTGCTTGATTACCAGCGTTGTGATGGCAGTCACACTAGTGGGGGCTGGGTAGTCTATAAGCAACATCCTATACATATCCCTAGTCGTAGGATTATCGAGACAGGGTATCGATACTCCAGAGTAGACTAGTGTGTACGCTTCTCATCCCAGTTGGGGAGATGGTCTGTCCCACAGCCATCAGTACGTCGTACTGGAGATAGTATACAGGTGCTCGTTAGGTTACGGGTACACCGGACAGGACTTGCAGGGGAACTGTTAGATGGTATTATACCCGTCGTCAGTTAACAGTTCCCAGGTGATATGAGTACAGCATAGTCCGCAGACTTGACACTGCTACTTCGCCTCGAGTGTGTCCTACTGTTCTTAGATTGCTACCCTACCACGGCTTAAAGGAGTCGTGCAAACAGGTAGCAGTTGGGTGCAGTCCCGAGCACTTGGAGGCAGTAGTGGTTAGACAGGATTCGTCTCTCCCGGTATTGGGAGATGATATCGCGCTGTGTCAGAGAGCCATTACACAAAGTCCCTGGCCAGGGCAAGCGAGATTTACTGGTAGGCTCCAGTAGTTTCTCAGGGTGTAATAGGCTACGCTCCGACACGACTTATACCGCTATTAGGGGACTGACGCTTGCCGCCCCTAGGCTCGATATGCGATAGTCTTAGACGAACAGACCGGACTGTACGGAGATTGTCACATCAGGCTCAGTAGGAGTTCGAATGGGTTTCCTCATCGGCCTTCTTATCGACATCTACCTGGGGACCGTTACGTACAGCTAGTGCCGCTTGCGGTCTGTGGTTAAACCCACTGCCAGCGTAGTGTCGAGTCTTTAGAGTCCCAAACAGAGAGTTTCCCTGCTCCAGGCGAAACGATATAGAGGTCGTATGGTTTTACGATAAGGATTCGGACGCGTACGTGTGTTTACGCACGTACGACGTTCGGACAGTTTTTACTAGCCGGCTTTGGTTTAAGCCAGATTCTAGTATCGGGTTATTGGATTTATACAGTCTAAAGTTTTTCCGTGTTTTCACGGATTGTAGGGGCGTTCTCGTAATAAATGCTTAATGACTCACATAATGAATCACTCATAATGCATTTATGTAGCATGATGAATAATCTCATTTTATTCATTTATTCATTTATTCATTATGCTTCATATATCAAGTGAGAAACAATATCATTCTTCATTCTCATCATCACCTTCTCTCTCCTCAAGCTCTCTCATTCTTGAAACCCTAACCCTAACCTCTCATGTGTTGAGATCAAGGGTTAGCTAGACTAATACATCCATAACCTCACTCTATATCCCCTAGGTAGCTTAGATTAGCACTTTGAGCAACCTAGTTATCTCAAGTTAGAGATCAAGCTTGGCGTAGGAGCTCTCGGGTGGATCGTCTTTGACTCGAGGAGGCCGTTGAGGTGCCGATGTTCCAAGGAGCCTACGAGGAGTGGAGGACAGCGATGAAGACCCGAAGGACATGTATCGTGAGGTATAACTTCGAATCCGAGTAGTTAAACCTCTCGTATATAGTTAGTAACGGTTCAGATACGATTCATGCGTTCAAGTCTGTGTTACGAAGCTTTGATAATCGTTTTTCATATATTCCGCCTCCCCGCAAGTTCGTGGGGTGCATGACATGGACTTACAGCGGCATGTGGTTAAACCCACTGCCAGCGTAGTGTCGAGTCTTTAGAGTCCCACACAGAGAGCTGTTCACCTTTGGGCAAAAAAAGTAGAGGTCGCATGGTTTTGTGACAGGGTTCGGTTATATCCGCGCACTTGTGCACGTTGGTGTCCGGGCAGTTATTACTAGCGGCTTTGGTTTAAGCCAGATGCTAGTATACGTCTTGGGATTGGTTTTATCTCGTTTGTATTCGTGTTCCTCGGAACGCGGATGCGGGTGTGTATGCACAGTTGACAGAGGCAGATGATTCTCATTAGGGTTGTTGTATGTTGACTTTTTCTAAACCCTAATGAGAATAGGAAATATGATTAATAATAATATTAATTAAGTATTATTGTGCCATGGTTGGGTTAAAAGTTTGACTTTGTTGACTTTGTTGACCGATTGACTAGTTTGGACTTGTTGACCATCATCATTACAATGGCTATCATTTCATGGCTATGACTTTTTGCTTGCTTGTTGTGCTTTACAAAATGAGTGCATGAAATGATAATGCCATTGACATGAACCATCACAAGATGTTTAATTATTATTATTATCATGATTATTTTGGTTTTTGAGAGCATGGTTGTAAAAGTCTTCATTCATTCTATCATTTTCCATTCTCTCTCATCCTAGCTCTCCCTCTTCCTCTTGCTCATGGCTCTTATGTCTCATGAGTTGAGAAACATGAGCCATTGAGATAAAACTCTAAAAACACTTCTCTACTCACTCTAGAATACAAGGTCTAGCAAGCCAAGTATTTTAGTTTCCTCTCGGTTGAGGAAGGAGCCAAAGGTAGAAGCTTTCGGGTGGATCCATCTTCGGCACAAGGAGACGACGAGGTGAGGCCGATCCGACCACTACAAGGAGTAGAAAAGAAGGAGTTCAAGATTAGGTATAACCCCTAACATAGTAGTTAAACTCTTAGTTAGGTTGTTAGATAGTTTGTTTAGCAAAGATCCGGTTTCTAGTCCATGTTACCCTTCACCGAAAAAATCGTTTTTTACCGTTTCCGCAACCCCGAAAGAACCGGGACTGGTAACGTGGACTTACAGTGGTATCAGAGCCTAGCTAAACACTATCTAGCATGTTAGCAAAGTAACTAGAAGTTCGATCGGAGAAAAAAATCACAAAACACGCCCGAGGCTTAAACTTTCTGTCGATTTTTATTCTGCTCTAAAAATTATTTGACATATACCAAAAATCGGCTCAGAGATTTTAATGAACACAAAAGAAAAACGATCCAACGAGTCGACCAACTCACCGCGGAACCGCGGCAAGAACAGCTTCGTGCCGCGGATCCGCGGCCGAGTTGACTCGGCCGTGGATCGGTTTTCCTGCAGTGTTTTCAGAAGGGTGTTTTGGGATTTTTGGAATATGTTGTTTCTGCCCAGATTTTCCAGAAAACAAATTTGTGTTTTGGGGTGGTTACAAATCCGTATTTTGATCGAACTTCTATAGACTTTGGCTAATGGGTTATATCTGTGATGTGATATATGTATTGAACGTCTGCTAATCGCTATACGTCGATTAGTGGGGGTTATACATATCTGTGATCTGTAATGTTGCTGGTATGTGTATATGAATTCGTTGGATTTTCGCGGATGAATAGCCGGGGGGTTGGTGATGAGATTTTTCTTTAACTTTTCATTTGATGTAATATGTAATTGATGTAATATTATTTATATGGCCACACATCCGGGATGAGATTGTAGCCGCCATTGTATATTATTTCTTTTACTGTTTTTGCTCCTAGGATAGACCCAAGGTGGGATGCACAAACTACCGGGTACCTCGAAGTGCCGAGTGGCCTACTCACGTTGTTGAGGGAGGTTGCTTCACTTCGGGTATTTGGCGGGCAGTTTGCCGCATCCGTAGGGGTCTAGGGTGGGGTATTGGCTATTCATCGCGACCGTGTAATCCGCTTTTTGTTACAGGCTCGAATGAAACGCGGATTCCTAGTATATCCAATATGTTCATCTGTGATCTGGAATGGCTATCATTGCATATGACAAATGTATATATCTATATATGATATCTATTTAGGCGTTGCTTATGTTTTGCATCCGCGCTAGTCCAGCCCCCGCTCTGTCGTTAGTTAAGTAACCTAACGGGTAATGACGGGGCCCCATGACGAATGCGGATGGCATAAGCATACGTCATATCGTTGTTTTCTGCAATGGTAGGATTAAATGATGGGACACATTAAATTAATGCAGGAAAATAAACCAAAGTAAAGTCGTTGGAACAATTTCAAAACCATTCGGTTTCTTTTCAAAAACAACTTTTAAACGCGGAGCTTAAGCCACTCCTTTTAAAAGCTATCTCGTTTCTTCGATTATATCAAGTTCACTACGTTCACGGTTTCGCCAAAACCATTCGTAGCCCTCCGTCGTTTCATATGAATATCCAACAGTATTCAAGCTGTGTTTGTTGGCCTTAGTCAAGGCACAGTGATTGGTAGCCGGTGGGTATTCATATGTTGTATAGATAGATGCGTTGGTTTGGGATAGTCGTATTACTTTGTTGGCCATAGTCAAGGGTATATACGGGTGGGTTCAAATCAACCTGGACAATGACGGGTAGAACTTGACATGTGACTTATGATTTGTTGGCCTTAGTCAAGGTCATAAGAGCATGGGGCAAAAATCCACATCGGGAGTTTCTAAAGAAACTGAAACTTGCTAGCGCTGCATACCATTTAGAGTGTGATGATTCTGGTAGGATTCCTTCAGTTTTATCACATGATGATATTTGGATCCCGATCCTACTGTGAGTATATGCTCCTCCTCGGGAACTTTCTCACTTAACGATCAATGCTATAAACCAAGTAGGTGTCTAGAAAGGTGTTAGCGGGGCTACGCTCCCAGGGAAAAGAGGTTCTTTAATTAAGAAACTTCGCGAAAGCGTTGGAAAACCTCCCTCGAAGTACCGACACTGGCCTGGCTGAACGATTAAGCAAGTATTGTACGGTGAGATTGATCCCGACTAATTCTTCCTTTTTGGTTTGAGGAGGGATTCGAGAAATAGTGGGAGCCATCCTGTTTAGATAAATTAAAAACCAATCTAAACTTGCAAGAGCATCATGCTGAGTGTTTTCTTCTCTCTCTCTTAATTGCAGCGACCCAGTGACCACACATAGGTTACATCTAGATAATAAAATGACTGAATCTGACTGTTATGATTGGCAAAGGTCTGTCCAGATGTCCATTGTGTTAGTTGTATGTATGCCCTAGAGGCCAATATTGTACAGATGATGTATATTATATTGGATGCTTGGACATATATAGAGATGACTTTCTTGCTCGATATGATAGTATGCTATCTGGTTACTCTTTATCTTAACATGTACACTAGTCTCTTTAAACTGTCTTATAGTTACATGTTGGTAAAGCCCTTAGGATGTCTACTTGACTACCTGGACTATGATGCAGATCATACTAGTGGGGACATGGTAGTCCATAAGTACATCCTTCAAGGTCCCTAGTCGTGGGTGTATCGGAGACGGGGCATCGATATACCAGAGTAGACTAGCGTATACGCTTCTCGACCCATGAGATGGGCGATGGATGATCCCATATCCATTGGTGTTTGACATCAGAGATGGTATACGGGTGCTCAGTGGAGACTGGGTACACTGGACGGACTCGCCGAGAACTCCCAGATGGTATTATACCTCACGTCAGATGGCAGTTCTCAGGTGACACTTGTACAGGTTAGTCTGTAGACCCGAGATCGTCATAGAGTCTTGTGTGATTCCCACTGTGCTTTGATCTCCACCTTACCACGTCCATGAGGGCTTGCAAAACGGTGGTCTTTGGGTACAGTCCCGAGTCACATGGAGGCAATAAGCGATAGGAGGGGTTTCGTCTCTCCCGGTATTGGGGGTTGATGTTGCGCTGTGCTCGATTGGCCGTAACAGGGAAGTCCCTGGCCAGGGCTGATCAGAGATTTGCTGGTAAGTGTTACCAGTAGTTTCTCGACCCGTTATGAGCCTCACATCAGCACGACTTATCGGTTATTGGGGTCTGACGTTTACCACCCCTAGACTTGATATGCGACATATCAGACGAACAGACCGGACTGTACGGTAAGTGTTACTGGTTGGACTCACAGGAGTGTGAGCGGGCTAGCTCGTCGATCTTCTGATCGCTCAATACCCGGATGGCCGTTACGTTTAGCAGACCGCTTGCGGCTTGTGGATGCTTGATATGATCATCATCTGCTACCGGCGTATTGACAAGTCTTTAGAGTCCTACACAGAGGTTTCCTGGCTCAAGCGAAACGAAATAGGAGCGCATATGAGATATGTGCAGGACCGAGAACAATGCGTGTATGTGATACCGCATTTCATTCTCGCGATATATGTTTCGATTGGTTATATTCGATATGACCTAGTTATCGAATCATTGATTCGATAAGACGATACATAGGATACTAGTCGGTTATATGCGATATGACCGGATCGTTAAGTCAAGTGTTGATTTAATGATTTAATGTATAATTATATATTTGATATATTACTTTGCATTAACTAGTATTGGTTCACTTTAAATGGATATTCTCACTTGATGTGCAAATTGTATATGTGATATACTTTTGTGCACATGTTTGTATCATGTTTGATGATGCATGCTCATTTGGTTAAGTGTATAGAATTAAACTTAGGTTAAGAAAGTGATTAGGGTTTTTATTTATCCATTCTTTTATTTATTTATTTTTGAAAAAGAATGGGAGAAGAATACAAAATGGTTGCTTTCATTCTTGAACATTGTTGAAGCTTCATGAAGCTTTGACTTTGTGACCATTTTTGTCTTCACACTAAACCCTAACCATTCTTCTAACCTTAGTTAATTCTCTACACTTAACTATGGTTCACATTATGATAAGTATTGATTTATTTTTTTTTTATCTCAACACTTATCATATTCTTTCTTTTTCTTCATCTTCATCTTCAAAAAAAAAGCTTGATGCCATCAATGGCAACTTGAGCTAAAGTGAGAGAAATCCAATTCTAAAGTGAACCCACCTCCTATTTCTTCACCCTCTACCTCTTGCCAAGTTGTTTTGGGTGTTTTCTTCACAAGTTTCACAACTTGGTGAAGTTGGAGCTTGAACTTGCGATGCCTCGACGTAGATCATCTTCGGCACGAAGCCAACGACCTAGTCTGCCCATTTTCCTGATGAAGCCGACGATTGAATTCGGGATTCAAGATGGACAGCGAGAGGACGCCTACGTGGAGCTAAGGAAGTGGATAACCGGATCTACAAAGGTTGTAGCTCTCTTCCTTTAGTTAAAGTGTTAACTAGATTCGTTTTTCGCCTAGAAATCTAGCCGACGATCCGTATTAGGGTTTCTCGGCACCCATAAAATTTTAAATTGGCATGATCGATGCCTTGTGAGACCTCTATAGTGTGCCTAGGAACCTTACAGTGGTATCAGAGCCTAGCTAGAGCCTTAGGCGAAGTCTAGACGGAGTTTGAAGTCCGAACGAACCGAAACCCTAACTCACAAAATGCTCTCTGTATATTTTCTAAAATCTGGGATTTTTCCAAATTAAAAATATGCAGAAAAATAAGCAGGTGATTCTAAGAGTTACTGTGAAATTCGACAGCCCAAATCCACCAAGTCGTCGCGGTTCCGTGGCATGAGCATGGCTCATGCGGCGGTTCCGCGGCCGTACGGCCACATTAAACAATGAATTCTGCACAGTAATTCTTATTTTCCAGTGCTGGTTTTCTTGGGAATTTTTAAAAATTTATTCAAGAGTTGCATTTTCTGGGGTTGTTTTGGAGCTTCGATGTTTCGACCGGATTATCAAATTTCGTCTTTGTGTTTTTCCGGATGACTTTAGAATATGTTAAAAAGTTCGACCGGATATAAATACCCAACTTTTCTCCTGTCGGGAAATTTCCAAATGTTGGATTTTTCCGTAGTTTAACGACGTTCTATGTAGTGCAAGTAACGCGATGGACCCTCTAGAAGACAACAAACCTTAACTCGATTATGTGACCGTCTTAAACTGCCCTTTGAACCTTCGGGTTTGGGGCAGTACGGCGTGCCACATGTGAGGCGTTGGCTTGACCCTTCTACAGCTGGACCGTTGGTACTGAGGCACGAACTGAATGTTGTTAGACTTATTTCATGTGTTGAGCTGTATCGGGAAAACTTGGGTATTCGACTGTTCGATCGGAAAGTTTAACATTTTCTGTTTATCTGGAATGGGATACAATAATTGGAATTCACAAACAGTTATGAGATAGCTGAATGAATGTTATAAATCTAGCGGTTTAGTCTCATTTGATATTGAAAAGAGTTTTCGATAATGAGACTAAAATGCGGGATTTATATCTGTTAGGCATGTGATGTCTAAGTATTTCATTTGATTAGGCATGCGATGTCTAAAGAGGTTGCAGATTCCAACTGTTGTAGTTTTACACTTTCTTTTCTGTGACCGTAAGTGTAGTATGTTCATATCGCCGGTTTCGTTGCTATACGTCAACGACAATTGGGGTATGCATACTTACTTACGTTGATGACATGTGATGTTATGTGTTGCTGGATATGTTATATTGGATCGTCGTGTTTGAATAGCCGGGTTTTTTTATGTGAGATGAGTGTTTTTCATTTTCATTCATGTAAAAACTTGTATGTAATATTCTTTTTATTTGGGGCACTTCCAGGTTGCGGAAGTTGTCACCTTTTGTATATTATTTACTTTTCCGCATTAGGATAGACCCAAGGAGGGGAGCACAAGTAACCGGGTTTTGGGGTCCAGTGGGAGACCAACTCGAGGAGTCGAGTCCGGGTCTCCTAACCCTAGAATTGGCAGGGTTGCTTGCCGCTCTCGTAGGGGTCTAGGGGTGTGGGATTGGCTATTCATCACGACCGTGGAATCCGTGTTTTATACTGGCTCGTATTAAAAACACGGACGTCCTAGTATATCCAATATTTCATATGTTTCTTCTGCTGCGATATCTGTGATGTGATCATGTGATGTTCTGTGATAGATACAGTATATAGTATATATGATATATTATATATAGACGTTACTTATGTTTTGCACCCGCACTAGCCCTGCCCTGCTCTGTCGTTAGTTACCTAACCTAACGGTGCACGAGGGGACATCGGGGCGAATGCGGATGGCATAAGTGTACGTCGTATTTATCTGTGATGTTTAGGTATTTAAATGATGGGACTTCATTAATGTGATTAATGAAAGAAAAGAAACCTCAGATGTTGTAGAATCAAATTTTAAATAAAACAGGTAGCTACAGTTCTTGCTTTGCATAGCGGTATATATGATATACCCTGCACCTTATTCGATGAGGAAAGGACCGAGATCCCTTCACCGGGAGTGACTCCTTTAGCGATAACTGGCAGATGCTACACACTCGGTTTGACTTTTGATTGCTTCTATAGTTTCTGCTTTGTACAGTGATATATATGATATATCCCGCACCTCATTCGACGAGGAAAGGGCCGACGATCCCTTCACCGGGAGTGACCCCTTTAGCAAAACTAGAAAAGCCTCAAAATCACTCAATTTCAAAACTTCATTTGATTCTACAACGATATCAAGTACATTACGCAATAGGTTTTCAGAAAAAACCTGTCGTAGCCCTCCGTCATTTCAGATAAGTACTAGTTAGTATTCGTGCTGCGGTTGTTTGGCATGCGTCAAGGCGTAGTGTACGGTAGCTAACTAGTGCTTATCTGCTAGCATACGATGCGATTGGATTAGGGTATTCGCACGGCGTTGTTTGGCATGCGTCAAGGGTCGTGCGGGTGGGTTTATTCAATCAAGAAATGTACGGGTTGAACTTGACTAGCGGACTATGGGTTGTTTGGCATGTGTCAAGGTCATAGCACGCTAGGGGCAAAATATTATCGGGAATTTCAAGTGTTGAAATTTGCAATGAGATTGCATACCTTCTATGAGATAGTTGGATCCCGATACCCACTGCGAGTAAGAGTTACTCCTGGGAGAGTTTTACACATTACAATTAGCCGATCAAGTAGGTGTCTAGAAAGGTGTTAACGAGGTTACGCCTCTGGGAAAACGAGGTTTACATTAATTAGGTTCGTGCGAAAGCACGGGGGACCTCCCTCAAAGTACCGACACTGGCCTGGCTGAAAGATTGGCGAACTTGTAGTGTGTAATTAATCCCGGCTAGTCTTTCCTTTTAGGGTTTGAAGGAAGATTTGATAAAAAGCAGTGGGAGCCATCCTGATTAGATAAGATAATAACCAATCTGATCTTGCACGAGCTTACGCTAAAGTGTTTTCTTCTCTTTCTCTCCAGGTAGCGATCATTTCATGCCTTAATCAAGATAATAATATGGATGTATTGACCAAACCCGCATGTTATACTGTGCTGGGGAACGTTGGTTCCGTTCTTTCTTATAAGAGTTATAGGAATGAACAGGATATAGGGGAATACCAGGATTCCCATGCCACCCGAATGAAGAAAGTACATGATGATGCATTTTCTTCGGGTGTGTTCGTTACAGAGAACTGTTTCTCCATTTGCTCTACGTCCTGGGTATTAGATACCGGGTCAGGATCCCATATATGTAATCAGTTACATGGGCTTAGAAAAGGTAGAGAACTTGGAGAAGGTGATAAAGACATTAGAGTTGGAAATGGTGCAATTGTTGCAGCTAAGACTGTCGGGGAATATCACCTTGAATTACCAACTGGTAATACATTGGTTCTGAACGAATGCTATTACATGCCGAACCTGATATGCAACATTATATCGGTTTCTTTATTGAGTAAAGAGGGATATAATTTTGTATTACAGGATAATGTTATGAACATTTTCCGTAACCAAAAGTTGGTTGGATCAGGCACGTTGTGCAATGGCATTTATGTTCTAAACCAATCAACAGTTCTGAGCATAACAAACACACACAAGAGGAAGAGTTCTGAACTGAACGAATCCTTCTTGTGGCATTGTAGACTGGGTCACATCAATGCGACACGACTAGCTAAGTTGCATAAAGATGGATATTTAAATCCGTTTGAATTTTCATCTTATGACACTTTCCAGTCATGTCTCAAAGGCAAGATGACCAAAACTCCGTTTACGGGACACGGAGAAAGAGTTACTGAACTCCTGGGACTGATACATAGTGATGTATGCGGTCCCATGTCTACACATGCCAGGGATGGTTCTTCGTACTTCATTACATTCACTGACGATCTCTCTAGATTCGGATATGTGTTCCTGATGAAACACAAATCAGAAGCTTTTGAGAAATTTAGAGAATATAAACAAGAAGTCGAGAACCAAACCGGAAAAAGTATTAAAATCCTACGATCTGATCGAGGAGGGGAATACTTGAGCAATGAATTCCTGGACTTCCTAAAAGAGAATGGGATTCTCTCTCAGCTGACTCCTCCATATACACCACAGCACAACGGTGTATCTGAACGGAGAAACCGCACCCTATTAGATATGGTGCGCTCAATGATGAGTACAGCTGAGTTACCTATTTCCTTCTGGGGATATGCGCTTGAGACAGCCATGGACCTATTGAATAGAGTTCCTACCAAATCAGTGCCTACCACTCCATATGAGATATGGAAAGGGAAGAGACCACATCTTAATTATATTAAGATATGGGGTTGTCCAGCCTATGTCAAAAGACAAAATCCGTACAAACTCGAGGCAAGATCTGTCTTATGTAAGTTTGTAGGATATCCCAAAAATTCACAAGGGTATATCTTCTACCACCCCGAGGAACAAAAGGTGTTTGTTTCTCGACATGCCACTTTCTTAGAAAAAAGTTTTCTTATGAAACAGATAAGTGGTATTGAGGTAGAACTGGAAGAAGTTCCAGCGACACAGACTACAACAGAAGATTTGGTTGAACCAGAGGATTCCGTAGTTCCCGATGAACCCCAGCCACTCCGCCGATCTAGTAGGGTTCCTCGCCAACCTGAGAGATACTACGGTTTTCTCATGGATGGAGGGAGCGAGGATTGCATCATGGAGGATGATGACCCGACTAGTTTCGAGCAGGCCATCACGAGTAGGGACTCAGTGAAATGGCTGGATGCTATGCGGTCCGAGATGGAATCCATGTACACCAACAAAGTATGGACTTTGGAAGTTTCTCCTGAAGGGGTAAAACCCATTGGGAGCAAGTGGATCTTCAAGAAGAAAATTGGTGTAGATGGGAAAGTGGAGACTTTCAAAGCTAGACTTGTTGTAAAAGGTTTTCGTCAAAGACCAGGTGTGGACTATGACGAAACCTTTTCTCCAGTGGCTATGCTTAAATCCATCCGGATCATGCTTGCCATCGCTGCATATCATGATTACGAAATCTGGCAAATGGATGTTAAGACCGCCTTTCTAAATGGTGATTTAGAAGAGTGCGTGTACATGACTCAGCCAGAGGGCTTCATAGATAGTGGGAGCAGCGGGAAGGTGTGCAAGCTGCTTAAATCCATTTATGGATTAAAGCAAGCATCGCGGAGTTGGAACATCTGCTTTGACGTCGTTATCAAAGAGTTTGATTTCGTCAAAAATCCAGATGAACCTTGTATCTACAAGAAGGTGGCAGAGAGTAAGGTTGTCTTCCTCGTATTGTACGTGGACGACATACTCTTGATAGAAAATAATATTCCTATGCTGCAATCGGTCAAGCTCTTCTTATCACAAAGATTCTCAATGAAAGATCTTGGTGATGCCTCCTGCATATTGGGGATTAGGATCTATAGAGATAGATCCAAACGGATTTTGGGATTGTCCCAATCCAGGTACATTGACACCATACTAAAGAGGTTTAGTATGGAAGAATCCAAGCGTGGGAATTTGCCCACGATCTCTGGAGTCACTCTCTCCAAAGAGATGTCTCCCAAGACTGATTTGGAGAGAGCAAGCATGCAAGGGATACCCTATGCTTCGGCTGTAGGCTCTATCATGTATGCGATGCTATGTACCAGGCCCGATGTAGCATACTCACTAAGTGTAGTGAGCTGTATCAAGCTGATCCTGGATAGAGTCACTGGACAGCTGTGAAGAGCATTCTCAAGTACTTGCGAAGGACTAAAGAGATGCTCTTGGTGTATGGTAACGGAGAATTCCAAGTGGAGTCCTTTACCGATTCAAGCTTCCAGAGTGATAATGACGACTCTAAGTCGCAGTCGGGTTTTGTCTTTACCCTTTACGGAGGGGCGGTTAGCTGGAAGAGTTCCAAGCAGGAAGCCGTGGCAGACTCGACGATGGAGGCTGAATACATCGCTGCCAACGATGCTGCCAAAGAGGCTGTCTGGATCAAGAAGTTCATTACTGAACTTGGAGTGGTTCCATCCATTGAGCATCCAATACCTTTGTATTGCTATAACAATGGAGCGGTGGCTTTGGCCAAGGAACCCAGTGTAAGTGCACGGCGGCGCCCCGGCCGTCAAACCGACGGCCAAATGCGGAAGCGGTGATAAACTTTAATTTTGCGAACTTAGCAAACCGGCACCACCGCGCACTAAACCCCGGATCGGGCCATTAAACTAGATCTAGCTAACAACAAGACGGGTTAGAGATATACCGAGTGATCCGAGTCCTCCGGTCTTCTCGTCATCGTCCCGATCTCTCGCGGAAACTCCGGTCGTCGCCTCCTTGCCGGAAGGGCACCACATCGCCTGTTTCTTTTACGGGCTCCCGCCTCTATACTGAGGCAACTCGGGCATGAAGCTGGCAAGTCGACATGCCCAAGATTTGCTGTAGAATGTGTAGGGTTGAGGCTATGTCTCATTTGGGATTTGTTGCCTTTGAAGATGATGGAGGAATCAAGACAAGAAAAATGGTGCTTGCATTTTTCTTAACATGAAATGAGATCAAAATGCTACACTCAAAAATGAAGCTCTCCCTCTCATTCAACGAAGTGGCCGGCCATTTACAAATGGAGAATGGTGGAGGGATAAATCAAGCAAGAAGGGAGGTGATGGTAGGAGAAGAAAAGAGGTGACCACATCCAAACATCAACCATGCTTAATTCACATCAAACCCATATCCTTTCATATCACCATTAAAGCACCATTATGGATGAAAAACAAAAAAGCTTATCATAATGAATACAAGTGCAAGAAACCCCCTCCACAAATGTTATTTGCACAATTGCAAATAACCCCCTCCATCGGAAAAGTCCGGCCGGGAAAGAACAAAGGAAAACCGGCCGGAACGGAATGCAAACTGGCAACTCCAGAAAACTGGTCCCGTAATAAATTATAGGAAAACCCCGATACTGTGCATACACACCCGCATCTGTATTCCGTCCGGATGCAAATGCAAAGAGACAAAATCTACACTGTACTAAACTAGGATCCGGCTTAAACCAAAGCCGGCTAGTAATGTTCGTCCGATCCTGATCCGTGCAATACCGCACGAATCTGATCGAACCCTGCCATATAACTATACGGCCTCTAGTACAAACCGTCCGATCCTGATCCGCGCAATACCGCACGTATCTGATCGGACCCTGCCATATCTCCATACGGCCTCTACAGCGTTTCACCCGAAAGCTTGAGTAACTGAAAGTGTGGTGGACTCTAAAGACTCGTCAATACTATGGCTGTGGATTTAACCACTAGCACGTCAGAGGTATAAGCCAATACGTAACGGGCCACCAGCTATTGACCAAAAGGGACGTTGATGAGCGAACTCATCCTGACACCCTACTGAGCCTGTCAGTAACAATATCCGTACAGTCCGGTCCGTTCGTCTATGAGCATCGCATGTCGGGTCTAGGGGGTGGGTAAAAGTCAGACCCCCAAAAGCGGTACAAGTCGTGTCGGAGTGTAGCCCAGAACACCCTGAGATACTACTGGAATACCTACCAGTAAATCTCCTGCCTTGGCCAAGGACTTCGTGTAATGGCTCTCCTAGACACAGCGCGACCTCACCCCCAATACTGGGAGAGACGAACCCCTGAAGATCCGCTCACTGCCTCCATGTGGCTCGGGACTGTACCCAACTAAAACCTGTTTGCACGACTCCTTTGAGCCGTGGTAGGGTAGTAATCAAAGTACAGTGGGAACTCACACGAGACAAATGACGATCCCCAGGTCGATGAACTAACCTGTACACATGTCACCTGGGAACTGCTATCTGACGTCAGGTATAAGACCACTAGCATGTTCCCGGCGAGTCCTGTCCGGTGTACTCATAACCCAATGAGCACCTGTATATATCTTAGGTGATCCAACTGACACCAGTGGCTTGTGAGACTGGCCACCGCCCCTCGTCGGGGTCTCGACTGTATACACTAGTCTACTCTGGAGAATCGATGCCCAGTCTCGAAACTCCCACGACTAGGGACCTATTAAGGATGTGCTTATAGACTCCAGCTCTCACTTATATGATCGCCCTCATACTGCTGGCCGTCTAGCAAGAATCCTATGGGCTCTATCAACGTGTAATAGTGACATGTAAGGTCACCTGAAGCAGTACACGATGATAAAGGTAAACCAGATAGCATACTATCATCTCGAGTAAGGCTGTCGTACCGGGATAGGTCCTTCCTCAATCATTGCAATCACGTGCCTGTGATCCAATAATTGACTCTGAGGGCACTATCTCCAACAATCTCCCACTTGCACTCAAGGCTAATTATTGCGATGTCGCATACTCACAGCCCGTGTGATACCGAACACCCAACTCCTCTACCAGTCAGTCTCACAAAGCTCGTTTGCGAGACTATTGCGTTCGAGGAATAGCCTCAGCGAGTGGATCCGCTCTGATGGTTCTTTCTATGTCTCTCTCTATATCTCAAGTTCGCGGAGAAAGCCATCTCCCGAAATGAGCAATACCTGTCTTAGAGTGTCTGGATGTCTGATGGGACCGAGCTCATAAATGAACTCCAAATCCAAACTTCTTAGACTGTATCGTCAACTGAACTTAATCAGTATCCTGCGCCATGCCACCCTCAGTATTGCCTTGGACCACCTGTCCAAAATACTGCCCCTCGTCAGAAGGAAACTATAACTCTGACAACTTCCTTGTCGTCCATGTCACCTTGGAAGCCTGGAATGATAACTGTCTCCCAAATGAGGCTGTCGTTATCATATCCTTAGAACATCCACTTATGTTCTAAAACTGCTTCCGATTGTTTCTCCAGGATTGGATCAATATCAACTTATTGCATCTAGTGCAAGAACAACATCTGGTGTGGTACTTGACATCTCATGATTGACTCAATTGCCTAAGCAAGTGATCTGCCAATCATGCACATCCCTCTCTACTTTAGTCTATAAGACACCTTTAGAGAGCGTGACTCCATCACCTGCAGGTACACTACCATGCCAGGAGTCGTCCATTCTAAATACTCTTAGAATGCTGTCAAGGTACCCTGATTGGGAAACCACCCAAATCTAGATCTAAAAACCATAGATCCAGTAACCGGTATGTCTGATATAATGTCCAAGTCCTTTGTGGAGAATCCACTGTGTGACGACCAAAGTATAACCGATCGTAGTATAGGAGTTTCTTTTCCTACTCTGTGTATGTCATCCAAATACCAGGATATCACACTCTACTACCTTCTCAACAGATCCATCCCCTATTCTGATGACGTCAAACCTATGACTGTCACATCAGAAATAGATGATCTATCTCCGCTATTTCTGCTTTGGTCTATAAATAGACATAAGCCTGATGTCCACCAATGCTTCCGCTGCTCCCACTGACTACGACAACCCTCTGGCAGAGTCATATAGATGTGCACTTCTAAAGCTAGTTTAGAACGACGCTATACTCATCCTCCTGCCGGGTCTCGCAGCCTGGAACAACAACAATGGCAAGTGTGGGTAAACAAGAACTTCCCTGTCACCGTCCTTGAGGCTACCGGAGTACCTCTCGGGTGCCTGAAGTTACCCACCTTATCTGCGGAGTGGCCAATGGAATGTCAAAACAGATTGAATCTTTAGGTTCCTTATCAAATCTTCAGTAATCGTTTGCGGTTCTGGAATCACTTCCAGTTCTACCATACTCCCACTACTGTTTTCTGAAAAATCCATTTTTATTAAAACTGTGGCGAGTCAAGAACAATATCACTATTGATCTTTCTTATGGTAGAAAGTTAACCCTCGTCATAGCCTGGGTCAACCCACAAACAGCCATTACTGAAACGTGCCTTGAGTTATCCAGAGTCTGGTTTTAATCATAAGCCGGACAACTCCCCGTACCTTAACAATGTTAAGATATGAACTGTACTATATCCAATATAGAACCAGAGGCACTGATTTAATTGAACCAGATTCAAATCATGCAGCTATCTCCAGTGCATGTCAACTAAATGGAAGGAGGCCGATCAGCGTTACTCAACTTAGGAATGCTTCCAATTATGAGTAACCTGAAAGAGAAGCAATTTCTGTTTATCATTACTATCAACTGAATACCATACACAAGTATCTACATCTTCGATCACTTTGAAGAATCCCGATACTTGCTATACCTGGTTCTCTACTCTATTCAAATACCTATAACTCCTCAAAACTTAGACCCTGTGTTTCTACGAAATACATGTCTAAGAACTAGAGAAGTTAAAAGTAAACAGAATATAGTATGAGGACCAACCCCTCTGTCCTAATGGACACTGGACAACATACAATACTCTGTATAAGTCCGCTGAGTCTAACAACTCTTTCACTGTGTGTCGTAGGTTGAAAACTGTACTTATGGTTAAGAAGAATTACACCGCTGTTTAATGCTCCTTACCTAACCATCCACTGATATAGGTAAATTTCATCGACATAATATCAAAAGGTATATCTCACTCTATGAAAATAGACGTACAGATATATCAATTTGAAATTGGTGCATAAAAGCGGATATTCAAAACCAAATATTTGCCGACCGGCAAACAGCCCAGATGATCTCCTCAAATATCACCGATTACAACGAATCCCGATATAATGAGGATGATCACCCAATTCCCAATGACTTACTCCCACTCATCATCTGTAAAACCATACAGATGTGAGAATCATACCTGGTAAATACATACCCTGGAGTAAGTATCTAATCGGGAAATCAGTTTTCTTTTAACAGTACACAGTTGAACTGAAACATTGAAATGTTTCGATGGGGTATCCTGGTATTCCTAGTAATGCCTCTACCATTATCCAGATTCACAACTATAACCGTATAATTCTTTGCCACCTCTCCAAATCCCTTTATATGTCTTTAGTCATTACCTTCTGCACACCCCTTAGGCCAAATGGTTTTCTTCCTTCCCTACCGTTCGGCACCAGCCTATGGTTTGGAAGAAGACTATCCAATAAGCATAATGGGTGTACCGTCCTAACCCTAGGAGCACTCGCAATGCGAGAGAAGGTGAAGATAAAAGACAACCGAATAAACCTTATTCCTATTTCTCCTGGACCAGAATCCATCCCCGAACTGGAACAAGTTCCTTTCGAGTTCGTATATAACCATACGATGGAGTATCCAATAAACTGTGGATCTTCGTAGTGATACGGAGTGTCCTGGAGAAATACAAAGGTGATTTAGGGTTGGCGAAGAAATACTTGGTTTGGTCGTGAATATCAGTCGCAATTTACTTTGCCCTCTTACTAATCCCTTGCTTTGTCTTAATCTTAATACCTTCTGTACACCGTTTAGGCTAATTGGTTTTCTTCATTCCCTACCGGTCGGCACCAGCCTAAGGTTTGGAAGAAGACTATCCAATTTGCATAATAGGTGTACTATCTCCTAATCTAAGGAGTACTCACAACTTGAGAGAAGGTAAAAGGGAAAAGACAACTGAATAATCCTATTCGTTTTCTCCAGAACCGGAAACCATTCTCGAATTCCTTCGAGTTCGTATCTAACCATACGATGGTTTTGTCCAATGGAAGTGGACGTTCGCAGTAATACGGGGTGTCCTGAAGAAAAGGGTAAAAGTAGGAGTGGCAATGAGGTCTGCAACTCTGACAATCCAAAAGCCAGTGTTAAGAAGGTTCGGTCAACTTGGTCACTGAGTCATAGTCTAGGGTCGGGTCAATGGTCGCTGCCAAAGAGAGAGAGAAAAGAAACACTTAGCGTGCACTCTAACCTAGATCAGAATGGTTACCAATTTATCTAATCTGGAAACCTCCCACTGTACCTCAAATTCTCCTCCAAACCTGAAAGAAGAATTAGTCGGGGTCACCCGAGGAGTAAACTAACTCATCAGTGGGAATCGGGATCCAACTATCATTGCATGATAACGTGACGGAATCCGCTCACGGTGTCACACTCCAGAAGGTATGCGCATATCTGGCAAGTTTCAGTTCTTTTGAAACTCCCGATGTGGATTTTTACCCCATGCTCTTATGACCTTGACGAAGGCCAACAAATCATAAGTCACATGTCAAGTTCTACCCGTCATTCTCCAGGTTGATTTGAACCCACCCGCACAAGCCCTTGACGAAGGCCAACAAGGCTATACGACTGTCCCAAACCAACGCATCTATCTATGCTGCAGAAAGGCAACAAGCAGCTACCATACACTATGCCTTGACTTAGGCCAACAAACATAGCATGAATACTACGTGCTACCCGTCTGAAACGACGGAGGGCTACAAATGGTTTCTGGCGAAAACCTTTAACGTAATGAACTTGATATCGTTGAAGGAACGGATAGCTTTTTAGAAAATATAGTAACGAAAACCTTTACTAAAGAGGTCACTCCCGGTGAAGGGATCTCGGCTCTTTCCCCGTAGAATGAGGTGCAGGATATTCCAAATGAATACCACGAAGCAAAGCAAAAGTAATCGGCTATAGTGAAGTTAAAGCCCTGACGCAAACTTCTGTCCAAAGGGTCACTCCCGGTGAAGGGATCTCGGCCCTTGCCTCGTCGACTGAGGAGCAGGATATTCCAAATGAATACCACGATGCAAAACAAAAGTGAACGTCCTTGCAATAACAGCTTTTTGAAAAGTGTTCCAACAACATCAGGATAGGTTTGTTTTAACTTGCATTGATCCGAATCAATGCAGTCCCATCAATTGATCACACCACAAAGAACGAAAATATACTGACGTACGTATATGCCATCTGCATTCGCCACTGGGTCCCGTCATCACCCGTTAGGTTAGCTAACTAACGGCAGAGCGGGGACTGGACTAGCGCGGATGAAAAACATATACAACATCTACTAATATATATACCAATATATAGTATTTCGCTCAAGGCGTGAATAAAAATGCAACATCACAGAAATGTACAGCATCACAGAACAATACAGATATCTGGGATCCCCGGGTTTCACAGAGCCACTACTGAAACCCGACGTTCCCCTGGTCGTGTGGATAGCCTGTGCAATGAAATCCTAGACCCCTACGGGCGCGGCAAGTCACCCGCCAAAACCTGAAGCGAGGCAGCCCCCTTCAGCACCGTGAATGGACCACCCAGCACTTCACGGAATCCGGTAACTTGGGCACCCCTCCTGGGTCAACCTGTACCCCCTACGAGTGCGGCGAATAGCCCACCAATTCCAGACTGAAGCCCCCTCCGTCTCAATGCCCTGAGATGCGGGCTTGTTGCCCTCTAGAACCCGGCTATCCGTGCACCCCTCCGTGGGGCAATCCTAGTACAGAAAGTAAAATATACATACAACGGGTACATCGACCGCAACCAGGTCATGCCCCAAAAGAATAATACAATCAGGCAGTGACGGCAGTCCACATGTCGGACGCTCGCCCCGCAATATCAAATGTACATAATACAACAAAACTGTACTAGCATTGCATCCAGGCTATCCCCCACGACCGATCCGCAACATCACAGCAAAACACAGAACATCAACGTGAAAGTCACGTTCGCAAATCCGTCTAACCGGGCTATAGCAGTTAGACCGGATTTACCGATCGAGTGACATTCACGGTCGCAGATATAATGTAAATACTATGAAATAATGTGTTTAAAATATCCGATCGATCAAAAATTAACAAGTGGGCCCCCAAGCAATACTGTAGCACTCACAGAAAATCTGGGCCCAATATTAATATTCCAAAACCCATAATTACAGCCCAGAAGCCCACTGGAGAATTTCGAAGTATTGATCCCACCAACATGCGGCGGAACCGCGGCAACAAGGGGGGTTTTGCCGCGGTTCCGCGCTCGAGCTGAGGGATCATTGTCTCGAATTTTCCCAGAGTTCTTAGAACTCCCTGCACATCATTCTGAGACAACCTGAAAAATTTTTAGACTTCAAAAAATTTCGACAGAAACTGATGTGAAGGAAAAATACGGTTTTTGGAAATTTTGGTCGATCGGAAATGCAAACACATCAAACGAAGCTAGACGAAGTTAATGGCGAGGCTCTGATACCACTGTAAGTGCACGGTGGCGCCCCAGCAGTCAAACCGACGGCCAAATGCGGAAGCGGTGATAAACTTTAATTTTGCGAACTTAGCAAACCGGCACCACCGCGCACTAAACCCCGGATCGGGCCATTAAACTAGATCTAGCTAACAACAAGACGGGTTAGAGATATACCGAGTGATCCGAGTCCTCCGGTCTTCTCGTCATCGTCCCGATCTCTCGCGGAAACTCCGGTCGTCGCCTCCTTGCCGGAAGGGCACCACATTGCCTGTTTCTTTTACGGGCTCCCGCCTCTATACCGAGGCAACTCGGGCATGAAGCTGGCAAGTCGACATGCCCAAGATTTGCTGTAGAATGTGTAGGGTTGAGGCTATGTCTCATTTGGGATTTGTTGCCTTTGAAGATGATGGAGGAATCAAGACAAGAAAAATGGTGCTTGCATTTTTCTTAACATGAAATGAGATCAAAATGCTACACTCAAAAATGAAGCTCTCCCTCTCATTCAAAGAAGTGGCCGGCCATTTACAAATGGAGAATGGTGGAGGGATAAATCAAGCAAGAAGGGAGGTGATGGTAGGAGAAGAAAAGAGGTGACCACATCCAAACATCAACCATGCTTAATTCACATCAAACCCATATCCTTTCATATCACCATTAAAGCACCATTATGGATGAAAAACAAAAAAGCTTATCATAATGAATACAAGAGCAAGAAACCCCCTCCACAAATATTATTTGCACAATTGCAAATAACCCCCTCCATCGGAAAAGTCCGGCCGGGAAAGAACAAAGGAAAACCGGCCGGAACGGAATGCAAACTGGCAACTCCAGAAAACTGGTCCCGTAATAAATTACAGGAAAACCCCGATACTGTGCATACACACCCGCATCTGTATTCCGTCCGGATACAAATGCAAAGAGACAAAATCTACACTGTACTAAACTAGGATCCGGCTTAAACCAAAGCCGGCTAGTAATGTTCGTCCGATCCTGATCCGTGCAATACCGCACGAATCTGATCGAACCCTGCCATATAACTATACGGCCTCTAGTACAAACCGTCCGATCCTGATCCGTGCAATACCACACGTATCTGATCGGACCCTGCCATATCTCCATACGGCCTCTACAGCGTTTCGCCCGAAAGCTTGAGTAACTGAAAGTGTGGTGGACTCTAAAGACTCGTCAATACTATGGCTGTGGATTTAACCACTAGCACGTCAGAGGTATAAGCCAATACGTAACGGGCCACCAGCTATTGACCAAAAGGGACGTCGATGAGCGAACTCATCCTGACACCCTACTGAGCCTGTCAGTGACAATATCCGTACAGTCCGGTCCGTTCGTCTATGAGCATCGCATGTCGGGCCTAGGGGGTGGGTAAAAGTCAGACCCCCAAAAGCGGTACAAGTCGTGTCGGAGTGTAGCCCAGAACACCCTAAGATACTACTGGAATACCTACCAGTAAATCTCCTGCCTTGGCCAAGGACTTCGTGTAATGGCTCTCCTAGACACAGCGCGACCTCACCCCTAATACCGGGAGAGACGAACCCCTGAAGATCCGCTCACTGCCTCCATGTGGCTCGGGACTGTACCCAACTAAAACCTGTTTGCACGACTCCTTTGAGCCGTGGTAGGGTAGTAATCAAAGTACAGTGGGAACTCACACGAGACAAATGACGATCCCCAGGTCGATAAACTAACCTGTACACATGTCACCTGGGAACTGCTATCTGACGTCAGGTATAAGACCAACTAGCATGTTCCCGGCGAGTCCTGTCCGGTGTACTCATAACCCAATGAGCACCTGTATACATCTTAGGTGATCCAACTGACACCAGTGGCTTGTGAGACCGGACACCGCCCCTCGTCGGGGTCTCGACTGTATACACTAGTCTACTCTGGAGAATCGATGCCCAGTCTCGAAACTCCCACGACTAGGGACCTATTAAGGATGTGCTTATAGACTCCAGCTCTCACTTATATGATCGCCCTCATACTGCTGGCCGTCTAGCAAGAATCCTATGGGCTCTATCAACGTGTAATAGTGACATGTAAGGTCACCTGAAGCAGTACACGATGATAAAGGTAAACCAGATAGCATACTATCATCTCGAGTAAGACTGTCGTACCGGGATAGGTCCTCCCTCAATCATTGCAATCACGTGCCTGTGATCCAATAATTGACTCTGAGGGCACTATCTCCAACACCCAGGTCCCATCAGCGATCCAGGCATATTTTGAGGCGGTATCACCTGATCCGGGAGATAGTTGATCGCCGGGAGATCGAGGTCAGGAGGGTTGACACGAAGAACAACACGGCGGATCCACTCACGAAGGCCATTCCCCAGATACAGTTTGAGAGACTCTTCGGGATGCTCGGTATGCGATACTACAGCAGCTGGCCCTAGTGTAAGTGGGAGATTGTTAGTTGTATGTATGCCCTAGAGGCCAGTATTGTACAGATGATGTATATTATATTGGATGCTTGGACATATATAGAGATGACTTTCTTGCTCGATATGATAGTATGCTATCTGGTTACTCTTTATCTTAACATGTACACTAGTCTCTTTAAACTGTCTTATAGTTACATGTTGGTAAAGCCCTTAGGATGTCTACTTGACTACCTGGACTATGATGCAGATCATACTAGTGGGGACATGGTAGTCCATAAGTACATCCTTCAAGGTCCTTAGTAGTGGGTGTATCGAGACGGGGCATCGATATACCAGAGTAGACTAGCGTATACGCTTCTCGACCCATGAGATGGGCGATGGATGATCCCATATCCATTGGTGTTTGACATCAGAGATGGTATACGGGTGCTCAGTGGAGACTGGGTACACTGGACGGACTCGTCGAGAACTCCCAGATGGTATTATACCTCACGTCAGATGGCAGTTCTCAGGTGACACTTGTACAGGTTAGTCTGTAGACCCGAGATCGTCATAGAGTCTTGTGTGATTCCCACTGTGCTTTGATCTCCACCTTACCACGTCCATGAGGGCGTGCAAAGCGGTGGTCTTTGGGTACAGTCCCGAGTCACATGGAGGCAATGAGCGATAGGAGGGGTTTCGTCTCTCCCGGTATTGGGGGTTGATGTTGCGCTGTGCTCGATTGGCCGTAACAGGGAAGTCCCTGGCCAGGGCTGATCAGAGATTTGCTGGTAAGTGTTACCAGTAGTTTCTCGACCCGTTATGAGCCTCACATCAGCACGACTTATCGGTTATTGGGGTCTGACGTTTACTACCCCTAGACTTGATATGCGACATATCAGACGAACAGACCGGACTGTACGGTAAGTGTTACTGGTTGGATTCACAGGAGTGTGAGCGGGATAGCTCGTCGATCTTCTGATCGCTCAATACCCGGATGGCCGTTACGTTTAGCAGACCGCTTGCGGCTTGTGGATGCTTGATATGATCATCATCTGCTACCGGCGTATTGACGAGTCTTTAGAGTCCTACACAGAGGTTTCCTGGCTCAAGCGAAACGAAATAGGAGCGCATATGAGATATGTGCAGGACCGAGAACAATGCGTGTATGTGATACCGCATTTCATTCTCGCGATATATGTTTCGATTGGTTATATTCGATATGACCTAGTTATCGAATCATTGATTCGATAAGACGA
This sequence comes from Agapanthus africanus, assembly GCA_030015575.1. Lineage (NCBI taxonomy): Eukaryota > Viridiplantae > Streptophyta > Magnoliopsida > Asparagales > Amaryllidaceae > Agapanthus > Agapanthus africanus. The sequence goes on along the minus strand of CM057345.1, from coordinate 202,133,678 downwards.
TACATAGGATACTAGTCGGTTATATGCGATATGACCGGATCGTTAAGTCAAGTGTTGATTTAATGATTTAATGTATAATTATATATTTGATATATTACTTTGCATTAACTAGTATTGGTTCACTTTAAATGGATATTCTCACTTGATGTGCAAATTGTATATGTGATATACTTTTGTGCACATGTTTGTATCAAGTTTGATGATACATGCTCATTTGGTTAAGTGTATAGAATTAAACTTAGGTTAAGAAAGTGATTAGGGTTTTTATTTATCCATTCTTTTATTTATTTATTTTTGAAAAAGAATGGGATAAGAATACAAAATGGTTGCTTTCATTCTTGAACATTGTTGAAGCTTCATGAAGCTTTGACTTTGTGACCATTTTTGTCTTCACACTAAACCCTAACCATTCTTCTAACCTTAGTTAATTCTCTACACTTAACTATGGTTCACATTATGATAAGTATTGATTTATTTTTATTTTATCTCAACACTTATCATATTCTTTCTTCTTCTTCATCTTCATCTTCAAAAAAAAAGCTTGATGCCATCAATGGCAACTTGAGCTAAAGTGAGAGAAATCCAATTCTAAAGTGAACCCACCTCCTATTTATTCACCCTCTACCTCTTGCCAAGTTGTTTTGGGTGTTTTCTTCACAAGTTTCACAACTTGGTGAAGTTGGAGCTTGAACTTGCGATGCCTCGACGTAGATCATCTTCGGCACGAAGCCGACGACCTAGTCCGCCCATTTTCCCGATGAAGCCGACGATTGAGTTCGGGATTCAAGATGGACAGCGAGAGGACGCCTACGTGGAGCTAAGGAAGTGGATAACCGGATCTACAAAGGTTGTAGCTTTCTTCCTTTAGTTAAAGTGTTAACTAGATTCGTTTTTCGCCTAGAAATCTAGCCGACGATCCGTATTAGGGTTTCTCGGCACCCATAAAATTTTAAATTGGCATGATCGATGCCTTGTGAGACCTCTATAGTGTGCCTAGGAACCCTACACATTGCCTATGACAAGCTGGGACACCTCGTAACTAATCAAACCCCTGCCATCTCAGGACCAGTTTCCCCTATCGCGGATATTGACATCCGTAAGACATCGGAAAAAGACTGTGCGAAAGCCAAGTGCCTCGTGTTAGCCTCAGTTGATGGTGCATACCAGAGGCAGCACGAGAAGATGGACTTAGTTTCTATCTTCCTCAATAACAAAGATTTATATGGAGAGCAATCTCATATCGCAAGATATGAGACCTCGAACGAATTGCTTCAAGCGAGGTTGGTTATCGGGTCATCTATAGGGGGCAACGTCCTTACAGAGACCAGCTATCTTGAGCTCACAGACCTGGAGACCACGTTGAAGAACGGGTCAAATACTGACTTGATTCTACAGTCTCTGTCCTCTGCTTATACCCTGAAGGAAACCAGGGAAGTAGAAGGAAAGGGAAGGGCAAAAGTTTCGGGACTAGATGTAGTAAAGGAGGGACGTTCCTATTGTTACGGGAATGAACATTGGCAGAAGGATTGCAGGGCTAGCAAAGCCAGTAGCCAGGATTCGAAGCATGTTGTGGCTTCGACTTCGGGTGTGTTTGTAATAGAGAACTGTATGTCAGTTAACCCTACTTCCTGTGTATTGGATACCGGATCAGGATCTCACATCTGTAATTCGTTACAGGCTCTGAGAAACCGTAAGGTTATCAGGAAAGGTGATATGACTCTCAGGGTTGCTAACGGAATGAGCATGGACGCAGAATCCGTAGGGGAATATCATCTTGGACTGACAACTGGGCAGATATTGATTCTGCGTAACTGTTTGTATGTACCAGGTACGACTTGTAATATCATATCTGTATCCTTACTTTCTAAGGAAGGATCTGATTTTACTTTTGTAAGCGATGTGGTCCACATCCACCTAAATCAAGTTCTGATTGGGTCAGGTACATTAGAAAACGGGATATACGTATTAAATCAAGCACAGATTTTCAGTGTCCAGAACACACTTAAAAGAAAGTCTCCGGAAACAAATCAGGCTTTCTTATGGCATTGTAGACTGGGTCACATTAATGAGACACAGTTAACCAAGTTACATAAAGAGGGATACTTGAATCCGTTCGAGTATCAGTCTTATGCCACTTGTGAATCTTGTCTCATGGGAAAGATGACAAAGACTCCGTTCACTGGACACGGAGTAAGAGCGAGCGAGCTCTTGGGACTCATACACAGTGATGTGTGTGGTCCAATGTCTACACATGCGCGAAGTGGTTATTCATACTTCATTACTTTCACAGATGATTTCTCTAGGTATGGACATGTCTTCTTGATGAAGCACAAATCCGAGGCTTTTGAGAAATTTCGGGAATACAAGAATGAAGTTGAAAAACAAACAGGCAAAAGTATCAAGACACTGAGATCTGATCGAGGTGGTGAATACTTGAGTGCCGAGTTTCTGGACTACTTAAAAGAGAATGGAATTCTCTCGCAGCTTACTCCCCCATACACACCACAACACAACGGTGTATCGGAAAGACGGAATCGAACTCTATTGGATATGGTTCGTTCCATAATGAGTAAGGCTGAGTTACCGCGATTTTTCTGGGGTTATGCACTAGAAACAACTGCATATCTTCTGAACCAAGTTCCTACTAAGCCAGTGCCTACCACACCATATCAGATGTGGAGTAGGAAGAAACCCTGTCTTAAACACTTTAAGACATGCGGATGTCTAGCTTTTGTCAAAAAGCAGCATGCGGTCAAACTCGAGGCACGCTCAGTATAGTGTAAGTTTGTGGGATACCCAAAGAACTCTAAGGGGTATCTTATCTATTACGCAGAGGAGCAAAAAGTCTTTGTTTCTTGTCATGCCCGCTTCTTGGAAACTGAGTTTTTGGAAAATCAGATAAGTGGGAGCGCAATAGAACTGGTAGAAATTCCAGAACCACAAGCTATTACTGAAACCTTGGTAGAACCAGAAGGTTCAGGAGAACCGGACATTCCTGCGCCGCTCCGCAGGAGTAGTAGGCAGTCTTATCCACCCGAGAGATACTACGGTTTTCTCATAGACGGGGATAGAGAGGATTGCATCATGGATTATGATGAGCCTACTAGCTTCCAGCAAGCCATTCAGAGCGGTGACTCAGTAAAATGGCTGGATGCAATGCGGACCGAGATGGAGTCTATGTACACCAACAAAGTTTGGACTTTGGACTTTGCTCCAGAAGGGGTAAAATCCGTAGGCTGCAAATGGATCTTCAGAAAAAAGATTGGTGTAGATGGGGCAGGTTGAAACCTATAAAGCTAGACTTGTTGCAAAGGGTTTTTGTCAAAGACCTGGTTTGGACTATGACGAGACCTTTTCTCCAGTGGCTATGCTCAAATCCATTCGGATCCTTCTTGCCATTGCTGCCTTCCACGATTATGAGATCTGGCAGATGGACGTAAAGACGGCTTTCCTAAATGGAAATTTGGAAGAGTGCGTCTATATGGATCAGCCAGAGGGATTCATTCAGAGTGGGAGCAGCGGTAAAGTGTGCAAGTTGCTCAAGTCCATCTATGGACTGAAGCAGGCATCGCGGAGTTGGAACATCTGCTTTGATGATACTGTCAAAGAATTCGACTTTATCAAAAACCCAAATGAACCATGCATTTACAGTAAGATTGTAGGGAGAACTGTTGTATTCCTCGTTTTGTACGTGGATGACATTCTCCTAATAGGAAATAATATTCCTATGCTACAGTCAGTCAAAGGATTCTTGTCACAGAGGTTCTCCATGAAGGACCTGGGCGATGCCAACTACATTCTGGGGATCCAGATCTATCGTGATAGATCTAAGAGGATGTTGGGACTTTCACAGTCCAGGTACATCGACACCATACTGTTCATCACAGAATACTGTATTTTATACCACCCATTCTTACGCTCGGTTGTTTATAGGTAGGTGCTTTTAATCCGTGTTTGTTATATATTTGCAGGATACAGGTTCTCGATTCTAAAACGGTAAATTCATGGAAAACACGACAAAATCCGGGTTCCTGCCAACCACTGAGAAAACACGGTCTCCGCTCGTCATCCGTATGTTGCCAGATACCAGTTTAGGAAGACAAAATGTCAAATCAATGTCACCTTCATGCACAAGGCTCAATGGCAACAACAAGTTCCAAGAAATCTACGCGGAGCTCGAGGCAATCATTCCAAATCTTGACAAAAAGTCCACCTTTCCTCAACAGAAATTCTGGAAGAAATGTGAAAGTATTTTCAGAAACTACATGTACCAGACAACAGGGGACACCAAACCAGGCCACCACCAAAAAGCCCATTTCCCAGCACCTCTAAAGGGCCGCGGAACCGCGGCCAAAGGGGGGTCTTGGCCGCGGTTCCGCGGCCATGTGGGGCCCACTCACTGTCGTGTTTCAGGGGTGTTTTGGGTACTTCATTTATGCTCTGCTGGTTGCCCTAGAACTTCAACTCCCTGCCTATAAATACAGCAGAACTTGCCAAAGCCAAGGGTCATTCTTTGCATTCTTTTGTTCCTCTTTCTTTTGTAGTTTTAGTTCTTTTTCTTCTTCTTCTTCATTCCTCTTCCATGAATTGTAGTGAGAGCTTTTTGTGGATATGAATAAAGATGAGGGTTTTGTATCATTCTTTTGTGTTTCTTCTTCCCCTTGAGATTCTTGCTTTCTCTTGCTCATTCAACCTCTTTATTGAGCTTGAATGGGTAAGGGTTAGTTATTGATCTCAAAGGTCGTATTTTCTCCCGGGACTAGTTCTTCACTTCACATCCGTTCTCTACCCTTCCCTTGATCTTGCAACCTCTTCATTGAGCTTGCAAGTTTAAGGGTTGGCTATTGAGCACATGCTTGGCTTGGGTTCTACTTCCGTGTTCTTTTCTTGTTCTTTTTATTACTCGCTTTTTATTACTTGTCTTTTTATTACTTGCAATTTTATTCATGCACTTTAATACTTGTATCTTTTCTTTTCTTTGTTCTTTTCTTTTTGTTCTCTTTTGTTTATTTTGTGAATGTTGTAATTATCGTCGTTGTTAAGAATTAATACGGTATTGTAAGTTAACGTTTCTTTGCCAATTCCTTTTCCCGTTATTTTCCATTTGAACTTCGCCCAAACCATACGCAAGCGCTCCGTTAGGCACCGTACCCTGACAAGGTAACGGCGATTCCTAACCGCGGCCGGTTGCGTTCGGTTTGGCCGGAGGCGAAAGCAAGAGACAAGAACGGAAGGACAAGGGTAAATAAGCCGGATTCCACGAATACCGCGCTTAAATCCCCTAATCCACGTTGTTGCCGATTGCTTAGCTTCAATTGGTCAAGACTCGGCTCAAAGGTTTTGAGTACGGATTTCTTAGCTTACAATCTCGTATCTTTTCTTAACAACTTTATACTTGCAGATAAACACATAGGTTAGATCAAACAAACATACAGATTCTTTATTGACTCGTCTAAAACAAGAAGGTATGATAACACCATCTCCCTGTGGACCGACCCGTGCTCACCGGCTAGCTGCAAAGCGACACCGTCCTGATCGCGGTTACACTTAAATTCTTTGAACATCCGACACGCCAAAAGCGTGCGATCACATACTGAAACGATTCAGTATGGAAGATTCCAAGCGCGGTAATCTACCGGCTTGTCACGGGATCACCCTCTCCAAAGAGATGACTCCCAAGACTGATTTGGAAAGGGCTCGCATGTTATCTATACCCTACGCATCTGCGGTAGGCTCTATAATGTATGCGATGTTATGTACCAGACCAGATGTAGCATACGCATTGAGCGTTGTAAGCCGGTATCAGTCGGACCCAGGGGAGAAACACTGGATAGCAGTAAAGAACATTCTCAAGTACCTGAGAAGGACTAAGGAGATGTTCTTGGTGTATGGCGGAAAAGACCTCCAGATCGAGGCCTTTGCTGACTCCAGCTTCCAGAGTGACAAGGATGACTCCAAGTCCATGTCGGGTTATTTCTTTACCCTCAATGGAGGGGCGGTTTGCTGGAAGAGTTCCAAGCAGGAAACCGTTGCTGACTCAACTATGGAAGCGGAGTACATAACTGCTTGCGATGCCGCAAAGGAAGCTGTTTGGATGAAGAAGTTCCTCACGGAGCTTCAGGTGGTTCCTACCATTGTTGATCCAATACCGCTGTATTGTGACAACAACGACGCTATAGTTTTAGTGAAGGAACCCAGGTCCCATCAGAAGTCCAGGCACATTTTGAGGCGGTACCACCTGATCAGGGAGATCGTAGATCGCCGGGAGATCGAGATGAAGAGAGTGAATTCAGAAGATAACACTGCAGATCCATTCACGAAGGCCTTACCCCAGACTCAGTTCGAGCGGCTGATCGAGATGATAGGTCTTCGATACGCCAGTACATGGCCTTAGTGCAAGTGGGAGATTGTTAGTGTATATGCCCTAGAGGCTATTACTGTATCATACTAGCTTGTATATTACTTGATGGAAGCTTGGGATATTCACAGTTGTATAGACAATCTTGCTCAAAATGGTAGTATGCTACTTGGTTTGTTTCTACTTTAATATGTGCATGTTTTTCTTTTAGCATATCGCTTATACATATTAGTAGAGCCCTTAGGATCTTTGCTTGATTACCAGCGTTGTGATGGCAGTCACACTTGTGGGGGCTGGGTAATCTATAAGCACATCCTTATACAGGTCCCTAGTCATAGGACTATCGAGACAGGGCATCGATACTCCGGAGTAGACTGGCGTATGCGCTTCTCATCCCAGCAGGGGAGACGGTCTGTCCCACAGCCGTCAGTACGTCGTACTTGAGATAGTATGCGGGTGCTCATTAGGTTACGAGTACACTGGACATGACTCGTCGGGAACTGTTGGTTGGTACTATACCTATCGTCAGTTATCAGTTCCCAGGTGACATGAGTACAGCTTAGTCCGCTGACTTGACACCGTCACTTCGCCTCGAGTGTGTTCCCACAGTACTTTGATTACTACCCTACCATGGCTCAAAGGAGTCGTGCAAACAGGTAGTAGTTGGGTGCAGTCCCGAAGCGCTTGGAGGCAGTGACGGTTAGACAGGATTCGTCTCTCCCGGTATTGGGAGTTGATATCGCGCTGTGTCATGGAGAGCCATTACACATAGTCGTCCCTGGCCAGGGCAAGCGAGATATACTGGTAGGTTTCCAGTGTTATCTCAGGGTGTTCTGGGCTACACTCCGACACGATTTGTACCGCTATTAGGGGACTGACGTTTACCGCCCCTAGGCCCGCCATGCGATATTCTCAGACGAACAGACCGGACTGTACGGAGACTGTCACATTCAGGCTCAGTAGGAGTTCGGATGGGTTTCACCTCATCAGTCTTCTTATCGGCATTGTTCAGTTGATAAAACTGCATATTTGTTATTACATTTTTCCTACTATTTCCATATTTAAAAAGGTTTTTATTATAATATATCATACATATGAGGGTTTATTTATAAAAATACTATTTTCCATGTGTTGATATATTATAATTAGAATTTGGTAGGAAAATGTATGCAAATAATATCATTGACCAAATCCTAGTAGAACAAAGTCTACTAAATATTATTTGAGTTGTTGTGCAGAATTTTTCCAAGTTGTTGTGCAGAATTTTTCCAAGAAATCAAGTTGTTAAAGAAAACTTGCCTAATTAAGAAAGCAAAACTTGGAGATCAAGTCTGGTAGCAACCACGAGAAGATTTCCATGTTACAAAGGTTCCAAGGATCGCCAAATGTCACACACAAGAAGTCCCAGAAATTTGATCAACGGCTCTGATCAAATGTCCGCGGATCCGCGGCCATACCCCCCCTTTGGCCGCGGATCCGCGGCATGATTGATGAGTTACGGGCTGCGTAAATTTTGGGTGAATCTTTACAGCTATTTACCTAATTTGGAAGCAAAGGTTTCTGGCTTTGGACTATAAATAGGGACCGAGAGCCTCTTGGAAAAATTATCAAGCCGACGCGATCACGAAGTCCAAGACGGCTCACGCATCCAGGCTGGTCATCAACTGTTCGTCTGCCTCCTTAGAAGAGATCGAGAAGCAATTAGAAATTGTAATCATTTTCTAAGGATTCAAGTGTAATGAATATTGTTGATTAATAAAGGTAGCTTTCTTTTTCTTATTATATTTCTTCGTAGTTTAATTATGCAATTTCTTTCCATCTCTTTTTCTCCCAACATGCACGAGTAATTCTCCGCTTGTTAGGGTTCGTAGGATTAGGGTAGGCTAATGGATGATGAACATCCCTAAACCCTTTTTAAGTCCTATAAAGTTTATGAATTTTATCAAAAGAATCATTAACATCCTAATCGGGCGCGCTAACAATTCTTTGTTAGTCCCGACCGCGATTAGAGATTAGATTAATGATTGTTTTGGTAAAGGCTAGATATGAACGGAGTTCCGTGTCGAGATAAGGGTTAAGAGTGGGATTCCTTTTCCCTCCAGAAACCCTAATTTACACGCATTACCGTTGTTCTAGTTTTAAATCTATTAAAAGATAAAAAGGGTAACTTTTAATTAATCGTCCCTAACTACTAAATCCTAACGAACCCTACAAGTCCCCTTATTATATTAACTACATCCCTAAAATAATCTAGATCTATATTTTTGCATTAGTGCTTAATGTAGATCTAGAAACCTTTCCACAAAATTCTTTATCTCTCCTCTCTTTTTCAACACATCTAAAGTAAGAGTAAAAGGTTCAACGTTTCCCTGAGGACGACCCGTACTCATCTCGGTCTAGCTACACACGACACCGTTATTGATTGCGGTTATTACTACAAACAAACACTTTTTCGTATCAATCAAATGGCGCCGTTGCCGGGGATACGTGCGTAATTTTTTATTCTTACTATTTGTGTTGAATTCTTATTCGATTCATATCATAATTAAAACAAAACTGCAAATTGCATATTTAACGATTTGTGCGTGAATTTTTGCAAGGAGATCTGGAGTCACAGACTTGAGGAAACAGGAGACAGAGACATTTTTAGAGATCCAGAGGAGTACAGGAGGCCAAAGAAAATTTTTCATCAACTGATCCATCTACTCCGCGGCGGAAGTGCGGCAAAGGAGCTCATTTGCGGCGGAAAGGCGGCGGACTAGAGGATTTAGGGCTCCAAACTTCTCTGGTAAGATTTTAACCTCTCTCTCTCCTCTCAAATCCAATAAAATCTATTTTCTGCAGGATTCTTTGCAAAATAGCGCCGCTCAAAAATCTTTATGCAAAAGTTTTGTGATTGGTTTTCTTTTGCATATTTTAATACGGACTTTAAGGGGCAAAGACCAAATCCAGATTAGGTGGGGATTTCATCACCCTTCCTAAGCCCCACAAATCACAAACCGAGTATCTAGATCAACCCTTCATTAATTTAAAATATATCTAGACAAGACTCTAAGGACTGTCGCGCTCAATAAGGACAGAGGAAGGTCGTGGGTAATCTATCGTTTATCCGCATTACTTTTGTAGTGCCTAGGCAAGTGTGACAAAGGCTAGTGGTTTTTAATTAGGCCCACTACTGTGGTTCCTTCCCACTTACCTAGCACTTATCTGGCTACAAGGGTAGTACGGAGGCGGTAGAGGATTGATCCTGCGGCTTGTCCTTTGGAAGTTTAGGAGCGGTTTAGAGACTATACCTAGGTAACCTTAGTACTAGGGTTGCTTGTGCATTTTAGAGTGATTTGTCTTGAGTCCCACTTTTTCAAAACAGACCAATTTTAAAATCACACACACGCTACCACTTGCACTAAACCCGCTTAGTGCATGCTCGGCTGGACACGGGATCCTAGTGCCCGTCTTGTCCGCGTTCCTTCTATCGACGCCGAAGTCGGTACTTCTTCATCTTCTTTTCCCCCACCACACGCCACGACCGAGATGGAAGGCACTCCATCAGAATATAACACCACGCTGCCACCGCCCGTAGGTGTGCAGAATCCACCCCGTATCTCTCTCCAAGAGAGATGCTATCCTATCCGTGGTCCCCTTCCTACTTGTCTATCTCTTCCACCAGCTAACGGGGATAATTTCGAAATTAAACCCCACTACATCAATCTGCTGCCCAAATTTCACGGGCTTGAGTCGGAAGACGCGTGCGTTTTCATCACCAAATTCGAAAACGTATGCGCAATGATGGGTACTTCACAGTTGACTGTCGATGCTATGCGCTTGCGTCTTCTCCCATTCACACTGTGCGACTTGGCAGAAAAATGGTTTTATAATACTGCCGCACACTCTATCACTAATTGGGATGAATTCGTCATAGCATTTCTTAAGAAGTTTTGCCCAAACCATAAGACTTTCCGTGTTAGAAGCGAGATCAACCAGTTCACCCAGCTTCCCAATGAACCATTTTGGAAGTGCTTTGAACGTTTCAAAGATCTGCTTGTCCAATGTCCTCATCACGGAATCAATAGATGGGATTTATGCTGAATAATATATGAGGGCATTAATCCAGCGACAAAGCAGATGCTTGAAACAAATTGTCAATGCAATTTCATGTCTCAAGACGACGGTGAAGCTTGGAAATATCTGGAAGACCTTGCTGAACACACTTTGCAGTGGGAAAGCGTAAGACCACCTTCTTCTAAGGGAAGTATTCATCAGCTCGATATTTCTATCGCAGTAAAAGCCGAAATGGCAGCGATACAGAAGAAACTCGACGCTATTGAGAACAAGTTCTCATCATTCTCCCTAAATCAGGTCACGCTTCCTAAGACCGTCTGTGGTTGCTGTTCGGATCCTTCACACTTAACGGAAGAATGTCCTATGAACGCATCGTTTCAAACTAATGCTGCTTTTCAGCAGCGACCTAGAAACGATCCTTATTCTTCCACATACAATCAAGGATGGAGGAATCATCCTAACTTTGCTTGGAACCAAAACCAACAAAACAATTATCAAAGACCTCCTCCACAGCAGCCACAACCACAGAATCAGCCCCCCTTTCAGTCACAAAATTTCCAAAATCCGGCCAACATTTCTACACTACAAGTGGCCGGTACTGACACCTCTTCACTTGCACAAACTTTGGATTTGTTCATGAAACATTCCATGCAATTGTCGGCTGAGATGAAGTCTTCTATTGATATCATACAGAAAGACTCCGCCTCCCACGGCGAGAGTATTAAATCAATAGAAAACCAACTTGCACAGTTGAACGCCGCAATGAGTGCGAGAGAGAAAGGGAAACTCCCATCTCAACCCATACCTAATCCTGGCCACTCACAAAGTTATAATGTGAGTGCCGTTACTACGTTGAGTTCGGGAAAAGGGCTGAAAAACCGAGTGGGTGAGCAATGTGATGATAGTGACACCAATGATACCCCGGCTTCTTCTTCTTCCCCTAATTCGTCTAGTCTCCTACCTTCACCTGAGCCTATTCTCCGTTTTCCCCAAGGCTCGAACCCTTCGCCCATTTCCTCGAATCTACCTAAAACGATCCTCACTCCAATTCTGGGATCCACTCCATCCCCACAATCCTCTCCAATGTTGGACCAAACCCTTATTGATAAAGCACCTTATCCAAACAGGTTAAGGGGCAACAGACCAAGTCCACAAATGGAGAAGATTGTGGAAATTTTTAAGTAAGTTAACATAAACATTCCTCTCCTAGATGCTATTCAACAAGTTCCGTCATATGCGAAAATCCTAAAGGACTTGTGCACTAGGAAGAGAAAAGTTCAAGTACCTAAAAAAGTTTTCCTTGCGAGTAATGTGAGCACTGCTTTTACACAACAACTACCCAAGAAACGAAAGGACCCCGGAAGTCCTACAATTTCAATTTCTATTGGGGGTAAAAATATCAATCGTGCTTTACTCGATTTAGGTGCTAGTGTTAACTTGCTTCCATATTCTGTTTATGAGCAATTAGGGATCAGAGAGTTAAAACCTGCGCATTGCACTCTTCAGATGGCCGCTCGATCTATCCCCAACCTAGGGGTGAGCTAGATGATGTGTTAATCAAAGTCGGAAATTTATATTTCCTGTGGACTTTATCGTTATTGATACACAACCTGTGGCAAACCCACGCAATCAAATCCCGGTGATACTCGGTCGACCCTTTTTGGCCACTTCCAACGCAGTAATCAATTGTAGAAACGGCTCTATGACCCTATCTTTTGGAAAGAAGTCAATTGAGCTTAACATTTACAAGTTGGTAAGTGAACCCTCCAAACCCTATGCTCATATGTGTTCTGTCGAATTAATGGATGTCGACAGCAGCGAATTTGATCAACCTCATGATACTGACTCTTTTCATATGTTGTTGTTTGACCCAACCATATACTCTTCCACCGAGTTGTCCGGGTCAACATCTAACGCTGATGAGGAACTTTTTATAGAGTCTGACGATCACCCCATTTTTTCTGATGACATTATTCTTAGGGGTATCGATGTAAGCTTTGAGGAAATTTTCGCTGATGAACTCGCGTTTTTAAAATATACGGGTGTTGAGATAAATCAACTCCAAGATGAAGAAATTGGACCTCCACCCCTTCTTTTGGACAATCATGATAATGCGAGCAATCCATCATTACTATCACTGTGTTGTCTCTCCAAATTGAGACGCAATCCTTTTCCATTACACCTCTTATCACCTCCCCACTTCTTCACGTCGAAAGGTGATATGTTCTTCCACCAACCTTGGTGCTTCATCGATAAAATTTTTGAATGGTTGGTGTTGACCTTCGGTCTTTGCAAAGCTTGGTATTGACTAATAACCTTGACCTCCTCTTATGATTTTAAAAGATTAAAATTGTTTAACTCAAGTTTGGGGGGGTGGTATATTTTGGCTCTTGAAAGAAAATGATTTTTACAAAATTGTGAGCCTAAAATAAGTTTGGGGGAGGATTTTCACTTTCATATATTCTTGCCCCCATTAATAATTTCCTCCCAAGTCTACAGGTTTTTGAGCTTAACGGATGACATCAGTGAGGACACTGCTGTAAACAGGTTTGGGGGAGGTTTGTGCTTATTTACACATCAATTTGCATCATACTTTGCATAAACACAACATTTTCAAAAGTTAAAAAAAAATCTTTTATAACAAAAGAGTAGAAAGTGAAAAGTTACATCCAAAAGATATGAATAGTTTAAGAAAACCAAGAAAATTAGAAGTTTTCTTAAACGAACTGGTAATAAGTAGTTATGAGCTGTTGTCCCAAGGGTTAGTAAGATGAAGGAAGTCACTAATCTGAGGATAAAAATAAGTTTGAAAAATAGTCCCTATTCTGGAAGCCAAACATTTGAATGTTGATACCCTACTATATGTGTTGGATATATATGCCCTAGAGCCTTCATTGTATAGGATGCTAGGGATATGTATGTACATGACAGTCTTGCTTGATATGATAGTACGCTATTTGGTTTGTCTTTGTCTTAACGTATGATATATTTTACTTGGTATTTATATATATATGTTGATAAAGCCCATAGGGTATTTACCTGACTACCGGCGTTGTGATGGCAGTCATACTTGTGGGAGCTGGATAGTCAATAGGCACATCCTTAGATGTCCCTGGTCGCAGGAGTATCGAGACTGGGCATCGATACTCCGGAGTAGACTAGTGTATACATATCTAGACCCTGAGGAGGGGCGATGGACTGGTCCCGCAGCCATTGGTGGAGTGCACCTAAGATTGTATACAGATGCTCACTGGGTGTGAGTACACCGGACAGGACTCGCCGAGAACTGACTGGATGGTATTATACCTAACGTCAGATAGCAGTTCTCAGGTGACATGTGTGCAGATAGTCCGTTGACTTAAGGTCGTCATTTGTCTCGTGTGAGTTCCCACTGTGCTTTGATTACTACCCTACCACGATTCAAAGGAGTCGTGCAAACAGGTTTTAGTTGGGCACAGTCCCGAGCCACGTGGAGGCAGTGAGCGACTGTTAGGGATTCATCTCTCCCGGTATAGGGAGTTGATATCGCACGGTGATCGGTTGGTCATTACCATAAGTCCCTGGCCAGGGCTGATTGAGAATTACTGATGGAATGATCAGTAGATTCTCGGATGGTCTTGAGCCATGCCGACACGACTTGTACGGTTATTAGGGGTCTGACGTCCACCACCTCCCTAGACCATACATGCGATACTCTTAGACGAACAGACCGGACTGCACGGATATTATCACGGACAGGCTCAGTAGGATTTCGGATGGGTTGCCTCACCGGCTTTCTTATCGACAACTACCTGGGGACCGTTACGTACAGCTAGTGCCGCTTGCGGTCTGTGGTTAAACCCACTACCAGCGTAGTAGTCGAGTCTTTAGAGTCCCACACAGAGATTTCCTAACTCCAGGCGAAAAGATATAGAGGTCGTATGGTTTTACGACAAAAGGTTCGGACGCATATGTGTTTAAACGTACGTACGACATTCGGACAGTTTTTACTAGCCGGCTTTGGTTTAAGCCAGACTCTAGTATCAGGTTATTGGATTTATACAGTCTAAAATTTTTCCGTGTTTTTCACGGATGCGAGGGGCGTTCTCGTAATTTCCGAGAAGCTTGTAGAAGGATGTGACATGAGGGGTTAAGGTGGCATTTTCATTAATTGCTTTAGTGACTCATTCATATGATTCATCATATCATTAAATGCATCATTAATGCGTCATTAATGATCTAATGACTCACATGATGAATCACTCTTCTTGAATAAATGAAGCATGGTGAATAATCATTTAATTGATATTTTTTGATAATTCATTATGTTTGATATATTCAAGTGAGAAGCTTTTCTCATATCATTATCATTTCCACCTTCTCTCTCCTCAAGCTCTCTCTCCTTCTCCAAACCCTAATCCTACCACTCATGAGTTGAGTACAAGGATTAGTAAAGACTAAACACTCTATAACCTAACTCTACATCACCTTAGTTACTTTAATTAGCAACTAGAGAAACTAAGTAATTTCAAGTTTAGAGGAAATTGCTTGGATTAGGGTTCTCGGGTGGATCGTCTATCACGGAAGGAAGCCGAGGAGGACGTGGAGATCCAAGGAGGCCGTAGAGATCGTAAAGACGAAGGACTAGAATCGTTTGGTATGATCTCCTTACATAGTAGCTTAGAACTCTATGCTTAATGTTAAGTATTGTTTAGAAACGATCTTCGGTTAGTCGATGTTCGCTTTATAAACATGATCGTTTTTCAAATTTTCACCTCCCCGCAACTCGTGGGGTGTTGCACATCGACTTACAGTGGTATCAGAGCCTCACTAAATAATAATTAACTCACTTGCAAAGTCGTATGAATTTCGAACGCGAAACAAACCGAAAAATACACCGATATTGCATAGTTTCTGTCGAATTAAAAATGAGGTCTAAAAATTTTTCAGGGACCTCCAGAATGACCAGCTTGAATATATAAGAACACACAAGAAAAATGGGCTTCTGAATCGGCCAAAGAGCCGCGGAACCGCGGCCGATCCCACCGATCCGCCGCGGATCCGCGGCCAAGTTGGGGCCGATTCAGCCCAGTTTTCTTCTGTGCATCTTTTGTGATATTTTGTATTTTCTGGTATTTTTATTTTCTGCTCAGGTTTCAAATTTACAGAGAAGATTTGGAGTAGAATTTAAAGTGTTTAATCGATCGAAATTATACGATGTTTGCTTGTTTGATTATATCTGTGAACTGTATTATGTGTTCGTAAACCTCCCCTAACTGCTAGTATGTCGGTTGGCAGGGGGTTACACATATCTGTGATGTTGTTTTAAACTATTTGTGGATATGAACTGTATTGGACTGTTGTGATGATTAGCCGGGTTTTGTGATGGGTTATTGTATAAATTCATTCGATGTAATTGTAATAAGTTGTAATATTTTTTGCGGGGCACATCCAGGTTGCGGTTGTAGCCACCGTTGTATTATTTCTTTTTACTGTTTTTGCTCCTAGGATAGGCCTAAGGTGGGGTGCACAAACTACCGGGTATTTTGAAGTGTTGAGGTAGACCGCTTCACTTCTGGTACTTGGCGGGTAGTTTGCCGTACCCGTAGGGGTTTGGGGTGGGGTAATCGCTATTCATCATAACTGTGTAATCCGTCTTTCATTGCAGGCTCAATTGAAACGTGGATTGCTTGCAAATCCAATATTGTTTATCTATGATCTGGAATGCCTATTATTGCGTCTGACGAATGTACAATATCTATATATGATAGCTATTTAGACGTCACGTATGTTTTACACCCGCGCTAGCCCAGCTCCCGCTCTGCCGTTAGTTAAGTAACCTAACGGGTGATGACGGGACCCAGTGGCGAATGCAGATGGCATAAAAGGTCGTTGTATTTTCGTTGTTATCTGTAATGATAGGTTAAAGATGGGACGCATTATTTTTTAATGCAAAGAAAAATAAAACCTAAACTGAATCGTTGGAACAATTTCTAAAAATCACTCGGTTTTCTTGAAAAAGCAAATTTTAAATGCGGAGCTTAAACCACTCCTTTTAATAAAAGCTATCTTAGTTCCTTCGATCAAATCAAGTTCACTACGTTAACGGTTTTTTGCCAAAAACCAGCCGTAACCCTCCGTCGTTTCAGATAGACAGCACATCGTATTCATGTTATGCTTGTTGGCCTACGTCAAGGCATAGTGTATGGTAGCAGTGTGTGTGCCTATTTGTTGTATAGATAGATGCATTAGTTTAAGACAGACGTACACCTTGTTGGCCTATGTCAAGGGCTTGTACGATGTACTTAAATTAATCAGGACAGCGACGGGTAGAACTTGACTTGCGTCTTATGATTTGTCGGCCTACGTCAAGATCATAAGAGCTTAGGGTAAAAATCACATCGGGAGTTTCAAAAATAAAGGAAACTTGCAGATTTAGCATACCTTCTAGAGTGTGGTGACTAGAGTGGCTTCCATCTAGGGCATCATGCAATGATAGTTGGATCCCGATCCCACTGATGAGTAGGATTACTCTCGGGAATTTTTCTCACTTAACAATCAATGCTATAAACCAAGTAGGTGACTAGAAAGGTGTTAGAGGGGCTACGCCTCCAGGGAAAAGAGGTTATTTAATTAAGGAACTTCGCGAAAGCGTTGGAAAACCTCCCTCGAAGTACCAACACCAGCCTGGTTGAAAGGTTAAGCAAGTATTGTGACGTATGATTAAATCCTGACTAGTTCTTCTTTTAGGTTTTGAAGAAGGATTTGAGGAAACAGTGGGAGCCATCCTGTTTAGATAAATTAATAAACCAATCTAAATTTGCAAGAGCATATGCTGAGTGTTTTCTTTTCTCTCTCTCTGGCAGCTACCATGACTGGATTAAAACTATTACTTGAAAAAAATATACTGACCAGGCAGAACTATAAAGATTGGCTAAGGAACGTCAATATTGCACTGGCTTATGACAAAGTAGCATATGTTACCACCGCTGTTCCTCCCCTTATCCCAGGACCAGATTCCTCAGTTGTGGACAGGGAAGTCCGCAAAACTTGGGATCTAGATTGTGAGCGATCTAAGTGTATCGTGCTGGCGTCCATGAATAATGAACTCCAGAAACAGCACGAGAGTATGGATATTGTATCCATCTTTCTCCATGTCAAAGAATTATATGGTGAGCACTCCCGTATCGCGAGGTACGAAACCTCAAGGAAACTCTTCCAGATGAGGTTAGCTCCAGGATCGCCTGTAGGAGAGCACGTCCTCAAAATGATCATCCTCATTGAGGAACTCGCAAACCTGGGATGCGTGCTAGAGAACGATTTGTATATCAACTTAATTTTGCAGTCCCTTCCCCACACCTTCTCTCAGTTCGTGCTGAACTTCAACATGCACGAAATGGAAGCTGATCTTCCAAAGCTCCTCAATATGTTGAGGGTAGCAGAGACCTCCTTGAAAAAGGAGAAGACCCCCGTTCTGTATGTTGGCCAATCATCTTCTTCTAAATCTAAAGCGAAAGCTAAAGGGAAGAAGAAGATGAAAGCCACCAAACCGAAAGGTGGGGTCAAGAAGGTGCAGGGAACGAACAAGGCAGGAAGGGTGAAGACAGAAAAGAACGAGTGCTTCTATTATCACAAGCAAGGGCACTGGAAGAAGGATTGTCAGGCCTTCAAAGCCAAGGACATGAAGCAAGCGGTTGCTTCTACTTCAGGTGTGTTTGTAATCGAAAATTGTCTTTCAGTTAACTCTACATCATGGGTACTTGATACCGGTTCTGGTTCTCATATCTGTAATTTATTGCAGGATCTGAGAAATAGTAGAGTGCTGGGGACAGGTGATATGACTCTCCGGATGGGCAATGGAATGCATGTAGATGCAATTGCAATAGGGGAATATCACCTAGGGTTGACTAGTGGACACATTTTGGTGTTGTACAGCTGTTTTTGTATTCCCAGTGTGTTGTGTAATATTATATCAGTATCTTTGTTATCGAATGAAGGATATAGTTTTGCGCTTAAAAGAAATGTTATGAACATTTACCTAAATCAAGAACTGATTGGGAATGGCACACTGGAAAACGGCATATACATACTTAATCAACCTCAAATTTTCAATATTCAAAACACGCGTAAAAGAAAGGCTCCAGATTCGAATCAAGCCTTCCTATGGCATTGTAGACTTGGTCATAAAAATGAAACAAGGTTGACTAAGTTACATAAAGATAGATATTTAGATCCGTTTGAATATTCATCATATGCAACTTGTCAATCATGTATCAAAGGAAAAATGACCAAATCTCCGTTCACCGGACACGGAGAAAGAGCCACTAAACTCTTGGGACTTGTACATGTAAGTCCATGCTACCTCTCCCGGTACTTTCGGGCATGCGGAATTTGGTGAAAAACAATTTTCTAGAGGCGGTAACATGGACTCAAAACCGGATCTTGGTTAAACATCTAACTAACAACCTAACTAGGAGTTGTTAACTACTCGGTTGGGGGTTATACCTTTCTTTCTTGAACTCCTTCGTCTTCAAGCCTCGATGGTTGTCCGGATCGGCTTCACCCCGTCGTCTCCTTGCGCCGAAGATCGATCCACCTGAAAGCTTCTACCTTTGGCTTCTTCTTCATACTTTGAAGAAACTAGTTCACTCGGTTTGCCAAACCTTGTGAACTAGAGTGAGTAGAGGAGAGTGTGTTGGGATTTTCTCTATGGTTCTTGGTTCTCAACACATGAGACAAGTGAACCATAGACTAAAGAGAGGGAGAGCAAGAGGAAAGAGATGAGAGCTCAAGAACACAAGAGAGAGAATGAAAATGATAGAATGAGCAAGACTTTTCTCACTTGGCTCTCATAATCCAAAACCATCATCACAAAAATAGTAATCAAGTATTGTGTAAATGGTTCAAGTCAAAATGGTTATATCATTTCATGCACTCATATTGCACAAGAGAACAAGCAAGTAAAAAAGTCTTTGCCATGAAATGATAGCCATTGTCATCATGATGGTCAACTAGTCCAACCTAGTCAATCGGTCAACAAAGTCAACAAGTCAACAAAGTCAACCCCTCAACAAACATGTCACCACAATACTTAATTAATATTATTGTTAATTACATATCATATTCTCATTAGGGTTGAGCAAAAAGTCAATAGTCAACAGTCAACGGTCAACAACCCTAATGAGAATCCTCTGCTTCTGTCTCTCCGTCAACTGTGCATACACACCCGCATCCGCGTTCCGAGGAACACGAATACAAACTGGATAAAACCAATCCCAAAACGTACACTAGGATCTGGCTTAAACCAAAGCCCGCTAGTGTTAACTGTCCGGACACTGTACGTGCACAAGTGCACGGATGTGACCGGACCCTGTCGCAAAACCATGCGACTTGTCGCAAAACCATGCGACCTCTACTCTTTTGTCTAAAGGCGAATAGGTTTCTGTGTGGGACTCTAAAGACTCGACACTACGCTGGAAGTGGGTTTAACCACAGACCGCAAGCGGCACTAGCTGTGCGTAACGGTCCCCAGGTAGATGCCGACAAGAAGACTGACGAGGTGAAACCCATCTGAACTCCTACTGAGCCTGAATGTGACAATCTCCGTACAGTCCGGTCTGTTCGTCTGATACATCGCATGGCGGGCCTAGAGGGGCGGTAAACGTCAGTCCCCTAATAACGGTACAAGTCGTGTCGGAGTGAAGCCCAATACACCCTGAGATAACACTGGAAGCCTACCAGTATATCTCGCTTGCCCTGGCCAGGGACTACTCGTGTAATGGCTCTCCTAGACACAGCGCGATGTCAACCCCCAATACCGGGAGAGACGAATCCTGTCTAACCGTCACTGCCTCCAAGTGCTTCGGGACTGCACCCAACTACTACCTGTTTGCACGACTCCTTTGAGCCGTGGTAGGGTAGTAATCAAAGTACAGTGGGAACACACTCGAGGCGAAGTGACAGTGTCAAGTCAGCGGACTAAGCTGTACTCATGTCACCTGGGAACTGATAACTGACGATAGGTATAATAACAACCGGTCAGTTCCCGACGAGTCCTGTCCAGTGTACTCGTAACCTAACGAGCACCCGCATATTATCTCCAGTACGACGTACTGATGGCTGTGGGACAGACCATCTCCTACACTGGGATGAGAAGCGCATGCGCTAGTCTACTCCGGAGTATCGATGCTCTGTCTCGATAGTCCTGCGACTAGGGACCTGCATAAGGATGTGCTTATAGATTACCCAGCCCCCACTAGTACGACCGCCATCACAACGCTGGTAATCAAGCAAAGATCCTAAGGGCTCCACTAATGCGTATAGGTGATATAATAAAATAAACACATGTACACATTGAAGTAGAAACAAACCAAGTAGCATACTACTATTTTGAGCAAGATTGTATATACAAGGTGAATATCCCAAGCTTCCATTAAGTAATATACAAACTAGTATGATACAGTAATGGCCTCTAGGGCATATACACTAACAATCTCCCACTTGCACTAAGGCCATGTACTGGCGTATCGAAGACCTATCATCTCGATCAGCCGCTCGAACTGAGTCTGGGGCAAGGCCTTGGTGAATGGATCCGCAGTGTTATCTTCTGAAGCAACCCTCCGAACCTCGATCTCCTGGCGATCCACGATCTTCCTGATCAGGTGATGCCGCCTCAAGATGTGTCTGGATCTCTGATGGGACCTGGGTTCCTTCGCTAAAGCTATAGCCCCGTTGTTGTCGCAATACAGAGGTATTGGATCAACAATGGACGGAACTACCTGAAGTTCTTTCAAGAACTTCTTCATCCAGACAGCTTCCTTTGCGGCATCAGATGCAGCGATGTATTCCGCTTCCATCGTCGAGTCTGCAACGGTTTCCTGTTTGGAACTCTTCCAACACACCGCCCCTCCATTGAGGGTAAAGACAAAACCCGACATGGACTTGGAATCATCCTTGTCACTCTGGAAGCTGGAGTCAGCAAAGGCCTCGATCTGGAGGTCTTTTCCGCCATACACCAAGAACATCTCCTTAGTCCTTCTCAGGTACTTGAGAATGTTCTTTACCGCTATCCAGTGTTTCTCCCCAGGGTTTGACTGATACCGGCTTACCACACTCAGTGCATAAGCTACATCCGGTCTGGTACACAACATCGCATACATTATAGAGCCTACCGCAGAAGCGTAGGGTATAATAGACATGCGATCCCTCTCCAAATCAGTCTTGGGAGACATCTCTTTAGAGAGGGTGATCCCGTGATAAGTCGGTAGGTTACCGCGCTTGGAATCTTCCATACTGAATCTCTTTAGTATGGTGTCGATGTACCTGGACTGTGAAAGTCCTAATATCCTCTTGGATCTATCACGATGGATCCGGATCCCCAGGATGTATGAGGCATCACCCAGGTCTTTCATGGAGAACCTGTGTGACAAGAACCCCTTGACAGATTGTAGCATAGGAATGTCATTTCCTATTAAGAGAATGTCATCCACGTATAAAACGAGGAATACTACAGTTCTCGCTACAAATCTACTGTAGATGCATGGTTCATCTGGATTTTTGATAAAGCCAAATTCCTTGACCGTCTCATCAAAACAGATGTTCCAACTCCGCGATGCCTGCTTTAGTCCATAGATGGACTTAAGCAACTTGCATACCTTTCCGCTGCTCCCACTCTGAATGAAACCTTCTGGCTGGTCCATATAGACACACTCCTCTAAATTTCCATTTAGAAAAGCGGTCTTTACGTCCATTTGCCAAATCTCATAATCGTGGAAGGCAGCAATGGCAAGAAGGATCCGAATGGATTTCAGCATAGCCACTGGAGAAAAGGTTTCGTCATAGTCCATACCAGGTCTTTGACGAAAACCCTTTGCAACCAGTCTAGCTTTATAGGTCTCAACCTGTCCATCTACACCAATCTTCCTTTTGAAGATCCACTTGCATCCTACGGGTTTTACCCCGTCTGAAGCAATGTCCAACGTCCATACCTTGTTGGTGTACATGGACTCCATTTCGGTCTGCATTGCATCCAGCCATTTTACCGAGTCAACGCTCTGAATGGCTTGCTGGAAGCTAGTAGGCTCATCATAATCTATGATGCAATCCTCTCTATCCCCGTCTATGAAAAAACCGTAGTATCTCTCGGACGGATGAGACTGCCTACTACTCCTGCGGAGCGGCGTAGGAATGTCCTGTTCTTTTGAACCCTCTGGTTCCACTAAGCTTTCAGTAATAGCTCGTGGTTCTGGAATTTCTTCCAGTTCTACTGCGCTCCCACTAATTTCCTTTTCTAAGAACTGGTGTTCTAGAAAGTGGGCATGACGAGAAACAAAAACCTTTTGTTCCTCTTCGCAATAGAAGAAATATCCCTTGGAGTTCTTTGGATATCCCACGAACTTGCACTGTACTGAGCGTGCCTCGAGCTTGTCCGCATGCTGCTTTTTGACAAAAGCTGGACTTCCCCATGTCTTAATGTGATTAAGATAGGGTCTCTTTCCACAACACATCTCATATGGTGTAGTAGGCACAGTCTTAGTGGGAACTCGGTTCAAAAGGTATGCAGCTGATTCTAGCGCATACCCCCAGAATGATCGCGGTAACTCAGCGTTACTCATCATGGACCGTACCATATCCAATAGGGTTCGGTTCCGTCTCTCCGATACACCGTTATGTTGCGGAGTGTATGGAGGAGTAAGCTGAGAGAGAATTCCGTTCTCTTTTAAATAGTCCAGGAACTCGGCACTTAAGTATTCTCCACCTCGATCCGATCTTAGAATCTTGATACTTTTGCCGGTTTGTTTTTCTACTTCATTCTTATATTCCTGGAATTTTCCAAAGGCTTCGGACTTATGTTTCATTAAGAAGACATAACCGTACCTTGAAAAGTCATCCGTAAAAGTAATGAAGTAAGAATATCCGCTTCGCGCATGTGTAGACATTGGACCGCACACGTCGCTGTGTACGAGTCCCAAGAGCTCGCTCGCCCTTACTCCGTGTCCAGTAAACAGAGTCTTTGTCATCTTTCCTTTGAGACAGGATTGACAAGTGGCATATGATTGATATTCGAACGGATTCAAATATCCTTCTGTATGTAACTTCTTCAACCTTCTCTCATTGATGTGACCCAGTCTACAATGCCATAAGAAAGTCTGATTGATTTCCGGAGACTTTCTTTTGTGTTTATTCTGGACATTGAAAATCTGTGGTTGGTTTAATACGTATATACCATTGCACAATGTACCTGACCCAATCAGAACTTGATTAAGGTGAATGTTTACAACATTGCTTACAAACGCAAATTCATAACCTTTTTTAGAAACCAAAGATACAGAAATGATATTACAAGTTGCGTTGGGTACAAAAAAGCAATCACGCAAAACCAAAACATGTCCATCTGACATTCCCAGGTGATAGTCCCCCACGGCTTTAGCATCCATGCTAGCTCCGTTTGCAACTTTGAGGGTCATGTCACCTGCCTTCAAAACCCTACAGTTTCTCAACGCCTGCAAAGAATTACAGATATGAGATCCTGATCCGGTATCCAATACCCAGGAAGTAGAGTTTATTGAAAGACAGTTTTCAATAACATACACACCTGAAGCTGAAGCCGCAACCTGCTTCAGTTCCTGTGTTCTGGCTTTCCAAGCCCTGCAATCATTCTTCCAATGTCCCTTCTTATGACAATAGAAGCATTCTTCCTTATCCACAAGCTTTCCCACTTTCTTTGTTGCTTTTGCTTTCCCCTTCGTATCCACTTTACTAACACCGCCCCTTGGTTTGGCGGGGGCTTTCTTCTTCTTTCCCTTGGCTTTCGCCTTGGACCTAGAAGAAGAAGATCCTCCTACAAACAAAGTGGATGTTTCCCTACCTTTCTGTAGGGTGCCCTCTGCGCTCCTCAGCATGTTGAGGAGTTCTGAAAGTTCAACTTCCTTTTCTTGTAAGTTGAAGTTCAGTATGAACTGGGCGTAAGTGGAAGGAAGGGACTGGAGAATCAAGTCCGTATAGAGCTCATTCTCCAACATGGTCCCAAGGTCCGCGAGCTCCTCAATGTAGCCAATCATCTTAAGCACGTGTTCCGCTACCGATGATCCGACGACTAATCTTGCCGAAAATAACTTCTTCGACATTTCGTATCTTGCGATACGAGATTGCTCTCCATACAGTTCTTTTGTATGAAGAAATATGGATTCCAGGTCCATATTCTCGTGCCTCCTCTGATGTTCATTGTCCATAGAGGCAAGCACGAGGCACTTGGCCTTCGCGCAGTCTAGTTCCCAGGTCTTATGGATTTCCTTATCCGCGACGCTGGTTTTGGGACCTGGGACAGGGGGAGCTTTGGTGGTAAGAAGATACCCCAGCTTGTCGTAAGTGATTGCCATCTTGACATTCCTGAGCCAATTTTTGTAGTTTGGCCCTGTCAGTATGTTTTTATCTAGGAGTGACTTAAGTCCAGTCATATCGATTGGTCGCTGCAATTAGGAGAGAGAAGAAACACTCAGCATGATGCTCTTGCAAGTTTAGAATGGTTTTTAGTTTGTCTAAACAGGATGGCTCCCACTGTTTCTCGAATCCCTCCTCAAACCAAAAAGGAAGAATTAGTCAGGATCAATCTCACCGTACAATACTTGCTTAACCGTTCAGCCAGGCCAGTGTCGGTACTTCGAGGGAGGTTTTCCAACGCTTTCACGAAGTTCCTTAATTAAATAACCTCTTTTCCCTGTGGGCGTAGCCCCGCTAACACCTTTCTATACACCTACTTGGTTTATAGCATTGATCGTTAAGTGAGAAATTTCCCGAGGAGTAGCATATACTCACAGTAGGATCGAGATCCAAATATCATTGTGTGACGAAACTGAAGGAATCCTACCAGAATCATCACACTCCAAATGGTATGCAACACTAGCAAGTTTCAGTTCTTTTGAAACTCCCGATGTGGATTTTTGCCCCATGCTCTTATGACCTTGACTTTGGCCAAAATATCATAAGTCATATGTCAAGTTCTACCCGTCATTCTCCAGGTTAATTTGGATCCACCCGTACCTACCCTTGACTTTGGCCAAAATGGCAGTACGACTGTCCCAAACCAACGCATCTATCTATGCTACACATGAATACCCAATAGCTACCAATCACTATGCCTTGACTTTGGCCAACATACATAGCTTGAATACTATTGACTATTCATATGAAACGACGGAGGGCTACGAATGGTTTTGGCGAAACCGTGAACGTAGTGAACTTGATATAATCGATGGAACGAGATAGCTTTTAAAAGGAGTGGCTCAAACTCCGCATTTAAAAGTTGGTTTTGAAAAGAACCGAGTGGTTTTTCGAAAGTGTTCCAACGACTTTTACTTGGTTTATTTTCTTGCATTAGTTCCTTTAATGCATGATATTCTTGCATTAGTTCTTTTAATGCGTCCCATCATTTAATCCTACCATTGTAGAAAACAATCAAAATATGACGTACGCTTATGCCATTCGCATTCGCCACGGGGCCCCGTCATTACCCGTTAGGTTACTTAACTAACGACAGAGCGGGGGCTGGGCTAGCGCGGCTGTAAAACATAAGCAACGCCTAAATAATATCATATATAGATATATTGCAATGATAGCCATTTCAGATCACAGATGAACACATTGGATATACTAGGAACCCGCAATTCGTACGAGCCTGTAATGAAAAGCAGATTACACGGTCGCGGTGAATAGCCAATACCCCACCCAAGACCCCTACGGGTGCGGCAAACTACCCGCCAAGTACCCGAAGCGAAGCAACCTCCCTCAACCCCGTGAGTAGGCCACTCGGCACTTCGGCATACCCGGTAGTTTGTGCACCCCCTCTATGGGTCTATCCTAGGAGCAAAAACAGTAAAAAAAATTATACAATGACGGCTACAACCCCGACCCGGTTGTGCGGCCATACAAATAATTATTACATCAATTTACAAATTTACATGAATTGAAAGAAAAGAAAACTCTCGTCTCACAACCCCCGGCTATTCACCCGCGACAATCCAATGAATTCATATACACATTCCAATAATATTACAGATCTCAGATTTGTATAACCCCCACTAATCGACATATAGCGATTAGCAGACGTTCAATACAAATATCACATCACAGAAAAACCCGTCAGCTTAAGTCATAAGAAATTCGATCAAAATACGGTTTTCCAGGCCCCAAACACAAAATTTTCGTTCTGGAAAATCTGGGCAGAAAATACATATTCCAAAAATCCCAAAATACCCCTATGAACAAACTGCAAAAATAAAACCCCACGACCGAGTCAACTCGGCCGCGGAAACGCGGCGCGTTGATCGATTCAGTGGGTCAAATTTTTGCAGTTTCTTCTAAAAACCCTGAGTCGATTTTTGGTATATCTCAAATAATTTTTGCAGCACTTTGAAAATCGACAGAAAGTTTGAAATCCGGGTGTATTTCGCGACTTTTTCTCCGATCAAATTTCTAGTTACTATGCTAAAATGTTAGATAGAGTTTAACTAGGCTTTGATACCACTGTAAGTCCATGCTACCTCTCCCGGTACTTTCGGGCATGCGGAATTTGGTGAAAAACAATTTTCTAGAGGCGGTAACATGGACTCAAAACCGGATCTTGGTTAAACATCTAACTATCAACCTAATTAGGAGTTGTTAACTACTCGGTTAGGGGGTTATACCTTTCTTTCTTGAACTCCTTTGTCTTCAAGCCTCGATGGTTGTCCGGATCGGCTTCACCCCGTCGTCTCCTTGCGCCGAAGATCGATCCACCTGAAAGGTTCTACCTTTGGCTTCTTCTTCGTACTTTGAAGAAACTAGTTCACTCGGTTTCCCAAACCTTGTGAACTAGAGTGAGTAGAGGAGAGTGTGTTGGGATTTTCTCTATGGTTCTTGGTTCTCAACACATGAGACAAGTGAACCATAGACTAAAGAGAGGGAGAGCAAGAGGAAGGAGATGAGAGCTCAAGAACACAAGAGAGAGAATGAAAATGATAGAATGAGCAAGACTTTTCTCACTTGGCTCTCATAATCCAAAACCATCATCACAAAAATAGTAATCAAGTATTGTGTAAATGGTTCAAGTCAAAATGGTTATATCATTTCATGCACTCATATTGCACAAGAGAACAAGCAAGTAAAAAAGTCTTTGCCATGAAATGATAGCCATTGTCATCATGATGGTCAACTAGTCCAACCTAGTCAACCGGTCAACAAAGTCAACAAGTCAACAAAGTCAACCCCTCAACTGTAGGATTCCTAGGCATCCAATAGAGGTCTCACAAGGCATCAACCATGCCAATTTTCAAAAATATGGTGCCGAGAAACCCTAGACTACGGATCGTTGCTAGAATTCTAGGCGAAACTACAAACTAGTTAACACTTTAACTAAAGTTGAGATGCTACAACCTTTGTAGATCCGGATTTCCACTTCCTTAGCTCCATGAGGGCGTCCTCTCGCTGTCCATCTTGAACCTTAGACTCTCGTGACGGCTTCATCGGAGAAACGTGCGGAATAGGTCGTCGGCTTCGTGTCAAAGACGATCTACGTCGAGGTTGCACAAGCTCAAGCTCCGACTTCACAAAGTAGTGAAACTTGTGAAGAAAACACCCAAAACCACTTGGCAAGAGGTAGAGGATGAAGAAATAGGAGGTGGGTTCACTTTAGATTTGGATTTCTCTCACTAGATCTCAAGTTGCCATTAAAGTAGCAAGCTTGAAGAAGAAGAAGAAGATGATAGAATATGATAAAAACCTTTTTCAAAATAGAAAAGAAAATGATATTTATCATATCCTAACCATGGTCAAGTGTAGAGAATTGACCATGGTTAGTGGGAGTGGTTAGGTTTAAGTATGAAGACAAAATAGCATCATTAGAAAATGCTTCATGAAGCTTCACCATTCTTCATGATAAATGAAACCATTTTATTTTCATAAAACCAATTAATAAATAAAGAATGGATTAAATAATAAGTGAATAAATCATAAACCCTAACCACTCTCATAACCATGGTTCAATTATTTTACACATAGTCAAGTCAACATGCATCATCAAATATGATACAATCATGTGCACAAAAGCATATCACATATACAATGTGCATCATGTGAGAAAAATCCGTTTAAAGTGAACCAATACTAGTTAATGCAAAGTAATATATCAAATATACAATTATACATTAAATCATTAAATCAACACTTGATTCAATGATCCGGTCATGTCGCACATGACCGACTAGTATTCAATGTATCGACTTATCGAATCGATCTTCGATTCGATAACTAGGTTATATCATATACAACCAATCGAAACATTAATCGCGAGAATCAAATACGGTATCACATACACGCATTATTCTCGGTCCTGCACATATCTCATATGCACTCCTATTTCGTTTCGCTTGAACCAGGAAACCTCTGTGTAGGACTCTAAAGACTCGTCAATACGCCGGTAGCAGATGATGATCATATCAAGCACCCACAAGCCGCAAGCGGTCTGCTAAACGTAACGGCCACCCAGGTATTGAGCGATCAGAAGATCGACGAGCTAGCCCGCTCACACTCCCGCGAATCCGATCAGTAACACTTACCGTACAGTCCGGTCTCTTCGTCTGATATGTCGCATATCAAGTCTAGGGGTGGTAAACGTCAGACCCCAATAACCCGATAAGTCATGCCGATGTGAGGCTCGTAACGGGTCGAGAAACTACTGGTAACACTTACCAGCAAATCTCTGATCAGCCCTGGCCAGGGACTTCCCTGTTACGGCCAATCGAGCACTGCGCAACATCAACCCCCAATACCGGGAGAGACGAAACCCCTCCTATCGCTCATTGCCTCCATGTGACTCGGGACTGTACCCAAAGACCACCGTTTTGCATGCCCTCATGGACGTGGTAAGGTGGAGATCAAAGCAGAGTGGGAATCACACAAGACTCTATGACGATCTCGGGTCTACAGACTAACCTGTACAAGTGTCACCTGAGAACTGCCATCTGACGTGAGGTATAATACCATCTGGGAGTTCTCGGCGAGTCCGTCCAGTGTACCCAGTCTCCACTGAGCACCCGTATACCATCTCTGATGTCAAACACCAATGGATATGGGATCATCCATCGCCCATCACATGGGTCGAGAAGCGAATACGCTAGTCTACACTGGTATATCGATGCCCCGTCTCGATACACCCATGACTAGGGACCATGAAGGATGTACTTATGGACTACCATGTCCCCACTAGTATGATCTGCATCATAGTCCAGGTAGTCAAGCATAAATCCTAAGGGCTTTACCAACATGTAACTATAAGACAGTATAAAGAGACTAGTGTACATGTTAAGATAAAGAGTAACCAGATAGCATACTATCATATCGAGCAAGAAAGTCATCTCTATATATGTCCAAGCATCCAATATAATATACAACATCTGTACAATACTGGCCTCTAGGGCATACATACAACTAACAATCTCCCACTTGCACTAGGGCCAGCTGCTGTAGTATCGCATACCGAGCATCCCGAAGAGTCTCTCAAACTGTGTCTGGGGAATGGCCTTCGTGAGTGGATCCGCCGTGTTGTTCTTCGTGTCAACTCTCCTGACCTCGATCTCCCGGCGATCAACTATCTCCCGGATCAGGTGATACCGCCTCAGAATATGCCTGGATCGCTGATGGGACCTGGGTTCCTTGGCCAAAGCCACCGCTCCATTGTTGTCGCAATACAAAGGTATTGGACGCTCAATGGATGGAACCACTCCAAGTTCAGTAATGAACTTCTTGATCCAGACAGCCTCTTTAGCAGCATCGTTGGCAGCGATGTATTCAGCCTCCATCGTCGAGTCTGCCACGGTTTCCTGCTTGGAACACTTTCAGCTAACCGCCCCTCCGTAAAGGGTAAAGACAAATCCCGACTGCGACTTAGAGTCGTCCTTATCACTCTAGAAGCTCGAATCGGTAAAGGACTCCACTTGGAGTTCTCCGTTACCATACACCAAGAACATATCTCTAGTCCTTCGCAAGTACTTGAGAATGCTCTTCACAGCTGTCCAGTGATTCTCTCCAGGATCAGCTTGATACCTGCTCACTACACTTAGTGAGTATGCTACATTGGGTCTGGTACATAGCATCGCATACATGATAGAGCCTACTCCCGAAGCATAGGGTATCCCTTGCATGCGAGCTCTCTCCAAATCAGTCTTGGGAGACATCTCTTTGGAGAGAGTGACTCCAGAGATCGTGGGCAGGTTCCCACGCTTGGACTCTTCCATACTAAACCTCTTTAGTATGGTGTCAATGTACCTGGATTGGGACAATCCCAAAATCCGTTCGGATCTATCTCTATAGATCCTAATCCCCAATATGCAGGAGGCATCACCAAGATCTTTCATTGAGAATCTTTGTGATAAGAAGAGCTTGACCGATTGCAGCATAGGAATATCATTTCCTATCAAGAGTATGTCGTCCACGTACAATACGAGGAAGACAACCTTACTCTCTGCCACCTTCTTGTAGATACAAGGTTCATCTGGGTTTTTGACGAAATCAAACTCTTTGATAACGACGTCAAAGCAGATGTTCCAACTCCGCGATGCTTGCTTTAATCCATAAATGGATTTAAGCAGCTTGCACACCTTTCCGCTGCTCCCACTGTCTACGAAGCCCTCTGGCTGAGTCATGTACACGCACTCTTCTAAATCACCGTTTAGAAAGGCGGTCTTAACATCCATTTGCCAGATTTCGTAATCATGATAAGCAGCGATGGCAAGCATGATCCGGATGGATTTAAGCATAGCCACTGGAGAAAAGGTTTCGTCATAGTCCACACCTGGTCTTTGACGAAAACCCTTTGCTACAAGTCTAGCTTTGAAAGTCTCCACTTTCCCATCTACACTAAGTTTCTTCTTGAAGATCCACTTGCTCCCAATAGGTTTTACCCCTTCAGGAGCAACGTCCAAAGTCCATACTTTGTTGGTGTACATGGATTCCATCTCGGACCGCATAGCATCCAGCCATTTCACTGAGTCAGCACTCGTGATGGCCTGCTCGAAACTAGTCGGGTCATCATCCTCCATGATGCAATCCTCGCTCCCGCCATCCATGAGAAAACCGTAGTATCTCTCAGGTTGGCGAGGAACCCTACTAGATCGGCGGAGTGGCTGGGGTTCATCGGGAACTACGGAATCCTCTGGTTCAACCAAATCTTCTGTTGTAGTCTATGTCGCTGGAACCTCTTCCAGTTCTACCTCAATGCCACTTATCTGTTTCATAAGAAAACCTTTTTCTAAGAAAGTGGCATGTCGAGAAACAAACACCTTTTGTTCCTCGGGGTGGTAGAAGATATACCCTTGTGAATTTTTGGGATATCCTACAAACTTACATAAAACAGATCTTGCCTCGAGTTTGTCCGGATTTTGTCTTTTGACATAGGCTGGACAACCCCATATCTTAATATAATTAAGATGTGGTCTCTTCCCTTTCCATATCTCATATGGAGTGGTAGGCACTGATTTGGTAGGAACTCTATTCAATAGGTCCATGGCTGTCTCAAGCGCATGTCCCCAGAAGGAAATAGGTAACTCAGCTGTACTCATCATAGAGCGCACCATATCTAATAGGGTGCGGTTTCTCCGTTCAGATACACCGTTGTGCTGTGGTGTATATGGAGGAGTCAGCTGAGAGAGAATCCCATTCTCTTTTAGGAAGTCCAGGAATTCATTGCTCAAGTATTCCCCTCCTCGATCAGATCGTAGGATTTTAATACTTTTTCCGGTTTGGTTCTCGACTTCTTGTTTATATTCCCTAAATTTCTCAAAAGCTTCTGATTTGTGTTTCATCAGGAACACATATCCGAATCTAGAGAGATCGTCAGTGAATGTAATGAAGTATGAAGAACCATCCCTGGCATGTGTAGACATAGGACCGCATACATCACTATGTATCAGTCCTAAGAGTTCGGTAACTCTTTCTCCGTGTCCCGTAAACGGAGCTTTGGTCATTTTGCCTTTGAGACATGATTGGCAAGTGTCATAAGATGAAAATTCAAACGGATTTAAATATCCATCCTTATGCAACTTAGCCAATCGTGTCGCATTGATGTGACCTAGTCTACAATGCCACAAGAAGGATTCGTTCAGTTCTGAACTCTTCCTCTTGTGTGTGTTTGTTATGCTCAGAACTGTTGATTGGTTTAGAACATAAATGCCATTGCACAACGTGCCTGATCCAACCAACTTTTGGTTACGGAAAATGTTCATAACATTATCCTGTAATACAAAATTATATCCCTCTTTACTCAATAAAGAAACCGATATAATGTTGCAAATCAGGTTCGGCATGTAATAGCATTCGTTCAGAACCAATGTATTACTAGTTGGTAATTCAAGGTGATATTCCCCGACAGTCTTAGCTGCAACAATTGCACCATTTCCAACTCTAATGTCTTTATCACCTTCTCCAAGTTCTCTACCTTTCCTAAGCCCATGTAACTGATTACATATATGGGATCCTGACCCGGTATCCAATACCCAGGACGTAGAGCAAATGGAGAAACAGTTCTCAGTAACGAACACACCCGAAGAAAATGCATCAACATGTACTTTCTTCAATCGGGTGGCATGGGAATCCTGGTATTCCCCTATTTCCTGTTCATTCCAATAACTCTTATAGGAAAGAACGGAACCAACGTTCCCCAGCACAGTATAACATGCGGGTTCGGTCAATACATCCATATTATTATCTTTATTAAGGCATGAAATGGTCGCTACCTGGAGAGAGAGAGAAGAAAACACTTTAGCGTATGCTTGTGCAAGATCAGATTGGTTATTATCTTATCTAATCAGGATGGCTCCCACTGCTTTTTATCAAATCTTCCTTCAAACCCTAAAAGGAAAGACTAGCCGGGATTAATTACACACTACAGGTTCGCCAATCTTTCAGCCAGGCCAGTGTCGGTACTTTGAGGGAGGTCCCCCGTGCTTTCGCACGAACCTAATTACTGTAAACCTCGTTTTCCCAGAGGCATAACCTCGTTAACACCTTTCTAGACACCTACTTGATCGGCTAATTGTAATGTGTAAAACTCTCCCAGGAGTAACTCTTACTCGCAGTGGGTATCGGGATCCAACTATCTCATAGAAGGTATGCAATCTCATTGCAAATTTCAACACTTGAAATTCCCGATAATATTTTGCCCCTAGCGTGCTATGACCTTGACGCATGCCAAACAACCCATAGTCCGCTAGTCAAGTTCAACCCGTACATTTCTTGATTGAATTAAACCCACCCGCACGACCCTTGACGCATGCCAAACAACGCCGTGCGAATACCCTAATCCAATCGCATCGTATGCTAGCAAATGAGCACTAGTTAGCTACCGTACACTACGCCTTGACGCATGCCAAACAACCGCAGCACGAATACTAACTAGTACTTATCTGAAATGACGGAGGGCTACGCAGGTTTTCATAAAACCATGAGCGTAATGAACTTGATATCGTTGTAGAATCAAATGAAGTTTTGAAATGGAGTGATTTTGAGGCTTTTCCAGTTTTGCTAAAGGGGTCACTCCCGGCGAAGGGATCGTCGGCCCTTTCCTCGTCGAATGAGGTGCGGAATATATCATATATATCACTGTGCAAAGCAAAAACTCTTAAAAGCAATCAAAGCCAAACCGAGTGTGTAGCATCTGCCAGTTACTGCTAAAGGAGTCACTCCCGGTGAAGGGATCTCGGTCCTTTCCTCATCGAATAAGGTGCAGGGTATATCATATATACCGCTATGCAAAGCAAGAACTGTAGCTACCTGTTTTGTTTAAAATTTGATTCTACAACATCATTTGGTTTCTTTTCTTTCATTAATCACATTAATGAAGTCCCATCATTTAATACCTAAACATCACAGATAGATATGACGTACACTTATGCCATCCGCATTCGCCTCGATGTCCCCTCATGCACCGTTAGGTTAGGTAACTAACGACAGAGCAGGGCAGGGCTAGTGCGGGTGCAAAACATAAGTAACGTCTATATAATATATCATATATACTATATACTATATCCATCACAGAGTCACAACACATATATCGCAGCAGAATCAACATATGAAATATTGGATATACTAGGACGTCCGTGTTTTCAATATGAGCCAGTATAAAACACGGATTCCACGGTCGTGATGAATAGCCAATCCCACACCCCTGGACCCCTACGAGAGCGGCAAGCAACCCTGCCAATTCTAGGGTTAGGAGACCCGGACTCGACTCCTCGAGTTGGTCTCCCACTGGACCCTAGAACCCGGTTACTTGTGCTCCCCTCCTTGGGTCTATCCTAATGCGGAAAAGTAAATAATATACAAAGGGTGATATCTTCCGCTACCTGGAAGTGCCCCAAATAAAAGAATATTACATACAAGTTTTTACATGAATGAAAATGAAAAACACTCATCTCACATAAAACCCCCCGGCTATTCGAACACGACGATCCAATATAACATATCCAGCAACACATAACATCACATGTCATCAACGTAAGTAAACATGCGCATCCCAATTGTCGTTGACATATAGCAACGAGACCGGCGACATCACATATTACACTTACGGTCACAGAAAAAAAGTGTAAAACTACAAAAATTGGAATCCGCAACTTCTTTAGACATCGCATGCCTAATCAAATGAAATACTTAGACATCACATGCCTAACAGATATAAATCCCGCATTTTAGTCTCATTATCGAAAACTCTTTTCAATATCAAATGAAACTAAACAGCTAGATTTATATCATTCATTCAGTTATCACATAACTGTTTGTGAATTCCAATTATTGTATTCCATTCCAGATAAATAGAATATATTAAACTTTCCGATCGAACATTCGAACACCCAAGTTTTCCCGAAACCATCCAACACATGAAATAGGTTCAAAGACATTCGTTTCATGCCTCAGTACCAACGGTCCAGCCGTAGAAGGGTCAAGCCAACGCCTCACATGTGGCACGCCGTACTGCCCCAAACCCGAAGGTTCAAAGGGCAGTTCAAGACGGTCACATAATCGAGTTAAGGTTTGTTGTCTTCTAGAGGGACCATCGCGTTACTTGCACTACTCAGAACGTCCTTAAACCACACAATAATCCAACACTTGGATATTTTGGCAGGGGAAAGATTGGGTATTTATATCCGGTCGAACTTTTTAACATATTCATAAAATTATCCGGAAAACACATAGACAAAGTTCGATAATCCGATCGAATCGTTGATTCCCTACACAACCCCAGAATACTCAAACCTGGAGTCAAATTAAAATTCCCAGAAAACTCAGAACAATTAATCAGGAATTACTGTGCAAAGAAATATGGCTGACGTCATCAAAGCGCCGCGGAACCGCCGCAGAAGGCATGCTTCTGCCGCGGTTCCGCCGCACAAAACACTGTTCATGGGAAACTTTTTGCGCAGTAATTCTTAGATTTTATCGCTGAATTTTTTAAGCATTTTTAATTGACAAAAGACCACAAATTCGAAAAATTTCCAGAGAGCTATTTCGGGGTTGGGTTTTCGATTCGTCCGGGTTTCAAACTCCATCTAGACTTCGCCTAAGGCTCTAGCTAGGCTCTGATACCACTGTAGGTCAGGCAGCCACCCCATCCAATGGGGTCGCCGTGGCACCAACGGGTCCCTCAGC
Source organism: Agapanthus africanus (assembly GCA_030015575.1). Classification (NCBI taxonomy): domain Eukaryota; kingdom Viridiplantae; phylum Streptophyta; class Magnoliopsida; order Asparagales; family Amaryllidaceae; genus Agapanthus; species Agapanthus africanus. The sequence continues at coordinate 202,097,608 of CM057345.1, read as the reverse complement.
CGCTACTTTTTACGCATGCCCCCTCGCGAGGACTACAACCCACCGGAACACCTTCCGGTCTCGGGACACCCTGGGGGTAAGAGCCTATGCTTCGCCACACTGTCACACAGTGAGAACCCCCTATAGGTCGACATCAATGCCTAGTAGCTCTGACACCACTGTAGGGTTCCTAGGCATCCAATAGAGGTCTCACAAGGCATCAACCATGCCAATTTTCAAAAATATGGTGCCGAGAAACCCTAGACTACGGATCGTTGCTAGAATTCTAGGCGAAACTACAAACTAGTTAACACTTTAACTAAAGTTGAGATGCTACAACCTTTGTAGATCTGGATTTCCACTTCCTTAGCTCCATGAGGGCGTCCTCTCGCTGTCCATCTTGAACCTTGGACTCTCGTGACGGCTTCATCGGAGAAACGTGCGGAATAGGTCGTCGGCTTCGTGTCAAAGACGATCTACGTCGAGGTTGCACAAGCTCAAGCTCCGACTTCACAAAGTAGTAAAACTTATGAAGAAAACACCCAAAACCACTTGGCAAGAGGTAGAGGATGAAGAAATAGGAGGTGGGTTCACTTTAGATTTGGATTTCTCTCACTAGATCTCAAGTTGCCATTAAAGTAGCAAGCTTGAAGAAGAAGAAGAAGATGATAGAATATGATAAAAACCTTTTTCAAAATAGAAAAGAAAATGATATTTATCATATCCTAACCATGGTCAAGTGTAGAGAATTGACCATGGTTAGTGGGAGCGGTTAGGTTTAAGTATGAAGACAAAATAGCATCATTAGAAAATGCTTCATGAAGCTTCACCATTCTTCATGATAAATGAAACCATTTTATTTTCATAAAACCAATTAATAAATAAAGAATGGATTAAATAATAAGTGAATAAATCATAAACCCTAACCACTCTCATAACCATGGTTCAATTCTTTTACACATAGTCAAGTCAACATGCATCATCAAACATGATACAATCATGTGCACAAAAGCATATCACATATACAATGTGCATCAAGTGAGAAAAATCCGTTTAAAGTGAACCAATACTAGTTAATGCAAAGTAATATATCAAATATACAATTATACATTAAATCATTAAATCAACACTTGATTCAATGATCCGGTCATGTCGCACATGACCGACTAGTATTCAATGTATCGACTTATCGAATCGATCTTCGATTCGATAACTAGGTTATATCATATACAACCAATCGAAACATTAATCGCGAGAATCAAATACGGTATCACATACACACATTATTCTCGGTCCCGCACATATCTCATATGCACTCCTATTTCGTTTCGCTTGAACCAGGAAACCTCTGTGTAGGACTCTAAAGACTCGTCAATACGCCGGTAGCAGATGATGATCATATCAAGCACCCACAAGCCGCAAGCGGTCTGCTAAACGTAACGGCCACCCGGGTATTGAGCGATCAGAAGATCGACGAGCTAGCCCGCTCACACTCCTGCGAATCCGATCAGTAACACTTACCGTACAGTCCGGTCTCTTCGTCTGATATGTCGCATATCAAGTCTAGGGGTGGTAAACGTCAAACCCCAATAACCCGATAAGTCGTGCCGATGTGAGGCTCGTAACGGGTCGAGAAACTACTGGTAACACTTACCAGCAAATCTCTGATCAGCCCTGGCCAGGGACTTCCCTGTTACGGCCAATCGAGCACTGCGCAACATCAACCCCCAATACTGGGAGAGACGAAACCCCTCCTATCGCTCATTGCCTCCATGTGACTCGGGACTGTACCTAAAGACCACCGTTTTGCACGCCCTCATGGACGTGGTAAGGTGGAGATCAAAGCAGAGTGGGAATCACACAAGACTCTATGACGATCTCGGGTCTACAGACTAACCTGTACAAGTGTCACCTGAGAACTGCCATCTGACGTGAGGTATAATACCATCTGGGAGTTCTCGGCGAGTCCGTCCAGTGTACCCAGTCTCCACTGAGCACCCGTATACCATCTCTGATGTCAAACACCAATGGATATGGGATCATCCATCGCCCATCACATGGGTCGAGAAGCGAATACGCTAGTCTACACTGGTATATCGATGCCCCGTCTCGATACACCCACGACTAGGGACCATGAAGTATGTACTTATGGACTACCATGTCCCCACTAGTATGATCTGCATCATAGTCTAGGTAGTCAAGCACAAATCCTAAGGGCTTTACCAACATGTAACTATAAGACAGTATAAAGAGACTAGTGTACATGTTAAGATAAAGAGTAACCAGATAGCATACTATCATATCGAGCAAGAAAGTCATCTCTATATATGTCCAAGCATCCAATATAATATACAACATCTGTACAATACTGGCCTCTAGGGCATACATACAACTAACATCAACAACCATGTCACCACAATACTTAATTAATATTATTGTTAATTACATATCATATTCTCATTAGGGTTGAGCAAAAAGTCAATAGTCAAAGTCAACGGTCAACAACCCTAATGAGAATCCTCTGCCTCTGTCTCTCCGTCAACTGTGCATACACACCCGTATCCGCGTTCCGAGGAACACGAATACAAACTGGATAAAACCAATCCCAAAACGTACACTAGGATCTGGCTTAAACCAAAGCCCGCTAGTGTTAACTGTCCGGACACTGTACGTGCACAAGTGCACGGATGTGACCGGACCCTGTCGCAAAACCATGCGACTTGTCGCAAAACCATACGACCTCTACTCTTTTGCCTAAAGGCGAATAGCTTTCTGTGTGGGACTCTAAAGACTCGACACTACGCTGGCAGTGGATTTAACCACAGACCGCAAGCGGCACTAGCTGTGCGTAACGGTCCCCAGGTAGATGCCGACAAGAAGACTGACGAGGTGAAACCCATCTGAACTCCTACTGAGCCTGAATGTGACAATCTCCGTACAGTCCGGTCTGTTCGTCTGATACATCGCATGGCGGGCCTAGGGGGCAGTAAACGTCAGTCCCCTAATAGCGGTACAAGTCGTGTCGGAGTGAAGCCCAATACACCCTGAGATAACACTGGAAGCCTACCAGTATATCTCGCTTGCCCTGGCCAGGGACTACTCGTGTAATGGCTCTCCTAGACACAGCGTGATGTCAACCCCCAATACCGGGAGAGACGAATCCTGTCTAACCATCACTGCCTCCAAGTGCTTCGGGACTGCACCCAACTACTACCTGTTTGCACGACTCCTTTGAGCCGTGGTAGGGTAGCAATCAAAGTACAGTGGGAACACACTCGAGGCGAAATGACAGTGTCAAGTCAGTGGACTAAGCTGTACTCATGTCACCTGGGAACTGATAACTGACGATAGGTATAATACCAACCGGTCAGTTCCCAACGAGTCCTGTCCAGTGTACTCGTAACCTAACGAGCACCCGCATACTATCTCCAATACGATGTACTGATGGCTGTGGGACAGACCATCTCCCACACTGGGATGAGAAGCGCATGCGCTAGTCTACTCCGGAGTATCGATGCCCTGTCTCGATAGTCCTGCGACTAGGGACCTGCATAAGGATGTGCTTATAGATTACCCAGCCCCCACTAGCGTGACTGCCATCACAACGCTGGTAATCAAGCAAAGATCCTAAGGGCTCCACTAATGCGTATAGGTGATATAATAAAATAAACACATGTGCACATTGAAGTAGAAACAAACCAAGTAGCATACTACTATTTTGAGCAAGATTGTATATACAAGGTGAATATTCCAAGCTTCCATTAAGTAATATACAAACTAGTATGATACAGTAATGGCCTCTAGGGCATATACACTAATAGTACACAGTGATGTATGTGGTCCGATGTCTATGCATGCACGAAGTGGTCACTCCTACTTCATCACTTTTACTGATGACTTCTCTAGGTATGGACATGTGTTCTTAATGAAGCATAAATCCGAGGCTTTTGAGAAGTTTAAGGAGTATAAAATTGAAGTAGAGAAACAAACTGGTAAAAGCATCAAAACACTTCGATCTGATCGAGGTGGAGAATACTTAAGTACCAGTTTCCTTGAATGCTTAAAAGTGAATGGAATTCTCTCTCAGCTTACTCTGCCTTATACACCTCAGCATAATGGTGTATCAGAAAGGAGGAATCGCACGCTATTAGATATGGTGCGTTCAATGATGAGTAGTGCTGAGTTGCCACTTTCCTTCTGGGGATTTGCTCTAGAATCAGCCGCATACCTATTGAATAGAGTTCCAACTAAGTCAGTACCTACCACTCCATATGAAATGTGTAGCGGGAATAAACCATATCTCAAGTATATCAAGATATGGGGGTGTCCGGCATATGTTAAAAACCATAACCCGGACAGGCTCGAGGCACGATCGGTCTTATGCAAGTTTGTAGGATACCCCAAGCATTCAAGAGGATATATGGTCTACCACACTGAAGAACAAAAGGTGTTTGTCGCTCGTCACATTGTCTTTTTAGAAAGTGAATTTCTTGCAGAAGAACTTAGTGGGAGCGCGGTAGAGTTGGAAGAAATTCCAGAACCTCAAACTGCTACCGAGGACTTAGTAGAACCTCAGATTTCAATAGAACATGACGAACCAACGCCACTCCGCAGATCTAGCAGGCTTTCTCATCCTCCTGAAAGAAACTATGGTTTTCTTCTAGATGGGGATCGAGAGGATTGCATCATCGATGATGATGAGCCTACTAGTTTTCAGCAGGCTATTATGAGTAGTGACTCGATGAAATGGCTGGATGCTATGAGATCCGAAATGGAATCCATGTACACCAATAAGTATGGACTTTAGAAGTTGCTCCTCCTGGAGTAAAACCAGTTGGATGCAAATGGATCTTCAAAAAGAAGATTGGTGCATTTGGACAAGTGGAAACCTACAAAGCTAGACTCGTAGCAAAAGGTTTTCGTCAAAGACCAGGATTGGACTATGATGAAACCTTTTCACCTGTATCTATGCTTAAATCCATTAGGATCCTGCTTGCGATTGCTGCCTTCCATGACTATGAAATCTGGCAGATGGACGTAAAAACAGCTTTTCTAAATGGACATTTAGAAGAGAGTGTTTACATGGATCAACCAGAAGGTTTCTTAGACAGTGGGAGCAGCGAAAGAGTCTGCAAGTTGCTTAAATCCATTTATGGATTAAAGCAAGCATCGCGGAGTTGGAACATCTGCTTTGATGAGACAGTCAAAGAATTTGACTTTATCAAAAATGTAGATGAACCATGTATTTATAGGAAGATTGTAGAAAGAGCAGTAGTCTTCCTCGTTTTGTACGTCGACGACATACTACTGATAGGGAATGATATCCCTATGCTACAATCAGTAAAGTTTTTCTTGTCACAGAAATTCTCTATGAAAGACTTGGGAGATGCATCATACATTCTGGGCATTAAGATCCATCGTGATAGATCTAATAGAATGTTGGGACTTTCACAGTCCAGGTATATTGACACTATACTAAAGAGATTTAGTATGGAAGATTCCAAGCACGGTAATATACCCGCTTGTCACGGAATCACCCTCTCCAAAGAGATGTCTCCAAAGACTGATGAAGAGAGGGCTCGCATGGGCATTATACCCTACGCTTCGGCGGTAGGATCTATAATGTATGCGATGTTATGTACCAGACCGGATGTAGCTTACGCACTTAGTGTGGTAAGCATGTATCAGTCTGACCCAGGTGTGAAACATTGGATAGCGGTAAAGAACATTCTCAAGTACCTGAGAAGGACTAAGGAGATGTTCTTAGTTTACGGTAATATGGACCTCCAAGTAGAGGCTTTTACCGACTCCGGCTTCCAAAGTGACAAGGATGATTCTAAATCCATTTCGGGTTTTGTGTTTACCCTCAATGGAGGGGCGGTATGTTGGAGGAGTTCCAAACAGGATACTGTCGCAGACTCAACTATGGAGGCTGAGTATATAGCTGCTAGTGAAGCCGCAAAAGAGGCTGTCTGGATGAGGAAGTTCATTTCTGAACTTCAGGTGGTTCCGTCCATTGCCAATCCAATACCTTTGTATTGCGATAACAATGGCGCTGTAGCTTTAGCGAAGAAACCAAGGCCCCATCAGAAATCCAGGCATATCTTAAGGCGTTTTCACCTGATCGGGGAGATCGTGGATCGTCGGGAGATCGAGATACGGAGAGTGGACATAAAAGACAACACGGCAGATCCATTCACCAAGGCCATCCCTCAAGTGCAGTTCGAGAGGCTGTTTGAGATGTTGGGCATGCGGTATGCCAGCAACTGGATCTGGTAGAGACAATGGGTACTCATTGCGCCAATTATAGGCCTTAGTGCAAGTGGGAGATTGTTGGATATATATGCCCTAGAGGCCTTCATTGTATAGGATGCTAGGGATATGTATGTACATGACAGTCTTGCTTGATATGATAGTACGCTATTTGGTTTGTCTTTGTCTTAACGTATGATATATTTTACTTGGTATTTATATATATATATATATATATGTTGATAAAGCCTATAGGGTATTTGCCTGACTACCGGCGTTGTGATGGCAGTCATACTTGTGGGAGCTGGATAGTCAATAGGCACATCCTTAGATGTCCCTGGTCGCAGGAGTATCGAGACTGGGCATCGATACTCCGGAGTAGACTAGTGTATACATATCTAGACCCTGAGGAGGGGCGATGGACTGGTCCCGCAGCCATTGGTGGAGTGCACCTAAGATTGTATACAGATGCTCACTGGGTGTGAGTACACCGGACAGGACTCGCCGAGAACCGACTGGATGGTATTATACCTAATGTCAGATAGCAGTTCTCAGGTGACATGTGTGCAGATAGTCCGTTGACTTAAGGTCGTCATTTATCTTGTGTGAGTTCCCACTGTGCTTTGATTACTACCCTACCACGATTCAATGGAGTCATGCAAACAGGTTTTAGTTGGGCACAGTCCCGAGCCACGTGGAGGCAGTGAGCGACTGTTAGGGATTCGTCTCTCCCGGTATAGGGAGTAGATATCGCACGGTGATCGGTTGGTCATTACCATAAGTCCCTGGCCAGGGCTGATTGAGAATTGCTGATGGAATGATCAGTAGATTCTCGGATGGTCTTGAGCCATGCCGACACGACTTGTACGGTTATTAGGGGTCTGACGTTCACCACCTCCCTAAACCATACATGCGATACTCTTAGACGAACAGACCGGACTGCACGGATATTGTCATGGACATGCTCAGTAGGATTTCGGATGGGTTGCCTCATCGGCTTTCTTATCGACAACTACCTGGGGACCGTTACGTACAGCTAGTGCCGCTTGCGGTCTGTGGTTAAACCCACTACCAGCGTAGTAGTCGAGTCTTTAGAGTCCCACACAGAGATTTCCCAACTCCAGGCGAAAAGATATAGAGGTCGTATGGTTTTACGACAAAAGGTTCGGACGCATACGTGTTTAAACGCACGTACGACATTCGGACAGTTTTTACTAGCCGGCTTTGGTTTAAGCCATATTCTAGTATCAGGTTATTGGATTTATACAGTCTAAAGTTTTTCTGTGTTTTTCACGGATGCGAAGGGCGTTCTCATAATTTCCGAGAAGCTTCTAGAAGGATGTGACATGAGGGGTTAAGGTGGCATTTTCATTAATTGCTTTAGTGACTCATTCATATGATTCATCATATCATTAAATGCATCATTAATGATCTAATGACTCACATGATGAATCACTCTTCTTGAATAAATGAAGCATGGTGAATAATCATTTAATTGATATTTTTTGATAATTCATTATGTTTGATATATTCAAGTGAGAAGCTTTTCTCATATCATTATCATTTCCACCTTCTCTCTCCTCAAGCTCTCTCTCCTTCTCCAAACCCTAATCCTACCACTCATGAGTTGAGTACAAGGATTAGTAAAGACTAAACACTCCATAATCTAACTCTACATCACCTTAGTTACTTTAATTAGCAACTAGAGAAACTAAGTAACCTCAAGTTTAGAGGAAATAGCTTGGATTAGGGTTCTCGGGTGGATCGTCTATCACGGAAGGAAGCCGAGGAGGACGTGGAGATCCAAGGAGGCCGTAGAGATCGTAAAGACGAAGGACTAGAATCGTTTGGTATGATCTCTTTACATAGTAGCTTAGAACTCTATGCTTAATGTTAAGTATTGTTTAGAAACGATCTTCGGTTAGTCGATGTTCGCTTTATAAACATGATCGTTTTTCAAATTTCCGCCTCCCCGCAACTCGTGGGGTGTTGCATATCGACTTACAATATGCATTTACACACGTCTTGAAACTCGGGATAGTAGAAGATACCTTGAAATGCTCTTATCTTAAAGCCAAAGTATGAAGGAAATAATAAATGAAGAAAATATAAAAATGGTGAAAAGAAGAAAAAAATGAACACTGGTTTTGTTATCGCCAAGGCAGCAATAAAAAAATATAGCGAGGGTGCCTCTTCACCTAGTGCCCTAAGGCCAACGGGTCTGGGAGTCACTGCTAAGCCTTAGGAAGTGCAAGACGAGGAAAATATTATCACCTAATCAGCAAGCACACGAGTAATCGGTCGGTTAGTACCTCAAGAAGTATTAAGGGTCGCATGAAAATGTGTGAGCAAATCTAAATATTCATCAAATTAAAAAGTACTGAGGCAGATGGACAAGAGTATGATAGCTTGAATTGAATTCTCCGAGTGTAGGGATGTCCATTACACACACGTAGGGTTATATGATCGATGTTTGGATGAAAAGTAGGAATGAAGAATAAAGACGATGTTTTATTGAGGGATGATGTGATTTCTAACATTTTTTCATGACTATTAAGATAGGGCTCATGACAACTGAAAAGCTAGTATAGTTGGAAACTCTTATTTTCAAAGTCTTTTTTTATGGTTCTTATCTTTATATGTAAATTTCACCATCTCTCTTTTATTATAGGATTTTGTGGGTGTAATCCGCTGAAAACCCTCAGGAGACAACACTCCTCCTACTAGGGACATCTAGAGGTTTAACGGCTTGTTGCACGTGCTCAGTGCAATTGTGTTTGCCTATGAAAGTGTGCTTAGTTTTCTCCCTTCTTTTCCTTCTCTTGAATAAACTAGTTTGCTCGGGACGATCAAAGATAAGTTTGGGGGTATTTGTTCAGTTGATAAAACTGCACATTTGTTATTACATTTTTCCTACTATTTCCATATTTAAAAAGGTCTTTATTATAATATATCATACATATGAGGGTTTATTTATAAAAATACTATTTTCCATGTGTTGATATATTATAATTAGAATTTGGTAGGAAAATGTATGCAAATAATATCATTGACCAAATCCTAGTAGAACAAAGTCTACTAAATATTATTTGAGTTGTTGTGCAGAATTTTTCCAAGTTGTTGTGCAGAATTTTTCCAAGAAATCAAGTTGTTAAAGAAAACTTGCCTAATTAAGAAAGCAAAACTTGGAGATCAAGTCTGGCAGCAACCACGAGAAGATTTCCATGTTACAAAGGTTCCAAGGATCGCCAAATGTCACACACAAGAAGACCCAGAAATTTGATCAACGGCTCTGATCAAATGGCCGCGGATCCGCGGCTATACCCCCCCTTTGGCCGCAGATCCGCGGCATGATTGATGAGTTAAGGGCTGCGCAAATTTTGGGTGAATCTTTACAGCTATTTCCCTAATTTGGAAGCAAAGGTTTCTGGCTTTGGACTATAAATAGGGACCGAGAGCCTCTTGGAAAAATTATCAAGCTGACGCGATCATGAAGTCCAAGACGGCTCACATATCCAGGCTGGTCATCAACTGTTCGTCTGCCTCCTTAGAAGAGATCAAGAAGCAACTAGAAATTGTAATCATTTTCTAAGGATTCAAGTGTAATGAATATTGTTGATTAATAAAGGTAGCTTTCTTTTTCTTATTCTATTTCTTCGTAGTTTAATTATGCAATTTCTTACCATCTCTTTTTCTTCAAACATGCGCGAGTAATTCTCCGCTTGTTAGGGTTCGTAGGATTAAGGTAGGCTAATGGATGATGAACATCCCTAAACCCTTTTTAAGTCCTATAAAGTTTATGAACTTTATCAAAAGAATCATTAACATCCTAATCGGGCGCGCTAACAATTCTTTGTTAGTCCCGACAGCGATTAGAGATTAGATTAATGATTGTTTTGGTAAAGGCTAGATATGAACGGAGTTCCATGTCGAGATAAGGGTTAAGAGTGGGATTCCTTTTCCCTCCAGAAACCCTAATCTACACGCATCACCGTCGTTCTAGTTTTAAATCTATTAAAGGATAAAAAGGGTAACTTTTAATTAATCGCCCATAACTACTAAATCCTAACGAACCCTACAAGCCCCCTTATTATATTAACTACATCCCTAAAATAATCTAGATCTATATTTTTGCATTAGTGCTTAACGTAGATCTAGAAACCTTTCCAGAAAATTCTTTATCCCTCCTCTCTTTTTCAACACATCTATAGTAAGAGTAAAAGGTTCAACGTTTCCCTGAGGACGACCCGTACTCATCTCGGTCTAGCTACACGCGACACCGTTATTGATTGCGGTTATTACTACAAACAAACACTTTTTCGTATCAATCAGGCATCTACCTGGGGACCGTTACGTACAGCTAGTACCGCTTGCGGCCTGTGGTTAAACCCATTGCCAGCGTAGTGTCGAGTCTTTAGAGTCCCACACAGAGAGCTATTCGCCTTTGGGCAAAAAAAGTAGAGGTCGCATGGTTTTGCGACAGGGTTCGGTCACATCTGCGCACTTGTGCACGTTTGGTGTCCGGGCAGTTATTACTAGCGGGCTTTGGTTTAAGCCAGATCCTAGTATACGTTTTGGGATTGGTTTTATCTCGCTTGTATTCGTGTTCCTCGGAACGCGGATGCGGGTGTGTATGCACAGTTGACAGAGACAGAGGCAGAGGATTCTCATTAGGGTTGTTGTCTGTTGACTTTTTCTAAACCCTAATGAGAATAGGAAATATGATTAATAATAATATTAATTAAGTATTATTATGCTATGGTTGGGTTGAAAGTTTGACTTTGTTGACTTGTTGACTTTGTTGACTAGTTTGGACTTGTTGACCATCATCATTACAATGGCTATCATTTCATGGCTATGACTTTTGCTTGCTATGACTTTTGCTTGCTTGTTGTGCTTTACAAAATGAGTGCATGAAATGATAATGCCATTGACATGAACCATCACAAGATGCTTAATTATTATTATTATCATGATTATTTTGGTTTTTGAGAGCATGGTTGTAAATGTCTTCATTCATTCTATCATTTTCCATTCTCTCTCATCCTAGCTCTCCCTCTTCCTCTTGCTCATGGCTTTCATGTCTCATGAGTTGAGAAACATGAGCCATTGAGATAAAACCCTAAAAACACTTCTCTACTCACTCTAGAATACAAGGTCTAGCAAGCCAAGTATTTTAGTTTCCTCTCGGTTGAGAAAGGAGCCAAAGGTAGAAGCTTTCGGGTGGATCCATCTTCGGCACAAGGAGACGACGAGGTGAGGCCGATCCGACCACTGCAAGGAGTAGAAGAGAAGGAGTTCAAGATTAGGTATAACCCCTAACATAGTAGTTAAACTCTTAGTTAGGTTGTTAGATAGTTTGTTTAGCAAAGATCCGGTTTCTAGTCCATGTTACCCTTCACCGAAAAAATTGTTTTTTACCGTTTCCGCAACCCCGAAAGAACCAGGACGGGTAACGTGGACTTACACAATCGAAGGTCACAACAACGCAAGCAATATAATATACAACGCCGAATGGCGAGGATCAAAAACTCAAAAGAAACTCAAAATAACATGAAAACTGTAATACTACTACACGCGACTCTAAGGTCGAAATAATACATCACTAGTGTTTAAGTCTGAAACAATATACAAGTTTTGGTTGATGGAATTTCTAGATACAAAAGAATAATACATGTACAATGGTGGTTCTTGATGCAAAAGAACCCACCTACCTGTTAGTTATATGTATGCCCTAGAGGCCATTACTGTACATTGGATGTATATTGTAGTGGATGCTGGGACATATATAGGTAGGACTTTCTTGCTCGATATGATAGTACGCTATCTGGTTGCTCTTTATCTTAACATGTATGCTTACCGTCTCTCTATTACTTGTTGATAAAGCCCTTAGGATATGTGCTCGACTTCCAGGACTATGATGTAGATCATACTAGTGGGGCCTGGGTAGTCCATGAGTACATCCTTCAATGTTCCTAGTCGTGGGAATATTGAGACGGGGCATCGATATTCCAGAGTAGACTAGCGTATATCTTCTCGACCCATGTGATGGGCGATGGATGATCCCATATCCATTGGTGTTTGACATCAGAGATGGTATGCGGGTGCTCAGTGGAGACTGGGTACACTGAACGGACTCGCCGAGAACTCCCAGATGGTATTATACCTCACGTCAGATGGCAGTTCTCTGGTGACACTGGTACAGCTTAGTCTGTTGACCTGAGATCGTCATAGAGTCTTGTGTGTCTCCCACTGTGATTTGATCTCCACCCTACCACGGTTCTACTGAGTCGTGCAAACAGGTGGTTTTTGGGTACAGTCCCGATGCACATGGAGGCAATGAGCGATAGGAGGGGATTCGTCTCTCCCGGTATTGGGGGTTGATGTTGCGCTATGCTCGACTGGCCATAACTGGAAATCCCTGGCCAGGGTTGCAGTGATATACTGGTAAGAGTTATCAGTAGTTTCACGCTTATTATGGACCTTACATCGGCATGACTTATCAAGCTACCGGGGTCTGACGTTTACCACCCCTAGGCGAGATATGCGGCATATCAGACGAACAGACCGGACTGTACGGTAAGTGTTACTGGTTGGATTCAGAGGAGTGTGAGCGGGCTTGCTCATTGATCTTCTGTTCGCTCAATACCCGGGTGGCCGTTACGTTTAGCAGACAACTTGCGGCTTGTGGGCGTTTGATATGATCATCACCTGCTGCCGGCGTATTGACGAGTCTTTAGAGTCCTACACAGAGGTTTCCTGGCTCAAGCGAAACGAAATAGGAGCGCATATGAGATATGTGCGGGACCGAGAATAATGCCAGTATGTGATACTGAATTCTATTCTCGCGATTTGTATCATCAGACGGTTATATAGGATATAGCCGGGTTACCGAATCAAATGTTGATTCGATATATTGATACACTTGATATTAGTCGGTTATATGCAGTATGACCGGATCATTAAATCAAGTGTTGATTTAATGATTTAATGTATAATTATATATTTGATATATTACTTTACATTAACTAGTATTTGTTCACTTAAGATTGATTTTCTCACTTGATGTGCACATTGTATATATGATATATGTTTGTGCACTAGTTTGTATCATGATTGATGATACATGCAAACTTGGGTGTGTGTATACTATAAACCATGTTTAGGTTAATGGTTAGGGTTTTATTTACTTTACTTTATTTTGTTAAAACAAAATGGTCTTTTTCTTTCACATTGCTAGAAGCTTCATGTTACTTCAAGCACTTGTGACAAAAGTTTATGCCATTTTGTTTTATCCTAAAACCTAACCATTACCTAAACTATGGTTTGCTCTCTACATGAGTTTACTTACCCATGGCTGCTATATGATAGACTTCACTTGAATTTTCTAATAAGATAATTCATTTTCTTTTTCTTCTTCTTCATCTTCTTCATGAGGTGAAGAAAGCTTACTAGAAAATTCCAAGTGATGAATCCAAGTGAGAAATCCAAATCCAAAGTGAACCCACTTCCTATTTCTTCATCCTCTACCACTTGCCATGTTGTATAGGGTGTTTTCTTCACAAGTTTCATGACTTAGTGAAGATGGAGCTTGAGTTTGAGTTGCCTCGACGTAGATCTTCTTCGGCATCGAAGTCAACGACCTAGCCCGATCATTTCTCCGATGAAACCGACGCTAGAGTCCGGGATTCCGATCATCGCAGCGGAGGGAAGTCAACACGGAGCTAAAGAAGTGGAGGACCATATCTACAAAGGTTGTAGTCTCTTTCACTTGTAGTTAAGTTGTTAACTTGCTTGTAGTTTCGCCTTTACCTCTAGTAACGATCTAACTTAGGGTTTCTCGGCACATGGAAAAATTTGATTTTGGCATGGTCGATGCCTTGTGGAACCTCTTGAGTGTGCCTAGGAACCCTACACTACCAAATGCAATTCACCCGCAAAGGAAGCAGTGTGCCAGAAATGCCGCTATGGAACCTGTACGGCAAAACCTGCAGAAACTGTGGCACAACGGGGGTGAGTTGCCAACTCGTGAATAGAAAATATCTACAAGCAGAAATCGAATGCACGACATAATCCTAGGTCAATACGATCAGTATATAATATAAACCTCAAAGAATAAGTCTGAAGCATGATAAGGTGGCAATGTAACATCTAAACATGTAGGTAGTGCCAAGTACTCGTGCCCGTGCCTAAGGTAATAACATGTCATAAATATAAGGTATGTCTGCATGAAGTAAATATGATGAAGTATCAAAATGGATATCAATACACATATATTAGCGTCATATTCCACTAATATTGGTGTAAGGGTATATATAACAGCTCCCTCATACTCTGTTATATATACATATGAAGTATGATCAATGTAATCAAAGTCTGTATGTGATCAATGTCTGTATATATGTGGATCCCGTCCACCTGTCACCCAATGACAATAAGCATCATGCATATAAATATGAGGATATAATCAAAATCATGGAACCTGAGTGCCTAGCATCGACACTCGAAAACATCATGAAACCTGTGCCTAGCATCGGCACGTAAATCCTTATCTATCAGGCACTGTCACTAAGACTAGCCCTGATAGGTACGTATCATACGCTATCTCGAAACCCGAGTGCTCAGCTTCGACCCTCGAATTTCGACGTATCCATACGTACATAACTCCGGCCGGTATCCCTAAGATAGCCGCCGAGTAAAAGGTAATGTCACCGGACAATATGGTTCCTCTGACAGGCTCACCGTCTAACAAATCCAGCGATCCGTTCTCGCCCCGGGATACCTCCGGGCCCCACCATGTACCCTCATACGGCCTCTACGCCTCCTCGCATGGGGTATATATATATCGGAACCAATAAAACTCATGGTGGATGTTGAAATATCATATCAAGGGTAACCAGGTTTTTAAAACATTTACATAATCTCTTTGAAATACCCACGGTTCTCAAATCCAGAAATATCATAGAAACAACATATCTCAATGCGCAAAATCAGAAAGCATGATGTATGTAACATATAAATGAAATGCAAATATAACGGTATATCATGCAACATGGAATAATAGTATGCACATATAAGGGTCAGATCCTGATGCAATAATTCTACTGTGTAGTGACATGGCAATTATCGATGATGAAGTGTGTGAGCCGGCAAGCAAGTGTACATGGAACATACGCATCATCGATAATGGTGCTGGTGTCCTAACAACATGATGATAATATAGCAATAAACACATTTACACATGTAAAGCGATGTGAATAGCATAAATATGCGGAAATCGAATAATCAATGCAACAGTGAAGAATCTACATCAATATGTATATGTCATGCAGTTATGCCATTTGAAATAAGACGAATCGGGATTTTTTTTAGTAAAATAAGGGCTACGGTGTTTTTAAGAAAAGATGCACCTTTTAAAGTATCCGTAGAATCCCCTTTTTGCCTGTCTTTAAAATACTCCCGATTCGTTAGTTTTGAAATAGGTATGACTCGGGTCTAGTCTAACATCTACTATACTAACTACAGATCTAACTACCAAGTCAATCAGGAGGGGTATGGAAATCACCTAAATCTGAGTCGATATATATATAGATATAATAGTCGGTGATCCCGCCTCAATAGTATCGCGTACGATACAGTATATCATAAGACATCCTCGAGCCATGAGTGCGGATCTATCATCAATATAAGCTCGTACGGTAAATCGTCGTACGGCATCCCAATAGATGGGTACGGGTCAATATCACAATCAGCTCATCAATTATTTGGTATCCTTATCATCATATCACATAATCTGGGATACTGATCTAGGTCTAGTACAAGTCGATACCATCTATATAAGTATGAATGCGTGTGTGAAACACACGTCCAAAGGCCCGCTAAAAATCACATGTCGTATCCCAAATACGAATCATATCAAATCACCGATCTCACGGCACTATGCCCAATATCATCGTCATCGACTCATCTCCAATGTCATCCAATATCATCATCAACACAGTGTAAGTATAATGAATATGCAAGGGTGTGCGTGTGGGTGTAAATTTATTCTTCGGTTCGCGACTATGAACTACACTAGTTTAGTTCTAACCCTAAACTATCCATAGTACACCTAACACAATATCCACGACTCACTATAAACTATCATATATATATATAAGGTAGACCAACTATGGACTGCGGGGGTACTATACGCCATCCACCCGGCTTCCCCCGTAGATATAATCTACTCACACCGCGTCTTCATTTGTCGACGTCGCCACGCGCTTGCTTGTCGTCCCGAAGTCTTCATAGGGTACCTACACGTCAAAATATCGTAAATGCGTATTAAAACCGAATCAAAGCTAAAACGACACACGAAAACCAAAACGATACGTTAAGGCCTATAGGTTAGAACCTATGGACTACGCTTTCAAAACCATCAACAACCCTCGATATCGTCGTGTAAACGCCAAGTAGTCGAGGTAAAACGAAATACGCAAATTCAGAATTAAAAATACGGAATACGGAAACACGAATCCAAAACAGCAACTAAGGAAATAGGCTCCAGATTTCACCCTAGATCAAATTAGACAAATCTGCACATGCCAGGGGTCTAATATATTGGTAAGGGGGCACCAAAACAAAAACGAGCCAATTCCTCACTGGTCTGGCTGCAATTTGCGGCCAGAATGGATAAATTTGCGGCCGGGAAAGGGAAGTAGGGGCTAGGGTTCTGGTGGTAGCTTCCTGGGTGCCTGCACATATCCCTATCTAACCAAAATAATTTTCAGAGTATCGGGTTGATAGCAGATTCAGTATAACCTTCACAGATTTAACAATTCTTCCGATATCGGTTTCTAAATCCGTATTCCGGGTTTTAATTCTCAGGTTTAGGTCTCAATTCATGCATTAGGGTGTTTGTATAAGCTCTACTGAGCTCAATTTCACATCATAACCCAAATTCCCTCAAACCCTAACTAGGTTTTTCCTTAAGTCCACAACATCACCCGGTATCGATTCAATTTTAACATAGGGGTATAAGTAATACTAAAACTAAGCTATTGGTTCAGTATATACCTCATTTGGCAGCTCAAGAATTTTCTTGAGTTGCCCCTAGTGGCCAAAATCCTTGCTTTCTTGGTCCAAATGGCTTTTCTTGAGCTTGTGCACACTTTTAATGAAATGGAGATAGGGTTTTGGTGTAGTTTTAGAGGTGATTTGGGGAGTTGAAGAGGGGAGGGAGATGAAGGAGCAGCAGCAGGAGGAGAAGAGGAAGAGGGAGGGAGGAAATGAGAGGAAGAATGAAGAGAATGGCTAAGTCTTTGGTCAAAGTAAAACCATACCTTTCTCTCTCTCACCATACCTCATATAATAATTCTTTCTCTTTCCTTTTTCTTTTTCTTTTCTCTAAATTCCTTCTCACTCAAATAGTAAACCCAAATGAAAAAAAACCATGGTAGAAAATGCACAAGTGTAGAAAAAAAAGATATGTGCATGTTTTGCATAAAATTGCTAAAAAACCGATTAGCGATTTTTAATCGTGATTAGCACTAAATTGGTATATAATTAATCATAAAAACTTTAAAATGACATAATTCCATAAAATACCCTATTTTAGAATTTTCCATAATTTTTCCAAATTTTTCTGTATTTAATTATACCAAAATATTAAAATATTCAATAAAATAATATTAAATTATAAAAATTCCCAAAAAATAATATTTTATTTTTTTGAAATATTACACAAAATCTCCTAATTTCATCTCGGATAGAATCTGAGAGTGTTTTTCCATGTTGCTGATTTCGGGTTACGACTTTCTGAAAACTTGGTTTTGGTATTTGAGTTTGGACACGGTCGTTGGACGTTTGTACGTCAACGCTGAGAGTTATTTGGTTGTTCTTGCATGCATGGGCTATATATTCTAACCTATGAGCACTTCGCGTGCTGTATCAGTTTTCGGATTTGGTTTTGATATCATTACGATGTGTATTGATTTATAGGTACCTTTGCGTGGACTTCCGAGACGACGAAGGAGAACAAGAAGTTCATCTACTTCAGCTAGAGCATGGATTAGTATGTGAGTAGATCTATATCTATAGGGGAAGTCGGGTGGATGGCGTATAGCACCCCCGCAACCATAGTAATGGGAGAACCGATATGTAGAACATATTTTGAAAAACCTATGCTTATGAACTTACGAATATAATCACAAGATTGAGTACGAGATGCTATGATGAAAGAAGGATATATATGATGAAACGAGATGACATGAGTTGATATGTTGGCTTGAGGATGCAAGGCAATATACATATTTATATTCATATGCCAATATATAATGTGAGATTATATATATATGTATATATATATATACACATGCACACACACACACACATATAAATGAGAATAAAAGATGATATGATGTACGAGACCATAGATCCGTACCCTTGTTTATGTATAGAGCGATGGATCCTTAATCTAATTTGATGACACTGTATGATGGATTATCGTACCCGATAAGATATACCGGATGATTGATCCGCACTCGTGACTTGAGAATGATGTTCGATGATATTGCCACATCTGATACTATAAGGCTGGATCGCCGACTTTTGGATTGTCTTGATTCGGAGAATCATTGCTTCTAAACACCTTGGTGGATAATGGTTTACAAATTTGAATAATCCAGGGGTAGTTGCGTACCTTATACCGTTCATGCTTGCGTTGTATCTTTTCCTCGTAACATACGTACTATGTTCCCAGCACAGACCTTTATATGGCATCGTCTGCTAGGACACATGGACTATTACCGATGATGTGCATGTTACATATACACAGATTTGCCGGCTCACACACTCATCATCGGTAATTGCCATGCCATTTTGTAACATTTCGAAATAATAAAAATATTATTTTAGGGAATTTTATAATTTAATATTATTTTATTGAATATTTTAATATTTTGGCATTATTAAATACAAATAAATAGGAAAAATTTTGAGAAAAATTATGGAAAATTCTAAAATAGGGTAAATTTGATAATTTCACCATTTCTAAGTTTAATTGATTAGTTATATGCTAAATTAGTGCTAATCGCGATTAAAAATCGCTAATTGGATTTTTGGCAATTTTGTGCAAAACATGCACATATCACTTTTTCACACTTGTGTTACATTTTATTTGTCATGGTTCTTTTGGGTTTACTATTTAAGTGAGAAAGGTTTTTTTTAAAGGAAAAGAAAAGAGAAAAGGATTAAAGAAACTAGGTATGGTGAGAAGAGGGGGTAGGTGAGGACTTTGACTTGAACCTTAGCCATTTTCTCCTGGTTTTCCTCTCAATTCTTCCCTCTCTTCCTGAGCTGCTGCTGCTGCTCCTGCCATTCATTTCCCCCCCATCTTCAAGTCCTCTAATCACCTCAAAAATCACTCCAAAACCCCACCCCCATTTCATAAAAAAATGTGCAAAATCCCTAGATCTACACTTGGAGCTAAAGAAGCAAGGATTTGGGACACTAGGGGCAACTCAAGAAAATTCTTGAGTTGCCAATTGAGGTAAATTCTGAAACATTAGCTTAATTCTAGCATTTCCTTTACCCCATGTTTAGTTTTGAATCGATATTGTGTGATATTATGGACTTGGTGAAAACCTAGTTAGGGTTTGAGAGAAACTTGTGTTGTATTGTGAAATTGAGCTCAGTTGAGGTTATATAAACACCCTAGTGTATGAATTGAGACCCTAACCTGAAGCTTAAACCCAGAATACGGATTTTTAGAAACCGATATCGGAAAATTTGTGAAATCTGTGAAGGGTATATTGAATCTGCTATCACCCGAGACACTTTAAATTAAAATTGATTGGACAGTGGTATGTGCAGGCACCCAGGAATCTACCACCAAGACCCCAGCCCCTAACTCCTTTTCCAGGCCGCAAATTTTACCCATTTGGCCGCAATTTGCGGCCTGGACCCCACCAATTTGGCTCGTTTTGGTTTTGGTGTTTCCTCATCTGTAGATTAGACCCCTGGTATATATAGATTTGTCTAATTGGACCTAGGGTGAAATCTGGGACATATTTCCTAAGTTGCTGTTTTGGATTCGTGTTTCCGTATTCCGTATTGTTAATTCTGCAATTGTGTATTGTGTTTTGCCTCGACTATTTGGCGTTTATACGACGATATAGAGGATTTATTGATGGTTTTGAAGGCGTGCCATAGGTTCTAACCTATAGGCCCCTTATCGTATCGTTTTGGGTTTCGTGTGCCGTTTAGCTTTGATTTGGTTTTAATACGCATATACGATACGTTGATGTGTAGGTACCCCATGAAGACTTCGGGACGACAAGCAATGCGCGTGGTGACGTCGACAAATGAAGACGCAAGGTGAGTATATTATATCTACAGGGGGAAGTCGGGGGATGACGTATAGCACCCCCGCAGTCCGTAGTTGATATACTATATATGATAGTTACAGTGTGTCATGGATATTGGGTTAGGTGTTTTATGGATAGTTTAGGCTTAGAAGTAAACTAGTGTAGTTCATAGCCACGAACCCTAGAATAGGTTTACACCCACACGCACACCCTTGCATATTCACTATATTTACACTGCGTTGATGATAATGTTGGATGACCTGGGAGATGAGTCAATGATATTGGGCTTGGTGCCGTGAGGCCGGTGATTTGATATGATTCGTATTTAGAATACGATATGTGATTCTTGCGGGCTTGGGATGTGTGTTTTACCCCCGCATTCATAATTATATAGATGGTATCGATTTATACTAGAATTAGATTCAGTATCCCAGATTATGTGTTATGATGATGAGAATACCAGGTACTTGATGAGATAATGTGATAGTGACCGTACCCAGCTATTGGGACGCCATACGACGATTTACCGTACGTGCTTTATATTGATGATAGATCCGCACTCATGACTTGAGGATTGCCATATGATATACTGTGTTGTACGCGATACTATTGAGGTGGGATCACTGACTATTATTTGGATATATATTTATATCGACCTAGATTTAGGTGGATTCCATACCCCTCCCGGTTGACTTGATACTTAGATCTGTGGTTTGCATAATAGATGGTAGACTAGACCCAAGTCATACCTATTACAAAAACCCCGATTTGTCTTATTTCAAATGGTAAGATGCATTATTATTCATTTACCATTTATTCTACGGCTCGCATTGCATTGCATGCTCATATGTTAATGATTCATATTCCTTGTGTACATGCCTTTACATAGTTGCATGCTTATATTAGTGTTCTTGTTGCATGTATTATAATTCATGGATTTCGCACTGTGATATGGTTGCATATGATGATTCTAGATTATTTTACTCCTGCGTATATATATCAGTGGTATGGGACGCTGAAATATATATGTATACCCATAGAGTATATATATATTAGTGGTATGGGACGCTGATATATATATACGCATACTTAATATATCATTATGATGATCTATGCAAATTTACATATGCATTATGAGCTCGATGTGAGAGGAGCCTATGTGCTCGGAGCCTATGAGCTCGATGTGAGAGGAGCCTATGTGCTTGGAGCCTATGAGCTCGTTGTGAGAGGAGCCTATGTGCTCGGAGCCTATGAGCTCGATGTGCGAGGAGCCTATGTGCTCGGAGCCTATGAGCTCGATTGGAGAGGAGCCTATGTGCTCAGGGCCTTTATGGTTGATGGTATATTATATCTCCCCTACCCCACATTTATTGTGTATGCATTGCATCACCTGTTAGTAATACCTGATAGAGTACCCTCATGAATGTTGCATACATGTCGGATACATGATATATGGGTTTCATTTGATTTTGAGATATATAGTTTGTGTCAATGCTCGACGTTGATTTTCTGACGATTTCATTCACGATATCTCCTGTTTTCATTTTACCGTATACATACATCATATCTGTGATACATTGTTACGTGAGGCACTGGTACTAGTACTCGGCACTACACTTATGTTTAGATGTTACATTGCTACTTTACTATGCTTCAAACTTATTTTTTTGAGGTTTATATTATATCTGATCGTTATGACTTAGGTTTATGTCTTGCTTCCAATTTCTGCTTGTAGATATTTTCTATTCACGAGTTGGCAACTCACCCCCGTTGTGCCACAGTTCTTGCAGGTTTGCCGTACAGGTTCCATAGCGGCATTTCCGGCACATTGTTTCCTTTGCGGGTGATTTGCTCGGTAGGTGGATTCTTTGCATCAGAACCACCATTGTACTTGTATTTTTCTTTGTATCTAGAATTTCCATCAACCAAAACTTGTATATTGTTTCAGACTTAGACGCAAGTGATGTATTATTTCGACCTTAGAGTCGCGCTCAGTAGTATTACGATTTTCTTGCTTATTGGAGATTCTCTTGGGTTTGATCCTCGCCCTTAGGCGTGGTATATTATATTGCTCGTGTGGGTTGTGCTCTTTGCTTAGGCGTTGTAAGTGTGTGATAAAATGCCACATTGGAAAATAATTTACAAAATATGTTTCTTTACTCTAAATGGTTTTAGATTTCTGGGCTTTTGGCTTACTTGGATCAGATGGAGTCCCTTAGACTTCATATGGTTCAAGGGCCAGTCACGTGCTCTTTCGGGTCGTGACAAAGTTGGTATCAGAGCGCTAGGTTGACCTTGGTTCGAGTCTAAGTTTGACTATGTGGAGCCTAGGGCGTTTATATATATACGGAACTTAGGCTTGACCTTACGGAACTTAGACTTAGTCGAGGGGGTATTAGACCCGAACTTTCGTCGCGTAGGATGACCCTTGGTTGATGGAATAGGTGACTAAAGTAGAGTGACGTACCGTGGGTATGTTCCGCGGCATATTTACGATACGCTACCCCGCTTAAGGAACCTTAGGATGCATATATTTTCGAGATCAGTGATTCTCTTCATATCCATTATTGTATATCCATTTGAGATCCTTGATTCTATTAGTTTCATGATCATACCTTCATTGATGTTGTTCCTTCTTATGATCATGTATCCACTTTGGATCAGTTGTTCTCTTTTTGCTGTTGATCTGCTCTCTGCGATACTCGATTGAGGTTCCTGTCGCCATTTTTTAGCTTAGTTTGGGCTGCTGCTAAGGTTACAGTCAGTGCGAGCTCGTCTGGTACGGGGGCCGACCATTGTGTTTTCTGGTGGCATGGGAACATCTCGAGTTAGTATTGGTGACTGTGACCTCTAGTAGAGGCGAGTGCTTGGTTTTGCACCGGATGATCGGGCCGTTGTCAGAGCTGCCAGTTGAGAGAGGACTGTTGATGTACAGCATACCTCAGAGATTATGATGTCGCCTACCGTGCAGACAGATGGACCAGCTGTTGCTGAGATTGACAGGATATCGCTTCCGGAGCTTACGAGCTGAGATTGCCGGAGCTTCCAGGCAGATATGAGACAGATGATAGTTAGTCTACCCGATTTGAGAGACGAAGGTGATTCGTCCAATTTATGCGCCGGAGCGGGCCCAGTTGAGTTGAAGATTTCCAGTGTGAAGAGTCTTACTCAGATCTAGAGCAGACCGATTCAGAGATGACCGCCAATGTATCGCCTTTCCTGGAGGATTGAGGCGTTGTTCGGCGTACAGGCGAATGAGCCAGTTGTTGCTGCAAATGACGAGATATCGCCCAGATGGTTGGAGCTACTGCAGCGTGAGCATTTGCTTAGAGAGATGATAGCGAGTCGCTAGTCACCTGAGGATGAAAGACTAGGACATGTGGTTCGTTCGTTTACCGATGCGAGGTCATCAGATAGATTGTTCCCAGCTAGAGATGACTTCACACAGGTTCATTGAGAGTCGATAGAGACGATCGAGTATCAGGAGCCCATTTTCCAAGTTTAAAGTATACGGATAGACATGCAGATGATTCTATGGACCCTCTAGAAGAATGAAACCCTAACTCGACTTAATGACCCTGTGAAAGCCTTTGAACCTTAGGATTTATGGCAGTTCCGCGGCGCCATTAGTGAGGCTTGGGTTTGCCCTTCTACGGCTGGACCACCGACGCTGTGGCATGTACTCGATACTATTAAACTGTACTAAAGGTGTTGATTTCTTGGGGGATTATAAGGTTCTGACGAGTCGATCGAATGTTTCGACATCATTCAGATATCATGTGATGGAATGCATTGCTTGGGAGACTCCAGATACGAGTATAGCCGTTGGAGCATAGTCCATGCAGCCACGATGAGACGAGTCCGAATCAGTCGACATTGAAGCAGAGTGAATAAAAGAGTTCGCAAGAGATTTCGACGAGATGACGTCCCACTCCGCTGACATCAGAGATGTGATACGCACCCAGAGGCGTTGTATATGGATATATCTTCCAGAAAGAAGCGCGATAAGTATGCAGCCGTTCCGGAATAAGAATTTGCTCCAGCGATGGATGATGACTTCCGGGCAATCCGGCAGGAAAGAGATTGATAGAGAAATCTCGATAGGACCTTTCTGGAATACGATACGAGGAGACCTAGACCCAGGGGTGGTCATATTGCGCACACCCAGCAGGCCAGAGTTCGGCATTGTCGACGAGGTAGTTGACCAGGTTCGGATCAAGGAACTTACCAGATGCGTTGCGAATTGATCAAGGACGGACGAGTGTTGAGTATTCCTCCGATGATTGGGACGTGTTCCCGAGGACCTGTTCGGCCTGACATCTTCTACAGAATGATGAAGCTACAGAGTACGCGATTTCGAGTCCGTGTGAGAGGCTTCAGATTGACCGTGGCCGAGAATAGTGCAGTGCGTAGATATGCATGGCGTGACATCATAGTGGACGACGATAGAGACAAGTGGAACCAGGGGTTCGGGCGAGACGCTGACGATCTGTCATTACTTCCCGTTGAGGCTGGAGACCTGATATGCTTGCAGAGGCGTTGGGATGCGACCAAATTCCGAGAAAATATTGTGCTGAAGACACCGATGTCCATCGAGTGAGAAGAGATTATGCAAGAGAGCCAGCCTTCGTACAGTTCGGCATAGGCAAGATCGGAGGAACCTTGAGCGGGATCCCTTCCAGGGCATGGCTGCAGTGGTCTTTGCACTCAGGATCTGATGACATTATCTGTATAGAGAGTCGTGCCAGATATTCACTGACCACAAGAGATTAAAGTACATATTTCAGCAGCGAGACCTGAACCTTAGACAGCGCCGATGGATGGAATTAGTGAAGGACTACGATTGTGCGATCTTGTATCACCCGGGCAGGGCGAATGTAGTGGCGGGTGCTTTGAGCAGGAGGCCCGGGGGTAGTCTATCCTGTTTAAGCGCAGTGTAGAGGCGGTCGTCGGCGGATTGGCAGGTCTTATGCGACAGCCGGTACAGTTCGAGTTTACGCCGATCGGAGGACAAATTGCGCATGTTCGTGCACGCTCACAGTTGCTTGACCGTGTACATGAGGCACAACACAGTGATGACCGCTGTTCAGAGATCAGGACACAGATGGGACAGGGCAGATTTTCCGAGTTCGTGATCGATGATCAGGGGATACTAAGATTTGGAGCTAGACTGTGCGTACCAGATGCTGAGGGATTACGGCGCGAGATTCTTGAGGAGGCACATCGGTCGGTATATAGTGTTCATCCCGGTTCCACCAAGATGTACCATGATATGAGAGATGTTTACTGGTGGGACGGTATGAAGAGGGACATTGCAGATTTTGTGTCGAGATGCCTGACTTGTCAGCAAGTCAAGGCTGAGCACCAGAGGCCTGCGGGAGAGCTATAGCCGTTACCCATTCCGGAGTGGACATGGGAACAGATATCTATGGATTTCATTGTGGGTCTACTCAGGACTAGTCGAGGGTATGACTCCATCTGGGTGATCGTGGATCGTTTGACGAAGGCGCCACACTTCTTACCAGTGAAGACGACTTTCGGATTTGCTCAGTATGCCCAGATTTACATGGATGTGACTGTACGACTGCACGAAGTTCCGACTTGTATCGTGTCCGATAGAGGCACCCAGTTTACTAGCCGGCTATGGCAAAGGCTTCAGGAGGCTTTGGGCACTCGCTTGAGTTTCAGTACAGCATTCCATCCGCAGACCGACGGGCAGTCAGAGCGGACTATTCAGACTCTCGAGGATATGCTCAGAGCATGCGTATTAGACTTCGGAGGTAGCTGGGATCATCATTTACCCTTAGTAGAGTTCTCCTACAACAACAGCTACCAGGAGACCTTTCAGATGGCACCGTTTGAGGCTCTTTATGGGAGGAGGTGCAGGTCGCCCACCTGTTGGACGGAGCTCAGAGAGAGCAGTATCTTAGGGCCGCAGATTGTGGAGGAGACGACCGCGAAGATCCAGTTGATTCACGATAGGATGAGAGCAGCCCGGAGTAGGTAGAGTCTTATGCGGACCGTCGTCGGCGCAGACTTGAGTTTTCCGTTGGTAATCATGTTTTTCTTGAGGGTTTTCCCAATGAAAGGCGTGATGAGGTTTGGGAAGAAGGGAAAGCTTAGTCCCAGATATGTGGGCCCCTTCGAGATCCTTGAGTGTGTTGGTGCGGTTGCGTATCGTTTAGCCCTTCCGCCCATTTTTCCAGACGTACACCCCGTCTTTCACGTTTCGATGCTCCGCAGATATCTTCATGATCCTTCGCATGCGATTCAGCACCCGACGATCCAGCTTGAGCGCGACCTTTCCTATGCAGAGCAGCCGGTGATGATCTTGGATCGGCAAGTGAAGAAATTGAGGTCGAAAGAGATGCCGTCCGTCAAGGTACTTTGGCGTGGCCAGAGCGGCGAGGAAGTCACTTGGGAGACCGAGAGCGAGATGAGGAAGAGGTATCCCTATCTTTTGAAGGTGCGTATAGTTAGGTTTTTAAATTCGGGGACCGAATTTATTTAAGGGGGGTAGATTGTAACATTTCGAAATAATAAAAATATTATTTTAGGGAATTTTATAATTTAATATTATTTTATTGAATATTTTAATATTTTGGCATTATTAAATACAAATAAATAGGAAAAATTTTGAGAAAAATTATGGAAAATTCTAAAATAGGGTAAATTTGATAATTTCACCATTTCTAAGTTTAATTGATTAGTTATATGCTAAATTAGTGCTAATCGCGATTAAAAATCGCTAATTGGATTTTTGGCAATTTTGTGCAAAACATGCACATATCACTTTTTCACACTTGTGTTACATTTTATTTGTCATGGTTCTTTTGGGTTTACTATTTAAGTGAGAAAGGTTTTTTTTAAAGGAAAAGAAAAGAGAAAAGGATTAAAGAAACTAGGTATGGTGAGAAGAGGGGGTAGGTGAGGACTTTGACTTGAACCTTAGCCATTTTCTCTTGATTTTCCTCTCAATTCTCCCCTCTCTTCCTGAGCTGCTGCTGCTGCTCCTGCCATTCATTTTCCCCCCCATCTTCAAGTCCTCTAATCACCTCAAAAATCACTCCAAAACCCCACCCCCATTTCATAAAAAAATGTGCAAAATCCCTAGATCTACACTTGGAGCTAAAGAAGCAAGGATTTGGGACACTAGGGGCAACTCAAGAAAATTCTTGAGTTGCCAATTGAGGTAAATTCTGAAACATTAGCTTAATTCTAGCATTTCCTTTACCCCATGTTTAGTTTTGAATCGATATTGTGTGATATTATGGACTTGGTGAAAACCTAGTTAGGGTTTGAGAGAAACTTGTGTTGTATTGTGAAATTGAGCTCAGTTGAGGTTATATAAACACCCTAGTGTATGAATTGAGACCCTAACCTGAAGCTTAAACCCAGAATACGGATTTTTAGAAACCGATATCGGAAAATTTGTGAAATCTGTGAAGGGTATATTGAATCTGCTATCACCCGAGACACTTTAAATTAAAATTGATTGGACAGTGGTATATGCAGGCACCCAGGAAGCTACCACCAAGACCCCAGCCCCTAACTCCTTTTCCAGGCCGCAAATTTTACCCATTTGGTCGCAATTTGCGGCCTGGACCCCACCAATTTGGCTCGTTTTGGTTTTGGTGTTTCCTCATCTGTAGATTAGACCCCTGGTATATATAGATTTGTCTAATTGGACCTAGGGTGAAATCTGGGACATATTTCCTAAGTTGCTGTTTTGGATTCGTGTTTCCGTATTCCGTATTGTTAATTCTGCAATTGTGTATTGTGTTTTGCCTCGACTATTTGGCGTTTATATGACGATATAGAGGATTTATTGATGGTTTTGAAGGCGTGCCATAGGTTCTAACCTATAGGCCCCTTATCGTATCGTTTTGGGTTTCGTGTGCCGTTTAGCTTTGATTTGGTTTTAATACGCATATACGATACGTTGATGTGTAGGTACCCCATGAAGACTTCGGGACGACAAGCAATGCGCGTGGTGACGTCGACAAATGAAGACGCAAGGTGAGTAGATTATATCTACAGGGGGAAGTCGGGGGATGACGTATAGCACCCCCGCAGTCCGTAGTTGATATACTATATATGATAGTTACAGTGTGTCATGGATATTGGGTTAGGTGTTTTATGGATAGTTTAGGCTTAGAAGTAAACTAGTGTAGTTCATAGCCACGAACCCTAGAATAGGTTTACACCCACACGCACACCCTTGCATATTCACTATATTTACACTGCGTTGATGATAATGTTGGATGACCTGGGAGATGAGTCAATGATATTGGGCTTGGTGCCGTGAGGCCGGTGATTTGATATGATTCGTATTTGGAATACGATATGTGATTCTTGCGGGCTTGGGATGTGTGTTTTACCCCCGCATTCATAATTATATAGATGGTATCGATTTATACTAGAATTAGATTCAGTATCCCAGATTATGTGTTATGATGATGAGAATACCAGGTACTTGATGAGATAATGTGATAGTGACCGTACCCAGCTATTGGGACGCCGTACGACGATTTACCGTACGTGCTTTATATTGATGATAGATCCGCACTCATGACTTGAGGATTGCCATATGATATACTGTGTTGTACGCGATACTATTGAGGTGGGATCACTGACTATTATTTGGATATATATTTATATCGACCTAGATTTAGGTGGATTCCATACCCCTCCCGGTTGACTTGATACTTAGATCTGTGTTTTGCATAATAGATGGTAGACTAGACCCAAGTCATACCTATTACAAAAATCCCGATTTGTCTTATTTCAAATGGTAAGCTGCATTATTATTCATTTACCATTTATTCTACGGCTCGCATTGCATTGCATGCTCATATGTTAATGATTCATATTCCTTGTGTACATGCCTTTACATAGTTGCATGCTTATATTAGTGTTCTTGTTGCATGTATTATAATTCATGGATTTCGCACTGTGATATGGTTGCATATGATGATTCTAGATTATTTTACTCCTGCGTATATATATCAGTGGTATGGGACGCTGAAATATATATGTATACCCATAGAGTATATATATATTAGTGGTATGGGACGCTGATATATATATACGCATACTTAATATATCATTATGATGATCTATGCAAATTTACATATGCATTATGAGCTCGATGTGAGAGGAGCCTATGTGCTCGGAGCCTATGAGCTCGATGTGAGAGGAGCCTATGTGCTCGGAGCCTATGAGCTCGATGTGAGAGGAGCCTATGTGCTCGGAGCCTATGAGCTCGATGTGCGAGGAGCCTATGTGCTTGGAGCCTATGAGCTCGATTGGAGAGGAGCCTATGTGCTCGGAGCCTATGAGCTCGATTGGAGAGGAGCCTATGTGCTCGGGGCCTTTATGGTTGATGGTATATTATATCTCCCCTACCCCATATTTATTGTGTATGCATTGCATCACCTGTTAGTAATACCTGATAGAGTACCCTCATGAATGTTGCATACATGTCGGATACATGATATATGGGTTTCATTTGATTTTGAGATATATAGTTTGTGTCAATGCTCGACGTTGATTTTCTGACGATTTCATTCACGATATCTCCTGTTTTCATTTTACCATATACATACATCATATCTGTGATACATTGTTACGTGAGGCACTGGTACTAGTACTCGGCACTACACTTATGTTTAGATGTTACATTGCTACTTTACTATGCTTCAAACTTATTTTTTTGAGGTTTATATTATATCTGATCGTTATGACTTAGGTTTATGTCTTGCTTCCAATTTCTGCTTGTAGATATTTTCTATTCACGAGTTGGCAACTCACCCCCGTTGTGCCACAGTTCTTGCAGGTTTGCCGTACAGGTTCCATAGCGGCATTTCCGGCACATTGTTTCCTTTGCGGGTGATTTGCTCGGTAGGTGGATTC
The DNA here is from genome assembly GCA_030015575.1 of Agapanthus africanus. NCBI lineage: Eukaryota > Viridiplantae > Streptophyta > Magnoliopsida > Asparagales > Amaryllidaceae > Agapanthus > Agapanthus africanus. The sequence continues at coordinate 202,067,114 of CM057345.1, read as the reverse complement.
TTTGCATCAGAACCACCATTGTACTTGTATTTTTCTTTGTATCTAGAATTTCCATCAACCAAAACTTGTATATTGTTTCAGACTTAGACGCAAGTGATGTATTATTTCGACCTTAGAGTCGCGCTCAGTAGTATTACGATTTTCTTGCTTATTGGAGATTCTCTTGGGTTTGATCCTCGCCCTTAGGCGTGGTATATTATATTGCTCGTGTGGGTTGTGCTCTTTGCTTAGGCGTTGTAAGTGTGTGATAAAATGCCACATTGGAAAATAATTTACAAAATATGTTTCTTTACTCTAAATGGTTTTAGATTTCTGGGCTTTTGGCTTACTTGGATCAGATGGAGTCCCTTAGACTTCATATGGTTCAAGGGCCAGTCACGTGCTCTTTCGGGTCGTGACACATTTACACAGTAGAACTGTTACATCGCTGTATTGCTCTTAATTGTAAAGTACAATCATTGTTCAGTATTTATCACATGACATGGTTATATGATAACACATGAGATACTTACAGTACTGTTCTATGCTTGCATATACTGCACTTTATGGTTACATGCATATAAGATGCTGTTTTCATGAGATCTCTGGAGTTGAAAACCGCTGATATATTTCAAAAGTATTATGATTGTTTTAAAAACGCGGTTTCTCGTAATGTGATTTGTGGCGTCCACCATGAGTTTTCTCGATTCTGAGCAATGAGCTACCCGATTCGAGAAGTGAGGAGGTACCGTCTGCGTGTACATGGTGGACCCGGTGCGGTATCCAAGGGCAAGAAGATCGTATAGAAATTGTAACATTTCAAAAAAATAAAATATTATTTTTGGGAATTTTTATAATTTAATATTATTTTATTGAATATTTTAATATTTCGGTATAATTAAATACCGATAAATGGGAAAAATTTTGGAAAAATTATGGAAAATTCTAAAATAGGGTATTTTATGGAATTATGCCATTTTAAAGTTTTTATGATTAATTATATGCTAATTTAGTGCTAATTGCGATTAAAAATCGCTAATCAGTTTTTTAGCATTTTTGTGCAAAACATGCATATATCATTTTCTTTACACTTGTGCATTTCTACCATATTGATTTGGGGTTACTATTTATGTGAGAAGGATTTAGAGGGAAAAAGAAAAGAAAAAGGAAAAGTGATAGAATGATTAGGAGAGAGAAAGAGTAGGTATGGGGTCAAACCCTAGTTGTGAGCCATCCCCCCCATCATTTCTTCTTCTCATTCTCTCCCCTCTCTCCCTAGGAGCTGCTGTTGCTGCCTGTTCCCTCTTCCCCCTCTATCTTCAAGCCCAAAACACCATGGAAACAACTCCAAAACCCCATTCCCACTTCACAAAAATTGTTCCCAAGCTCACTAGCTACACCATGGACCAAGAAAGAAAGGATTTTGAGGACTTTGAGCAACTCAAGAAAATTCTTGAGTTGCCAAAGGATGTAATTTCTGCACCATTAAAGTAGTGTTTCAATTCCTTATGCATCTATACTTGTTTCATGTCGACATAGTGTAGTTTTGATGAGCTTTGGAAATTCCAAGTTAGGGTTTAGGGTTTGAAATGAAATCAAAGGTGATTGAGGTGTAATTAGGGACTACAACCCCTGTGGTGATTGATTGGAGACCCAAACCAGAAGCTAGAACCCGGAATACGGATTTAGAAACCGATGTCGGAAAAACTGTGATTCCTGTGAGTGTATTTGGAAATCTGCTATCACCCCGAGACCCCTAAAATTATTTTGGATTGACAGTGAGATGTGCAGGCAACTAGAAACCATCACCCAAAGCCCTAACCCCTAACCCCTCTTTCAGGCCGCAAATAAATCCATCCTGGCCGCAAATTGCGGCCAGACCAGGTTGGATTTGGCTCGTGTTGGTTCTATAGCTCCTACATCTATAGATTAGACCCCTGGCATGTGCAAAATTGTCCAATTTGACCTAGGGTAGAATCTGGAGCCTTTTTCTTTAGTTGCTGTTTTGGATTCGTGTTTCCGTTTCCGTATTTTGAATTCTGGATTTATATATCTGCGTTTTACCTCGATTTCTTGGCGTTTGTACGACGGTATCGAGGAGTGATTGATGGTTTTGAAGCGTAGTCCATAAATTCTAACATATAGGTTTTTAAGCGTGTCGTTTTGGTTTTCATATGTCGTTTTAGTTCTGATTTGGTTTTAACGCGATGCGATACGTGTGATATGTAGGTACCTCCACGGTGATCTGAGGCGATGAAGACGATGGTGGCAACATCGACACCGACACGCAGGATTCAAGGTGAGTAGATTTATATCTACGGGGAGAAGTCGGGTGGATGGCGTATAGCACCCCCGCAGTCCGAAGTTGGTATACTATATATGTATATGTTATATATATATGATAGCTTATAGTGTGTCGCGGATATTGTGATTAGATGTACTGTGGTTAAATTAGGGCGTAGAAGTAAACTAGTATAGTTCCTAGTTACGAACCCTAGAATAGGTTTACACCCACACGCACACACATACTTATTTGCTATACTTATACTGTGATGATGAGGATATTGGATGACATTGGAGATGAGTCGATGATATTGGGCATAGTGCCATGAGATCGGTGATATGATGTGATTCGTATTTGGGATACGACGTGTGATTTTTGCGGGCCTTTGGACGTGTGTTTCACACACGCATTCATATTTATATAGATGGTATCAGTTGTACTAGACTTAGATCAGTACACTAGATTTTGTGATATGATGATAAGGATACCAGATAATTGATGAGATGACTGTGATATTGACCCGTACCCAGCTATTGAGATGCCGCACGACGATTTACCGTACAAACTTTATATTGATAATAGATCCGCACTCATGACTCGAGGACGTCAGATGATATACTGTATCGTACGCGATACTATTGAGGCGGGATCGCCGACTATTATATTTATATTTATATATACCGACTCAGATTTAGGTGGTTTTCATACCCCTCCCGATTGACCTGATAGTTAGATGTAGATTACTTAGTGAACATTAGACTAGACCCGAGTCATACCTATTTCAAAACTAACGGATCGGGAGTATTTCAAAGGGATTTTACGGATATTTCAAAGGACGCACCTTTTCTTAAAAACACCGTAGCCCTTATTTTACTAAAAACCCCGATTCGTCTTATTTCAAATGGCAAAACTGCATGACATACACATATTGATGTAGATTCTTCACTGTTGCGTTAATTATTCGATTCCGCATATTCTTACAGTTTGCATTGCATCGCATTGCATGTGTTTATTGCTATATTACAACCATGCTGTTAGGACACCAGCACCATTATCGATGATGCATATGTTCCACGTACACCTGCTTGCCGGCTCACATACTTCATCATCGATAATTGCCATGTCACTACACTGTAGTACTGTTGCATTCAGGATATGATCTCTTGCATGGCATACTTGTGTACATACCCATTGTACACCCATATTTACATACATAAGTATTTGCACATACATAGATGATTCTGGTTTGACTTGGAGATCTGGGAACCGCAAGATACTCTTTAAAACTGATTCATTTTAAAAGAGCGGCTTTCCCCAATATGTGCATATTACCATTCCATGTTGCATGATATATTGATATGCTTACATTCTTTTATATGTCGCATACATCATGCTTTCTGATTATACGCATTGAGATATGTTGTTTCCATGATATTTCTGGATTTGGGAACCGAGGGTATTTTAAAAAGAGAGTATGTGTTGTTTCAAAAACCCGGTTACCTTTGATATGATATTTCAGTGTGTCCACCATGTGTTTTCTCGGTTCTGAGAGTGGCATGTGAAACCCGATTCGAGGAGCGGTAGGCACCGTCTGCGGGTACATGGTGGACCCGGTGAGGTACCCCGGGGCAAGAAGACTCGTATATGCTAGACGGTGAGCCCGGTAGGGGAGTACCACCTACCGGTGATAGTATTTGGGACCCGTCGGTTATCCAGAGGATACCGACCGGAGTCATGAGATGGATATGATGGCCGACCACGGTGTGCGGCGCATGAGATATATGAGGATTTACGTGCCGATGCTGGGCACATGTTTCATGATGTTTTCGAGTGTCGATGCTTGACACTCAGGTTCCATGATTTTGATATGTCGCGAGCGACACATGCTGATTTACATCCTCATACTTCCATGCATATGCTTATGATGTTTACATGCATGATGCTTATTGTCATTGGATAACACGTGGACGATTTCCACATACATATAGTTGACATTGATGACATTGATCATATAGTTGGATGATATCCACTTTTTCATATTTATGACATGTTATTACCCGAGGCACTGGCACGAGCACTTGGCACTATACTCATTTATAGATGTTACATTGCCACCTTATCATGCTTCAGACTTATTCATATTGAGGATATATTATTACTGATCGTATTGACTTAGGATTATGTCATGCATTCGATTTCTGCTTGTAGATGTTTTCTACTCACGAGTTGGCAACTCACCCCCGTTATGCCACAGTCCTTGCAGGTTTTGCCGTACAGGTTCCATGGCGGCATTTCCGGCACACTGCTTCCTTTGCGGGTGATTTGCTTTGGTAGGTGGGTTCTTTTGCATCAGAACCACTATTGTGTATGTATTATTCATTGTATCTAGAAATTCCATCAACCAAAACTTGTATATTGTTTCAGACTTAGAAAACCAGTTATGTATTATTTCGACCTTAGAGTCGCGCGTTGTAGTATTATGGTTTTCATATTGAAATTGAGTTTCTTTTGAGTTTTGATCCTCGCCCTTTGGCGTTGTATATTATATTGCTTGCGTGGTTGTGACCGTCGATTGACGAAGAGCTAGCTCCCACTTGGGGATGTCTTTTATTGTGCATATATATATTATTCATGTTCTACCCCGTTCGGGGCTAGTTTTTACAAAGGAAACTCTGCCGAAATTTTTAGAAAAGATATGGAGGATTTAAAATGTATATTCGGCTTACCTATTTTAAAACCCTTGTTTTAAAAACATGTTTTCCTTACTTCTTACAAATTAGTTTTTCTTATTTACTTCTTAAAAATGGTTTTAGATTTCTGGGCTTTTTAGCTTACTTGGATTAGATGGGGTCCTATAGACTTCATATGATTCAAGTGCCAGTCACGGGCTATTTCGGGTCGTGACAAAGTTGGTATCAGAGCGCTAGGTTAACCTTAGATCGAGTCTAAGTTTGACTATGTGGAGCCTAGGGCGTTTATATATATACGGAACTTAGGATTGACCTTACGGAACTTAGACTTAGTCGAGGGGGTATTATACCCGAACTTTCGTCGCGTAGGATGACCCTTGGTTGATGGAGTAGGTGACTTCAGTAGAGTGACGTACCGCGTGTATGTTCCGCGACATACTTACGACACGCCACTCCGCTTAAGGAGCCTCAGGATGTACATTTCCTTGCACAGTATTATATTCATTCCTATGATCTATCCTCATCGATACTGGTTATGTTTTTCCTGCCACGACTACACGGGCAGAGAGAGCTACGGCTAGAGTTGCGTCAGCATGAGCTCGTCATGGACGAGGACTGACCAGGACGTGATTCCAGAGACATACGATTGCATATGGAGGCGTCGTTTTGCTGTGTTTTCGCGCCATGAGCGTTTGACAGATCACTTTTACGAGATTTCTCGGATGTGCTGATTGGTACCAGAGGATCAGGCTACTGCTAGAGGCCAGTCAGGATGTGATGGCCATTGATATATCGCTTATTCAGGATGATTGAGGCGCTGTTCAGCGTACAGACGAATGAGCCAGTTGTTGCTGCAAATGACGAGATATCGCCCAGATGATTGGAGCTACTGCGGCATGAGTATATATTTAGAGATATGATGGCGAGTCGCTAGTCATCCGAGGGTGAATGACTAGGACATGTGGTTCTTTCGCGTACCCCGATGCGAGGTCATCAGATAGATTGATTCCAGCTAGAGACGACTTCACGCAGGTTCGTTGAGAGTCGATAGAGACGATCGAATGTCAGGAGCCCATTTTCCAAGTTTAAAGTATTCGGAAAGACATGCAAGAGATTCTATGGACCCTCTAGAAGAATGAAACCCTAACTCGACATAATGACCGTGTGAAAGACTTTGAACCTTAGGGTTTGCGGCAGTTCCGCGGCGCCATTAGTGAGGCTTGGGTTTGCCCTTCTACGGCTGGACTACTGATGCTGTGGTATGTACTCGATATTATTAAACTGTACCCAAGATGTTAATCTCTTGGGGGATTATGAGGTTTTGACAAATCGATCGGATGGTTCGACATCTTTCGGATATCATGTGATGGGACACATTACTTGGGAGACTCCAGATACGAGTATAGCCATTGGAGCACCGTCTATGCAGCCACGATGAGACGAGTCCGAAGCAGTCGACATCGGAGAAAAGTGGAGTAAGAGATTCGAGAAAGACCTCGACAGGACCTTTCTGGAATACTATACGGAAAGACCTGGACCCAGGAGTGGCCATATTGCGCACACCCAGCAGGCCAAAGTTCGGCATCGTCGACGAGATAGTTGACCAGGTTCGGATAAAGGACCTTACCCAGATGCGTTGTGAATTGGTCAAGAACAGATGGGTATTGAGTATATCTCCGCAGGATAGGACGAGTTCCTGAGGTCGTGTTCGGCTAGATATCTTCCACAGAGTGATGGAGATACCGAGTTCATGATTTCGAGTCCGTGTGAGAGACTTTGGATGGACCGTAGCCGAGAACAGTTGCAGGGCGCAGATAGAGACGCGGCGTCGAAATAGACGATGATACAGACAAGCAGGACAAGAGGTTCGTGCGAGATGCTGACAAGCTGTTGTTACTCCCCGTTAAGATTAAAGGCCGGAGATGTCCACAGAGGCGTTGGGATGCGACCAGTTTCCGAGGAAATGCTGTGCTGAGGACACAGATGTCCATCATGTTAGTGTATATGCCCTAGAGGCCATTACTGTATCATACTAGTTTGTATATTACTTAATGGAAGCTTGGGATATTCACCTTGTATAAACAATCTTGCTCAAGATAGTAGTATGCTACTTGGTTTGTTTCTACTTCAATGTGTACATGCGTTTATTTTATATCACCTATACGCATTAGTGGAGCCCTTAGGATCTTTGCTTGATTACCAGCGTTGTGATGGCGGTCGCACTAGTGGGGGCTGGGTAATCTATAAGCACATCCTTATGCAGGTCCCTAGTCGCAGGACTATCGAGACAGGGCATCGATACTCCGGAGTAGACTAGCGCATGCGCTTCTCATCCCAGAGTGGGAGATGGTCTGTCCCACAGCCATCAGTACGTCGTACTGGAGATAGTATGCGGGTGCTCGTTAGGTTACGAGTACACTGGACAAGACTCGTCGGGAACTGACCGGTTGGTATTATACCTATCGTCAGTTATCAGTTCCCAGGTGACATGAGTACAGCTTAGTCCGCTGACTTGACACTGTCACTTCGCCTCGAGTGTGTTCCCACTGTACTTTGATTGCTACCCTACCACGGCTCAAAGGAGTCGTGCGAACAGGTAGTAGTTGGGTGCAGTCCCGAAGCACTTGGAGGCAGTGACGGTTAGACAGGATTCGTCTCTCCCGGTATTGGGGGTTGACATCGCGCTGTGTCTAGGAGAGCCATTACACGAGTAGTCCCTGGCCAGGGCAAGCGAGATATACTGGTAGGCTTCCAGTGTTATCTCAGGGTGTTTTGGGCTTCACTCCGACACGACTTGTACCGCTATTAGGGGACTGACGTTTACCGCCCCTTAGGCCCGCCATGCGATGTATCAGACGAACAGACCGGACTGTATGGAGACTGTCACATTCAGTCTCAGTAGGAGTTCAGATGGGTTTCACCTCGTCAGTCTTCTTGTACGCATCTACCTGGGGACCGTTACGCACAGCTAGTGCCGCTTGCGGTCTGTGGTTAAACCTACTGCCAGCGTAGTGTCGAGTCTTTAGAGTCCCACACAGAAAGCTATTCGCCTTTAGGCAAAAGAGTAGAGGTCGCATGGTTTTGTGACAGGTCGCATGGTTTTGCGACAGGGTCCGGTCACATCCGTGCACTTGTGCACGTACAGTGTCCGGACAGTTAACACTAGCGGGCTTTGGTTTAAGCCAGATCCTAGTATACGTTTTGAGATTGGTTTTATCCAGTATGTATTCGTGTTCCTCGGAACGCGGATGCGGGTGTGTATGCACAGTTGACGGAGAGACAGAGGCAGAGGATTCTCATTAGGGTTGTTGACCGTTGACTGTTGACTATTGACTTTTTGCTCAACCCTAATGAGAATATGATATGTAATTAACAATAATATTAATTAAGTATTATAGTGACATGGTTGTTGAGGGGTTGACTTTGTTGACTTGTTGACTTTGTTGACCGGTTGACTAGGTTGGACTAGTTGACCATCATGATGACAATGGCTATCATTTCATGGCAAAGACTTTTGCTTGCTTGTTCTCTTGTGCAAAATGAGTGCATGAAATGATATGGCTATTGTAGCTTAAACCATCACTAATACTTGATTGCTATTATTGGTTATGATGGTTTTGGATTATGAGAGCCAAGAGAGAAAAGTCTTGCTCATTCTTTCATTTCCTTTCTCTCTCTTGTGATCTTGAGCTCTCATCCTGTTCCTCTTGCTCTCCCTCTCTTTAGTCTATGGTTCACTTGTCTCATGTGTTGAGAACCAAGAACCATAGAGAAAAATCCCAACACACTCTCTTCTACTCACTCTAGTTCACAAGGTTTAGCAAACCGAGTGAACTAGTTTCTTCAAAGTTCGAAGAAGAAGCCAAAGGTAGAAGCTTTCAGGTGGATCGATCTTCGGCGCAAGGAGACGACGGGGTGAAGCCGATCCGTACACCGTCGAGGTTTGAAGACGAAGGAGTTCAAGAAAGAAAGGTATAACCCCCTAACCGAGTAGTTAGCAACTCCTAGTTAGGTTGTTAGTTAGATGTTTAACAAAGATCCGGTTTTGAGTCCATGTTACCGCCTCTAGAAAATTGTTTTTCATCAAATTCCGCATGCCCGAAAGTACCGGGAGAGGTAGCATGGACTTACAGTGGTATCAGAGCCTAGTTAAACTCTATCTAACATGTTAGCATAGTAACTAGAAATTCGATCGGAGAAAAAGTCCCGAAATGAACCCGGAATTCATGCTTGCTGTCGAATTTTTCCTCTGTTCTAAAAATAATAAATCATGCTTTAAAAATCGACTCAGGATTTTTTAAAGATACTGTAGAAAAACGATGCAGAGATTCCATCAAACCACCGCGGAAACGCGGTAATAGCTTGCTATTGCCGTGGTTCTGCGGCCTTCTTGGCTCTTCTCTGGATCGTCTTTGCTACAGTATACTCAGTGGGTTATTTTGGGATTTTAGGTATATGTGTTTTCAGCCCAGATTTTTCAGAAAGAAAATTTTGTTTTTGGGGGCTTTAAAAACCGTATTTTGATCGAGTTTCTAAAGACTTAAGCTGACGGGTATTTCTGTGATGTGTTATTTGTATTGAACGTCTGCTAATCGCTATATGTCGATTAGTGGGGGTTATACAAATCTGTGATCTGTAATGTTGCTGGAATGTGTATATGAATTCATTGGATTGTCGTGGGTGAATAGCCCGGGGGTTGTGAGACGAGAGTTTTCTTTTCTTTCAATTCATGTAAATTTGTAAATTGATGTAATAATTATTTGTATGGCCGCACAACCGGGTCGGGGTTGTAGCCGTCATTGTATAATTTCTTTTTACTGTTTTTTCTCCTAGGATAGACCCATGGAGGGGGTGCACAAACTACCGGGTATGCCGAAGTGCCAACTGGCCTACTCACGGGGTTGAGGGAGGTTGCTTCGCTTCGGGTACTTGGCGGGTAGTTTGCCGCACCCGTAGGGGTCTTGGGTAGGGTATTGGCTATTCACCGCGACCGTGTAATCTGCTTTTCATTACAGGCTCGTACGAATTGCGGGTTCCTAGTATATCCAATGTGTTCATCTGTGATCTGAAATGGCTATCATTGCAATATATCTATATATGATATTATTTAGGCGTTGCTTATGTTTTACAGACGCGCTAGCCCAGCCCCCGCTCTGTCGTTAGTTAAGTAACCTAACGGGTAATGACGGGGCCCCGTGGCGAATGCGAATGGCATAAGCGTACGTTATATTTTGGTTGTTTTCTGCAATGGTAGGATTAAATGATGGGACGCATTAAAAGAACTAATGCAGGAATATCACGCATTAAAAGAACTAATGCAAGAAAAATAAACCAAGTAAAAGTCGTTGGAACACTTTCGAAAAACCACTCGGTTCTTTTCAAAACCAACTTTTAAATGCGGAGCTTGAGCCACTCCTTTTAAAAGCTATCTCGTTCCATCGATTATATCAAGTTCACTACGTTCACGGTTTCGCCAAAACCATTCGTAGCCCTCCGTCGTTTCACATGAATAGTCAATAGTATTCAAGCTATGTTTGTTGGCCAAAGTCAAGGCATAGTGATTGGTAGCTATTGGGTATTCATGTGCAGCATAGATAGATGCGTTGATTTGGAACAGTCGTACTGCCTTGTTGGCCAAAGTCAAGGGTAGGTGCGGGTGGATTCAAATTAACCTGGAGAACGACGGGTAGAACTTGACATATGACTTATGATTTGTTGGCCAAAGTCAAGGTTATAAGAGCATGGGGCAAAAATCCACATCGGGAGTTTCAAAAGAACTGAAACTTGCTAGTGTTGCATACCATTTGGAGTGTGATGATTCTGGTAGCATTCCTTCAGTTTCGTCACGCGATGATATTTGGATCCCGATCCTACTGTGAGTATATGCTACTCCTCAGGAAATTTCTCACTTAACGATCAATGCTATAAACTAAGTAGGTGTCTAGAAAGGTGTTAGCGGGGCTACGCCCACAGGGAAAAGAGGTTATTTAATTAAGGAACTTCGCGAAAGCGTTGGAAAACCTCCCTCGAAGTACCGACACCAGCCTGGCCGAACGGTTAAGCAAGAATTGTACGGTGAGATTGATCCTGACTAATTCTTCCTTTTTGGTTTGAGGAGGGATTCGAGAGACAGTGGGAGCCATCCTGTTTAGACAAACTAAAAACCATTCTAAACTTGCAAGAGCATCATGCCGAGTGTTTCTTCTCTCTCTCCTAATTGCAGCAACCAATCTACATGACTGGACTTAAGTTACTTCTAGATAAAAACATACTGACAGGGCCAAACTACAAAGATTGGCTCAGGAATGTCAAGATAGCAATCACTTACGACAAGCTGGGGTATCTTTTTACCACCAAAGCTCCCCCTGTCCCAGGTCCCAAAACCAGCGTCGCGGATAAGGAAATCCGTAAGACCTGGGAAATCGATTGCGCGAAGGCCAAGTGCCTCGTGCTTGCCTCTATGGACAACGAACATCAGAGGAGGCACGAGAATATGGACCTCGAATCCATATTTCTCCATACAAAAGAACTGTATGGAGAGCAGTCTCGTATCGCAAGATACGAAGTGTCGAAGAAGTTATTTTCGGCAAGGTTGACCGTCGGATCATCGGTAGCGGAACACGTGCTTAAGATGATTGGCTACATAGAAGAGCTCGCGGACCTTGGGACCACGTCAGAGAATGAGCTCTATACGGACTTGATTCTCCAGTCCCTTCCTTCCACTTACGTATAGTTTATCCTGAACTTCAACTTACAAGAAAAGAAAGTTGAACTTTCAGAACTCCTCAACATGCTGAGGCGCGCAGAGGGCACCCTACAGAAAAGTAGGAAAACATCCACTTTGTTTGTAGGAGGATCTTCCTCTTCTAGGTCCAAGGCGAAAGCCAAGGGAAAGAAGAAGAAAGCCCCCGCCAAACCAAGGGGCGGTGTTAGTAAAGTGGATACGAAGGGAAAGGCAAAAGCAACAAAGAAAGTGGGAAAGCTTGTGGATAAAGAAGAATGCTTCTATTGTCATAAGAAGGGACACTGGAAGAATAATTGCAGGGCTTGGAAAGCCAGAACACAGGAACTGAAGCAGGTTGCGGCTTCAGCTTCAGGTGTGTATGTTATTGATAACTGTCTTTCAATAAACTCTACTTCCTGGGTATTAGATACCGGATCAGGATCTCATATCTGTAATTCTTTGCAGGCGTTGAGAAACCGTAGGTTTTTGAAGGCAGGTGACATGACCCTCAAAGTTGCAAATGGAGCTAGCATGGATGCTAAAGCCGTGGGGGACTATCACCTGGGAATGTCAGATGGACATGTTTTGGTTTTGCGTAATTGCTTTTTTGTACCCAACGCAACTTGTAATATCAATTCTGTATCTTTGGTTTCTAAAGAAGGTTATGAATTTGCGTTTGTAAGTAATGTTGTAAACATTCACCTTAATCAAGTTCTGATTGGGTCAGGTACATTAAGCAATGGTATATACGTACTAAACCAACCACAGATTTTCAATGTCCAGAATACACACAAAAGAAAGTCTCCGGAAATAAATCAGACTTTCTTATGGCATTGTAGACTGGGTCACATCAATGAGAGAAGGTTGACTAAGTTACATACAGAAGGATATTTGGATCCGTTCGAATATCAATCGTATGCCACTTGTCAATCCTGTCTCAAAGGAAAGATGACAAAGACTCTGTTCACTGGACATGGAGTAAGAGCGAGCGAGCTCTTGGGACTCGTACACAGCGACGTGTGCGGTCCAATGTCTACACATGCACGAAGCGGTTATTCTTACTTCATTACTTTTATGGATGACTTTTCAAGGTACGGTTATGTCTTCTTAATGAAACATAAGTCCGAAACCTTTGGAAAGTTCCAGGAATATAAGAATGAAGTAGAAAAACAAACCGGCAAAAGTATCAAGATTCTAAGATCGGATCGAGGTGGAGAATACTTGAGTGCCGTGTTCCTGGACTATTTAAAAGAGAACGGAATTCTTTCTCAGCTTACTCCTCCATACACTCCGCAACATAACGGTGTATCGGAGAGACGGAATCGAACCCTATTGGATATTGTATGGTCCATGATGAGTAACGCTGAGTTACCACGATCATTCTGGGGGTATGCGCTAGAATCAGCTGCATACCTTTTGAACCGAGTTCCCACTAAGACTGTGCCTACCACACCATATGAGATGTGGTGTGGGAAGAAACCCTATCTTAAGCACATTAAGACATGGGGATGTCCAGCTTTTGTTAAAAAGAAGCATGCCGACAAGCTCGAGGCAGGCTCAGTACAGTGCAAGTTCGTGGGATATCCAAAGAACTCCAAGGGATATTTCTTCTACTGCGATGAGGAACAAAAGGTTTTTATTTCTCGTCATGCCCACTTCTTGGAAACTGAGTTTTTGGAAAACCAGATAAGTCGGAGCACAGTAGAACTGGAAGAAATTCCAGAACCACGAGCTATTACTGAAAGCTTAGTGGAACCAGAGGGTTCAAAAGAACAGGACATTCCTACGCCACTCCGCAGGAGTAGTAGGCAGTCTCATCCGCCCGAGAGATACTACGGTTTTCTCATAGACGGGGATAGAGAGGATTGCATCATAGATTATGATGAGCCTACTAGCTTCCAGCAAGCCGTTCAGAGCGTTGACTCGGTAAAATGGCTGGATGCAATGCGGACCGAAATGGAGTCCATGTACACCCACAAAGTATGGACGTTGGACATTGCTCCAGACGGGGTAAAACCCGTAGGATGCAAGTGGATCTTCAAAAGGAAGATTGGTGTAGATGGACAGGTTGAGACCTATAAAGCTAGACTGGTTGCAAAGGGTTTTCGTCAAAGACCTGGTTTAGACTATGACGAGACCTTTTCTCCAGTAGCTATGCTGAAATCCATTCGGATCCTTCTTGCCATTGCTGCCTTCCACGATTATGAGATTTGGCAGATGGACGTAAAGACCGCTTTTCTAAATGGAAATTTAGAGGAGTGTGTCTATATGGACCAGCCAGAGGGTTTCAATCAGAGTGGGAGCAGCGGAAAGGTGTGCAAGTTGCTTAAGTCCATCTATGGACTAAAGCAGGCATCGCGGAGTTGGAACATCTGTTTTGATGAGACGGTCAAGGAATTTGGCTTTATCAAAAATCCAGATGAACCATGTATCTATAGTAGATTTGTAGCGAGAACTGTAGTATTCTTCGTTTTATACATGGATGACATTCTCTTAATAGGAAATGACATTCCTATGCTACAATCTGTCAAGGGGTTCTTGTCACACAGGTTCTCCATGAAAGACCTGGGTGATGCCTCATACATCCTGGGGATCCGGATCCATCGTGATAGATCCAAGAGGATATTAGGACTTTCACAGTCCAGGTTTATCGACACCATACTGAAAAGATTCAGTATGGAAGATTCCAAGCGCGGTAACCTACCGGCTTGTCACGGGATCGCCCTCTCTAAAGAGATGTCTCCCAAGACTGATTTGGAAAGGGATTGCATGTCTATTATACCCTACGCTTCTGCGGTAGGCTCTATAATGTATGTGATGTTGTGTATCAGACCGGATGTAACTTATGCACTGAGTGTAGTAAGCCGGTATCAGTCAAACCCTGGGGAGAAACACTGGATAGCGGTAAACAACATTCTCAAGTACCTGAGAAGGACTAAGGAGATGTTCTTGGTGTATAGCGGAAAAGACCTCCAGATCGAGGCCTTTGCTGACTCCAGCTTCCAGAGTGACAAGGATGATTCCAAGTCCATGTCGGGTTTTGTCTTTACCCTCAATGGAGGGGCGGTGTGTTGGAAGAGTTCCAAACAGGAAACCATTGCAGACTCAACGATGGAAGCGGAATACATCGCTGCATCTGATGCCGCAAAAGAAGCTGTCTGGATGAGGAAGTTCTTGATAGAACTTCAGGTGGTTCCGTCCATTGTTGATCCAATACCTCTGTATTGCGACAACAACGGGGCTATAGCTTTAGCGAAGGAACCCAGGTCCCATCAGAGATCCAGACACATCTTGAGACGGTATCACCTGATCAGGGAGATCGTGGATCGCCAGGAGATCGAGGTTCGGAGGGTTGCTTCAGAAGATAACACTGCAGATCCATTGACCAAGGCCTTGCCCCAGACTCAGTTCGAGCGGCTGATCGAGATGATAGGTCTTCGATACGCCAGTACATGGCCTTATTGCATGTGGGAGATTGTTAGTGTATATGCCCTAGAGGCCATTACTGTATCATACTAGTTTGTATATTACTTAATGGAAGCTTGGGATATTCACCTTGTATAAACAATCTTGCTCAAGATAGTAGTATGCTACTTGGTTTGTTTCTACTTCAATGTGTACATGCGTTTATTTTATATCACCTATACGCATTAGTGGAGCCCTTAGGATCTTTGCTTGATTACCAGCGTTGTGATGGCGGTCGCACTAGTGGGGGCTGGGTGATCTATAAGCACATCCTTATGCAGGTCCCTAGTCCCAGGACTATCGAGACAGGGCATCGATACTCCGGAGTAGACTAGCGCATGCGCTTCTCATCCCAGAATGGGAGATGGTCTGTCCCACAGCCATCAGTACGTCGTACTGGAGATAGTATGCGGGTGCTCGTTAGGTTACGAGTACACTGGACAGGACTCGTCGGGAACTGACCGGTTGGTATTATACCTATCGTCAGTTATCAGTTCCCAGGTGACATGAGTACAGCTTAGTCCGCTGACTTGACACTGTCACTTCACCTCGAGTGTGTTCCCACTGTACTTTGATTGCTACCCTACCACGGCTCAAAGGAGTCGTGCAAACAGGTAGTAGTTGGGTGCAGTCCCGAAGCACTTAGAGGCAGTGACGGTTAGACAGGATTCGTCTCTCCCGGTATTGGGGGTTGACATCGCGCTGTGTCTAGGAGAGCCATTACACGAGTAGTCCCTGGCCAGGGCAAGCGAGATATACTGGTAGGCTTCCAGTGTTATCTCAGGGTGTTTTGGGCTTCACTCCGACACGACTTGTACCGCTATTAGGGGACTGACATTTACCGCCCCTAGGCCCGCCATGCGATGTATCAGACGAACAGACCGGACTGTACGGAGACTGTCACATTCAGGCTCAGTAGGAGTTCAGATGGGTTTCACCTCGTCAGTCTTCTTGTCGGCATCTACCTGGGGACCGTTACGCACAGCTAGTGCCGCTTGCGGTCTGTGGTTAAATCTACTGCGAGCGTAGTGTCGAGTCTTTAGAGTCCCACACAGAAAGCTATTCGCCTTTAGGCAAAAGAGTAGAGGTCGCATGGTTTTGTGACAGGTCGCATGGTTTTTCGACAGGGTCCGGTCACATCCGTGCACTTGTGCACGTACAGTGTCCGGACAGTTAACACTAGCGGGCTTTGGTTTAAGCCAGATCCTAATGTACGTTTTGGGATTGGTTTTATCCAGTATGTATGCGTGTTCCTCGGAACGCGGATGCGGGTGTGTATGCACAGTTGACGGAGAGACAGAGGCAGAGGATTCTCATTAGGGTTGTTGACCGTTGACTGTTGACTATTGACTTTTTGCTCAACCCTAATGAGAATATGATATGTAATTAACAATAATATTAATTAAGTATTATAGTGACATGGTTGTTGAGGGGTTGACTTTGTTGACTTGTTGACTTTGTTGACCGGTTGACTAGGTTGGACTAGTTGACCATCATGATGACAATGGCTATCATTTCATGGCAAAGACTTTTGCTTGCTTGTTCTCTTGTGCAAAATGAGTGCATGAAATGATATGGCTATTGTAGCTTAAACCATCACTAATACTTGATTGCTATTATTGGTTATGATGGTTTTGGATTATGAGAGCCAAGAGAGAAAAGTCTTGCTCATTCTTTCATTTCCTTTCTCTCTCTTGTGATCTTGAGCTCTCATCCTGTTCCTCTTGCTCTCCCTCTCTTTAGTCTATGGTTCACTTGTCTCATGTGTTGAGAACCAAGAACCATAGAGAAAAATCCCAACACACTCTCTTCTACTCACTCTAGTTCACAAGGTTTAGCAAACCGAGTGAACTAGTTTCTTCAAAGTTCGAAGAAGAAGCCAAAGGTAGAAGCTTTCAGGTGGATCGATCTTCGGCGCAAGGAGACGACGGGGTGAAGCCGATCCGTACACCGTCGAGGTTTGAAGACGAAGGAGTTCAAGAAAGAAAGGTATAACCCCCTAACCGAGTAGTTAGCAACTCCTAGTTAGGTTGTTAGTTAGATGTTTAACAAAGATCCGGTTTTGAGTCCATGTTACCGCCTCTAGAAAATTGTTTTTCATCAAATTCCGCATGCCCGAAAGTACCGGGAGAGGTAGCATGGACTTACACATCAAACGAGAAGAGATTATGCAAGAGTACCAGCCTCCGTACAGATCGGCATAGGCAAGATCGGAAGAGATCTTGAGCAGGATTCCTTCCAGAACACTGCTGCAATAAGATGTGCACCAGTAGCAAAGGTGTGATGTGCATTCAGAAGACCGGAGGTCAGCGCCAGTGACGTGCTGCTTTACGAGTGGCCGTGAGGATTGACCGAGAGATGACCAGATAAGTGCCAGGACGGAATCGTTCCCGTTAGCACACCTGACAGGGCCGATGAGCCGATGGATTGAGAGATTGGTAATCCACAGAGAAGATAAGGACCCAGAGACAGAGGACGCCAGACCGTGAGCAAGAGGCAAGTAGATATCTTGCGCTGCTAGCATTGGATGCACCGACACCTTCTCGACTTTGAAGGAGGGACTACCGACGACGGTATTTGTGATTTGTGATTTTGTGATTCGATTGTCACCTATCCGTCACTATGGATTTCAGTATTTTAGGCGATCTATTCGCATGATTTGGTCTTGATGGTTGAGTTTCATGATATTTGTTTTCATGCACCATGGTTGCACCTACTGGGTATTTGTATTTATGCATAGTTATTACACTTGAGGTATTGATCGTGATTTCATGCCTATATTATGCCTGTGATTTGATTTGTGCTTTCAGCATAGTTTTCATGCACTTTTAGTATTTTGATTTGACTGTGTACGCTGATGCACATGGTTGTGAGATTATATACCACAGTATACCTGATTTGGATTGAACTTTATTGTATACCGTAGACTTTGATTCTGATATAGATGTTGATTTCTTGCACTCCGTGCATTGATTTGGAATTTCGCGCGTGATGAGCGCATGTTTTGAGATACGATTTTGGTGCACACCAGATGCACTAAATCGGGATTCTTCGTGCATGTTAGATGCACCTGATTTTGCTGTAGGGCACACACGTTGCCTATGACAGATGTTGTGTGCACACCCGATGCACTTAGATGATGTTTCTGTGCACATGTATGGCACATATATGGATTTTGATTTCCGTGCGCACCAGACGCACAGGGTATTCATATATACATTTTAGGATTGATTCCTTATAGATCAGTACGTTTTTATGATATTTGCTATGTGTTTTCATACTGAGCAGGACAAGTCAGAGAACAGTACCTGAATATATTTTGCATACATTGATAATTATTGAAGGGATTTCCAAAAAGCGAGTTATAGTCTCGGTATTTACCTACGTGTCTGATATGACACGAAACGTTTAAAACAAGGAAACCCTTCTAAATTGTTTTCAAAACGGCGGAACATGCATATTAAACGAAAGATATATACGTATATGGTTATTTTCTTATGATAGACGTCCGCCACTGTGCAGTGTTATGCGCATTGCACAGCGACTTTAAGAGATTTGGCATGCATATCCTTCAGATATTTACGTGTATAGCTCTGATTTATATTATATTGGTTTTGCTTTGGTTTTGGCATTCGTGTCCTTACCATGACTCCGATGATTGCGGGATGCTTGACGGAGTTTCGATTTTGAGTTATCTGCTCATTACTCATGCGAATGCATTGCGCTATAATGCGTTTTATGTATTGATGATTTCGGAGCCTCGATGACTTGGATTTTCATTTGAAATATTTTAGAATTTGGGGGTTTAAATTTAAATTCGGGGACCGAATTTCTTTAAGGGGGGAAGATTTTAACAATTCAAAAAAATAAAATATTATTTTTGGGAATTTTTATAATTTAATATTATTTTATTGAATATTTTAATATTTCGGTATAATTAAATACCGATAAATGGGAAAAATTTTGGAAAAATTATGGAAAATTCTAAAATAGGGTAGTTTATGGAATTATGCCATTTTAAATTTTTTATGATTAATTATATGCTAATTTAGTGCTAATCGCGATTAAAAATCGCTAATCAGTTTTTTAGCATTTTTGTGTAAAACATGCACATATCATTTTCTTTACACTTGTGCATTTCTACCATGTTGTTTTGGGGTTACTATTTATGTGAGAAGGATTTAGAGGGGAAAAGAAAAGGAAAAGGAAAAGTGATAGAATGATTAGGAGAGAGAAAGAGTAGGTATGGGGTCAAACCCTAGTTGTGAGCCATCCCCCCATCATTTCTTCTTCTCATTCTCTCCCCTCTTTCCATAGGAGCTGCTGTTGCTGCCCCTTCCCTCTCCATCTTCAAGCCCAAAACACCATGGATACAACTCCAAAACCCCATTCCCACTTCACAAAAATTGTTCCCAAGCTCACTAGCTACACCATGGACCAAGAAAGAAAGGATTTTGAGGACTTTGAGCAACTCAAGAAAATTCTTGAGTTGCCGAAGGAGGTAATTTCTGCGTCATTAGAGTAGTGTTTCAATTCCTTATGCATCTATACTTGTTTCATGTCGACATTGTGTAGTTTTGATGAACTTTGGAAATTCCAAGTTAGGGTTTAGGGTTTGAAATTAAATCAAAGGTGATTGAGGTGTAATTAGGGACTACAATCCTTGTGGTGATTGATTGGAGACCCAAACCAGAACCTAGAACCCGGAATACGGATTTAGAAACCGATGTCGGAAAAACTGTGATTCCTGTGAGTGCATTTGGAAATCTGTTATCACCCCGAGGCCCCTAAAATTATTTTGGATTGACAGTGAGATGTGCAGGCAACTAGAAACCATCACCCAAAGCCCTAGCCCCTAACCCCTCTTTCAGGCCACAAATAAATCCATTCTGGCTGCAAATTACGGCCAGACCATGTTGGATTTGGCTCGTGTTGGTTTTGTAGCTCCTACATCTATAGATTAGACCCCTGGCATGTGCAAAATTGTCCAATTTAACCTAGGGTAGAATCTGGAGCCTTTTTCTTTAGTTGCTGTTTTGGATTCGTGTTTCCGTTTCCGTATTTTGAATTCTGGATTTATATATCTGCGTTTTATCTCGATTTCTTGGCGTTTGTACGACGGTATCGAGGAGTGATTGATGGTTTTGAAGCGTAGTCCATAGGTTCTAACCTATAGGTCTTTAAGCGTGTCGTTTTGGTTTTCGTGTGTCGTTTTAGTTTTGATTTGGTTTTAACGCGATGCGATATATGTGATATGTAGGTACCTCCACGGTGATCTGAGGCGATGAAGACGATGGTGGCAACATCGACACCGACACGCAGGATTCAAGGTGAGTAGATTTATATCTACGGGGAGAAGTCGGGTGGATGGCGTATAGCACCCCCGCAGTCCGAAGTTGGTATACTATATATGTATATGTTATATATATATGATAGCTTATAGTGTGTCGCGGATATTATGATTAGATGTACTGTGGTTAGATTAGGGCGTAGAAGTAAACTAGTATAGTTCCTAGTTACAAACCCTAGAATAGGTTTACACCCACACGCACATACATACTTATTTGCTATACTTATACTGTGATGATGAGGATATTGGATGACATTGGAGATGAGTCGATGATATTGGGCATAGTGCCATGAGATCGGTGATATGATGTGATTCGTATTTGGAATACGACGTGTGATTTTTGCGGGCCTTTGGACGTGTGTTTCACACACGCATTCATATTTATATAGATGGTATCAGTTGTACTAGATTTAGATCAGTACCCTAGATTTTGTGATATGATGATAAGGATACCAGATAATTGATGAGATGACTGTGATATTGACCCGTACCCAGCTATTGGGATGCCGTACGACGATTTACCGTACAAGCTTTATATTGATGATAGATCCGCACTCATGACTTGAGCACGTCAGATGATATACTGTATCATACGCGATACTATTGAGGCGGGATCGCCGACTATTATATTTATATTTATATATACCGACTCAGATTTAGGTGGTTTCCATACCCCTCCCGATTGACCTGATAGTTAGATGTAGATTACTTAGTAGACATTAGACTAGACCCGAGTCATACCTATTTCAAAACTAACGGATCGGGAGTATTTCAAAGGGATTCTACGGATATTTCAAAGGACGCACCTTTTCTTAAAAACACCGTAGCCCTTATTTTACTAAAAACCCCGATTCGTCTTATTTCAAATGGCAAAACTGCATGACATACACATATTGATATAGATTCTTCACTGTTGCGTTGATTATTCGATTCCGCATATTCTTACAGTTTGCATTGCATCGCATTGCATGTGTTTATTGCTATATTACAACCATGCTGTTAGGACACCAGCACCATTATCGATGATGCATATGTTCCACGTACACCTGCTTACCGGCTCACACACTTCATCATTGATAATTGTCATGTCACTACACTGTAATACTGTTGCATTCAGGATATGATCTCTTGCATGGTATACTTGTGTATATACCCATTGTACACCCATATTTACATACATAAGTATTTGCACATACATAGATGATTCTGGTTTGACTTGGAGATCTGGGAACCGCAAGATACTCTTTAAAACTGATTCATTTTAAAAGAGCGGCTTTCCCCAATATGTGCATATTACCATTCCATGTTGCATGATATATTGATATGCTTACATTCTTTTATATGTCGCATACATCATGCTTTCTGATTATACGCATTGAGTTATATTGTTTTCATGATATTTCTGAATTTGGGAACCGAGGGTATTTTAAAAAGAGAGTATGTGTTGTTTCAAAAACCCGGTTACCCTTGATATGATATTTCAGTGCGTCCACCATGTGTTTTCTCGGTTCTGAGAGTGACATGTGAAACCCGATTCGAGGAGCGGTAGGCACCGTCTGCGGGTACATAGTGGACCCGGTGAGGTTCCCCAGGGCATGAAGACTCGTATATGCTAGACGGTGAGCCCGGCAGGGGAGTACTACCTACCGGTGATAGTATTTGGGACCCGTCGGTTATCCGGAGGATACCGACCGAAGTCATGAGATGGATATGAGGGCCGACCAGGGTGTGCGGCGCCTGAAATATATGAGGATTTACGTGCCGATGCTGGGCACAGGTTTCATGATGTTTTCGAGTGTCGATGCTTGACACTCAGGTTCCATGATTTTGATATGTCGCGAGCGACACATGCTGATTTACATCCTCATACTTCCATGCATATGCTTATGATGTTTACATGCATGATGCTTATTGTCATTGGGTAACACGTGGACGATTTCCACATACATATAGTTGACATTGATGACATTGATCACATAGTTGGATGATATCCACTTTTTCATATTTATGACATGTTATTACCTGAGGCACTGGTACGAGCACGTGGCACTATACTCATATATAGATGTTACATGTCCACCTTATCATACTTCAGACTTATTCATATTGAGGATATATTATTACCGATCGTATTGACTTAGGATTATGTCATGCATTCGATTTCTGCTTGTAGATGTTTTCTACTCACGAGTTGGCAACTCACCCCCGTTGTACCACAGTCCTTGCAGGTTTTGCCGTACAGGTTCCATGGCGGCATTTCCGGCACACTGCTTCCTTTGTGGGTGATTTGCTTTGGTAGGTGGGTTCTTTTGCATCAGAACCACCATTGTGTATGTATTATTCATTGTATCTAGAAATTCCATCAACCAAAACTTGTATATTGTTTCAGACTTAGAAAACCAGTTATGTATTATTTCGACCTTAGAGGCGCGCGTTGTAGTATTATGGTTTTCATATTGATTTTGAGTTTCTTTTGAGTTTTGATCCTCGCCCTTTGGCGTTGTATATTATATTGCTTGTGTGGTTGTGACCGTCGATTGACGAATAGATAGCTCCCGCTTGGGGATGCCTTTTATTGTGCATATATATATTATTCATGTTCTACACCATTCGGGTCTATTTTTTACAAAGGAAACTCTGCCGAAATTTTTAGAAAAGATATGGAGGATTTAAAATGTATATTCGGCTTACCTATTTTAAAACCCTTGTTTTAAAAACATGTTTTCCTTACTTCTTACAAATTAGTTTTTCTTATTTACTTCTTAAAAATGGTTTTAGATTTCTGGGCTTTTTGGTTTACTTGGATTAGATGGGGTTCTATAGACTTCATATGATTCAAGTGCCAGTCAGGGGCTATTTCGGGTTGTGACAGAAATGCGTTGAGCCCGGCAGGGGAGCACTACCGACCGGTGATAGTGTTTCCCCCAATCAGAGCAAACCCCTGTTTTGAAATTCAAAATTCAAAAATTGAAGCAACACTTCAGATCCAGCGCTAGGCGCACTGCATGCCACGTGTCAAACACGGATGCGCTAGCGCCAGGTGCGCTGCGCCCTAGGCAGTGCACCATATGTGCGCTAGCGCTAGGCGTGCTGCGCACCACGTGTCAAACACGGGCGCGCTAGCGCAGGCTGCGCTGCGCTTTGAGCAGCACGCCATGTGTCAAACACTGGTGCGCTGCGCTCTGAGCAGCGCACCACATGTAAAGCATGGGTGCGCCAGCGCTGGAATTAAAAATTCCCCACCGTTAGATCAAAAGATCTAATAATAATGATAAATCATTAATTAATCAGAATTAAAATGTAACGTTTCCAAAATAATAAAATATTATTTTCGGGAATTTTTATAATTTAATATTACTTTAATGAATATTTTAATATTCGGGCACAATTAAATACAAATAAATGGGGAAAAATTTTAGAAAATTTTTGAAAATTCTAAAATAGGGTATCTTATGGGATTATGCCATTTTAAAGTTTTTAAGACTAGTTATATGCTAATTTAGTGTTAATCGCGATTAAAAATCGCTAATTGGATTTTTGGCATTTTTGTGCAAAAATGTGCACATATCATTTTTCTGCACTTGTTACACTTGTGTTACATTTTTATTGCCATGGTTGTTCTTTTGGGTGCACTATTTGAGTGAGAAGAAAAGAAAAGGGAAAGAAAAAGTAAGTAATGAGTGAGAGAGAGAGACCAAGACAAACCCCCACTTTTTGAACCATCCCTCATCATTTTCCCCTTCTCATTCTCTCTCTTCTCCCTCCCCTCTTCTTCCTCTCTCCCTCTTCTTCCTCTCTCCCTCTTCATGAAACCCTAGATCCACAATGAAAACAAAGCCAAAAACCCCATTCCCACTTCACAAAAAATGTTCCCGAGCCCACTAGCTACACATTGAACCTAGAAAGATTGGATTTGGAGGGCTTTGAGCAACTCAAGAATTTTTTTGAGTTGCCAAAGGAGGTAATTTCTGCACCTATTAGAGTAGTATCTCATTTCTATTGCATCCATACTAGTTTCATATCGATATTGTGTCGTTTTGTGGATTTTAGAGAATTCAAGTGAGGGTTTAGGGTAAAACTGAAATCAAGATGAAATTGAGGCTTGTTGTGACCTTAGAACCCCTGGTGTAATGCAAAATTAAACCCAAACCTGGAACTAGAACCAGAATACGGAATTACGGAACCGATATCGGAAAAACTGGAAATTTGGGACTGTTTTGTGTAATCTGCTATCACCCCGAGACCCCAAAAATGAAACTGAGTTGACAGTGAGATGTGCAGGCACCATAGAACCACCACCCGAAACCCTAGCCCCCAACTCCAAGCTTTGGCCGCCAATTAATTTCCCCTGGCCGCAAATTGCGGCCAGAGCAGGGTGGATCTGCCTCGTTTTGCGTGCATGCCCCCATTTCCTCTATTCTTGACCCTGGGTATGTCTAGTTTTGACTGAATCAATCTAGGGTGAAATCTGGGATGATTTTCCTATGTTGGTGCATGATTTGAGACTTGTTTTGGCATGGATTTTGGTATTTGGTGTTTCATTCCTGTCGGGTGGCATTTGGACGTCAACGACAAGTGGATATTGATCGTGTTTACATGCGAGTCGATAGGTTTTTACCTATGCGGGTAGCGTGTGCTATTTTGGTTTCCGATGTGATTTTCATGTGCTTTAGCGTTATGACATACTTGTAGGTACCCTACGAGATGTTGAGGCAAAGAAGATGAAGATGGCGACATCGGCACTGATACATGAGAAGCAAAGTGAGTAGATTTATATCTACGGGGAGAAGTCGGGTGGATGGCGTATAGCACCCCCGCAGTCCGTGGTGATGTATACGAATACGTATACACACGTATATTTATTATGTGTGGTTTAGATTAGTGATGGTAATAATGGTATTATTGATGATAAGAACATATTGGTTTAGTATAGTGCGAACCCTAGAGTAGTGGTTGCACTCACACATACACTTACACACATACTTGCATTCATTCTTTCATTTATTTGTGCGCATATGATGGTGCGTATATCTACACATGGGTATGGGACTATGTGTTTATATACGGGATTTGAGGATGATACGTTTGATTGAGATGATACTTGATGTGAGGCCGTGAGATCGGCGATGTGACATAGTTCGTTTTTGAGGTGCGATATGATAGTTTTAGCGGGCGTTTGGGCATGTGTTTTACCCCGCATTCATATTTATATAGATGGTATCGATTTGTACTAGACTTAGAGTAGTACTCCAGATTATGCGATCTGATGATAGTGATACCTGATATGTGATGAGATAGTGTGATATTGACCCCTACCCAGCTATTGGGATGCCGTACGACGATTTACCGTACGAGCCGATATTGATGATAGATCCGCACTCATGACTCGAGGATATCTTACGATATGTTATTAAGGCGGGATCACCGACTATTATATCTATATATATCGACTCAGATGTAGGTGGTTTCATACCCCTCCTGTCTAGATTACTTAGTAGACCTTAGACTGACCCGAGACATACCTATTTCAAAACTAACGAATCGGGGATATTTTAAAGATAGGCAGAAGGGTTATACGGATATTTTCAAATGATGCATATTTCGTTAAAACACCGTAACCCTTGTTTTACTAAAAACCCGATCGTCTTATTTCAAATGGCACCACTGCATGACATGTACATATTGGTGTAGATTCATTACTTTTGCGTTGATTATTCGATTCCGCATATTCATGCTATTTGCCTTGCATCGCTTGTGTTGTGGTTATATTTCAGTCATGCTGCTAGGACACCAGCACCATTATCGATGATGCATATATTCCACGTACACTTGTTGCCGGCTCACACACTCATCATCGATAATTGCCATGTCACTACACTGTAGTACTGTTGCATTCTGTGTATGTTGCCTACATTTCTTTACATGTCGCATACATCGTGCTTTCTGATTATACGCATTGAGATATGTTGTTTCCATGATATTTCTGGATTTGGGAACCGTGGTATTTCAAAAGAGGATATATATATAATTGTTTTAAAAACCCGGTTACCCTTGATATGATATTTCAGTGCGTCCACCATGTGTTTTCTCGGTGCTGAGAGCGACATGTGAAACCCGATTCGAGGAGGCGGATGAGGCCGATTGCGGGTACATGGTGGACCCGGTATGGTACCCCGGGGCGAGAACGGTTTCGCTGTGTAGTAGACGGTGAGCCTGGCAGAGGGACTACTACCTACCGGTGATTGGTTGGACCTGGCGGTTATCCGGAGGATACTGACCAGAGTCGATAGATGGATTTGGGCGTACTGCCGGGGCCGAGGGCCGATACCGCAGACAGTGCCCGAGGGCCGATCCGGACTGACGGAGCCCGATATATGAGGATTTACGTGCCGATGCTGGGCACAGTTTTCATGATGTTTTCGGGTGTCGATGCTGGGCACTCTGGTTCCATGATTTTGACGTGTCGCGAGGGACACGGGTGGATTATATCCTCATATTTCTATGCACAGATTTTATGATATTTACTTGCATGATGGTTATTGTCATTGGGTGACGAGTGGACGGGATCCACATGTATACAGATTTGGTTACATTGATCATACCTCATATTCATGACATGCTATTACCTGAGGCACTAGCACGAGCACTTGGCACTACACTCATGTATAGAGGTTACATTGCCAGTTTAGCATGCTTCAGCTTTATTCATATTGAGGTTTATTTATATCTGATCGTATTGACCTAGGATGGGTCATGCATTCGATCTCTGCTTGTAGATATTTTCTATTCACGAGTTGGCAACTCACCCCCGTTGTGCCCCAGTTCTTGCAGGTTTGCCGTACAGATTCCATAGCGGCATTTCTGGCACACTGCTTCCTTGTGGGTGACTTGCTTGGATAGGTGGGTTCTTTTGTATCAGAACCGCCATTGTTCATGTATTATTTATTGTATCTAGAATTTCCATCAACCAAAACTTGTATATTGTTTCAGACTTAGAAAACAGTGTTGTATTATTTCGACCTTAGAGTCGCGCTAGTAGTATTACGGTTTTCTGGCTGTTTGAGTTTCTTTTTTTTGGATTTTGACCCTCGCCCTTTGGCGTTGTATATTATTATTGCTTGCATGGTTGTGACCGTCGATTGACGAAGAGCTAGCTCCCGCTTGGGGATGCCTTTTATCATTTCATATATATTATTCCTGTTGTACCCCGTTCGGGGCCAGTCCTTACAAAGGAAACTCTGCCGAAATTTTCAGGAAAGGTTGCACATTTTAAAAATACACATTCGGCTTAGTTATTTAAAAATTTGATTTTCGAAACATGATTTCCTTACTTTTCAAAACCAGTTTTTCTTATTTACTCTTTAAATGGTTTTAGATTTCTGGGCTTTTGGCTTACTTGGATCAGATGGGGTCCTATAGACTTCATATGGTTCAAGGGCCAGTCACGTGCTCTTTCGGGTCGTGACAAAGTTGGTATCAGAGCGCTAGGTTGACCTTGGTTCGAGTCTAAGTTTGACTATGTGGAGCCTAGGGCGTTATTTATATACGGAACTTAGGCTTGACCTTACGGAACTTAGACTTGGTCGAGGGGGTATTAGACCCGAACTTTCGTCGCGTAGGATGACCCTTGGTTGATGGAATAGGTGACTAAAGTAGAGTGACGTACCGTTGGTATGTTCCGCGGCATATTTACGACGCGCCACTCCACTTAAGAAACCTTAGGTTGTACATTTCCTTGCACCGTATTATATTCCTTCCTATGATCTATCCTCATCGATACTGGTTATGGTTTTGCTGCCGCGATTGCACGGGCAGAGTGAGCTACGGCTCGAGTTGTCAGCATGAGCTCATCGTGGACGAGGACTGACCAGGGCGTGATTCCCGAGGCATACGATTGCATATTGAGGCTTCGTATTTTGTGTTTCCGCGCTTTGGGCGTTGACAGATCGCTGTTACGAGATTTCTAGGACGTATCGGTCGGTACCGGAAGATTGAGCCACTGATAGAGGCCAGCCAGGATGTGATGACCGTTGATATGTCGCTTGTTCATGATGGTGAGTCGCTAGTCACCGAGGATGAATGACTAGGGCATGTGGTTCGTTCGCTTACTCCGATGCGAGGTCATCAGGTAGATTGATTCCAGCTAGAGGCGACTTCACGCAGATTCGTTGAGAGTCGATTGAGACGATCGAATGTCAGGAACCCATTTTCCAAGTTTAAAGTATTCGGAAAGACATGCAGGTGATTCTATGGACCCTCTAGAAGAATGAAACCCTAACTCGACTTAATGACCGTGTGAAAGCCTTCGAACCTTAGGGTTTGCGGCAGTTCCTCGGCGCCATTAGTGAGGCTTGGGTTTGCCCTTCTACGGCTGGACCACCGACGCTGTGGCATGTACTCGATACTATTAAACTGTACTCGAGATGTTGATCTCTTGGGGGACTGTGAGGTTCTGACGAGTCGATCGGATGGTTCGACATCTTTCGGATATTGTGATGGGACACTGCTTGGGAGACTCCAGATACGAGCGTAGCCGTTGGAGCGCAGTCTGTGTAGCCACGATGAGATGAGTCCGAATCAGTCGATATTGAAGCAGAGCGGAGTAAAGAGTTCGCACGAGGTTTCGACGAGATGACGTTCCACTCCGCTGACATCAGAGATGTGACATGCACGCTGAGGACGATGATACAGACAAGCGGGACAAGAGGTTCGTGCGAGACGCTGATGAGCTGTCATTACTTCCCGTCGAGACCAGAGGCCTGATATGCTTACAGAGGCGTTGGGATGCGACCGATTTCCGAGGAAATGCTGTGCTGAGGACATAGATGCCCAGAGAGCGAGAAAAGATTATGCCAGAGTACCAGCCTCCGTACAGTTTGGCTTAGGCAAGATCGGCAGAGACCTTGAGCAGGATTCCTTCCAGTACACTGCTGCAATAAGATGTGCACCAGGAGCAGATGCGTGACGTGCATTTAGAGGACCAGTGGTCAGCGCCAGAGATATGCTGCTTTACGAGCGGTCGTGAGGATTGACCGAGAGATGACCAGGAAAGTGCCAGAACGGAATCGTTCCTGTCAGCACACCTGACCGGGCCGATGAGCCGAAGGATTGCGAGATTGGTAATCTACAGGAAAGATCAGGAACCAGAGGCAGAGGACGCCAGC
Organism: Agapanthus africanus; assembly: GCA_030015575.1. Lineage (NCBI taxonomy): Eukaryota > Viridiplantae > Streptophyta > Magnoliopsida > Asparagales > Amaryllidaceae > Agapanthus > Agapanthus africanus. The sequence goes on along the minus strand of CM057345.1, from coordinate 202,037,458 downwards.
TGCGAGCAAGAGGCAAGTAGAGATCTTGCGCTACTAGCATTGGATGTACCAGCACCTTCTCGACTTTGAAGAAGGAACTACCGACGACGGTATTTTGATTTATGATTTATGATTTTGTGATTTGACTATCACGTATCCGTCACTTTGGATTTCAGTATTTTGGCGATCTATTTGCATACATGATTGAGTTTTGATGACTGAGTTTCATGATATTTGTTTCATGCACCTACTGGATATTTATACCTTGCGCATAGTTGTTATTCTTGAGGTATTGATTGTGATTTCGTGCCTATCTTATGCCGGTGATTTGATTTACACTCCCAGCATAGTTTTTATGCACTTTAGTGTTTTGATTTGATTTGTGCACGCTGATGCACACGGTTGTGAGATTTTCCACCGCGGTACACTTGATTTTGATTGAGCCGCATTATATCGTCGACTTTTACCCTGGTATTTATGATTGACTCTTGCACTCCATGCTTTTGATGGGACTTACGCATGTTCGGCGTTTGCTTTTAGATTTCGTGATTTCGTGCATGAGGGATGCACTGATTTGGACCTTCGCGCATGTTGGGCGCATGTTTTGAGATACGATTTTGGTGCACACCCGATACACTAAATCGAGATTCTTCGTGCATGTTAGATGCACATGTTGGGACTGTCAGGCACACACGTTGCCTATGACAGATGCTTCGTGCACACCCGTTGCACCTAGATGTGGTTTTGTGCACCTGTTTAGCACATATATGGATTTTGATTTCCGTGCGCACCAGACGCACAGGGTGGTGTTATGTGCATTTTTGAGATTTATTCCTTTTGGAGCAGTACATTTTTATGATATTGGATATTGTTTTCATACTGAGCAGGACTAGTCAGAGGACGGTACCTGGATATATTTTGCATGCATTGATAGTCGGAGGGATTTCCAAGGAGCGAGCTATAGTCTCAGTATATACCTACGTGTCCGATATGACACGAAACGTTTTAAAAACAAGGAAACCCTTCCGATTGTTTTCAAAAACGGCGGAACGTTCTTATTAAACAAAAGATATATATACACATATGGTTATTTTCTTATCAAAAACGTCCGCCACTGTGCAGTGTTATGCGCATCGCACAGCGACTTAAAAAGATTTGGCATGCTTTTACATCAGCTATTCACATGTATAGATTGGATGTCGACATGTATAGTTCTGATCCATATCATATTGGTTTTGTATGGGATTTGACATTTGTGTCTTTATCATGACTCCGATGATTGCGGGATGCTTGATGGAGTGTTGCTTTGAGTTATCTGCTCAGTACTCACGCGCATGCATTGCGCTGTGACGTTTTATGTATTGATGATTTCGGAGCCCCGACGACTTGGAATTTGTATCGAAATGTTTTAGTATCTGGGGGTTTTAAATTTAAATTCGGGGACCGAATTTCTTTAAGGGGGGTAGATTGTAACGTTTCCAAAATAATAAAATATTATTTTCGGGAATTTTTATAATTTAATATTATTTTAATGAATATTTTAATATTCGGGCACAATTAAATACAAATAAATGGGGAAAAATTTTAGAAAATTTTTGAAAATTCTAAAATAGGGTATCTTATGGGATTATGCCATTTTAAAGTTTTTAAGACTAGTTATATGCTAATTTAGTGTTAATCGCGATTAAAAATCGCTAATTGGATTTTTGGCATTTTTGTGCAAAAATGTGCACATATCATTTTTCTACACTTGTTACACTTGTGTTACATTTTTATTGCCATGGTTGTTCTTTTGGGTGCACTATTTGAGTGAGAAGAAAAGAAAAGGGAAAGAAAAAATAAGTAATGAGTGAGAGAGAGAGACCAAGACAAACCTCCACTTTTTGAACCATCCCTCATCATTTTCCCCTTCTCATTCTCTCTCTTCTCCCTCCCCTCTTCTTCCTCTCTCCCTCTTCTTCCTCTCTCCCTCTTCATGAAACCCTAGATCCACAATGAAAACAAAGCTAAAAACCCCATTCCCACTTCACAAAAAATGTTCCCGAGCCCACTAGCTACACATTGAACCTAGAAAGATTGGATTTGGAGGACTTTGAGCAACTCAAGAATTTTCTTGAGTTGCCAAAGGAGGTAATTTCTGCACCTATTAGAGTAGTATCTCATTTCTATTTCATCCATACTAGTTTCATATCGATATTGTGTCGTTTTGTGGATTTTAGAGAATTCAAGTGAGGGTTTAGGGTAAAACTGAAATCAAGATGAAATTGAGGCTTGTTGTGACCTTAGAACCCCTGGTGTAATGCAAAATTAAACCCAAACCTGGAACTAGAACCAGAATACGGAATTACGGAACCGATATCGGAAAAACTGGAAATCTGGGACTGTTTTGTGTAATCTGCTATCACCCCGAGACCCCAAAAATGAAACTGAGTTGACAGTGAGATGTGCAGGCACCATAGAACCACCACCCGAAACCCTAGCCCCCAACTCCAAGCTTTGGCCGCCAATTAATTTCCCCTGGCCGCAAATTGCGGCCAGAGCAGGGTGGATCTACCTCGTTTTGCGTGCATGCCCCCATTTCCTCTATTCTTGACCCTGGGTATGTCTAGTTTTGACTGAATCCATCTAGGGTGAAATCTGGGATGATTTTCCTATGTTGGTGCATGATTTGAGACTTGTTTTGGCATGGATTTTGGTATTTGGTGTTTCATTCTTGTCGGGTGGCGTTTGGACGTCAACGACAAGTGGATATTGATCGTGTTTACATGCGAGTCGATAGGTTTTTACCTATGCGGGTAGCGTGTGCTATTTTGGTTTCCGATGTGATTTTCATGTGCTTTAGCGTTATGACATACTTGTAGGTACCCTACGAGATGTTGAGGCAAAGAAGATGAAGATGGCGACATCGGCACCGATACATGAGAAGCAAAGTGAGTAGATTTATATCTACGGGGAGAAGTCGGGTGGATGGCGTATAGCACCCCGCAGTCCGTGGTGATGTATACGAATACGTATACACACGTATATTTATTATGTGTGGTTTAGATTAGTGATGGTAATAATGGTATTATTGATGATAAGAACATATTGGTTTAGTATAGTGCGAACCCTAGAGTAGTGGTTGCACTCACACATACACTTACACACATACTTGCATTCATTCTTTCATTTATTTGTGCGCATATGATGGTGCGTATATCTACACATGGGTATGGGACTATGTGTTTATATACGGGATTTGAGGATGATACGTGGGATTGAGATGATACTTGATGTGAGGCTGTGAGATCGGCGATGTGACATAGTTCGTTTTTGAGGTGCGATATGATAGTTTTAGCGGGCCTTTGAGCATGTGTTTTACCCCGCATTCATATTTATATAGATGGTATCGATTTGTACTAGACTTAGAGTAGTACTCCAGATTATGCGATCTGATGATAGTGATACCTGATATGTGATGAGATAGTGTGATATTGACCCCTACCCAGCTATTGGGATGCCGTACGACGATTTACCGTACGAGCCGATATTGATGATAGATCCGCACTCATGACTCGAGGATATCTTACGATATGTTATTGAGGCGGGATCACCGACTATTATATCTATATATATCGACTCAGATGTAGGTGGTTTCATACCCCTCCTGTCTAGATTACTTAGTAGACCTTAGACTGACCCGAGACATACCTATTTCAAAACTAACGAATCGGGGATATTTTAAAGATAGGCAGAAGGGTTATACGGATATTTTCAAATGATGCATATTTCGTTAAAACACCGTAACCCTTGTTTTACTAAAAACCCGATTCGTCTTATTTCAAATGGCACCACTGCATGACATGTACATATTGGTGTAGATTCATTACTTTTGCGTTGATTATTCGATTCCGTATATTCATGCTATTTGCCTTGCATCGCTTGTGTTGTGGTTATATTTCAGTCATGCTGCTAGGACACCAGCACCATTATCGATGATGCATATGTTCCACGTACACTTGTTGCCGGCTCACACACTCATCATCGATAATTGCCATGTCACTACACTGTAGTACTGTTGCATTCTGTGTATGTTGCCTACATTTCTTTACATGTCGCATACATCGTGCTTTCTGATTATACGCATTGAGATATGTTGTTTCCATGATATTTCTGGATTTGGGAACCGTGGTATTTCAAAAGAGGATATATATATAATTGTTTTAAAAACCCGGTTACCCTTGATATGATATTTCAGTGCGTCCACCATGTGTTTTCTCGGTGCTGAGAGCGACATGTGAAACCCGATTCGAGAAGGCGGATGAGGCCGATTGCGGGTACATGGTGGACCCGGTATGGTACCCCGGGGCGAGAACGGTTTCGCTGTATAGTAGACGGTGAGCCTGGCAGAGGGACTACTACCTACCGGTGATTGGTTGGACCTGGCGGTTATCCGGAGGATACTGACCAGAGTCGATAGATGGATTTGGGCGTACTGCCGGGGCCGAGGGCCGATACCGCAGACAGTGCCCGAGGGCCGATCCGGACTGACGAAGCCCGATATATGAGGATTTACGTGCCGATGCTAGGCACAGTTTTCATGATGTTTTCGGGTGTCGATGCTGGGCACTCTGGTTCCATGATTTTGACGTGTCGCGAGGGACACGGGTGGATTATATCCTCATATTTCCATGCACAGATTTTATGATATTTACTTGCATGATGGTTATTGTCATTGGGTGACGAGTGGACGTGATCCACTTGTATACAGATTTGGTTACATTGATCATACCTCATATTCATGACATGCTATTACCTGAGGCACTAGCACGAGCACTTGGCACTACACTCATGTATAGAGGTTACATTGCCAGTTTAGCATGCTTCAGCTTTATTCATATTGAGGTTTATTTATATCTGATCGTATTGACCTAGGATGGGTCATGCATTCGATCTCTGCTTGTAGATATTTTCTATTCACGAGTTGGCAACTCACCCCCGTTGTGCCCCAGTTCTTGCAGGTTTGCCGTACAGATTCCATAGCGGCATTTCTGGCACACTGCTTCCTTATGGGTGACTTGCTTGGATAGGTGGGTTCTTTTGTATCAGAACCGCCATTGTTCATGTATTATTTATTGTATCTAGAATTTCCATCAACCAAAACTTGTATATTGTTTCAGACTTAGAAAACAGTGTTGTATTATTTCGATCTTAGAGTCGCGCTAGTAGTATTACGGTTTTCTGGCTGTTTGAGTTTCTTTTTTTTGGATTTTGACCCTCGCCCTTTGGCGTTGTATATTATTATTGCTTGCATGGTTGTGACCGTCGATTGACGAAGAGCTAGCTCCCGCTTGGGGATGCCTTTTATCATTTCATATATATTATTCTTGTTGTACCCCGTTCGGGGCCAGTTTTTACAAAGGAAACTCTGCCGAAATTTTCAGGAAAGGTTGCACATTTTAAAAATACACATTCGGCTTAGTTATTTAAAAACTTGATTTTCGAAACATGATTTCCTTACTTTTCAAAACCAGTTTTCCTTATTTACTCTTTAAATGGTTTTAGATTTCTGGGCTTTTGGCTTACTTGGATCAGATGGGGTCCTATAGACTTCATATGGTTCAAGGGCCAGTCACGTGCTCTTTCGGGTCGTGACATAAAATTCTGTTATGAAAAGATTTCTCAATCTTGTTAAAAACAAGAAGATTGCCTTCTGTAAAACAGAAGCCCTAGGATCAAAGATCCAATGGTGGGGAAATATCCCCAAATCTATCAGAGAAAGATCTCTTTAACTGATTTAACAAATCAACTTGCCCTATATAAAGGCTCAAAGACTTCAAGTCTGATATAGAGAACCCCCCCCCTAAACTTTGAAAAATCCAAAGGAAGAGAGCAAGCTCTTGCAAGAAGATTATTTTTTCAAGGTAAAGATGATGAATGATGAACACAGAGATGAAATCATCTCTTAAAAAGAAGAATTATTTTCATAAAAGTTCATAGATCTACAAAGACTAAGGTATTTCATAAAAAAGATCAAAAGATCTCATCACATAATAAAAGAAGAACATATTCTTCACACAGATCATTGATCTATAAAGGCAAAGCCCTTTCAAAAATAAGAACTGTTGTTCTTGAATCCTGAGACAAAGTCTCTTTTAAAAGAACATAAATTTGTTCATTGAACATAAAAATTGATCAAAAGCGCTTTGCTCTATTGAAATGCGCCTTGCGCTATTGAAATGCGCTTCTACGCTCTCTGGACCGGCGCTCAGCACTAAAATGCGCCACGTGTCAACCACGTATGCAACTTGCGCCTTGCGCTTCGGAAACGGCGCACTGCGCTCATGGGCTGGCGCTCAGCGCCAGCGCAACACGTGTCATTCAAGTATGCGCCAGCGCAATGTGCTCATGGACTAGCGCTCAACGCTTATAAACTGGTATCTGCGCTTAGCGCAGAGCGCAACACTTACATGCGCGCTACGTGGCAGAAGCGCACTGCACTTTTTAATTGGCGCAAAGCGCCTAGAGCACCATATGTTGCGCTGAATGAACACAAATTGTTCTTTAATGAGCCAAGGCTCTGATGAATGCTCTGCATTCAATACAAGACAAAAAAAATGTCAAGATCTAATGCTCAGCATTATTAAAAGGGCCAAGACCAAATAAAGGCTCAATAGCCATAATAAAAAAAATGTTTATTGGACTTAGCCCAATATTGGCTATAAGTCCTCAACTTATATTTAATTGAGCCCATCTACTCATGAATATTTTAGCAGATCTTAGTTCCAAATTGGACTACGGATCTTTCAACCAATTCATACCGGTTCAAGGGTACATCTCTTTACTCCTCTGATATTTGTCGTTGTAATCCTTCAACGTCTTAAGAGAGTTGACGGGTCCCGACAACCACACATTTAACGGACTTTGGGGTCCTTAAACTCATGGACTATGATGTCCTTAAACTTTATAGAGTATGACGTCTTTAAACTGGACTGTGGGGTCTTTAAACTCACGGACTACGATGTCCTTAACCTAGACTGTGGGGTCCTTTAAACCCATGGACTACGATGTCCTTAACCTGGATTGTGGGATCCTTTAAACCCATGGACTATGATGTCCTTAACCTCGGACTGTGGGGTTCCTTTAAACCCACGGACTATGATGTCCTTAACCATGGACCACCACGTCCTTAAACTGGTAATCGACCGCAATGTCCCTAAACTAAGCAATAGAGTCCAATTGCTCTCTTGTTGGATCTAAATGATCCTGTTAAGTTGATCTTAGTGTGAAAATTAGACTAACGTATCCTTAACAAACGTTTAAGTTGATCTTAGTCCTAAATGAGGCTAACGAATCATTAAACCCAACCCCCAAACTTAGATCTAAGAAGATACGGATTTGGACTAATTCACGACCTACGAGCGACAACATAAATTAGTCTCCGTATACAATCCACGGGCAACCAAAAACAAAACAAACACCCATGACATGAAGTGACCATCTGGAGAAGGAGAAAGTGGTTACCGCGATGCGGTAGCGTAATTAATTGCAGGGGCTTGCGCCTGCAGGGAAGAGCGTCCCCACAATCAAAAACCCCTCAACGAGGGGGAATTTGACGAAGTGTGCTACATCGGCCGCATCCGTTTAAACCTTCGATATACGGTGTTATAAATCAACTTGGAATCTTCAGAGAGGTGGACGGATAGCACCAATTAGCATCTGCCCCGAAATTCAGGCAAGACGTCCGCCGCGTCTTCGTCCGCGTCTTTCGGCGGGGAACAGATTCTGGCACGCCCGGTGGGACCTTTTCCTCTTTCCACTCCACACTTCGCGTGTCGTGTTCGTGAACGAATTGCGATTTAATGTGGTTGCCCCTGGATTCGAGGTACTAAGATTTGGTGTCTTGCTCCCGTGCAGAGAAAATGGCTTCCAACTGCACTAGCTGCAACAACTCCCACTCCGTCCTCACAGGAGGAGTGACTTACGGGCCTCATGCGGCCTCCTTGTTCACAATGCCGATAGAGCAGGTGACGCAGGCTACCACCGGTTTGTTCTTCGGGACCATGCTCCCACCAGTGAACATTAATATCCCGCTGACGTAAGAAGTGCAAAAGAAGTCGGTCTTTGATCGACTCACTACTACCACGGCCGCTCTCAACGGGTCATCCGATGTCAAGCCAACGGCGTCAGTCTTCGACAGGCTGAGCCTGAACTCCAATGGGCCTGTCAAGAAGCCCACGATACCTGAAGCGGCCATCCCGAAACGGATAGCCATTCCTGCTCTTAACGTCACTAAAGAAGCCTCTCCTGTCAAGGGATCGGTCTTTACGAGGTTGGCCGCCCTGGCTCCCGTTCCTGCTCAAAGGTCTGTCTTTGACAGATTGGATACTGCTGCTCGACGGACGTCGGTCTTCAAGAGGCTGGTACCAGCAGCGCCTCACCAGAACATGGGGCATGACGAAGTCACCCCTAAAGCTGAAATAATACCATCTGCGCGACATGCTCGCCGTCGTCACTGGCGCCGAGTACGGAAGGCTGGGGGCAGCTCTCCGACTGGATTTACTCCACCAGCTTCAATGGTGGAGATCGATACTGCTGTTCCAACCGGGAACAGCTTTGAATTGCTGAACAAGGTGCGCAGGAACTCTTCTACCGCCGTACTGAAAAGATCTCCTCTACCCGTGGAGGATGTTACAGGAACGAAGCCGGAGCAGCCCCCTCAGCGGCTTTTATCCAAAATTTACAAAGTCTGGCGACAGGTCCAGGAGTCGGTGATTGATCAAGATTACCTTCGCCGATAGAAAAAGGTGAAGGTTCAGCAGGAAGAGAACCGTCCTGTCAAGCCACGAAAGACGATGGCTACCTGGGTGCCCGCTGCAATGGCCCCTTCGACTTCAACTGCCCAAAAGAGAAGGAGGCCAGAGAAAGCCCCTGTGACTACGTCAGACCACAAAGACGCTGAGCCTAAAAGCCCCAAGTCTGGGGGCAAAATGGTGCATACTGTTTATATGGGTTCCGGAAAAGAGGAAAGCCACGCTTCTACGGGTCACCAACCGCTCACCCGATCCGTGACAAAAGCCCAGGAGCAGCAACAGAAGCTTCAGGAAATGCTAACGCAAATGGCCGCACTCACCGGGCCAAAAGAAAGCCCTGAGGCGTCATCGGAGCAGCGTCATGAACAAGAAACCGATGCTGACTTCCTCCGCAGAATCCTCGAAAAGTAGGACAGAGAAGCGGTAGAACAAGCGGCTAATATAAAATGAATGACGCTTCTCTTCTAAGAAATGGTCGAGATAATGTTACAACCAGAACCTCCAGCTGAAGACCCTCCTATCATCATTGAAGACGACAGAGGAGAGACATTGAACCCTCCTCCGGCTCTCTCAGCAGCCAAAGAAGAAACCATTTCCAAGGCCGCTCTGGATGACTATATTGCTCAGCAAATACGAGCTCACCAGGCGAATGAAGCGGCCGGGCAGATCGTTAAAACTGGATGACCCTATCCAGGTTGGTATGACCAAATAAAGTACCCGCCGGGATACACGATCCCTAAATTCCATGTATATAAGGGGATGGGTAATCCACATCAGCATGTCGCTCAGTTCAGGGCTCTCTGCGGCAATATTGGAGGTGATGACAAATTGTTGCTTCGTCAGTTCGTCGGCAGCTTGGCGGAGACGACGTTCCAGTGGTATTCGGAGCTTCCCAACGACTCCGTCAAAACGTTTGCAGAGATGGAGCTACTATTCACCCAGCGGTTCACGAGCGCCAACGAACGCACCCCGATCACAGCATTGATCAACGCCAGGGTAAAGCCGGGAGAGACATGGGTTCAATACGCAATACGATGGCGGAATCTATGGTCGAAATGCGAACGGCGCATCGAAGAAGCGCCGGCGGTGGGCATGTTCGTGGGCACTCTTGATCCGCAGGCGACCATCTCCCAGTTCATGATGTTTTTCAAGCCAACTACTTTCCAGGCCTTGATTGACAAGCTGGCCCAAGCGGACCAGATGGGTCATAAAACGTCTCCTCCAAAGCCGGACTCTCGAAATGAAAAAGGGAAAGGAAAAGCAACTTTCGTCGCCAATACTCAACAACAGCCGAGCAACTTAAAGCTGGTTGTTCGCCAAAACAATATGCGTCCACGCCCATCCCTCGAGGAGAGACTGGGATGTCCTTACTCGTTTCCACAAGATAAAACAAGGAGACTGTTCGAGCTGGCACTGCACAACAGACTCATCAATCTGCCGGATCCAAAACGTCCGTTGCAGCCAGGTGATGTCAACAATCCTAATTACTGCCCTTACCACCAATTAGTAAGCCATCCAATCGAAGATTGCTTCGTCTTCAAAGGCTGGATTGAAGACCAATACCAACAGGGCAAGTTCGCATTATCCGAAAACTGGAAGGTGGACCCACCACAACCTCACGCCCCTAAAAAAGTGGACGTGCCGAGGCATCGTGGTCATTCATAAGGAAAGCCCCATGGGAAGTTGTTCTTTTGGCGAAGACGAAAAGTATGCTGAAGGATCTCCAAACGTGCCCGGCAATCAGGTGGAAAAATCTACTGGAACCCGAGATCGTCGAGGGAATGCTGGAACCGTGACCAACTACAAAAATTGGTGGTGATAGTCAAAGCGCTCGCACCCAGCCGTCAAAGTCTTCGAAGAAGAAGAAGAAGACCAAAAAGCCCGTGAAGCCTGATGACAAGCGCACGAAACTACAAAAACATATTGACGCGCTGGAAGAATATAATCAGAAGGCGCGGACCCCAGTCACACTCCAAGAATTCCTCAGCCACGTCCTTGAGGACGGAGATGGAGATAATGGAGAAGACTCGTCAGAAGAATCTGAGGACTATATGGCAAGTTGCCACATGATCTCTCATTCGGCGTTAACTAACAAAGAATCTCACTCGGCAATAGAAGACAACATAAAAGAGCTGGGGGCAAGATCAAAGCCAAAACCCTTGGAACCATCTGACGAGATGATCGACTTGCTACTGAACGAAGCCCGTCAGAAAAGCAAAGCCAATTGAGAGCACGAACTGGCTATATTCGAAAAAGCCAAGCGCCGACGACTGGATGAAAAGGTCGAGGCACCCCAACCGGAGCCAAGCATCCCTATCGCCAGTAAAAGCAAGCTTAAAGTAAGGAAACGATTCGCTAGGGCCCTGGAAATAGGAATGAAGTTGCCCTCTTTCAAAGGAAATTCCCCTGGCAATATACGTCTTGATGAAGCGGACATACATCCCAACTTCTGCCTATACCATCAGAGGATTGTACACCCTACCGAGGAGTACATAGCCTTTAAAAAATGGTGGCAGGGATATGTTGCCCATCGACAACACGTTCAACGAGTGAAGTGCAAGGCTCGTTGGGAACAGAAAAGCACGACAGATGAGCGCGAAAGAGCTGCTGGCAACTGTTACATGGCCGACACCAAGGGATCGCAAGTTATCACCTTTTGAAGCGACTCTGACGAAGAAATTGCCCTCAGCCCTCTCTTCGAGGAATGCACCTCCGACACAAAACATGCGAAGATTTGCGGCAAAATCTAGCTGCGTAATCGTATGTTGACTTTTGACCGAAACGTCGCTAAACTACTACCAACCCGCGGTATCCTCAGGCTGACATGGTAAAAAGAAACGGTATGTCCATAAGCAAAAAGGGCACGGATGAAAACCCGAGAGGGCTCCGTGAGTAAAAACAGCAGGGCTACCGGCGAGTTTTGTGAAAAACCGAAAGAGCGCAATCTCGTTAAAAGACACTTGCAAGGTCCTCTCGACCTTGTGAGGAGAAACTACTTGCGTGAGATCCTTACGACTCACAAGGGAGCAACACACTTAGGGATCCCCATGATTCCTAGGGAGAAATTACACTTGCGAGATCCTCACGACTCGTAAGGAGAACCCTCTTATGAGACCCTCACGGCTCATAAGATTCAAAAGTCTTAAGCTACAAGGATCTGAACATGTTCTTAAGCAGCCATCACAACCTCCGATTTTGCCCTAGAAGTGACTCAACGCTGACCCTTGTATACAATCCATGGGCGCGAATAAACATTTCCCTAACAAAGTCCCATCCGTGATTAGGGATATGTTTACACAGTGAACAACCCTTGTAAACCCTCTCGACTTATAAGGAGAAAGCACTCTTGTAAGATCCTTACGACTTATAAGAGAACACACACATAGGAGTCCTCACGATTCCTAAGGAGAAAACGCACCTACGAGATCCTCACGACTCGCAGGGAGAAATACCGCGATGAGACCTTTATGGCTCATGAGGTCAGAAGCCTTAGTCGACAGGATCCTAATCCTGTTCGCTAAGCCACCTTTGTTCGACATCGACAGAGGCAAATGATGATTCACTCCTGGTAATATCCCAGTTGTAGCGGTGCTGATGCCGAAATTGGTGTCTAATTCCAAGCTTGCAGCAAGAAGCTAGCGAGCCACACATGCATACGAAATAGCCGAAATGATGGGGCGACTTGCAACAAAATCGGCAAGCAAAAATGTATGCGTGCAAAATAGCCGAAATGATTAAGCAACTCGCAATAAAAAGCAGCGAGTAAAAAATAAAATAAATAGCCGAAATGATTAGGCGCCGCGAAAAATAGCCGAAATGATTGGGCAATCTCGACCTTCGCGATATAAAAGCTGAAATGATAGAGCATCGCGAAAAGAAATAAAAAAAATATATAAATAAAACTTATGCCTTATAGGTGATATCACATCAATCCCTGTATACAATCCAGCGGCGCTTTGAATGATTCACTGGACCGGGTTTGGTGAGTTTCTTAAGAAAACCCTGAGATAATTTTTGACGTATGATTTTTTATTTTTAGAGCAGAAAAAATTTCAACAGAAAGTTAGGGTTTTCATGTTTTGGTTTTGCGATTTTTCCGATCAAACTTCCATACACTTTACTATCTAGCTAGTTTATGTTTAGTTAGGCTCTGATACCACTGTAAGTCCACGTTGCCCACCCCGGTTCTTGCGGGAAGGCGGAAACGGTATAAAAATCGAATTTTTTCTACTCTAGGCAACATGGACTAGACAAAGACGGGATCTTTACTAAACAAAAACTAACTAAAGCTAACTAGAAATTAGCTACATGGAAGAATGGTTATACCAAGAGCTTTATGTCCTTCTCTCCTTGCTCCTTGTAGTGAACGGAAGTGATCTCCTTGTCCTCTTCTCTCGTCGAAGAAGGATCCACCCGAGAGCCTCAACCTTTGGCTTCAACTTCAAGCTAGAAGTAACTAAGGTGCTAGAAGTGCTAATCCTAGAACCTTAGATGAGAGTAGAGATTATCAAGAAGAGGTTTTTCTCAAGCTCAAGTGTTTCACAACACATGAGAGGGGAGAGCTTGAGAGAGAGGAAGAGGAGGAGAGAGAAAGCATATGATAGAATGAGAGAATAAAATGAACCATTCTCTCAAATATGGGTGAATTATGTAAATTGATAATTAGCAAGATAATTGTCATGGCTTAATCAAGACATGACCATTATCATTTCATTTTTAATGCAAATTGCAAGGATCAAAGAGCATCTTTTATATGAAATGATGATGGTCAAAGTGTCAACCTAGGTCAACAAGTCAAGAATGTCAAATGGTCAACAACGCTAACCATGCACAATTATATTAAACTAATATCAATTAATCATAATACACACATAAGCATTAGGGTTAATAAAATGACAATGGTCATTAACCCTAATCAAAGTCCTCTCCCTCTGTCTCAATCAACTGTGCATACGCACCCGTATTCGTGATCCAAGGAACACGAATACAAAGAGATAAAACCAATCCCAAATCATATACTAGGATCTGGCTTAAACCAAAGCCCGCTAGTATAAGCTGTCCGGACAGCAAACGTGCACAAGTGCGCGGATGTGAACGAACCCTGTCGCAAAACCATGCGACCTCTACTCATTTTGCCTAAAGGCGAATAGCTCTCTGTGTGGGACTCTAAAGACTCGACACTACGCTGGCAGTGGGTTTAACCACAGACCGCAAGCTGCACTAGCTGTATGTAACGGTCCCCAGGTAGATGCCGATAAGAAGACTGACGAGGTGAACCCATCTGAACTCCTACTGAGCCTGTATGTGACAGTCTCCGTACAGTCCGGTCTGTTCGTCTGATACATCGCATGGCGGGCCTAGGGGGGCGGTAAACGTCAGTCCCCTAATAGCGGTACAAGTCGTGTCGGAGTGGCCCAGAACACCCTGAGATAACACTGGAAACCTACCAGTATATCTCGCTTGCCCTGGCCAGGAACTACTCGTGTAATGGCTCTCCTAGACAAAGCGCGATGTCAACCCCCAATTCCGGGAGAGACGAATCCTGTCTAACCGTCACTGCCTCCAAGTGCTTCGGGACTGCACCCAACTACTACCTGTTTGCACGACTCCTTTGAGCCGTGGTAGAGTAGCAATCAAAGTACAGTAGGAACACACTCGAGGCGAAGTGACAGTGTCAAGTCAGCGGACTAAGCTGTACTCATGTCACCTAGGAACTGATAACTGACGATAGGTATAATACCAACCAACAGTTCCCGACGAGTCCTGTCCAGTGTACTCGTAACCTAACGAGCACCTGCATACTATCTCAAGTACGACGTACTGACGGCTGTGGGACAGACCGTCTCCCACGCTGGGATGAGAAGCGCATACGCTAGTCTACTCCGGAGTATCGATGCCTTGTTTCGATAGTCCAACGACTAGGGACCTGTATAAGGATGTGCTTATGGATTACCCAGCCCCCACGAGTGTGAGCGCCATCACAACGCTGGTAATCAAGCAAAGATCCTAAGGGCTCTACTAATATGTATATAAGCCATATGCTAAAAGAAACACATGCACATATTAAAGCAGAGACAAACCTAGTAGCATACTACCATTTCGAGCAAGATTGTATATACAACTGTGAATATCCCAAGCTTCCATCAAGTAATATACATACTAGTATGATACAGTAATGGCCTCTAGGGCATATGCACTAACAATCTCCCACTTGCACTAAGGCCATGTACTGGCGTATCGAAGACCCATTATCTCGATCAGCCGCTCGAACTGAGTCTGGGGTAAGGCCTTCATGAATAGATCTGCAGTGTTATCTTCTAAAGCAACCCTCCGAACCTCGATCTCCTGGCGATCCACGATCTCCCTGATCAGGTGATACCGCCTCAAGATGTGTCTCGATTTCTGATGGGACCTGGGTTCCTTCGCTAAAGCTATAGCCCCGTTGTTGTCGCAATACAGAGGTATTGGATCAACAATGGACGGAACCACCTGAAGTTCTTTCAAGAACTTTCTCATCTAGACAGCTTCTTTTGCGGCATCAGATGCAGCGATGTATTCCGCTTCCATAGTTGAGTCAGCAACGGTTTCCTGTTTGGAGCTCTTCCAACACACCGCCCCTCCATTGAGGGTAAAGACAAAACCCGACATGGACTTGGAATCATCCTTGTCACTCTGGAAGCTGGAGTCAGCAAAGGCCTCAATTTGGAGGTCTTTTCCGCCATACACCAAGAACATCTCCTTAGTCCTTCTCAGGTACTTGAGAATGTTCTTTACTGCTATCCAATGTTTCTCCCCAGGGTTTGACTGATACCTGCTTACCACACTCAGTGCATAAGCCACATCTGGTCTGGTACACAACATCGCATACATTATAGAGCCTACCGCAGAAGCGTAGGGTATAATAGACATGCGATCCCTCTCCAAATCAGTCTTGGGAGACATCTCTTTGGAGAGGGTGATCCCGTGACAAGCTGGTAGATTACCGCGCTTGGAATCTTCCATGCTGAATCTTTTCAGTATGGTGTCGATGTACCTGGACTGTGAGAGTCCTAAAATCCTCTTGGATCTGTCACGGTAGATCCGGATCCCCAGAATGTATGAGGCATCACCCAGGTCTTTCATGGAGAACCTGTGTGACAAGAACCCCTTGACAGATTGTAGCATAGGAATGTCATTTCCTATTAAGATAATTTCATCCACGTATAAGACGAGGAATACTACAGTTCTCTCTACAAATCTACAATAGATGCATGGTTCATCTGGATTTTTGATAAAGCCGAATTCCTTGACCGTTTCATCAAAACAGATGTTCCAACTCCGCGATGCCTGCTTTAGTCTATAAATGGACTTAAGCAACTTGCACACCTTTCCGCTGCTCCCACTCTGAATGAAATCCTCTGGCTGGTCCATATAGACACACTCCTCTAAATGTCCATTTAGAAAAGCGGTCTTTACGTCCATCTGCCAAATCTCATAATCGTGGAAGGCAGCAATGGCAAGAAGGATCCGAATGGATTTCAGCATAGCTACTGGAGAAAAAGTTTCGTCATAGTCCAAACCAGGTCGCTGACGAAAACCCTTTGCAACCAGTCTAGCTTTATAGGTCTCAACCTGTCCATCTACACCAATCTTCCTTTTGAAGATCCACTTGCATTCTACGGGTTTTACCCTATCTGGAGCAATGTCCAACGTCTATACTTTGTTGGTGTACATGGACTCCATTTCGGTCCGCATTGCATCCAGCCATTTTACCGAGTCGACGCTCTGAATGGCTTGCTGAAAGCTAGTAGGCTCATCACAATCTATGATGCAATCCTCTCTATCCCCGTCTATGAGAAAACCGTAGTATCTCTCGGGCGGATGAGACTGCCTACTACTCCTGCGGAGTGGCGTGGGAATGTCCTGAACTTTCGAATCCTCTGGTTCTACTAAGCTTTCAGTAATAGCTCGTGGTTCTGGGATTTCTTCCAGTTCTATTGCTCTCCCACTTATTTCTTTTTCTATGAACTGGTGTTCTAGAAAGTGGGCATGGCGAGAAACAAAAACCTTTTGTTCCTCTTCGCAAAGGAAGAAATATCCCTTGGAGTTCTTTGGATATCCCACAAACTTGCACTGTACTGAGCGTGCCTCGAGCTTGTCCGCATGCTGCTTTTTTACAAAAGCTGTACATCCCCATGTCTTAATATGATTAAAATAGGGTCTCTTCCCACACCACATCTGATATGGTGTAGTAGGCACAGTCTTAGTTGGAACTCGGTTCAAAAGGTATGCAGCTGATTCTAGCGCATATCCCCAGAACGATCGTGGCAACTCAGCGTTACTCATCATGGACCGTACCATATCCAATAGGGTTCGGTTCCGTCTCTCCGATACACCGTTATGTTGCGGAGTGTATGGAGGAGTAAGCTGAGAGAGAATTCCATTCTCTTTTAAGTAACCCAGGAACTCGGCACTCAAGTATTCACCACCTCGATCAGATCTCAATGCCATGATACTTTTGCCTGTTTGTTTTTCTACTTCATTCTTATATTCCTGGAATTTTTCAAAAGCCTCGGATTTATGTTTCATTAAGAAGACATAACCGTACCTTGAAAAGTCATCCGTAAAAGTAATGAAGTAAGAATAACCGCTTCGTGCATGCGTAGACATTGGACCGCACACGTCGCTGTGTACGAGTCCCAAGAGCTCGCTCGCTCTTACTCCGTGTCTAGTGAACGGAGTCTTTGTCATCTTTCCTTTGAGACAGGATTGACAAGTTGCATACGATTGATATTCGAACGAATCTAAATATCCTTCTGTATGTAACTTAGTCAACTTTCTCTCATTGATGTGACCCAGTCTACAATGCCATAAGAAAGTTTTATTGATTTCTGAAGACTTTCTTTTGTGTGTATTCTGGACATTGAAAATCTGTGGTTGGTTCAATACGTATATACCGTTGTTTAATGTACCTGACCCAATCAAAACTTGATTAAGGTGAATGTTCCCTACATTACTTACAAATGCAAATTCATAACCTTCTTTAGATAATAAAGATACAGAAATGATATTACAGGTTGCATTCGGTACAAAATAACAACTACGCAAAACCAAAAAGTGTCCATCTGACAATCCTAGGTGATAGTCCCCCACGGCCTCAGCATCCATGCTAGCTCCGTTTGCAACTTTGAGGGTCATGTCACCTGCCTTCAAAACTCTACGCTTTCTCAACGCCTGCAAAGAATTACAGATATGAGATCCTGATCCGGTATCCAATACCCAGGATGCAGAGTTTATTGATAGACAGTTTTCAATAACATACACACCTGAAGCTGAAGCCGCAACTTGCTTCAGACCCTGGGTTCTGGCCTTCCAAGCCTTGCAATCCTGTTTCTAGTGTCCACTTTTGTGACAGTAAAAGCACTCTTCCTTCCCCACAAGCTTCCCCGCTACCTTTGTTGCTTTTGCCTTTCCTTTTCCCTTCGTATCCACTTTACTGACACCGCCTCTTGGTTTGGCGGGGTCTTTCTTCTTCTTGCCCTTGGCTTTCGCCCTGGAATTAGAAGAGGAAGATCCTCCTACAAACAAAGTGGATGTCTCCCTACCTTTCTGTAGGGTGCCCTCTGCACTCCTCAGCATGTTGAGGAGCTCTGAAAGTTCAACTTTCTTTTCCTGTAAGTTGAAGTTCAGGATGAACTGGGCGTAAGTGGAAGGAAGGGACTGGAGAATCAAGTCCGTATAGAGCTCATTCTCCAACGTAGTCCCAAGTTCCGTGAGCTCCTCTATGTAGCCAATCATCTTAAGCACGTGTTCCGCTACCGATGATCCGACGGCCAACCTTGCCGAAAACAACTTCTTCGACACTTCATATCTGGCGATACGAGACTGCTCTCCATACAGTTCTTTTGTATGAAGAAATATGGACTCTAGGTCCATATTCTCATGCCTCCTCTGATGTTCGTTGTCCATCGAGGCAAGTACGAGGCATTTGGCCTTCGCGCAATCTATTTCCCAGGTCTTACGGATTTCCCTATCCGCGACGCTGGTTTTGGGACCTGGGACAGGGAGAGCTTTGGTGCTAAGGAGATACCCCAGTAAGTGATTGCCATCTTGACATTCCTGAGCCAATCTTTGTAGTTTGGCCCTGTCAGTATGTTTTTATCTTGTAATAACTTAAGTCCGGTCATCTTGAATGGTCGCTGCAATTAGGAGAGAGAAAAGAAACACTTTAGAATGATGCTCTTGCAAGTTTAGAGTGGTTTTTAGTTTGTCTAAACAGGATGGCTCCCACCGTCTCTCGAATCCCTTCTCAAATCATAAAGAAAGAATTAGTCGGGATCAATCTCACCGTACAATACTTGCTTAACCGTTCAGCCAGGCCAGTGTCGGTACTTCGAAGGAGGTTTTCCAACGCTTTCGCGAAGTTCCTTAATTAAGTAACCTCTTTTCCCTGTGGGCGTAGCCCCGCTAACACCTTTCTAGACACCTATTAGGTTTATAGCATTGATCGTTAAGTGAGAGTTTTCCCGAGGAGTAGCATATACTCACAGTAGGATCGGGATCCAAATATCATCGCGTGATAAAACCGAAGGAATCCTACCAGAATCATCACACTCCAAATGGTATGCAGCGCTAGCAAGTTTCAGTACTTATGAAACTCTCGATGTGGATTTTTGCCCCATGCTCTTATGACCTTGACTTTGGCCAAAATATCATAAGTCACATGTCAAGTTCTACCCGTCATTCTCCTGGTTAATTTGGACCCACCCGTACCTACCCTTGACTTTGGCCAAAATGGCAGCACGACTGTCCCAAACCAACGCATCTATCTATGCTGCACATGAATACCCAATAGCTACCAATCACTATGCCTTGACTTTGGCCAAAATACATAGCTTGAATATTTTTTGACCATTCATGTGGAATGACGGAGGGCTACGAATGGTTTTGGCGAAACCGTGAACATAGTGAACTTGATATAATCGATGGAATGAGATAGCTTTTAAAAGGAGTGGTTCAAGCTCCGCGTTTAAAAGTTTAGTTTTGAAAAGAACCGAGTGGTTTTCAAAGTGTTCCAATCGACTTTTACTTGGTTTATTTTCTTGCATTAGTTCTTTTAATGCGTCCCATCATTTAATCCTACCATTGCAGAAAACAACCAAAATATGACGTACGCTCATGCCATTCGCATTCGCCACGGGGCCCCGTCATCACCCGTTAGGTTACTTAACTAACGACAGAGCGGGGGCTGGGCTAGCGCGGCTGTAAAACATAAGCAACACCTAAATAGTTATAGTATATAGATATATAGCAATGATAGACATTACAGATCACAGATGAATACATTGGATATACTAGGAATCCGCAATCCGCTCGAGCCTGGAACGAAAAGCGGATTACACGGTCGTGGTGAATAGCCAATACCCCACCCAAGACCCCTACGGGTGCGGCAAACTACCCGCCAAGTACCCGAAGCGAAGCAACCTCCCTCAACACCGTGAGTAGGCCACTCGGCACTTCGAGATACCCGGTAGTTTGTGCACCCCCTCCATGGGTCTATCCTAGGAGCAAAAACAGTAAAAAGGATTATACAATGACGGCTACAACCCCGACCCGGTTGTGCGGCCAAACAAATAATAATACATCAATTTACATATTACATGAATGAAAGAAAAAGAAACACTCATCTCACATCCACCCCGGCTATTCACCCGCGACAATCCAACGCATTCATATACACATACCATCAATAAACACAGATCACAGATATGTATAACCCCCACTAATCGACGTATAGCAATTAGCAGACATTCAATACATATTAACATCACAGATATAACCCAATAGTCAAAGTGTAGTGAAGTTCGATCAAAAATACGGATTTATAGGCCCCCAAAAACAAATTTCTTTTCTGGAAAAACTGGGCACAAATAAACCATCTTAAAAATCCCAAAACCATGTCAGAAGAACACTGCACCAAACTCGATCCAGAACCGAGTCAACTCGGCCGCGGTTGCGCGGCAATAGCTTGCTATTGCCGCGGAACCGCGGCGCTTTGAACGATTCACTGGACCGGGTTTGGTGAGTTTCTTAAGAAAACCCTGAGATAATTTTTGACGTATGATTTTTTATTTTTAGAGCAGAAAAAATTTCAACAGAAAGTTAGGGTTTTCATGTTTTGGTTTTGCGATTTTTCCGATCAAACTTCCATACACTTTACTATCTAGCTAGTTTATGTTTAGTTAGGCTCTGATACCACTGTAAGTCCACGTTGCCCACCCCGGTTCTTGCGGGAAGGAGGAAACGGTATAAAAATCGAATTTTTTCTACTCTAGGCAACATGAACTAGACAAAGACGGGATCTTTACTAAACAAAAACTAACTAAAGCTAACTAGAAATTAGCTACATGGAAGAATGGTTATACCAAGGGCTTTATGTCCTTCTCTCCTTGCTCCGTGTAGTGAACGGAAGTGATCTCCTTATCATCTTCTCTCGTCGAAGAAGGATCCACCCGAGAGCCTCAACCTTTGGCTTCAACTTCAAGCTAGAAGTAACTAAGGTGCTAGAAGTGCTAATCCTAGAACCTTAGATGAGAGTAGAGATTATCAAGAAGAGGTTTTTCTCAAGCTCAAGTGTTTCTCAACACATGAGAGGGGAGAGCTTGAGAGAGAGGAAGAGGAGGAGAGAGAAAGCATATGATAGAATGAGAGAATAAAATGAACCATTCTCTCAAATATGGGTGAATTATGTAAATTGATAATTAGCAAGATAATTGTCATGGCTTAATCAAGACATGACCATTATCATTTCATTTTTAATGCAAATTGCAAGGATCAAAGAGCATCTTTTATATGAAATGATGATGGTCAAAGTGTCAACCTAGGTCAACAAGTCAAGAATGTCAAATGGTCAACAACCCTAACCATGCACAATTATATTAAACTAATATCAATTAATCATAATACACACATAAGCATTAGGGTTAATAAAATGACAATGGTCATTAACCCTAATCAAAGTCCTCTCCCTCTGTCTCAATCAACTGTGCATACGCACCCGTATTCGTGATCCGAGGAACACGAATACAAAGAGATAAAACCAATCCCAAATCATATACTAGGATCTGGCTTAAACCAAAGCCCGCTAGTATAAGCTGTACGGACAGCAAACGTGCACAAGTGCGCGGATGTGAACGAACCCTGTCGCAAAACCATGCGACCTCTACTTATTTTGCCTAAAGGCGAATAGCTCTCTGTGTGGGACTCTAAAGACTCGACACTACGCTGGCAGTGGGTTTAACCACAGACCGCAAGCGGCACTAGCTGTACGTAACGGTCCCCAGGTAGATGCCGATAAGAAGACTGACGAGGTGAACCCATCTGAACTCCTACTGAGCCTGTATGTGACAGTCTCCGTACAGTCCAGTCTGTTCGTCTGATACATTGCATGGCGGGCCTAGGGGGGCGGTAAACGTAAGTCCCCTAATAGCGGTACAAGTCGTGTCGGAGTGTAGCCCAGAACACCCTGAGATAACACTGGAAACCTACCAGTATATCTCGCTTGCCCTGGCCAGGAACTACTCGTGTAATGGCTCTCCTAGACACAGCGCGATGTCAACCCCCAATACCGGGAGAGACGAATCCTGTCTAACCGTCACTGCCTCCAAGTACTTCGGGACTGCACCCAACTACTACCTGTTTGCACGATTTCTTTGAGCCGTGGTAGGGTAGCAATCAAAGTACAGTGAGAACACACTCGAGACGAAGTGACAGTGTCAAGTCAGCGGACTAAGCTGTACTCATGTCACCTGGGAACTGATAACTGACGATAGGTATAATACCAACCAACAGTTCCCAACGAGTCCTGTCCAGTGTACTCGTAACCTAACGAGCACCCGCATACTATCTCAAGTACGACGTACTGACGGCTGTGGGACAGACCGTCTCCCACGCTGGGATGAGAAGCGCATACGCTAGTCTACTCCGGAGTATCGATGCCCTGTCTCGATAGTCCAACGACTAGGGACCTGTATAAGGATGTGCTTATGGATTACCCAGCCCCCACGAGTGTGAGCGCCATCACAACGCTGGTAATCAAGCAAAGATCCTAAGGGCTATACTAATATGTATATAAGCGATATGCTAAAAGAAACACATGCACATATTAAAGCAGAGACAAACCAAGTAGCATACTACCATTTCGAGCAAGATTGTATATACAACTGTGAATATCCCAAGCTTCCATCAAGTAATATACATACTAGTATGATACAGTAATGGCCTCTAGGGCATATACACTAACAAGTACGACATATGCCATGTTAAGATAAAGACAAACCACAATAGTATACTACCGTATCAAGCCTTTATCAATATGTGCAAACCAAATATAATAACAACAAATACACATATCCCGATAAAGAAAAGTCAAATAATATACTATAAAACTGAGCAAGATTATTCTGTACATACATATTGTAGCGCCTTGAAAAGTCGTTTTGGTGTTTTCCTGAAAATCGGTGAAAATTCGGTATTTTTCCGAAAACCGTCTTTTTTGTTATTTTGCAGTTTAGGACTTATTATACCTAAAATGGATAGGTAATTGCTTGTTTTTAGTAACTAATGAGTTACTTATGAAATTTTGGTCATTTAAAATTTTTTCCCTATTTTTCAATTTTTTAATATTATTTTAAGCCGGTAAGAAAATACATTAAATTAGCGATAAATACAAATTTAAATGGGCTAAATTTAAGCTTTAAAATCATGTTAATTAAAATTTAATTGTAGTGGCTTTCTAATGGTTTAATTTGGATATTTGTGTGATAATGTGTGCACTTTGTCGCAAATTGTCAATGTTTGCACCAAATTTGCAAACTTCTAGCTTACTAGGTTTTTATTATATTATTGTAGCGATTTAGTTGCGATATCTAGATTATATTGTGGCTTATCCTATGACATTTAGGATGCGTGAGTGCGGATTTTTGAGTAGTCGGGTTTTAGTTTTGCCGGGCGACCAAATCGGTGATTTTTGCAGTTTTTGCGATTTTCGCGTGTGTTCCGCGCACCTTGTGCACGTTGTACCTTGCTTGTGAACGTTAGTATTTTCGTTTGGGTTTTGCGTCATTCTTGATATGTAACCTTATGTTTGGTATTGATGTAAATTCCAGGTTCGGTCGCGGAGACGTCAGACGCGGCTCGAAAGGGGAAAGCGGTGATTGGACACAGCTAGCTAGGGATTCCGGTGAGTACATATAACATCTACGGGGGACTATCGTTGGATGGCGCAAGCCGCCCGATAGTTTTAGTAACTTAAAAGATTCTTAGTGATGTTAGTAATTAGGGGTGTAATACTTATATGATTATTTGCTGCATCCATGCCTTATATTGACATTCATATGCGAAACCATTTTATAGGACACCTGCACCATTGCCAGGGTTTTTATATGCAGCACGAGCACTATTCATGCTTACACACACGTCCTGGTAATTGCCATGCCACCACACTAGATAACCTATAATTTGAAACCTTTTATTAATTGATGCTTAAACCTGTGCTATTGCCTTTAATTCCTTAAAATGAAAATCGTAGGATTGCTATTCATGTGCATGTACCTCATCATATTATTTGTTCATGCCTAGTCTATTAATCATACATCGTAGCTTAATTATGGATACCATATGCATTCATCACCATTGATATATGCACTCATGAGGATTTCTTGAGATTTTATGATGTTTCTGGATTTCGGGGGAAAGCCGCAAAATTTCTAAACTTATTATGTTTTTAAAATATGTAATTGCGGTTTTCTAGTAATGTAAAGTGTCGTCCACCATGAGTTTGCTGTGGTTTTCGAGATCCGTGTTGAGGAGTGGAGGAACCGTCACGGGTACATGGTGGGCCCGGTATGGTACCCCGGGGCAAGATGAATGTGGTGTTGACGTTGAGCCTGGCAGGGGACGGATTACCTACCGGTGACTGTTTGGCACGGCGGATATCCAGAGGATACCGACCGTGGCCGCGAGATGATGAGATTTTGATATTGAGCTGGGTCAGCCGGATGGCTGAGGCCAGAGATACTATGACATGGATATATGAGATTTGTGATAGTTTTGAGGTGTCGTTGCTGGACACAGGTTCTTGTTGATTCTATTGGTATTGTGCTGGTATTTCAAAAGAGATTCCTAAAGGAAAAACATGATTCTTATAATGATACATTCAGATCATGAGTTGATTCGCATTGCATTCATACCTGCTAGTATATTCATATTGCATACATACCTGCTATTATGTCCTGCCTTACCTGTATTTGAGATGCTAGGATGCTTGTGTGCATGCATACGATAGCCTGTGTAGATGTTATTTATTACTCACGAGTTGGCAACTCACCCCCGTTGTGCCATAGCCTTTTGCAGGTCCGCTCCGTCAGTACAGTAGCGGCGGGCGCTCTTGTTTCTTTTGCCTGGACTCGAGGTTTTGCTCTTAGGTGGGTTATATTATTATTTTTGCACCACCTTGTATATTCTTTGTATCTAGAGTACTCCATCTACTGTATCTACCAGTATTATTGTATATTGACCTAGAGATGAGACTGTGAGGTTTGTGGACTTTTATGCTGTATTTTGGGGTCGAGCTCACTTGAGCCGACATGATGTTTTTCTTATGCTTCATTATGATTATTTCGCATGTTGTCGCTTTATATTGCGTGGGATTTGTGACCGCCTTGTGGCGAAGAGCTAGCTCCCGCTTGGGGATGCCTTATTTATTGGATTCATATATATTCTTGTTGTACCCATTTTGGGGGCCAGTATTTACAAAGGAGACTCTGCCGAAATTTTCGGAAAAATTTGTATTGTTGTTAAAAGGGTTTTTATATGACTTATTTGATAAACTCGCTTTCAATTGATTGGGTTTTCTTCACTCTTCTGCTTATTTGGTTTTGGTTCTGGGCTTTGGCTTACTTATTTTACGGACGCCTTGAGACGCTTCGTAAACTTAAGTGCCAGTCACGTCCGTACCCTGCGGGTCGTGACAAAGTTGGTATTAGAGCGATAGGTTTTACCTTTTTGAGTGTAGGATGACCCTTGGTAGATGGAGTAAGTGACTTAAGCAGGGTAATGTAGCGTGCGTATGTCCGTGGCATACTTGCGATACGGTACTCCGCCTAAGTGACTTTAGGATATACTTGCTTGAAAATTCCTTCTTCAATTCCGTGTATCCTATGATCCTATTGCACTGTTCTTACTATCCATTTTCCTGTAACAACCACTATGCCGCCGAAGGCTACGAGGGCACAGAGGGCTGCCGCCCGAGACGAGATTCGAGCTGGCTCGTCCGAGACTAGGACTGAGCAGGGGGGTATGCCTACGCCGCAGGGACAGACCGGTCCACCTTCCCCAGGCCGTATGGATAGGCTCGAGACTGGTATGGAGGAGTTGCGACAGATGATGGGAGGCATGCAGGAGCTACGTCAGATGGTAGGATCCCTAGTTGCAGCCAGTCGTACACCGAGACCGGATGACGTACCTACTACATCATAGACGATCATGATACCTGCTCCTACTACTACCACCATGGCCATTCCGGTTTCACTACAGGATTTCATGAGGCTGAGACCTCCAGTATTCACCGGCACCGAGGCAGCGGAGGACCCACAGACGTTCCTTGACAGTTTAGCCAGGATCTGCCGTTCGCTGAGATGTTCGGATGATCGATGGGTAGAGCTTGCGAGTTTCCGACTAGAGGGTCTCGCGCAGACATGGTGGGAGTCAGTCTTGAGAGGTCGAGCTGCAGGTCTACCGCCTATGACGTGGGCCGAGTTTACAGCGGTCTTTCTAGCCCGTTTCCTCCCAGAGAGCGTTCGTGACGCCAGAGCTCGTAGCTTCGAGGCCTTAGTCAAGACACCTGGGATGACGGTGTCTGAGTATGACATCCAGTTTACACAGTTATCCCGATATGCTCAGTATTTGGTGGATACCGAGGAGAAGATGGTGAAGAGGTTCGTACAGGGACTTGATGCCCAGCTATATCTTGCCATTGGCGCCCAGCACTACGACACTTATTCAGCTGCTATGGATACGGCATTGCGGATGGAGGCACGCATATCACGGACTTCGGCCGTTTCTGGGCCGAAGAGGATTCGCACCGATGTACCGTCTCAGAGGCAGCGCGCCAGACTTTTTCCGAGAGATAGGCCTGGCAGAGGATTTGGTCGGGGACAGTTATATGGTTCTTATCCCCAGGGACAGCAGCCGTCGCCAGGGTGTTTTGGGTGCGGGAGTTTGCACCATCTTGTCAGTGACAGTCCGGCGAGACGACAGGGAGCAGCGACAGTTCCGCATGTGACCCTACCACCATCACCACCCCCTCCTCAGAGAGCCCTACTTCCTACCACTGGAGATGTTTCACGCCAGTTAGGTGCACCCAGAGGCCGTGGACGCGGCGGTCCTGTTCAGAGAGGACGAGGAGGCAGAGGCCGAGGTCGAGGTCAGCCCGCTATCGGTGGAGGACAGGCCCGAGTATTTGCTTTGACACCGCAGGATGCGCAGGCATCCAATGCCGTTGTGACAGGTACCTTGCCAGTTTGCTCTTTCGACGCACGGGTATTATTCGACCCAGGTTCCACACATTCGTACGTCTCTACACACTTTGCACCGATGTTGGGCCGTGAGTCGTCGTCGTTAGATCATCCGCTTGTTGTTGTTACTCCTGTAGGCGAGTCGTTTGTCGCTCGGTTTGTATTTCGTTTGTGTTCCGTTCGTATCGGGGAGAGGGATTCATCAGTTGATTTGATTCTCCTCGATATGTTGGACTTTGATGTGCTTCTGGGCATGGACTGGCTGGCCACTTGTTATGCTTCGGTGGACTGCCGTGAGAAGGCAGTTAGATTTAGCTTTCCGGGAGAGCCAGTCCTTGTTATTCAGGGAGACCGCAGCGTCACCCTTCCCAGCTTGATTTCGTCTCTTCGCGCTGGTCAGCTCTTGCGGAAGGGATGTCGAGGATTCTTAGCGTATATTTGTGATACTCGAGCTGCAGAGGTTCCGTTGGACCGGGTCCCGGTTGTTTGTGAGTTCCCTGATGTTTTCCCTGATGAGCTACCTGGGCTACCGCCTGAGCGCGATGTTGAGTTCTGCATTGATTTGATTCCCGGCTCGGGGCCTATTTCTATACCGCCTTATCGGATGGCCCCGGCAGAGCTTCGAGAGCTGAAGGATCAGTTGCAGGATTTGTTAGATAAGGGGCTTATTCGACCTAGTATTTCTCCGTGGGGTGCTCCGGTCCTGTTTGTCAAGAAGAAGGATGGAAATTTACGCTTATGTATCGACTACCGCCAGCTGAACAAAGTTACCGTTCGGAACAGATATCCGTTGCCGCGCATTGATGATCTGTTCGACCAGCTTCAGGGTGCGGGGTATTTTTCGAGGATCGACTTGCGATCAGGATACCATCAGCTGCGAGTTCGACAGGAGGATATACTGAGGACAGCTTTCCGCACGCGCTACGGCCACTACGAGTTTCTGGTGATGTCGTTCGGACTCACCAATGCCCCAGCAGCATTCATGGATTTGATGAACCGTACATTCAGGCCGTATCTTGACTTGTTCATCATCGTGTTTATCGACGATATCTTGGTGTACTCCCAGAGCAGAGAGGAGCACGAGCAGCACTTGCGAATTACGTTACAGACTCTGAGGGAGCACCAGCTGTTCGCGAAGTTCTCCAAGTGTGCATTCTGGCTGGACAGCGTCGGATTCTTGGGTCACGTGGTTACGAGAGACGGCATTTGTGTGGACCCGAAGAAGATTGAGGCTGTTCAGCAGTGGCCCCGACCTACATCGGTTACTGAGATCCGTAGTTTTCTAGGCCTGGCGGGCTACTACAGGCGTTTTGTTCATGACTTCTCCCGTATAGCTGCCCCGTTGACCGGTTTGACCCGGAAGGGAGTTCCTTTCGTCTGGACAGAGGAGTGCGAGCGCAGTTTTCTGCAGCTATGGACTTGTTTGACTACGGCGCCGGTATTATCTTTGCCTTCGGGATCAGGCGGATTTGTTGTCTACTGTGATGCTTCGCGAGTGGGATTAGGATGCGTATTGATGCAGCACGGCCGGGTGATCGCTTATGCTTCTCGGCAGTTGAAGAAGCATGAACAGAACTACCCCACTCATGATTTGGAGATGGCTGCAGTGGTCTTTGCACTGAAGATTTGGCGACATTACCTATACGGCGAGTCGTGTCAGATATTCACCGATCACAAGAGCTTAAAGTACATATTTCAGCAGCGAGACCTGAACCTCA
Organism: Agapanthus africanus; assembly: GCA_030015575.1. Taxonomy (NCBI): domain Eukaryota; kingdom Viridiplantae; phylum Streptophyta; class Magnoliopsida; order Asparagales; family Amaryllidaceae; genus Agapanthus; species Agapanthus africanus. The sequence continues at coordinate 202,008,415 of CM057345.1, read as the reverse complement.
AACAGCGTCGTTGGATGGAGTTGGTGAAAGACTACGACTGCGAGATCTTATATCACCCCGGCAAGGCGAATGTGGTGGCAGATGCGTTGAGTAGGAGGCCCGGGGATAGTCTATCCTTTTTGCGCGCAGTGCAGAGGCAGTCGTCAGCAGATTGGCAGATGTTATGCGACAGCCGGGTTGAGTTCGAGTTCACTCAGACAGAGGGACAGCTCGCGCATGTTCGTGCACGCTCACAGTTGCTTGACCGTATATATGAGGCACAGCGCAGTGACGACCGTTGCTCAGAGATCATGGCACAGATGGGACAGGGCAGATTTTCCGAGTTCGTGGTTGACGATCAGGGGATTTTACGATATGGATCTAGACTGTGCGTACCAGATGCTGATGGATTGCGGCGCGACATTCTTGAGGAGGCACACCGATCAGTGTATAGTGTCCACCCCGGTTCCACCAAGATGTACCATGATATGAGAGAGACCTACTGGTGGGACGGGATAAAGAGGGACATTGCGGAGTTCGTTTCGAGATGCCTGACTTGTCAGCAAGTCAAGGCCGAGCACCAGAGGCCCGCAGGAGAGCTACAGCCGTTACCCATTCCAGAGTGGAAATGGGAACAGATTTCGATGGACTTCGTTGTGGGTCTACCCAGGACCAGTCGAGGGTACGACTCCATTTGGGTGATCGTGGATAGATTGACGAAAGCGGCTCACTTCCTACCGGTGAAGACCACTTTCAGCTTCGCTCAGTATGCTCAGCTCTATATTGACGAGATCGTGCGACTACATGGCGTACCGACTTGTATCGTGTTAGATCGAGGCACTCAGTTCACCAGCCGACTTTGGCAGAGACTTCAGGAGGCTTTGGGCACTCGTTTGAGCTTCAGCACAGCGTTTCATCCGCAGACAGACGGACAGTCAGAGCGGACCATTCAGACTCTCGAGGACATGCTCAGAGCGTGCGTTTTAGACTTTGGTGGTAGCTGGGATCGTCATTTACCTCTAGTGGAGTTCTCCTACAACAACAGCTTCCAAGATACTATTCAGATGGCACCTTTCGAGGCATTGTATGGGAGGAGATGCAGATCGCCCGTCTGTTGGACAGAGCTCAGCGAGAGCAGTATTTTGGGGCCGCAACTTGTTGAGGAGACGACAGCGAAGATACAGTTGATTCGAGACCGGATGAGGGCAGCTCAGAGCAGACAGAGATCCTATGCAGACAGGCGCCGTCGCAGATTAGAGTTCGCAGTTGGCGACCATGTTTTTCTGAAAGTCTCTCCGATGAAGGGCGTGATGCGTTTTGGGCGAAAGGGGAAGCTTAGCCCTAGATTCGTAGGTCCCTTCGAGATCCTCGAGCGTGTCGGCGCAGTTGCATATCGTTTGGCCCTTCCACCCAGCTTTCCCGATGTTCACCCCGTCTTCCATGTTTCGATGCTCCGCAAGTACCTTCACGACCCTTCGCATGCGATTCAGCACCCGACAGTCCAGCTAGAGCGCGGCCTTTCTTTTGCAGAGCAGCCGGTGGACATCCTGGATCGGCAGGTGAAGAAGTTGAGATCGAAGATTATACCAACCGTCAAGGTCCTTTGGCGTAGCCCGAGCAGCGAGGAGGTTACCTGGGAGACCGAGGGCGAGATGAGGAAGAAATATCCTCATCTCTTTGCAGGTACGCGTAGTTATTTTTAAATTCAGGGACCGAATTTCTTTAAGGGGGGAAGATTGTAGCGCCTTGAAAAGTCGTTTTGGTGTTTTCCTGAAAATCGGTGAAAATTCGGTATTTTTCCGAAAACCGTCTTTTTTGTTATTTTGCAGTTTAGGACTAATTATACCTAAAATGGATAGGTAATTGCTTGTTTTTAGTAACTAATGAGTTACTTATGAAATTTTGGTCATTTAAAATTTTTTCCCTATTTTTCAATTTTTTAATATTATTTTAAGCCGGTAAGAAAATACATTAAATTAGCGATAAATACAAATTTAAATGGGCTAAATTTAAGCTTTAAAATCATGTTAATTAAAATTTAATTGTAGTGGCTTTCTAATGGTTTAATTTGGATATTTGTGTGATAATGTGTGCACTTTGTCGCAAATTGTCAATGTTTGCACCAAATTTGCAAACTTCTAGCTTACTAGGTTTTTATTATATTATTGTGGCGATTTAGTTGCGATATCTAGATTATATTGTGGCTTATCCTATGACATTTAGGATGCGTGAGTGCGGATTTTTGAGTAGTCGGGTTTTAGTTTTGCCGGGCGACCAAATCGGTGATTTTTGCAGTTTTTGCGATTTTCGCGTGTGTTCCGCGCACCTTGTGCACGTTGTACCTTGCTTGTGAACGTTAGTATTTTCGTTTGGGTTTTGCGTCATTCTTGATATGTAACCTTATGTTTGGTATTGATGTAAATTCCAGGTTCGGTCGCGGAGACGTCAGACGCGGCTCGAAAGGGGAAAGCGGTGATTGGACACAGCTAGCTAGGGATTCCGGTGAGTAGATATAACATCTACGGGGGACTATCGTTGGATGGCGCAAGCCGCCCGATAGTTTTAGTAACTTAAAAGATTCTTAGTGATGTTAGTAATTAGGGGTGTAATACTTATATGATTATTTGCTGCATCCATGCCTTATATTGACATTCATATGCGAAACCATTTTATAGGACACCTGCACCATTGCCAGGGTTTTTATATGCAGCACGAGCACTATTCATGCTTACACACACGTCCTGGTAATTGCCATGCCACCACACTAGATAACCTATAATTTGAAACCTTTTATTAATTGATGCTTAAACCTGTGCTATTGCCTTTAATTCCTTAAAATGAAAATCGTAGGATTGCTATTCATGTGCATGTACCTCATCATATTATTTGTTCATGCCTAGTCTATTAATCATACATCGTAGCTTAATTATGGATACCATATGCATTCATCACCATTGATATATGCACTCATGAGGATTTCTTGAGATTTTATGATGTTTCTGGATTTCGGGGGAAAGCCGCAAAATTTCTAAACTTATTATGTTTTTAAAATATGTAATTGCGGTTTTCTAGTAATGTAAAGTGTCGTCCACCATGAGTTTGCTGTGGTTTTCGAGATCCGTGTTGAGGAGTGGAGGAACCGTCACGGGTACATGGTGGGCCCGGTATGGTACCCCGGGGCAAGATGAATGTGGTGTTGACGTTGAGCCTGGCAGGGGACGGATTACCTACCGGTGACTGTTTGGCACGGCGGATATCCAGAGGATACCGACCGTGGCCGCGAGATGATGAGATTTTGATATTGAGCTGGGTCAGCCGGATGGCTGAGGCCAGAGATACTATGACATGGATATATGAGATTTGTGATAGTTTTGAGGTGTCGTTGCTGGACACAGGTTCTTGTTGATTCTATTGGTATTGTGCTAGTATTTCAAAAGAGATTCCTAAAGGAAAAACATGATTCTTATAATGATACATTCAGATCATGAGTTGATTCGCATTGCATTCATACCTGCTAGTATATTCATATTGCATACATACCTGCTATTATGTCCTGCCTTACCTGTATTTGAGATGCTAGGATGCTTGTGTGCATGCATACGATAGCCTGTGTAGATGTTATTTATTACTCACGAGTTGGCAACTCACCCCCGTTGTGCCATAGCCTTTTGCAGGTCCGCTCCGTCAGTACAGTAGCGGCGGGCGCTCTTGTTTCTTTTGCCTGGACTCGAGGTTTTGCTCTTAGGTGGGTTATATTATTATTTTTGCACCACCTTGTATATTCTTTGTATCTAGAGTACTCCATCTACTGTATCTACCAGTATTATTGTATATTGACCTAGAGATGAGACTGTGAGGTTTGTGGACTTTTATGCTGTATTTTGGGGTCGAGCTCACTTGAGCCGACATGATGTTTTTCTTATGCTTCATTATGATTATTTCGCATGTTGTCGCTTTATATTGCGTGGGATTTGTGACCGCCTTGTGGCGAAGAGCTAGCTCCCGCTTGGGGATGCCTTATTTATTGGATTCATATATATTCTTGTTGTACCCATTTTGGGGGCCAGTATTTACAAAGGAGACTCTGCCGAAATTTTCGGAAAAATTTGTATTGTTGTTAAAAGGGTTTTTATATGACTTATTTGATAAACTCGCTTTCAATTGATTGGGTTTTCTTCACTCTTCTGCTTATTTGGTTTTGGTTCTGGGCTTTGGCTTACTTATTTTAGGGACGTCTTGAGACGCTTCGTAAACTTAAGTGCCAGTCACGTCCGTACCCTGCGGGTCGTGACACATATCCCTAGTATCCATATATATACATATACAATACTGGCCTCTAGGGCATATACATCCAACAATCTCCCACTTGCACTAAAGGCCAGTGATTGGCGTACCGAATACCCAACGTCTGCTCTAAGGCCAGCTGCTGGCGTACCGCATACCCAACATCCCAAAAAGTCGCTCGAACTGTGCTTGAGGGAGGGCCTTTGTAAATGGATCCGCCGTGTTGTCCTTCATATCCACTCTCCGGACCTCGATCTCCTGGCGATCTACGATCTCCCTGATCAGGTGATACCGCCTTAAGATATGCCTAGATTTCTGATGGGACCGTGGTTCCTTCGCTAAAACTATAGCCCCATTATTATCACAATACACTGATATTGGATCAATAATGGACGGAACCACCTGAAGTTCGGCTATGAACTTCTTTATCCAGACCGCTTCTTTTGCGGCATCGCTTGCAGCAATGTATTCAGCCTCCATTGTCGAGTCTGCGACGGTATCCTGTTTGGAACTCTTCCAACATACCGCCCCTCCGTTGAGGGTAAACACAAAACCCGAGACAGACTTGCTGTCATCCTTGTCACTCTGGAATCTTGAGTCAGTAAAGGACTCGACCCTGAGGTCTCCATTACCGTAAATCAGGAACATCTCCTTAGTCCTTCTCAGGTACTTGAGAATGTTCTTTACTGCTGTCCAGTGGTCCTCACCTGGGTCTGACTGATACCGGCTCACCACGCTTAGTGCGTAAGCTACATCTGGTCTTGTACATAGCATCACATACATTATAGATCCTACCGCCGAAGCGTAGGGTATAGTGCTCATGCGAACCCTCTCCTCGTCAGTCTTGGGAGACATCTCCTTAGAGAGGGTGATTCCGTGCAATGCGGGTATGTTACCGCGCTTGGAATCTTCCATACTAAATCTCTTTAGCACGGTCTCTATATACCTGGACTGTGAAAGTCCCAGTAATCTCTTGGATCTATCTCTGTAGATCTTGATCCCCAGAATGTACGAGGCATCACCTATGTTCCCCTCCGAACGGCGGCCTGGACTTCGCATCCGTGCCTGAGGTTCGGGGCAGATGCTATTTGGTTTTATCTGTTTATCTCTCCGAAGATGCCAAGTTGATTTATGGCACCGTGTATCAGAGGTTTAGACGGATGCGGCCGATGTAGCAGACTTCGTCAGATTCCCCCTCAGGATGAGGGGTTTTTGATTATGGGGACGCTCTTCCCTGCAGGCGCAAGCCCCTGCAGTTAATTACGCTACCGCCTCGCGGTAACAACTTTCTCCTTCTCCAGAATTTCACTTCGTGTCGCGTGTGTTCATTTTGTTTGTGGTTGCCCGTGGATTGTATACGGAGACTGAGTAATGCCGTCGCCCGTAGGACGTGGATTAGTCCAAATCCGTATTTACTTAGATTTGGATTTGGTGTTTTCAGTTTAAGGATGCATTAGTCGCGTTGTGGCTAAGATCAACTTAAACTTTCGTCAAGGATACGTTAGTCCTGTTTTAGACTAAGGTCAACTCAACGTAGTGATTAATTTAATGTATGGCCATCGGGACTCGTCACCTCTCTGACGTCGTTGAAGGATTACAACGACATGTATCAAAGGAGCTCGGAGATGTACCCTCGAACCGGATTTGATTGGGAGTTTTATAATCCATTTGAATATTTAAGGATACGTTAGCCGTGTTTGAGGCTAAGATCAACTTAAACGTTTGTTAAGGATACGTTAGTCCAGTTTGAGACTAAGATCAACTTAACGGGACCGTTTAGATCCGATAAAAGAGCATTTGGGCTCTATTGTGCCAGTTTAGGGACGTGGTGGTCCGATATTAGTTTAGGAACGTTTCGGTCCGATGTTAGTTTAGGGACGTTTCGGTCCGATGTTAGTTTAAGGACGTCTCGGTCCGATATTAGTTTAGGGACGTTTCGGTCCACGAGTTTAAGGACCCCGCAGTCCATAGCGATGTGTGGTCGTTGGGACCCGTCACCTCTTTGACGTCGTTGAGAAATTACAACGATGAATGTCAAAGGAGTTCGAAGATGTACCCTCGAACCGGTTGTGAATTGATTCAGGAGAACCATTTTGCTCAATCAATTTGATTTAAGGACTTATGGCCACGATTGGGTTAAGTCCAATTTATTTTGGGCTTTGCTCAAATAGAATATTAATTCAAATAGGGCTCTGCCCTTTTATTACTTTGCAATTTGATTTGGGCCAGGCCCTTTAAATAATGCATTGCATTTGTGCAGAGCATCAAGAATCTTTTAGATTCAAGAACAAAAGTGCAGAGCACTTTTGATCTAAATTTAAATCAAAGGAAAACAAGTTTCTCTCTTGTTTTTCCTTTTCTCAGAGAACCAAGGGTTCATAACAAGTGCAAGGCACTATTTTTATTTTTTTATTTTTATTTTATTTATTTGTTCATTGAAGATTAATGATTTTTAGATCAATGATCTGTACTTCAGAGATTTTTCTCTTTTAAAAGGTTTTACCTCTTTTTTGTTCTTCCAAAGTTCTTCAAGAATTCTCTCTATTTTCTTTATGATGTTGATGATGATCAAATGAGGTCTGGGGTCCTTTTTATAGTACTCATAGATTAGTTGAATTTGTTAAACAGATCTTTTTCTGAGTGATTTGGGGAATTTTCCCCACCGTTGGATCTTTGATCCAAAGGCCCCCTGTTTTACAGAAGAAATCTTCTTGTTTAAACAAGAACAGAAAAATATCCTTAAATCTTCAATCTGTTGTTGCGCAACTCACCAGCGTGTGACACGTGTCGCGCAGTGACACACTTGCGCAACAGCGCTTGCGCAACTGCGCAGACACGTGTCCCGCAGTGAAGCACTTGCGCAACTGCGCAGACACGTGTCGCGCAGCGGTGCGCTTGCGCAACAGCCCTTGCGCAACTGCGCAGACACGTGTCGCGCAGCGGTGCGCTTGCGCAGTTGTGCTTGCGCAACCGCGCAGACACGTGTTGCGCTGCCGTGCGCTTGCGCAGTTGAACGTTGCTTATGTTTTTTAAAGAGCCTTGCTCTGATTGGACGTACTGTCTTGGGCGTTGTGCTGCCGTGTCAACTTCTGACACATGGCGTGTTGCGTGCAGCGCAGGGGAACTGAAGCGTTGCTTTAAAATTTGAATTTTCAAAATTTAAGCAAAGCCTTGCTCTGATTGGGGGAACAAATGCCCCCCCACCGTTGCGCTCACGTGGCGCGCACGTGAGTGCAGCGGTGGCAAGACCCCAACCGTTGGATCATGGGGGTCATTTGAAGAGACGCAGGCGTCCATAAATAGGACCCTTGGTCCTTGGTAATTCTTTACCAATTTCAAGAATTTGAATTTCAGAGCCTTGCTCTTGCTTAAAAACTCTTAGAGCCTTGCTCTTGCTTCTTCCCAAGAACTTTGAAGTTCAGAACTTAGAATCACTCTTAGGTAAAAATTTAAATTAATTTTAATTAATTTTAATTAACAGAGCCTTGCTCTTGTAGATCTTTGATCTAAAGAAAACCCCTTTGGGGTTTCTTCAACAGAGCCTTGCTCTCATAGATCTTTGATCTAAAGAAAACCCCTTTGGGGTTTCATCCACAGAGCCTTGCTTTCAAAAATTTAAAGAGATCTGGTTCCTGGGTTTTAACCCATGAATAGAGCCATGCTCATAGATCAAATAGAGAACTCCTAAAAGTTTTCATGGATTTTTAAGATCCCAAAAATTTTAATTCCTAGGAGTTATAATTTTTCATTACTACTACAGAGCT